>CM022400.1:68535778-69746477 GCA_011833715.1 Carcinoscorpius rotundicauda
CTCACTATTAGATTAACAGCAACGTTTGTTTGAATAGTTGTTGAATTTTTCACAAAACTACGAATAGGCTATTTGCGAAGCCTGTTCCTCATTGAGAGGTGACAGTCTAGAGAGAAAGAATCTAGTCAACACCACGTGAAGGCTTCCACTTAATAGTAGGACTGACCGTCACAACCACGTGTCTACAATTTGTTCATAATAACGTGCCTGGATTTTAATCACGACAACGTATTTATAACTTGATTTACGACGATTTAATTAAAAGAATACTGTAAATTTTTTTTTTTTATTTTTCTTCCCGACGATCTTATACAGGTCATTACTGTGTTAATAAACAGAATAAATGGAGCTACGTATCTTTGTGAAGGTGGCCAATGTAATACATACAAATTATTTCATTCGCAGCAGCTAAGTGAATAATTTTGCGAAATAAGCGCGATTTTTTTTCTTTTTAATTAGTGAAACTTTTCGATAAAAGAAAACACAGAGATTTCGTAAATTTGCAGTTTTGTTGTTGTTAATAAACCCGTTTCCTGGTGGCAACTACTGTAAGTACAAAAATAGAAAATAATTCAGATAAACATTATTTTCCAGACCTCATGTGATCGAAACTAATCTCTCTTTTTCATGCTCTAGCAACAATAAAACCAATGCCTGTTTTTTTAACCCTTAAACAGCGAGATTATTTTAGGTGGCAGCATCAGTTGATGATGGCCGCCATTTTAGGGTTAAGCAGACCAGACTTCAGCTAGTGATCGAATTATCGACATCGTGTTTATAAAACATGCTGTGCTTTCTTTCCAAGTGTTACGTATCTTGTTTTATTAGATTGGGTTTGTTTAGAATTTCGCGCAAAGCTACACGAGGGCTATCTGCGCTAGCCGTCCCTAATTTAGCAACATAAGACGAGAGGGAAGGCAGCTAGTCACCACCACCCTCCGCCAACTCTTGGGCTACTTTTTTACCAACGAATGGTGGGATTGACCATCACGTTATAACATCTCCACGGAGATTTCTTCCATTATAAAATCCTTAAAACCTAGCAAGTCATCTACTCGATTCAAAGAAGAATAGGCAAACAAATAACAACAAATATGTTTGTTTGAAGTGTTTGTTTAATTTAGCCCTAATTCACACAACTCACGTGCAGGATGAGACCCATAAATTTAACGTTATAACCTCCGAAGCCTTCTTAACAGTCTCTGAGGGACGACATGATGAAGTAACTTAACTTTGTTATACACTGATGGTTTTAAATGCACATAGGTTAGTCTAACACTAAATGTATGTGTTGTTTGTCGATGGGTTTGCATTGAATCGTTGTTACCACTTTCTGGATTTCTTTTAAATTTATTGGATAGTATCGACTACACACCACATTGTGTCGTTGAATCGAAGAAATATAATGAAAAGTCTTCATATAAAGCTTGAAAAGATAACTTTTCTCAATAATAAATAGCATTTAGAAAGAAATCCCCAGGTAGACAGTTATATCTATACCTAGCTGAGTTAATTGGAAAAGTTATAATAAGAGAACTCAAGTTGGACACGAAATCAATTCGATGATAACTCGAAATGTGTTCAGTCATGAAAATAAAAATAAACACAAGGTGTAACGTTTTCTTCAAAATACAGTCTTTCTACTCAGATACGTTACGAGGGCAGTGATCTTAGTAGCTTTGGTAACAAGTAGAGTTGGACACAGTTATCAATAGACCAGGTTATTAGTTAACATGGTACGTAATATATAACTATCATTACTCGTGGTAAATTGGTCATGAATACCATTAGTCATTAAGTAATCATGGTACGTAGGATATAACTATCATTACTCATGGTAAATTGGTCATGAATACCATTAGTCATTAAGTAGTCATGGTACGTAGGATATAACTATCATTACTCGTGGTAAATTGGTCATGAATACCATTAGTCATTAAGTAATCATGGTACGTAGGATATAACTATCATTACTCATGGTAAATTGGTCATGAATACCATTAGTCATTAAGTAATCATGGTACGTAGGATATAACTATCATTACTCGTGGTAAATTGGTCATGAATACCATTAGTCATTAAGTAATCATGGTACGTAGGATATAACTATCATATCTCATGGTAAATTGATCATGAATACCGTTAGTTATTTAGTGGGTCACGACTATTTCCAACTCATTATAACTTAGGTATGGCAGCCTAAGTTATGGTAAGTGGTGTATGAGTGTCAGTAGTTAGGTATTGTTGTAATCATTCGTGGCAATAAGGATGTTATAAGATAAATAAAAACTGTTAATTTAAAAAAAATATATTAATTATTAATATTAAGTTTAGTGGATTCAAAATAGAGATTTTTGGTTTGAAAAAGTAATATAGACACAAGTTACTTTCTCTACTTTTTAAAACAGCCCCGAGTTACAGACTTGAAAAATATTATCGACACATTTTTGTTTCTGTATTTTTATGACGATCTCTGTTCCTCCTTTATCAATTAACATTTATAATGTTTTTAAGTTTTATAATTTTATGAATATTCGTTCAGTTGAAGGTAACATGTTTTTCAACAGTTTACTGCTGCATGAACTTCTTTGTCTTCGTCCAACCATTATTTACTAAGCCAAGTGATTTTTGTGCCTGAGGTTTCGTGTAAACACGCGTGTAACAAGCGTAGAGTACAAACAAGCCGCTTTTCAACAAGATCGTATGTATTATGTACTTATTTACCACATCACAGTATCATCCAATATCAAATGTATTACACGCACCCCCTTCAATGGAAACCCCTGACAGATGTTTTCTGCTTTATATTATTTACTGAATTTATTTATTTTTCATTTCGTAGCATAAAAGTTTTTGATGATTTTTGTTTGTTTGTTTTGTAATTTCGCAAAAAGCTACTAGAGGGCTATCTGTGCTCGCCGTCCCTAACTCAGCAGTGTAGGACTAGAGAGAAGGCAGCTAGTCATCACTACCCCCCGCCAACTCTTGGGCTACTATTTTACCAAAGAATAGTGGGAGTGACCGTACACATTATAATGCCTCCCATGGCTGAAGGGGCGAGCATGTTTGGCGCGACGGGGATGCGAACCCGCGACCCTCAGATCATGAGTCGCACACCTTAACACGCTTGGTCATGCACCCACAATGTTAGCGAACTACGGCGTTTCGTAGAATAAATGTTTATTCACAAGAGCATACAAATTTAATATGATAATCGTCAACTGTTAGAAACTTCATTGAAATAGTCAGTCAAAACCATATAGAGACAAAGTACAACAGCAAGCTTGAAAGATGGTGAATCCTCAACGTAGCAGCTTCAAAATGATATGTTATAAGTTGCATAAATTATCTTCCAAGTGATGTGCATTAGTAAAACACCGGATTTTTTCAATAGTGGAAAATGAAGGGTTTTAGAGAAATTCAGAGTTAAAACTACCCTATGACGTAGCAGTGAGTAAATGGTATCGAAGTCCATGTTGTTAGCGAAGGAGAACTTCGAATATTTTAGGAAGAAGAAATTTCGTCTTCATAAAATCAATTTAAAAATGGTCCTACAACCTGCGCAGGAGTTTGCTTAGTTGGCAGTGCATAGATTTTGACGCAGTTTTGCGTCAACGACAAACTCGCTGATGAAAAACCGACAAAATATTCCCTTTTCTTTAAATAATCAAAATAAAAATCGTCCTATGATCTGTGTAGAAGGTGTTTAGTAAATTTGTGTAGTTTATAGTAAAATCTTCATGCTCGTTTTCTCAAGAATCTATTAAAAAAACATGGGTGAATTTTGGATATTGTTTAACAATCCGAAAATTAACTTTTTAGCGATATTATTATAAATATTTTAGCCGTTGAGATAAAAGATCTCGAGCGTTGTTTTAAGAATAAGTTAGCTATTAAGATGTTTTTCCTAAGATATTCTATTAGTCGCTGTTTTGAATTAAGCACAAAACTACACCATGGGCTATCTGTCCTCTGCCCACCACGGGTATCGAAACCAGGATTATAGCGTGTAAGTCCGCAGACATACCGCTGAGCCACTGGGGGGGGCTATTATATTAGAACTTTTGTGAAATACCTGGGCGATCGCTATTTTGAACCACATTAAGTACCTAAGGCGTACCTAACGTACAGTTGAAATTGTTCGGAAAATACCGAGTTTGGCTTCATAAAACATGGCTTGTACCACATAAGCAGCAAATCATTCTGTTACGTGATGGTTCTTTAAAATTTTACGTCTCGGTTTCGTTTGCCAATGTATTAGTTAACCTCGTCAAATAGATCACTCATCTAGCAACTTCTATTAAATTTTCCAGGACAACACTATCAAATCTCGTAAGGACGTTAAAATACGAGAAGAAATGGGAACTTATAAACCTTTGATTTGAATGTTAACGCGCCAGCTGTTGTTGAATAAAAATAGTTCTTTTGATGAAACATAAACAATAAAAATAGTTCTTTTCATGAAACATAAACAATAACAAGTTGAAATTGTGCAGAACGTGATAACCCTAACTTTATGAAATTGTCAACATAAACTAATGCGAAATAAGATTAACATTTAATAAAGAAACAAATCTTTCATTTGACAAGAAACAAATCATTTGCGGATTAATCTTTCTGAAGTAAAGAGGTTGTATTTGTGTTGTCATGTGTATAAAATAGATCATTCTCGTAAAGAGTAAGAAACAAACAAATACATTTTTGTGTGTTTGACTTCAATCCGGTTGATTTGAAGATTCCCTAATGAATTTGAGTTTGTGTGTTAAAAAGAGTGTCAAAGAACAATCATTATAAACAAACATACTTAATTATAAGTTTGTAGACATTTGTCAGTTAAATATCCTCTTGAGTAGCAGAATTTCTAAAGGAAAATCACATTGTTCACGTTTCTCAGTGTGTAAGGTTTTCTGATTAGTAATCTTAAAACAGCACGGTATAGAATGATAATTTAGGACGCTTGACTCGCAATCTGCGGGTCACGAGATCGAACTCAGTCACCGAACATGCCCACTGCTTTAGCTGTAGCCCCCCAGTAGCTCAGCGGTATGTTTGCGGACTTACACGCTAAAATCCGAGTTTCGATACCCGTGGTGGGCAGAGCACAGATAGCCCATTGTGTAGCTTTGTGCTTAATTCTAAACAACAACAACCTTTAGCTGTGAGCGTTTTATAATATGACAGTTAACCTTACTAGTTGTTGGCACAAGGGTAGCTCTACAGTTGGCGGTGGGTGATGATGACTAGCTGTCCTTTTCTAGTATAGCACTTCATATAATTAGAGATGGCTTGCTCAGGTAGCCCTCGAGAAGCTTCGCTATCAAACAAACAACACTGACTTATAATCAACTTACCAGTTATGAAAACTCTTTTCCTACTCTTACTAGACCCTAATTAATGTTCGTTTGTTTGTTCTTTAATTTCGCGGAAAATTACACAAAGACTATCTGCGCTAGTCGTCCCTGATTTAGCAGTGTAAGACTAGAGGGAAGGCAGCTAGTCATCACTACACACCGCCAACTCTTGGGCTACTCTTTTACCAACGAAAAGCGGGATTGACCGTCACATTATAATGCTCCCACGGCTGAAAGAGCAAGCATGTTTGATGTGACGGGGATTCAAACCCACGACCCTCAGACTACGATTCGAATGCCTTAACAACCTGGCCATGCTGAACCCCAAAATTAATGCACAGAAATTATACTGTTCTAAGTACATCCTGCATTTTCTCTTTTCGTCTCTAAGAAGAAAAGAAAGAAAACTATGAATTTGGTTGAGGTAAATATCTATTTTTTCAACAATTCATTTTACGAATTAATAATTCAACCCATTTATTCTTCGGTGCAAGCCAGGTCAGGAGATGCAGAGCCCCCTGACGGATACTTTAAGCAGTATGAGATCGATACGAAGCTCTGGGACTTTAAGACTGGTTGCCACTTGAACGAGACTGGCAGGAATGAAGACCAGCCTATGAGAGAAGCAGGAACGAGCGCTCGTCCACTGTTGGAACTTTGAAAAGAACAGTTTCAGACATATTTCTAAAATAAGTGTGATAGGTTTATCTAAACGTTGAACTATATAAACTGAAGGAAAAATTGGAAAGGTACATAGCATCAGTTCTGTAAATAACTCGTTGGAGGTGGAACTGACTGCACTTTATGAGAGACACGTTTGTTGAAGTTTAGAATCATGAAACCAGAAAGCCACAAGTATTTCCTCACTGGGCTGTGGATTATACGATACGTCAATGGTAGGTGGACGTGTACCTTGAATATTTTGTAGATTTCTTGTCTATGTGTTACGACGAAAGATATTAGAATAGAGCATATTTGTAGGAGAAAGGTTATGTTCCCTATTTTTATTCGGAAATGAAGATACTTTCTATTCATCTCTTAGCACTAACATACCTTTACACGCATCCCAATACGGACACGTCTTCGTACGTATCATAACATGTGTGTGTTTTTCTTACAGCAAAGCCACATCGGGCTATTCGCTAAGCCTATAGAGGGATATCATCAAACACCTGATTTTAAAGCTGTAAACGAGTAGACTTACTAGCGGGGGACATATCATAGCATAGGATATCTTTACACACACATAATAAAACAGGGCATCTTTACTTATGTTAGCATCAAGGGTTTTTTCCACGGAGTTTATAAATACAGGGATATCTCCACGTATATCAAAACACAGAGGTATACGGTAATATCACGACACATAACTATCAACTTATATACATTATAGAATCGAATTGAAGTTTTGAATTTCGCGCAAAGCTACTCGAGGGCTATCTGTGCTAGCCATCTCTAATTTAGCAGTATAAGACTAGAGGGAAGGCAACCAGTCATCACCACCCATCGCCAACTCTTGGGCTACTTTTTTACCAACGAAAAGTGGGATTGACCGTCAAATTACAACGCCCCCACGGCTGGGAGGGCGAGCATGTTTGGTGTGACCGGGATGCGAACCCGCTACCTTCGGATTACGAGTCGCACGCCTTGACACACGTGGCCATGCCGGTCTGTATACATTACAATTCTTCATAGTTTCACGATTAATGTTGTTCATGCTGAAAAGTTCCGATTACTGACATGTTTTCTCTTCAGGTTTTGTAATTAGAAACACTATCCATGACAGCCAATGTGTTTCCCCGTCAGAACCTTGTAATTAAAAAACTATTGTTCCTATAAACCTAATATTTAATACCACCTGCTTGTCAAGACTGTAACTAATATTTTACAAACAAAATATTCTCGTTCTAGTAAGTGCTGCCCTCTCTCCCAGTGGCTCAGCGGTAAGTTTGTGGGTTAACAGTGAAAATCGAATTTTGATACCTGTGGTGTGCTAGAAATATGTAGCAACATTGGGTAGTTTTATCTTTAACTTCAAACAAGCAAACATCTCCAGCGATATGGCCTGGTACAGTCCGGAGGTTAGGGCGCTGGAATCGCGGGTTCGAATCCTTTACACCGAATAGGCTTGCCATTCCAGTACTTGGAGCGTTATAATGTAATGGTCAATCACATTATTCGTTGGTAAAAGAGTAGCCCAAGAATGAGCGGTAATGACTACTTGCTTTTCCTTTAGTTTATCACTGCTCAACTAGGGACGACTGGTGTCTCGAGAGACTGAGTGAAAATTAGAAATTGGTTTTCAATATCGTTAAGAGCACACCACAGATAGCCCCTTGAATAGGCTTGTATTTTGTGTAGCTTTGTACTCAATTACTAATAAATAAACTCCGAAATGGAAGCCATTATTGTATTTTATAATTTTCTACACAGTAACGTAATTTTATTAACATTTTTTACAGGAATAAAAATATCCATTACTCGCGATATTTTAATGTTTGCAACCACCGGTATTTCTGAATTCAAAAATAAAAGTTGACTTTTATTCAGGTCAGGGACTAATGACCATTTCTTAGCACGTGCTTCCTGCACTTAACAGGCCACATCTATTTTTTTTCAGAGTGTTATAATTAATAACTGTTGGTTTCATTGCGGAAGTTGAGGTCAGTAAGAGAAGGCTGTGTTTGAAAGTTTTCTATTTTTATCTCGTTTCACACAAAGAGATGGTCCACTCTTTGCTTTATCACCTGACGATGAACCACCAACTTGTCTCCTATGTTGGCTTTATAACAAATAATGAAGCTATTGGCGGATTAATATTTATATATATGTAAAAGTGGTTGGTATGGGTTGAGAAAATATTTTATGAGGAGAGGCGGACAACCTAACGATGACCGAAGATGGTCGAATCGTTGTTCGCTCCTCTATATAAAAATTTTCTCAACTCACACCAGCCGTTTCTACATAAATATTTTTCTCTACAAGTGGGTTTTCTCGTCATCACGGATTATTATTCACATACAATTTAAAACTTGCAATTCATTGAAGTGTCTCGTTTTTTAGCCTAATTATGTTAGATGTCTGAGTTGTACCAAAAAATGATGTGCGATATTAGTGTGAAGAGATAAGAGATATCTCCACACGTGTGTATATATGTTTGTTTTTGAAATTCGCGCAAACCTACAGGAGGGCTGTCTACGCTAGCCGTTCCTAATTTAGCAGTGAAAGACGAGAGGGAAAGCAGCTAGTTATCACCACCTACAGCCAACTCTCGGGCTACCCTTTTACTAACGAATAGTGAGATTGACCGTAACATTATAATGCCCCCAAACATGCTTGCCCTTTCAGCCGTGGGGGCGTTATAATGTTACGGTCAATCGTACCATTCATTGGTAAAAGACTAGCCCAAGAATTGGTGGTGATGACTAACTGCCTTCCCTCTTGTCTTACACTGCTAAATTAGGGACGGCTGACGCATATAGCCCTCGAGTAGCTTTGCGCGAAATTCAAAACAAACAAGCAAACGAATAATGGAAGTTAACAAGAGAGATGAATAATTACGTCATTCAACACAAGCACTTGTTTAAAAGCAGAAAATAAACATGGTGTTGAGATAGCAGAGTATTGGAACAACAAATCATGGCATTCTTCATTATGTTTCATTAACTGATTCGAATTATTAATTTAAAAGTTTTCACTTCCACCTTCTAATTCATGTTAATATCCGTCCTTTAAACAGGCAGCTTTTCATTCTCTATATAGTTGGTGTATGTATCTAAAGGCGTAGGACAGTTTACATTGTCCTGTTTTAATGGCGTTGTACATATTAAAACAAAGTTTTTAATGTTATATTTTTACCTGGTGTGAAATGTTTAAATAGAACAGGTTTTTAATGTTATATTTTTACCTGGTGTGGTGTGTTTAAATAGGGCAGTTTTAATGTTATTTTTTACCTGGTGTGGTGTGTTCAAATAGAACAGTTTTTAAATGTTATATTTTTACCTGGTGTGGTGTGTTTAAATTGGACAGTTTTTAATGTTATATTTTTACTTGGTGTGGTGTGTTTAAATTGGACAGTTTTTAATGTTATATTTTTACTTGGTGTGGTGTGTTTAAATAGGATAGTTTTAAAATGTTATATTTTTACCTGGTGTGGTGTGTTTAAATAGAACAATTTTTAAATGTTATTTTTTACCTGGTGTGGTGTGTTTAAATAGGACAGTTTTTAATGTTATATTTTTATCTGATGTGGTGTGTTTAAATAGAACAGTTTTATTTGTAATGTTATTTTTTGTAGGTGTGTTTATTAAAAAGGGCTGTAAATAATAACATTAATAACAACAATAAATATATTTAAGAAATATTCCAACATATATATG
This sequence comes from Carcinoscorpius rotundicauda, assembly GCA_011833715.1. Classification (NCBI taxonomy): domain Eukaryota; kingdom Metazoa; phylum Arthropoda; class Merostomata; order Xiphosura; family Limulidae; genus Carcinoscorpius; species Carcinoscorpius rotundicauda. Next base: position 68,545,509 of record CM022400.1, read on the forward strand.
CAGTGTTGAAACTTTCAAAGGTTCACTGTTACAAATACACAAAACATTAATGACATGAAATCAGGCCTACATGTTCAAATACTTGTCTTTGTCACTAGGGTTAATATATAACAGGAACACGAGTTGTTTGATGGTGCTAATGCTTTCTTTGTAAGTGAACATTTTAAAACAATAGAACAAGTGATTTGAATGGTGATGATTTTTAACTTTATTTTCATTTTTTAAATTCAAAAATCGACGTCTCGGTGTTATTCTTAGGGTAACTCACAATTACTGCATATTCAGACTTTATTCAGACAAGGGAAGCATCGTGTCTTTCTTATTGTTAACATTACTAGACAAACATCGTGTCTTTCTTATTGTTAACATTACTAGACAAACATCGTGTCTTTCTTATTGTTAACATTACTAGACAAACATCGTGTCTTTCTTAGTGTCAACATTACCAGACAAACATCGTGTCTTGCTTAGTGTCAACATTACTAAACAAACATCGTGTCTTTCTTAGTGTCAACATTACCAGACAAATATCGTGTCTTTCTTAGTGTCATCATTACCAGACAAACATCGTGTCTTGCTTAGTGTCAACATTACTAAACAAACATCGTGTCTTTCTTAGTGTCAACATTACTAAACAAACATCGTGTCTTTCTTATTGTTAACATTACTATACAAACATCGTGTCTTTCTTAGTGTCAACATTACTAAACAAACATCGTGTCTTTCTTAGTGTCAACATTACTAGACAAACATCGTGTCTTTCTTAGTGTCAACATTACCAGACAAACATCGTGTCTTTCTTAGTGTCAACATTACCAGACAAACATCGTGTCTTCCTTAGTGTCAACATTACTAAACAAACGTCGTGTCTTTCTTAGTGTTAACATTACCAGACAAACATCGTGTCTTCCTTAGTGTCAACATTACTAGACAAACATCGTGTCTTTCTTCATGTCCAAATTACTAGACAAACATCGTATCTTTCTTAGTGTCAACATTACTGAACAAACATCGTGTCTTTCTTAGTGTTAACATTACTATACAAAAATCGTGTCTTTCTTAGTGTCAACATTACTCGACAAATACCGTGTCTTTCTTAGTGTCAACATTACTAGACAAACATCGTGTCTTTCTTAGTGTCAACATTACTAGACAAACATCGTGTCTTTCTTAGTGTCAACATTAGTAAACAAACATCGTGTCTTTCTTATTGTTAACATTACTATACAAACATCGTGTCTTTCTTAGTGTTAACATTACTAAACAAACATCGTGTCTTTCTTAGTGTCAACATTACCAGACAAACATCGTGTCTTCCTTAGTGTCAACATTACTAAACAAACGTCGTGTCTTTCTTAGTGTTAACATTACTAGACAAACATCGTATCTTTCTTCGTGTCCAAATTACTAGACAAACATCGTATCTTTCTTAGTGTCAACATTACTGAACAAACATCGTGTCTTCTTTAGTGTCAACATTACTGAACAAACATCGTGTCTTTCTTAGTGTTAACATTACTATACAAACATCGTGTCTTTCTTAGTGTCAACATTACTAAACAAACATCGTGTCTTTCTTAGTGTCAACATTACCAGACAAACATCGTGTCTTCCTTAGTGTCAACATTACTAAACAAACGTCGTGTCTTTCTTAGTGTTAACATTACTAGACAAACATCGTATCTTTCTTCGTGTCCAAATTACTAGACAAACATCGTATCTTTCTTAGTGTCAACATTACTGAACAAACATCGTGTCTTCTTTAGTGTCAACATTACTGAACAAACATCGTGTCTTTCTTAGTGTTAACATTACTATACAAACATCGTGTCTTTCTTAGTGTCAACATTACCAGACAAACATCGTGTCTTCCTTAGTGTCAACATTACTATACAAACATCGTGTCTTTCTTATTGTTAACATTACTATACAAACATCGTGTCTTCTTTAGTGTTAACATTACTATACAAACATCGTGTCTTTCTTAGTGTCAACATTACTCGACAAATACCGTGTCTTTCTTAGTGTCAACATTACTAGACAAACATCGTGTCTTTCTTAGTGTCAACATTACTAAACAAACATCGTGTCTTTCTTATTGTTAACATTACTATACAAACATCGTGTCTTCTTTAGTGTTAACATTACTATACAAACATCGTGTCTTTCTTAGTGTCAACATTACTCGACAAATACCGTGTCTTTCTTTGTTCTTACATGACTAGACAAACATCGTGTCTTTCTTAGTCCTGCACATCATACGTGGCCCGGCATTGCCAGGTGCGATAAGGCATTTGACTTGTAATCTGAGGGTCGCGGGTTCGAATCCCCGTCGCACCGAACATATTCGCCCTTTCAGCCGTGGGAACGTTATATTGTGACGGTCAATCCCACTATTCGTTGGTAAAAGAGTAGCCAAGAGTTATCGGTGGGTGGTAATGACTTCCCTCTAGTCTTACACTGCAAAATTAGGGACGGCTAGCGGAGATAGCCCTCTTTAACTTTGCGCGAAATTACAAAAAACAAACACGTAATACCCCATTTGTTCCTCAACTGTGCTCCATAAACATGACGTCACTGTCGGTAGTGAGGCTGCTAAACAAACATTACATCATTTCGAATCTGAAGGACAAGAAAAAATGCTCCGCTGGGGCAGTAGTAAATCGTCGGGTTTACAACTCTAAAATTAGGGTATTGATTCCTCTCGGTGGACAAAGCAGAAAGCCTGTTTTGGCTTTCCTTTAAAACACACACACACAGCAGAAAAAATTAAAAGTGTTAAGAACTTCAGAACTAAAATTCTGAGAATTATTTTATTTGCACAAACATCGCGTGCATATTGCTGAAAGACAGGCAGGTTTTTGTTTAGAGGCACTTTAAAGTTTCTACCTGCAGGTGGCCTCTCTATCGAGTTTCACTCGTTCAGTAAAGAGCTTGTGAAGAAAACACAACAAATCGACAAGTGGAATCCATGCTGTTCGCTTGTATTTCCGTAATACTTGGATCAATTGAAATGAAAGTTCTTTCAAAATGATGTCAGTCGTTAAGAAAGGTGAAACAATTAAAATAAAAAAAAAATATTTATTTTTCAAGCACATAATAATTATCTTAGTTGTTTAAACAACTTAAAGAGTACAACTATGATTCCCCAAAGAGAGGATTCTTCGGGGGGTTGATATACAATATCTGGCTACGTAAATAAATAAAGAATCTTACACACACTGTATCTGTTCCTTTTCTTGTCTTCAAACTCTAATAAGTTATATCTGTCTTTACGTCTGCACGTAATGCGAACTTAGGTTAATTTCCTGTGCATAAAAACACTAATGTTAAAAGCCACTGTGCAAATTAACATGGAGCTGGTTTTTGAGCACTGATTATATTATTCAGACACAAGAAAGAAACATTTTTTAAAAATCGATTTAACGTTTATTGTTTATTTTCCCTTACCTATCGAGAAATATAAAATCATCAAATATATAAAATAATCTCATCTGGGAGGGAATAAATACACGAAATTTTCAAAGTGTTTTGAATTGAAAGAAGAAAGACAAAGAAACAACACGAGAAACTAACGAGACTTGTTTTGTAAAATAATTATAGACACAAACACAAAAGACTGGCTTTCTCTTTCAGGTTATGAAGCGAAACAAACGTAAAGCTTAACAAGATATTTTTCAGTATGAAAATGGCATACTTCTATAATTAAATATCTGATGTCAGTGGTATCTCATAACGATACGTCTCACAATACTATAGATAAATGTCTCGAAGAACTAACCCTAATACAGCCACAACGATGAAATATAGCTGGTATAAAAAACTTCATTATCATCTGGAGAACGTAAATAGTTTTTCTTTTCTAGCTTTATTTCCGAAACATCTGGTAGAGCCTATAAAGTATCTTACTGTTATAGATAAATACCTGATGGTACCTAAATAATTGTCTAACAGTGCTGGAGGAAGACATTACTATACACAGATATCTTATATTTTTTAATATAAATATGTGATGTCGCCTAATATGTGTGTGCGTGTGTTTCTTTTTATAGAAAAGCCTCATAGAACTATGCGCTGTGTCCACCGAGGGGAATCGAATCCCTGATTTTAGCGTTGTAAATCCATAGATTTACCACTGTCCCTATGGCCCGGCATGGCCAAGCGTGTTAAGGCGTGCGACTCGTAATCTGAAGGTCGCGGGTTCGCAACCCCGCCGCCACAAACATGCTCGCCCTCCTAGCCGTGGGGGCGTTATAATGTGACAGTCAAACCCACTATTCGTTGATAAAAGAGTAGCCTAAGAGTTGGCGGTGGGTGGTGATGACTAGCTGCCTTCCCTTTAGTCTTATATTGCTAAATTAGGGACGGCTAGCACAGATAGCCCTCGAGTAGCTTTGTGCGAAATTCAAAAAACAAACAAACAAACCACTGTACCACCAGGGGGACTTTTGCCTGAAACAATTTTCTGAGAAATGTATTACTAAAATCTATATTTTTCATTTCTCCTCTCTATTATATTCATTTCAGATCACAAAATCACAAAACGAGATTGAAGAAGATTTGTGTGTTAATTAATTTGTGTTTTAACAAGCCCCTTTTAGAGGATCTAAGATTTTTCCCCCCATAATAATAAAAAAATTAATTAAATGGAAACTCGTGACCAATGGAGAGGCAATTGCTTTTTTATCATGTCAAATTCAGAACGAACAAATTTGTCCCGAATCAGGCGTCGTGATATTAATTGGTTGTTATGTGACGAACTATTTCTTTACATACTGTTGCTCTGTGATGGGTTAGTAATCTACGCATGTTGGCTTCGGCGTATCTTGTAGTGGTGGTTGACGAATTATTGTATACTCAAAACAGTTTCAAGTACACAAATCAGCAAGTGAAGTGACAACTACACTCAATACAAAGTTACGCTGAAACGGTATGTATTAGAATTACAGTTTGATATTATTGGGTTTTATAGTTAGTGTGATGTTCCAAAAAGTAATTCGCTTTGCGGAAGCGAATGTAATAGGTCTTTTCTCATATCACAAAAATGTTTTAAATTTAATGCTTTAAAACCTCCAGACAGGAATAGCCATTGTATTTAATGTTGTTTTAGAAAACAAAGGAATGTGAATCATCTAAGGGTACCAGGACCATCTAGAAAGAGATCTGAAACAAATCATACCTCAGCTATCGTAAGTAAAGTGTGGTATCTGGTAACGAGTAAGAGCCCACTAACACAAAGTTCAGTTACAAAACCAGTCCATGTGCTCCTGCCATAGTATGCAACCTAATCAAGAAAGATCATGTGCACAAAAATTATTTCCACGAAATATACATGTTCAACTATCATATACTTCAAACAACTGGAGAATGAACAGGCACTTGTGCTATTCCACGCAATCAATGTCTTATTTAGTCAACAGATGAAACCTGAAAAGCATCAAAGAGGAAAGAGGTTTTTGAACTTGAGAACTTTTAACCAGAGCCTTTTAATAGAGTCATTGCATGTGTTTCAGTTAGAATAACATATGGTGTTTCCGCTATAACCACGATTAATATTCCAGTTATAAAGCCAAACATTTTATCCAGATAAACTGCAATTAATGTTTCAGCTACAGACATAACTTATGTTTGTAATTCAGCCAACAGTTGGCGTTTCAGTAAAAAAAAAAATAATTAAAAATCAAAATTTCTAGAAAAACCTAAACGAGTTGTTTTATTGAATGCTGACGAATATTAGTAAAAAAAAAGAAAGTATTTGTTTGAATCTAAATCTCATAACGAATTAATAATTATCGATATTCGTCAAGCCAAGCATAAACACCAAAACCCTCTCTCAAAGAACAGAATATTGCAAATAACATAATGCAAAGCCTTACTTTTCAAGTAGTGTACTTTATGGCGGATAGGGTAATCTTATCTTATAGCAAATATGAAACATATATATAGCATCGTTCGATATTTAACCCAATCTTATATGGTTTTCAATAACACTTCTAATGCAGAATTATTTGCTGGAATACATTTCGAGTATCGATTTTTTCCTAACAAGTCTAATATGATCTCGTTACCAGTGGATGAGCATTTTCCAGATTACAGTCAATAGGTCTTCATAATTTCTAATTAGAAGCTGGCTACGTCATACCTCGTCAGATCGTTCATTACATATGGCTAACTCAAGATCTCGTCGTGGAATAACTTAATAACAGCGCTAATTTTCAATTTTAATTTGGAGGAATTGTTTTTAATCTTGTCTAATGGGTCAATAGCCTACTTCTGAGGCTCCCAACCACGTTTAACAAGCTATATATATATAAATATTGTCATTAATAGTTCAAGATCCTCTTTCCACAATGGGACGTAACACAGATAGCCTTTTGTGTACCGTTTTCGCTAAAATATATAATTAAACGATAAAAAAACCACACAATTTGAAAAAGAGACAATTTAGAGAGGGCGCACCAGAGTATTCTGTATTTTCTTATAGCAAAGCCACATCGGGCTATCTGTTGAGCCCACCGAGGGAAATCGAACCCCTGATTTTAGCGTTGTAAATCCGAAGACATACCGCTGTAGTAGCGGGAGGGCCACTGCTTTCATTGTTGTTTGTTGTTTTGAATTAAGCACAAAGCTACACAATGGACTATCTGTGCTCTGCCCACCACGGGTATCGAAACCCGGATTTTAGCTTGTAAGTCCGCACACATACCGCTAAGCCACTGGGGGTGCCACTGCTTTCAAGAAATAGAGAAAAATGACAAGAGTTTATTTGGTAACAGAATACTGTAGGGAATCTTCTGTACGACAAGTAACAACAAAAGTCATCGTGCAAGATTAGTGGTTAGTAGTGTTGCAGTAATACTGTTAGAAAACAATTTTAATGAATCAGGGCAGTTTCATAGTCTATGTTGGTACGTCAGTAGTATTGTTGGAAAATAATTTTGACGAATCGGGACATTTTCCTAGTCTAAGTTGGTATGTCAGTAGCATTGTTGGAAAATAAGTTTAATGAGTCGGGACATTTTCCTAGTCTGGATTTGTACGTCAGTAGTATTGTTGAAAAATAATTTTAATGAGTCGGGACATTTTCCTTGTCTAGGTTTGTACGTCAGTAGTATTGTTGGAAAATAAGTTTAATGAGTCGGGACATTTTTGCTAGTCTAGGTTTGTACGTCAGTAGTATTGTTGGAAAATAATTGTAATGAATCGGGACATTTTCCTAGTCTAGGTTTGTACGCCAGTAGTATTGTTGGAAAATAATTTTGATGAATAGGGACATTTTCCTAGTCTAGGTTTGTATGTCAGTAGTATTGTTGAAAAATAATTTTAATGAGTCGGGATATTTTCCTTGTCTAGGTTTGTATGTCAATAGTATTGTTGGAAAATAAGTTTAATGAGTCGGGACATTTTTCTAGTCTGGGTTTGTACGTCAGTAGTATTGTTGGAAAATAATTTTAATGAATCGGGACACTTTTCTAGTCTAGGTTTGTACGTCAGTAGTATTGTTGGAAAATAATTTTAATGAATCGGGACACTTTTCTAGTCTAGGTTTGTATGTCAGTAGTATTGTTGGAAAATAAGTTTAATGAGTCGGGACATTTTCCTAGTCTAGGTTTGTACGTCAGTAGTATTGTTGGAAAATAATTTTAATGAATCGGGACACTTTTCTAGTCTAGGTTTGTACGTCAGTAGTATTGTTGGAAAATAATTTTAATGAATCGGGACACTTTTCTAGTCTAGGTTTGTACGTCAGTAGTATGTTGGAAAATAATTTTAATGAATCGGGACACTTTTCTAGTCTAGGTTTGTACGTCAGTAGTATTGTTGGAAAATAATTTTAATGAATCTGGACACTTTCCTAGTCTAGGTTTGTATGTCAGTAGTATTGTTGGAAAATAATTTTAATGAGTCGGGACATTTTTCCCAGGCTATGTTGATGTTGGTATGTCAGTAGTATCGTTGGAAAATAAGTTTAATGAGTCGGGACATTTTCCTAGTCTAGGTTTGTACGTCAGTAGTATTGTTGGAAAATAATTTTAATGAATCGGGACACTTTCCTAGTCTAGGTTTGTACGTCAGTAGTATTGTTGGAAAATAATTTTAATGAATCTGGACACTTTCCTAGTCTAGGTTTGTATGTCAGTAGCATTTTTGGAAAATAAGTTTAGTGAATCGGGACATTCTCCTAGTCTAGGTTTGTATGTCAGTAGTATTGTTGGAAAATAATTTTAATGAATCGGGACATTTTCCTAGTCTAGGTTTGTACGTCAGTAGTATTGTTGGAAAATAATTTTAATGAATCGGGACACTTTCCTAGTCTATGTTTGTATGTCAGTAGTATTGATGGAAAATAATTTTAATGAGTCGGGACACTTTCCTAATCTAGGTTTGTACGTCAGTAGTATTGTTGGAAAATAATTTTAATGAATCTGGACACTTTCCTAGTCTAGGTTTGTATGTCAGTAGTATTGTTGGAAAATAATTTTAATGAATCTGGACACTTTTCTAGTCTAGGTTTGTATGTCAGTAGTATTGTTGGAAAATAATTTTAATGAATCTGGACACTTTTCTAGTCTAGGTTTGTATGTCAGTAGTATTGTTGGAAAATAATTTTAATGAATCGGGACATTTTTCCTAGGCTATGTTGATGTTGGTATGTCAGTAGTATTGTTGGAAAATAATTTTAATGAAATGAACATTTTACAGAATACAATATTTTAATTTATAAGGTGCTAAAATCCTCTAAAATGAGTCGACATTAATAAAGAATATATGAGAAAATATATATTATTTAATTATAATTGATTTATCATCAATTTTAAATGTTCTTATTAACGACGGTTTTATTGGACACTGACTGTATTTAAAGTGTAGTAGTCCTTGTAATGGTTTTATTGAGCATTGATTAAATTTAAAGTGTAATAGTCCTTGTAATGGTTTTGTTGGACATTGACTAAATTTAAAGTGCAGTAGTCCTTGTAATGGTTTTATTGAACAATGACTGAATTTACAGCGTAATAGACCTTGTAATGGTTTTATTGGACATTGACTGAATTTAAAGTGTAATAGTCCTTGTAATGGTTTCATTGGACATTGACTGAATTTAAAGTGTAATAGTCCTTGTAATGGTTTTATTGGACGTTGACTGAACTTAAAGTGTAATAGTCCATGAAACAATATTATTGGACACTGATGTATCTAAATATTAGTAGTCCTTGGAACGGATTCATTGGACACTGACCGCACATAAAATGCAATAGGTCTTAGTTACACGACTCTGACCAAATGTAAAATGTAATAGTCTTTCAAGTAAGGACTAGAAAATTCTCTTCTAGTTGTACATAATAAATTTCTCTACAAATTATTAATTTAAATTACAGAAGAGGGAATCATAGAAAACACTGAGAGGTTTATATGAACACCACACGTACAGAAAAGGAACATAGAATCCCTGAGGACATTGAAAATGTTAAGTTTCATTTTTGTTTCTAATTAGTTACTTTGGAGGAAATGAATTTTTTATATCTTTTGATTAAACACTTTTCTTCTTCTCAAGATAATAAACATAAGTAAACCTTCATTGTTTGGAATTTTGCACAAAGCTACACGAGGGCTATCTGTGCTAGCCGTCCTTAATTTAGCAGTGTAAGACCAGAGGGAAGGCAGCTAGTCATCACCACCCACCGCCAACTCTTGAGCTACTCTTTTACCAGCGAATAGTGGAATTGAACGTCACATTATAACGCTCTCACGGCTGAAAGGGCGAGCACGTTTGGTGCAACGGGGATTCGAACCCACGACTCTCAGATTACGAGTCGAACGTCTTAATTCACCTAGCAATGCCGGGCCAAATAAACCTTCATATCTAACATTTACCCGAAGATAAAAACATAAATATTGTAAATTGTAAGACACAAACAGAGGTTCGGATGAGTTAACCCTAACTTTAAATATTACCAGAAGCGGTTACCCAGGTTGTCGAAACAATAATAACAACAAACATGCTCTTCCTGTTTCGTCGTTACATATTTCGATGGATAAATAAACATTTTGTGAAGTTATGAAAATAATAAGAACATTCGATTTGATTTTTGAAAATTAATTACTGATCTGGTTTAAATCAGGACTTTATCAAGAACCATGTTTTATTATTTTTCTTCACTGAGAAGGATAAATACATCTTTATGGAGGATGTTTTGATTACTTTATACGCGTATGAAAAACCGTTAGCCCCCCAGTGGCTCAGCGGTATGTCTGCGGACTTTTAACGCTAAAATCCGGGTTTCGATCCTTGTTGTGGGTAGAGTACAGATAGCCCATTGTGTAGCTTTGCGATTAATTCAAAATAAAAAAAGAATAATACACACCCGTTCTGGCAAATGTACTAGGCTTAGCTCTGTTTCCCGCCATCCCTCCTCAAATATAAAAATTTCAAACGTGAATACGTACGTAATATTATGTTCGATTTTCTTTGATGTAAATTTAATAATTTTACTTTATGATGGTGATTCCATGTTCATATAATGACGTTGATGAATGAATTATAGTACAAACTAAATGCAATACCGCACTGCTAATGGATCAAAACAAGAAACCCTGTACCAGGCATTCAATTATCCTGAGAAAAAAACAGAATAAAATATATTCGTTGACTTGATTTTTATATGTCTGTAAACAGCATCACAATGTAACCCTAACTCCTTTCAAGTGGTCTATTTTATGGCAGACTTTGTGTGTATTTTTTTATAGCAAAGCCAGATCGGGTTATCTGCTGTGTCCACCGAGGTGAATCGAACCCATGATTTTGTAAATTCTCGAAGACTTGTCGCTGTTCCAGCAGGGTACTTTGTGGTAGACATCATTTTTGTTTGTTATAGGCAAAGTCTACTGTTTCACACACAACATTCTAATTCTGTATACATTTCCTTTGTGTGTGAAGTTAAATATATGATATATTAGTATATGTATAATTAATCGTCAATAAATTTTTTTTTAAATTTTGCGCAAAGCTACACTAGGACTATCTGTGTTAGCCGTCCCTACTTTAGCAGTGTAAGACTAGAGGGAAGGCTGCTATTCATTATCACCCACTCCCAACTCTTGGGCTACTCTTTTACCAACGAATAGTGGGATTAACCGTTATATTATAATGCCACCATGGGTAAAAAGCGAGCATGTTTGGTGTGACGAGGACTCAAACCTGCGAATGACGAGTCGAATACCTTAACCACCTGACCATGCCGGACCTATGAAAATAGATTTTATAAATATAATCGTACATTTGTTAACGGATTCACAACAGTCGTGTTTCACGCTTTCTACACCAGATAAGTAATCTTTGTCTATTTGGTTTTTTAATGTAAAAACGCATTTTATAAATATTTGTTTGTTTGTTTTTAGAATTTCGCGCAAAGCTACACGAAGTCTATCAGCGCTAGCCGTCCCTAATTTAGCAGTGTAAGACTAGAGGGAAGGTAGCTAGTCCTAACCACCCACTGCCAACTCTTGGGCTACTCTTTTAACAACGAATAGTGGGATTGACCGTCACATTATACGCTCCGACGGCTGAAAGGACAAGCATGTTGAGTGCGTCGGGGATTCAAACCTACGACCCTCAGATTACGAGTAGAACACCTCACCCCCCTGGCCATGATCTATAACCAAATAATACCCACCTGTTCTAATGATAATAAAAATATATATAATTTCCACGTTTAATCCGTCTTCCATCTTTTTCAAGCACCCTACCGGTGATTTAATCTAATCTCATTTTACAAAATAAGTATTATAATTAGGCTTAATATTTTCACAATTTTATTTTATAGGCTTCGCCAAACGTGTATTTTTTTACACACTATATGTTGTAATTCTGCATGCACGTCTTAAATATACGACGTATTAGTAGCTGTATATTTAACGATGTATAACTAAATAGGCCTTCAATGCTATATCGTAGTTTAAATGTTAACTTAAACTGGCCAAAAAATATCACATATTAACAATAAAATTACCGATTCAGTTAGCAGACGATAGACGCGTACATCGACGAAAAAATTGTCGTTTTGCGCAACTTCAGCTGAGGGAAGTGTGATCTGGGCAGTAATCACAGTGATGTTAGTTTGTTACCTATTTTATGCACCAGAAACTATTAGCAGCTTCTAAAACGACTTGTACAGTTGTGTTTAGTTTTTGGCTCTTTGTCACGGAACGTCTTCACGTGTTCGTTGTTACAGAAAACAGTCCTTCTCGTTGAAACGTGTTTTCTTCTGAAATGAATATAGCTGTACAGTTTGTAAAACAAAGTCAGTATAAACATGTTAAAATGTGATTGTTGTTCGAATGCTTCTCAAAATATTCATTCTAAATTATAGAATGCTGTCAACAATTAACGCTCATCAAAATTAAAAGATGGATTCTGAGAAAGCGTTCTGTTAGATATACCTTTTCTTAATTGCCAATAATTAGACATTTTACCCTCCCTAGTACAGCGATATGTCTACGGATTTACAACGCTAAAATTAGAGGTTCGATTCCCCTCGGTGGGCTCAGCAGATAGCCCAGTGTGGCTTTGCTATAAGAAAAACACTTTTTGTTGTTGTTTTGAATGAAGCACAAAGCTACACAATGGGCTATCTGTGCTCTGCCCACCACGGGTATCGAAACCCGGATTTTCGCGTGTAAGGCCGCAGACATACCACTGAGCCCCTGGGTGGCAAGAAAAACGCACATTTATTATTAACTCTGGTGGTTCTATATGAGAACACGTTAAAAATTATGGACAAACTTCCTTAACTTTTATCAATTTTTCTTCTTTTTTTTTCTTTTTGGCAAAAACAACATCTGAAAGCTTATTTACATAACGGAAAATATCTTCCATAAATATGACGTTCTTTTTGAGTCAGAAATACGTTGTCCCAAACCACTTACAGCAAAACGTTAAGCAAACGAGATTCTTTCGTTGGAAAAGCCTCGAATTTATATAGTTAATGGAGACTCCTTAGGAATAACACAAGTTTCTTTTCAGCTGAGTGATCGAAGGGGTCTACATACACAAAACTATTGAAACTTAAAAAAAACTCCAATTCCTCCAAATTGCATTTGGAGGAATATGTTGCAAAGAACATCTGCCACAAAACAAGTGTTCAAGTAAACCTACTTTTTAGGACTTCTTTAGAAGTTGAACAAACAACAAAGATTTGAGTTTGACTTATCATCCGACGGAGGTTGTTATCGTAGTTAAAACTCAAATTTAGTTTCATCTCCGATCAAAGGAAATAAAACTCAGCTCAGTAATGAGCATCCGTCATTAAATATACTTTCCTTATGTTCTTCATTATAAGGCTTAAGATGCATTGTTCCTTCAGCTGGGAACCTTCGCTGTTAGCGATGTTTTCGGCCGTAAACCCAACAGTGTCTTATGAGGTTTGGCCAACTTGTCCCCCCGCTGGGTTAATCGGTAGTAAATTTAAGGGCTTACAGTGATAGAATATGGAATTCGACTCCATGCGGTGGACAGAAGGCAGATGACCCATTGTGTAGGTTTGTAATAAAAACCCAAAACGAATAAAACAAACCTCTCGATTCATGATGTTTATGCTAGTCCTGAATCACTATACAAACTAACGATGGTTTTGATTGGTTGGAATATCGCGCAAAACTACACGAAGGCTGTATGTTCTAGTCATCCTTAATTCAGCAGTAATAGGCTAGAGAGAAGGCAGCTAGTTAACAACACTTACCGCCAACTATTGGGCTACCCTTTTATCAACGATTGACTGTCACATAAAACTGAAAAGGCTGCTCACAGCTTAAAAGGCGAGCATGTTTGGTGTGACGGGGATTCGAACCCGCAACCCTCAGATTACGAGTCTAGCACCTTTATCACCTGGCCATGCCGGGCCGTTTGTTAGAGCTACACCATGGGCTATTTGTGCTCTGGCCAACACGAGTATGAAAACCCTATTTCTAGCGTTGTAATAAGGAAAAAACGACAACACACGAAGCTGACCACTTGTATTTATGTGTTATGTGTTATACCACTTACGTGTTCCTCAAACAAGGCATACTATCTTCACAAATTATTATTTGTGTTAATAATACTGGTTAGAATGTTTAACATATTTATTTTCTTATTACTTTTTTAAGTTTCATTATAAAGATTATATGTCGTTATTTGTTGTCTGGTGTGTAGAGTGTGCGACTCGCAATCTGCGGATCACGGATTTGAACCTTTGTCACAACAAACGTGCTCTTTCAGCCGTGGGGGGAAGGGGAGGGCGTTATAAGGTTTCGGGTAAATCCTACTATTCGTTGGTATAAGAGTAGCCCGAGAATTTGCAGTGGGTGGTGATGACTAGCTGCCTTCTCTCAGGAAAAAAACAAACACATTTCTTCGTATTTTGACTCTTTTTTGCATCGACGTACGATGTAAATCAATACCATAAACCACGTTGACCAATAATACTTTAGATTAGCTTCACTCCTCCAAATATCGATAAATGGTTTAACTTACATTAAATAAATAACATTGTTCTGTTAAACCTTACTCCAACTATCTAACTTGCAAAATGCTCTCATGAAACTTATGATAAGGAACCTTCATTTGTGTAATCTATTTCGCATCATAACAATCGCTATTAATGAAAGTTGATGATGTAAGTAGTTCCGAATAGCATTACTATGTCTTGTCGTATCTCAACCAGTCTGATGAGGCATGTGATTGCACAAAAGGCTTCGTCGTCCCAATGTGTTTGAAACAAGTTCTTAGAATTCATCAACTTTTACTTCGATCCTGAATCTAACGACTTGTTTTGTATCAGTTTGGCTTGGTTTGTTTTGAATTTCGCGCAAAGCTACACGATGGCGATCTGCGCTAGCTGTCCCTACTTTAGCAGTGTTAGACTAGAGGGAAAGCAACTTTTACTAACGAATAGTAAGATTGATCATAACATTTTAACTCCCCCACGGCTGAAAGGGCGAGCATGTCTGGTGCGATGGGGATGCAAACCTGCGACCCTAAGATTACGAGTCGAGCGTCTTAACCACCTGGCCGTGCCAGGCCATCGTTTGAAGTTAAGCCTAAAGGTACACAATGGGCTGCGCTCTATTTACCACAAGTATCGAGACCCGGTTTTTAGCTTTGTAAGTCCGCAGATGGAAAATATTTTTATAGCAGAGGAGACCACATACTACATGGCGCTTAGTTATTTTAGGCTTGTGTCTTTCACGACACCTAGCGTAAAGAATTGACCCAATATCGACTGAAGTCAACTATTTAATATTGTAAATACTTGAATGACCCCTAAGCAGTAATTAGTGACATTCATTATGAAATAGATTATACTTTCTGTTTAGGTGACTTGTGTTTATCTGTTATTAAATACAAAGTTACACAATGGGTTTTCTGAATTGTGACCACCACAACATTCAAACCCCGACTTTCAGCGTTGTAAACCCATTGACAATATTTTTAAATATCACAACAACATTGTTAGAGAAAAGACTGAGTTATCAGTTCATCTCCGAAACCTGTTTTTTTCATCTTTATCTTTGATTGGCCACTATATATTCAATATGATGACGTCACGTAAGCAAAGTTTAGTTATTTCGGGCAAACGCTCACACAAACATAACAAAGGGTTATGTGCCGTAGCCGATCTTAACTTTGCAAGAAAACTAAAAGAGAGAGGACGATAACAGCATCCTCCGCCAACTCTTGAGATACTGTAATAAAACAGAAAAATTTAGCAGAATGGTGCGTTATAAGAGTGACAAACATATTCAACTTTTTGTCGCAAAAGAACAAATGTCGCGAATCCTCAAATCCTCAGGTCGAAACCCTAACCACCGTTCAACGTGGCCCCGAAAATAGCCTACAGAGGACACTGGTAAAGTTGAAACATCCAAGAGACACAAAACTCACATATGACCGATATACAAAAGCTCGAAACTACTGTCTGAAAACTATCTCCAGACGAGCCGTTTTCGTTAAGTGACTTCAGATATTTATTTTATAGAATTTATGCATTAATAGCAAAAAAATAACATACGACCTTACAATCTCATTGTTAAAAAGAAAGTTCGCTATTTCTAACCCTAAACTTGATTTTTCAGAGGTTTCTATGAACAGCTGTGGAGGTCGAAATCATATACAACCGAATTACCACTATAAAACTTGGACTTTGCAATAAAGACGCAGAAGCGTTATCCACTTGCCACGATAAGATAGTTTGTGACCAAGAACCACGTTTAAATGTCCGATTAAAATAATAAATGTCGTTAGGTTGGGATTTCAAATACATTTCGCCTCGCGTGACCAGGTGGTTAAGGCACTCGACTCGTAATCCGAGGGTTGCGGGTTCGAACCCCGGTCGCACCAAACATGCTCGTCCTTTTAGCCGTGGGGGCGTTATAATGTAACGGTCAATCCCACTGTTCGTTGGTAATAGAGTAGCCCAAGAGCTGGCGGTGGGTGGTGATGACTAGCTGCCTTCCCTCTAGTCTTACATTGCAAAAATTAGAAACGGTTAGTGCAGACAGCCTTCGTATAGCTTTGCGCGAATTTAATAAAACAGACAAACAAACAATCAGATAGATTTTATTTTCAGCTGTAGATCACTTTTTCATGCTCTTATAAGAAGAGTATATTATTAGATCTTCATGTAAATAAGTTCTCCTTACAAAATCATTACAGGTCCAGCAAACTCAGTTAAGGTTTTGCAAGGAGTTAAAGAGGTGTTATTTGTATCTTCTGACAAAGGAAATCTACCTTACTGAAATAAAAATCGATTCACTAATTAATATCGCTAACTAAATGTAGAGGACTTACCAAAAGGACGTAATGTGAAAAATAAAAATCTTGTAGTGCTCAGAATGCGTTTATTAATGAGTTATTGCCTCTCACTCTTATCGACACTTTTGACCATAATCCCAATAATGCCTCCGATCAGTGTAAAATACATATTTAAAACGAAACTGAATCCCATCTTGGCCATCATTGTTGCAAACCAACTGCACTTTTCTTAACTATCTACTTATCGAGATAAAGCATTGTTTCTTTATCTGGGTACCCTCGCTGTTAACATTATTTTCGGTCGTAAACCCAATAATATCTCACGAGGTTCCACCAGCTTAGAAAAGTTAGGTTAAATAAAACAAAAAATAAATAAAATATCTAAGCTAGCAATACAAACATATCTTTGTAACAAATGTATATCAATTTCTGTTTGTTTGTTTTGAATTTCGCGCAAAGCTACTCGAGGGCTATCTGCGCTAGCCGTCTCTAATTAAGCAGTGTAAGACTAGAGAGAAAGCAGATAGTGAACCGTCAACTCTTAGGTTACTCTTTTACCAACGAATAGTGGGATTGACCGTCACATTATAACGCCACTACGGCTGTTTGGTCTGACGGGAATTCGAACCTGCGACCCTCCGATTACGAGTCAAGTGCCTTAACCACCTGGCCATGATATATCAATAAAACATAATTCAAATGCATTAAAACCAGCTATTTTCAGTTTAGTTTACTATTATAACAAGTCCGTTAATGGAAGGAACAATAAACAATTAGCCTAATTTACATAGACAACCCACGAACCCAAAATGTACCAATCTGTACCAAAATGTATTTGCTGACAGATTTTTTCCCTGGAAATTTTCTCTTTATTACACTGAATCTTACCATAGTAACATAACAGAATGGAATGTCACTTGTGGCTCATAATTCACTACTTTGATGTGCGAACTAAAAAAGAAAACAAAACCTTAGACGTCAATATGATATAACACACGTTGTTTCAAGTGAAATACAATAAGAGTACAACCCAATAACTCACAACATCTATCCTCCAGCTCACAATGAATTCAGGAAATGTAACATAAACTTACAATCGACTCATCTTCTAAAAGATGTTTCCTTTGCTAACACTAGTTTCTTTATAACATCCTTTTCCTGGGTAATGGTTTCAATCCATTGCACGGGGTTTGTCAGATGTGACCCTAATATGGATGATAGAACCAAGTACAGCACAATATTGCTTTCCACTTGTGCTTTCCTTCTGTTTCACAACAATGTTTCAATTATTTACGTTTCATTTTCCATTTTCCTTGTTTAAAAATATATGTTCATGGTTTTCCCTTATGTTTTAAACTACAAATGATTTAAATAGTTATAAACTATGCACTACAATACAGAGGAAGACAATGACGCTGAATTGTTATGAGGTAATAATTATGAGGTCGACCATTTTTGAATTGTATCGAACAATAAAAATGTTTAATTTCAATATAAAATTAAGAAAGATAAAAAGTGTATTTATGTAAATTTGTTACAATTATCTGTTAGGAGAAAATAGGGCAAATATTTGGGCTTTAGAAAGTCACATTATAGCGCATTGGGACAACGTAACCCTCTTAGGGTTGGGTCTGTATAAACGTTTGACGAACAAAGACCTTATTGTTACAATGTTTAAAATATTAATGTTCGCGTGACTCCACGTCTGAAAATTCTAAAATGTCACTAGGAAACAAGAGATAAAATCTGAACTTGTAAGAAATAAAATATTCGTAAACATCAATCTTACACATACGTGTCTCAATGCTACAAACAGAAGGATATATTTGTCATAACATACTAGCATTTCAACAAGCCTAAAAGTGAATAGGTTATTTATATATGGCGCGTTATTAGTTTAAGTGAACTGGTGAATACATGTTAAAACGATGTTTATATATATAGATATTTAATGTTATCATTACCAAAGAATTGATGACAGTATTGTGATTTTTGTATCAAAATACGTATACGATTTTGTATGGACTTATAACACGAGAAATTAGGTTTTGATGCCCAAAGTAGGAACAGCATATGTAGCCCAGTCTGTAGATTTGTGCTAAACAAAAACAAAAGAAAAAAAACCCAGTAACAACAGAACTATTACCGAAATCATTTAACAGGTTGTTGAATTGTGAATAAAAAGTTTCCATAGTGAAGCAGAAAGTGTATGGTCTTAAGCCTAACGTTTTAAATTTCAAGTTCAGTGTGGCCTTAAGCCTAACATTTTAAAATTCAAGCTTATTATGATCTAAGCTTAACGTTTTATGTTTCGGGCTTAGTATGGTTTTAAACCTAACGTTTTAAATTTCAGACTTAGTGTGATCTTAAGCCCAACGTTTTAAAATTGACTTCGTGTGGTCTTAAGTTTAACTTTTTAAATTTCAGACTTAGTATGGTCTTAAGCCTAATATTTTAAATTTTAGATTTAGTGTGGTCTTAAGCTTAACGTCTTAAATTTAAGGCTTAGTTTTTGTTACTTTGTTGTTAAGCGTAAAGCTGCTACAAAAAGGATTATCTGTGCTATTCTCACAGTAGGTATCGAAACCCGAGTTTTAGCGTTATAAACCTTAGACTTTTAGCGCAACAGCTGTGTTAAATTTCGTGTACGTGTCGTTTCTGCTGCAGCATGGAAAACCTCAGATATGGTATACCTATGTCTGTATGTTTATATATATGAGAGATGAGATATGGTATACCTATATCTGTATGTTTATTTATAAGAGATGAGATATGGTATACCTATGTCTGTATGTTTATATATAAGAGATGAGATATGGTATACCTATGTCTGTATGTTTATATATAAGAGATGAGATATGGTATACCTATGTCTGTATGTTTATATATGAGAGATAAGATATAGTATACCTATGTCTGTATGTTTATATATAATAGATGAGATATGGTATACCTATATCTGTATGTTTATATATGAGAGATGAGATATGGTGTACCTATGTCTGTATGTTTATATATGAGTGATAAGATGTGGTATACCTATGTCTGTATGTTTATATATAATAGATGAAATATGGTATACTTATGTCTGTATGTTTATATATAAGAGATAAGAACGTAAACTTAACTGAAGACATCTGACCTTCCCCTGCTTGTGCGAAATGTTTTCCAAAGTTGATGTTTATTAAAACAGATATTATAGTTGTATTACTGTAAGAGTTATACGGCTATTACGGAGACAGACCAAAAATAGATACGTTACACTTTATACGTCCATTGTTTTTCTTGTCTCGATGGAGATTGTTTATATGTTTATAGGTTGTGTTATTTTAACCAGTTCCTTCCAAGATGACGGACTTTCTGGATGAACGTTGACAAAAGGCGTTTCCAACGTTTTGTATCGACTTACTTTGTGATGACGTTTTTGAACCCCCTTCGTCACTGCCTCTTATTGCTTTCTGATGTACGGTGGAAACATATATATCAAACAGAAGAAGAGTGATGGATGAAAATATTGATAAAGTGATGGATGAATGTATTGATAGTGATGAATGAATGTATTGATAGAGTGATGGATGAATGTATTGATAGTGATGAATGAATGTATTGAAAGAGTGATGGATGAACGGTAAGGTATGAATGGGTGAAAACATAAACAGATGGAAGAATGAATGGATCAGATGAACACATGGATAGATAGACAGATGTGTGGATCTGCGAGTGGGTAGATAGAAAGATAGTAGGTGATTTAATGTGTTGGTGAATAAGTAAAGATAGATAGACAAATGGACAGAAACGTAAATTCTTACACCCTAAAAATATTTTCAAATAGAATGTGTTAGTTTTATCGTTGTGATATCAGAACCAGATACAACTAGTTTTGTCTTGATGACCCAAGAATAAGATACATGTTAGTTTTGTCGTTATGACATCAGAATCATATACAACATGCTAGTTTTGTCGTTATGACATTAGAATTAGATATGTTAATTTTGTTGTTATGACATCAGAATCCTATACAACATGTTAGTTTTATCGTTATGACATCAGAATCCTATACAACATATTAGTTTTGTCGTTATGACATCAGAATCCTATACAACATGTTAGTTTTATCGTTATGACATCAGAATCCTATACAACATATTAGTTTTGTCGTTATGACATCAGAATCCTATACAACATGTTAGTTTTATCGTTATGACATCAGAATCCTATACAACATGTTAGTTTTATCGTTATGACATCAGAATCCTATACAACATATTAGTTTTGTCGTTATGACATCAGAATCCTATACAACATGTTAGTTTTATCGTTATGACATCAGAATCCTATACAACATGTTAGTTTTATCGTTATGACATCAGAATCCTATACAACATATTAGTTTTGTCGTTATGACATCAGAATCCTATACAACATGTTAGTTTTATCGTTATGACATCAGAATCCTATACAACATGTTAGTTTTATCGTTATGACATCAGAATCCTATACAACATATTAGTTTTGTCGTTATGACATCAGAATCAGATATAAAGTGTTAGTAATATAGAATATTTAAGGCTTATAACTGCAGTACTCATATTTACATAAATCAAGTTATTTGGTCTTGCCACCACATTATTTTGTTTCTCAACACCCCAAGCTTTTGGTACTGTTATCTAAGCCTTCAAACATTTAGTAAACAACAAGAACTAATGAAATACACAAGTTTCAAATCTGTGAATTGTTTAGTTCTTTCAGTTTTAATTTTCATTCTCAACTTTGCAAAAGAGACAGACAAAAACAACCTCACTGTGTCGGAACACGTTCGTTTTCTGTTTAGGCTTAACTTTTATTGTGCTATACTTGTGACTATATATGTTGATATAGATAGATTACACTGAAGTGTTTTGTAGTAACTAAGCCATGCTGAAGTAGGTAGAGAAGATTCCTATTAATAGCCTGGATCAAGGATATGTTTCTCATCTCATTGTACAGCGCCCCCTATCGACACACCCATTTTTCCGCGTTTCTGTAGAATTGTTAGAATGTGCACACAGCACTATCAACTAGACGTAGGTTTATTTTAAAATTATGTAATTATTGGTGAGCCCCTCGAAAAGCACGTGAGTCCCACACGCTTAACATAATCATTTATCATCTCTAATTTCTCATTTTCTTAGTTGGTTTAAGTTTGACTTTGATCCTTGGAATTCTAATCACAGAGGCGAGAGTGACTGACGTTCGTGTATTGGCTAAAATGTTGGTTTTTCACAGTAAACAACACCGTTACCGGTTTTGTAACGACAGCAACGCCACCTATCTCAGTGTTGAATCCCTCAGAAAATATCGAACTTTATCCTTCTGATTATCGCGATTACTATTCCACGACTGTCCAGTTTATCCAAAAAACAAAAACAAAAAAAAAAAGTGTTGAGGTTTGAGACATCTTGATATGTTAATGTGTCGTATTTTAGGATATGAACTCAAAATTTTATTTTTAGTATTCTTTAACGGAATAAACGAACCCCCCAAAGAACATAATCTATGGGTTTTATGACACATTCGTATACCAGGTGGAGCTGTACATAATATATTATTTCGGTCACGTTTACATCTTCTCAGAGATTATCCGATTCAACTGACCGAAGCAGTTTTCTCAGCGCACTCTATTTTCATTTTTCGGTCGAAACTGACGCTTCTGGTATTATCCATTATTTTAGCTATTTCTGGGGTTTCATTTCTCCCAAATGAATTCAGGCAACCAGCATTTGAATGTACGGAGGATAAGGTTAAAATTGCTTATAGAAGTTTGATATAATTGAGTTTTTTCCTCTTTTAGCGGCGTCCATTTAGAAACACGTTCCGCTCGAGCCGAATGCGAGACATCAGAAAAAGTGCCTAATAATCAATCTATCCTCAATTAATATTAATACCTTCAGCTGTTGGACAGTGATTAGGGTATACTTATGTCTTAACATGCAAGAAACTACTTTACTTTAGAAACACAGACCATATGAGAGAGATGTAACAGGTTTATTGAATATAAACCACAGAATCTATGGGACAATATTTGAACATTTTTCAATTATTCGATGATTTTATATGTGATTTTTTGGAACCTACTACAGAAAAAAATGTCACTAGTCTTCCAACTACTAACTTTAAAGAGTTTTATAAAGACAAACACGTTGTATGAATTATGTTAATCAACATAGTAATGTATAGAGAGACTTGTTTTAATCATGTTATTCAACATAGTAATGTATAGAGAGACTTGTTTTAATCATGTTATTCAACAGATAGTAATGTAAAGAAAGAATTGTTTTAATCATGCTGATGAACAGACAATAGTCTAAATAAAGACTTGTTTTAATCATGCTGATGAACAGACAATAGTCTAAATAAAGACTTGTTTTAATCATGCTGATGAACAGACAGTAGTCTAAATAAAGACTTGTTTTTATCATGCTGATGAACAGACAGTAGTCTAAATAAAGACTTGTTTTAATCATGCTGATGAACAGACAGTAGTCTAAATAAAGACTTGTTTTTATCATGCTGATGAACAGACAGTAGTCTAAATAAAGACTTGTTTTAATCATGCTGATGAACAGACAGTAGTCTAAATAAAGACTTGTTTTAATCATGCTGATGAGCAGACAGTAGTCTAAATAAAGACTTGTTTTAATCATGCTGATGAACAGACAGTAGTCTAAATAAAGACTTGTTTTAATCATGCTGATGAACAGACAATAGTCTAAATAAAGACTTGTTTTAATCATGCTGATGAGCAGACAGTAGTCTAAATAAAGACTTGTTTTAATCATGCTGATGAGCAGACAGTAGTCTAAATAAAGACTTGTTTTAATCATGCTGATGAACAGACAAGTCTAAATAAAGACTTGTTTTAATCATGCTGATGAACAGACAATAGTCTAAATAAAGACTTGTTTTAATCATGCTGATGAACAGACAGTAGTCTAAATAAAGACTTGTTTTAATCATGCTGATGAGCAGACAGTAGTCTAAATAAAGACTTGTTTTAATCATGCTGATGAACAGACAAGTCTAAATAAAGACTTGTTTTAATCATGCTGATGAGCAGACAGTAGTCTAAATAAAGACTTGTTTTAATCATGCTGATGAACAGACAAGTCTAAATAAAGACTTGTTTTAATCATGCTGATGAACAGACAATAGTCTAAATAAAGACTTGTTTTAATCATGCTGATGAACAGACAGTAGTCTAAATAAAGACTTGTTTTAATCATGCTGATGAACAGACAATAGTCTAAATAAAGACTTGTTTTAATCATGCTGATGAACAGACAGTAGTCTAAATAAAGACTTGTTTTAATCATGCTGATGAGCAGACAGTAGTCTAAATAAAGACTTGTTTTAATCATGCTGATGAGCAGACAGTAGTCTAAATAAAGACTTGTTTTAATCATGCTGATGAGCAGACAGTAGTCTAAATAAAGACTTGTTTTAATCATGCTGATGAACAGACAGTAGTCTAAATAAAGACTTGTTTTAATCATGCTGATGAACAGACAATAGTCTAAATAAAGACTTGTTTTAATCATGCTGATGAACAGACAGTAGTCTAAATAAAGACTTGTTTTAATCATGCTGATGAACAGACAATAGTCTTAATGAAGACTTGTTTTAATCATTTAAACAAAGAGACGGTAAGGTAAAGTCAGGGTTTTTTTTTAAAACAATGTTTTCGATAATGAAAAGTGCTTTTTGGTTGTTGTTTATTTCACAGTTGTGGGTCGAAATTATGTTAGTTCTCTAACTATATAATTCTAAAGACGTTTCTCGTACACTGGAGATATGTATAGCTATTAAACAGCAGGAATACGTTAGAAACGTAATGTCATAGATTTAAACTTAAAATAGTTTAATGCTGCCGCTAGTTAAGTAAATTCTTCTGTTTCAGCCGCGAGGATCGAACCCAAAATTATAGGTTAGAGAGGGTTTAAAATTTTTCTTTTTCTCGAAATCTGATGTGAAGATTCTTTATTGTTGTCCCGTTACGATATTATGACTCGGACTTTTCATGGGTGTCTGTCATTACTCTGTTTAAGTCTATCTGAGGGTGAAGTGTTTCTACTTCAATTATGGGTGTCTATCATTTCTCTGTTTAACTCTGTATTGGGTGAAGTGTTTCTATTTCAATTATGGGTGTCTATCATTACTCTGTTTACCTCTGTCTGAGGGTGAAGTGTTTCTACCTCAATCATGGATACCTATCATTACTCTGTTTAACTCTATCTGAGGGTGAAATGTTTTTACTCAATCATGGATATCTATCCTTACTCTGTTTAACTCTATCTGATGGTGAAGTGTTTGTACTTCAATCATAGATATCTATCATTACTCTGTTTAACTCTATCTAAGAATGGAGTGTTTCTACCTCAATCATGGATATCTATCATTACTCTGTTTAACTCTATCTGAGGGTGAAGTGTTTGTACTTCAATCATGGATATCTATCACTTCTCTGTTTAACTCTATCTGAGGGTGAAGTGTTTTTACTTCAATCGTGGATATCTATCATAAATCTATTTAACTCTATCTGAGGGTGAAGTGTTTCTATTTCAATCATGGATATCTGTCATTACTCTGTTTAACTCTATCTGAGGGTGAAGTGTTTCTACTTCAATCGTGGATATCTATCATTACTCTGTTTAACTATCTGAGAGTGAAGTGTTTGTACTTCAATCATGGATATCTATCATTACTCTGTTTAACTATCTGAGAGTGAAGTGTTTGTACTTCAATCATGGATATCTATCACTACTCTGTTTAACTCTATCTGAGGGTGGAGTGTTTCCACCTCAATCATGGATATCTATCATTGCTCTGTTGAACTCTATCTAATGGTGAAATGTTTGTTCTTCAGTTACTTATTTCTCACCCCCCCGAGTGTCTAGGCCTAAGCATGACAAATGTTTATATATGAGGCTTGAGTTATAGTGTAGGTTACATTATGCTACACACGATACTCAAGAACAGTTTGTGTTAGGCGTAAAAATAAAAACAAGAAGAAAAAGCTATTTCTGTTTTTCTAAAGAACAGATTTTTCATATATCGATTTCTAAGATAGAAAAACATTCATAGTTGATTTATCTGTGTGGATAGAATCTGTCGCTTTGTAATCACACTATATATTTATCATTTCCAGAAATGTCACATTAAATCAGTTCCATTGATTCGGTTGAATGAGTTTAAAAATAAAAACTAATTTATAACAGTCTCCCTTTGGCTTTGTAAACGTCTATGTAAAAGAGCTGAAAAAAGCCTACAATGGAGTTGTTTGTTATAACAAGTGTAGATAAATAACACAATTTCTGAGGCTGAAAAAAAGTCTTGCGTAATTCGAATATGGAATTTAAAGAGCACGTTATTGGTTGAAAATATGGGCTGTGGCGTCATCTTTTATCGCAAATTCCAACCATTTGAAAAACATCTGTTCATTTACATCAAAATAAATAAATAAATAAATAAAAGGTTAACCCCGTATGCCACTAAAGTTTAAAATATACAGTTTTGAGACACGATTACTTCACACATTGAAGCAAACGAAATAATTAAAAATATGTATAATTGTTACTGTTGATTGTATAATTTGTAGTATTCAGTTTTAAACTGTGGTTCTGCAGTATTTCATAAGCTCCTTTTATCTTTCGAGCTTCCAGTTTATAAAGAGCAGAGTTGTGTTAAGTACTTTGTTGATCTGGAATACTAACAGCTCCAACAACATCAGTTTTGTCGTTGGTCAGTCTGAGATTCATTCTGAAACTTTTCAAATTCTTTCAAACGTCCACCTGGGAATACTAGGTGATGATGACATTTTTAAGGGGCCTGGCATGGCCTAGCGCGTTAAGGCGTGCGCTTCGTAATCTGAGAGTCGTGGGTTCGCGCCCGAGTCACGCCAAACATGCTCGTCCTCCAAACAGTGGGGGTGTATAATGTTACGGTCAATCCCACTATTCGTTGGTAAGAGTAGCCCAAGAGTTGGCGGTGGGTGGTGATGACTAGCTGCCTTCCCTCTAGTCTTACACTGCTAAATTAGGGACGGCTAGCACAGATAGCCCTCGAGTAGCTTTGTGCGAAATTCCAAAACAAACAAACAAACTTTCAAGCGTATTTATAGTTCTTCTGAGAAGTAGCCCCCAAAAAGGCGAATATCTTTGTGGTTGGAGGAATCTGCTATTCAAGTAGTGATGGCGTTCAACTTGACTCCAGCTGTCGTATCTTGAGCTTTCTTCTGGGAAAACTTTTAAAGTTTCTCAAAAGTTACTTCTTAGAATCAACAATATATTGTTGAATATTTTATTTCTTAAACATAAAAAAAGTAAAAACGCCCAGCAACAACAAAACGGTAAATCGATTCGGCATAACTCTTTCCGAAACTCAGACCGTATAAAACATTGTTCAATATTTTATTTATTAAATGTAAAACAACAAACGGTAGAAAAAGTATGAATTATGGACTCGCTTTATGGATCGTCTTATTTGATTTGTTTTAAACTCCTTGCATCATTCCACTTATCTTATATTTCGAGAACCTAGTTTGCATAAATTTAGTCTCAGTAACTTTGCCTTTTACTTGTGTTGGATGATATATTTTGATAGTCACACTGGAATTTCCGTTATAGAGATTACATGCGGTATATAGCTATATATCTGGTCAGTTCCACTGAGATCCAAATCTTATGTTTTAGTCATACCAATGTATTCATCACGAAAATTACATGCGGACGATAACAATATATCTGGTCAGTTCCACTAAGATCCAGATACACTAACATTCAGTGTCCATCATTTCATGTTTGACCTTCTGCATCTTTATTTTATTATTTATTTCTTTTTGTCTGCGTGTCTGTGTCAGTCCGCACCAGACTGTGAAAGGTGATGACAGTGTATAGGTGTGGTTTAAATTTCTATGAAACCAGAAGATAAATATGATAGCCACGTATACACCCTCGTGGACTTCGGTTGATTCTAAGACCCCGAAGTTTTACTGAGTTTCGATCAACTGGCTAACCTGGTAGATCGATGTTTCGCTAGGCCTATCACGTTGCATCATTCAGTTAGCTGGCTTCCACGCTTTTAAGGACCAGAACACTTTTGGTACGTCCTGACGTCAGAGATTCAATGGATAAGAGAACCTCAGCCTCCAGTGTACCAGTTACTTCTGTTAGAACTTGATGAAAATCTTACTTCCACTAAAATAGGATCATAGTGATGTAAGAGGGAACACGGATGAATAAGAACTCACGAAAACGTTCCATCAGTTCATCTGATGCAAGACGAAACTTTCTATTCAATGGAAGACTCAGCAGCTGTGAAGAAAAAAATAAATTTTTGACACAGAGGTCTGTGTTCGATGTAATTTATTTTTTAATGAATTAAAATACGAAACTAGTAAGTTACTAAGAGTGCAACCACTTCCCCAAAATGTTTATCTCTTTCACATTAACTAACACACAAAAATGTATCAAACAAAGTTTCACCCTGAAAATGTATGTGTAGGTGCTAACATTCACTTTCTTTCGCCAAACATGCTCTCCCTTTCAGCCGTGGTGTCATGACAATGTGAGGGTCAATCCCATTGACTATTGGTGAAAGAGTAGCACAAGAGGTAGTGTTGGGTGTTGTTGTTGAGTAACACATTTTTTATAGTCTGACATTGCTCCATTAGGCATAGTGTATACAGAGTATCGTGAGAGATAGTGTTGAGTGGTAGTGTTGAATAGTGTCTCCTAGATATTAAGTGAAACCTCAGGTATTTCAAACAAGTGAAGCTTAACTGGAAAGTTCTCCACATAATACTTCCATGTGGGCCATTTACAAAGACCCTTCCGTCTGAACTCTGGTCTAAGCTTAGCCCTCGAACACCTCGTGATGACGAGAAACGCACTTGAAGTAAAAGTGTATTCTCAAGACGGCTGGTGTGGGTATTAGCACTTTAAAATAAAGTACAGAACAACGTTTCTAACTTCCTAGATCGTCTTCAGGTCAACATATGATGTCCTAAGACGATCGAAACGTTGTTTTGTACTTTGTTTTAATTAAAATTTTAATACCCATACCAGCCGTCTCGAACACCTGTTTATTAAAAGAACACAGCTACAGCGGTTAGTAACTTTAAACTATCAAAGAAATATCACTTCAAGAAATCCTGGATGTCGAAAGAACTGGTACTTTAGTTCCTGGTTTTTGAACCCAACAAGCCTTGGATGAAGTTAATTAATTAATTTTAAGAGCCAAGCGTGCTGCGGTAGTTAGCACATGAGAGTGGAGACCCGAGGATCTCAGGTTTGAGTTGTGGTGCTACTAAATACGCTTAGAACTAACATTCTGCTGTACGTGTGTTATAAGAATGTTGATTAACTCCTGTTAACTAGCAGGGCAGATATTTTATCTAACGGGCGCCGCCTATTGGCAGGTAAGTTAACCTCTATATTGAATGTTTATTCCATGAAGTTCGTTCACTTTTCTTGATTTCGAAACAATATTTTGTTTGTTTAAAATTAAGCACAAAGCTACACAATAGGCTATCTGTACTTTGCCCATTATTGGTATCGAAACCCAGTTTTTAGTGGTGTGAGTCTGCAGATACACAACTGTGCCCTGTAAGTAGCCAGAAGAAACTGTATTTCTCAGATGAAGGTTCCTCTGAACCATAACACAATTTATTGTTGTAAAGGTTCAAACATACAGCTTCTGGGTGTTGTGTTTTTCAATGACACAAATGGCGTGTAGTTTTGAGTTCAATGTTGTGTTTATTTAAACACACTGCTATTTCGCGAAGCAACATTGTTACTACGTACGCGTGCATTACAACACTAAAACAAACAGTACATTAGTCAACAGACTTGTTCCGTTTTGTTAGCTGCTCGATATGCAGCGTATTGCTTTCTACACAACACAAAACGAGTTGTTTGTAACAAGTTATAACACACTGTCTCTAGTGAGCTTGACACTCAGTTTGAACTTGAGACGTAATAAGAGAAACAAAGTGTATTAATACATCAATAATGCGTGTTATTTTAGGCTTAGTGATGTATTCCACCTAAGATAGAAATAATTACTATATTTTGTTGCCCAATTCATCTTATAAAATATACATTTAATAAACACATCTTATAAAAATGTTACAACACTTACAGCCCCACTCCCCAGTGGCTAAGAGGTAAGCCTGCAGGCTTATAGAGCTAAGAGTCGGTGTTCGAAACCCGTGATGGACACAGCACGGATAAACCAATTGTGTAGCAATACGATTGACAAGAAACATACCGAATGACACGTTTTGTTGAATGGTAGTTATAAATTACGACTCACTATAACAAGTCTTACAATCATCTTAATTCTAGCCGTATTTACTGTTGACACCATAGAGTCTTCTCAGAAAAAAGCCGTACACGATGATTCAAACTGTTATACGTATTAATAAGATATAAAGACATAAAACTGAACCTCATGGCCACGTAGTTAGAGCACTCGACTCGTAATCCGAGGGTCACGCGTTCAGCTCCCCGTCGCACCAAACATGCTCGCCCTTTCAGCCGTGGGAGCGTTATAATGTTTCGGTCAATCTCACTATTCGTTGTTAAAATAGTCCAAGAGTTGGCGGTGGGTGGTGATGACTAGCTGCATTCCCTCTAGACTTGTACTGCTAAATTATAGACAGCTAGCACAGACAGCCCTCGCGTAGTTTTGCGCGAAATAGAACAAAACACACACAAAACTATCTATCACTTGACCATGATACGTCACTATAGGTGCCTACGTCATTAAAAACTGTCTCCATCTATTGCCTCAAAGTCAATTTGGTGCTTTATGAAACATGTAAC
This sequence comes from Carcinoscorpius rotundicauda, assembly GCA_011833715.1. Taxonomy (NCBI): domain Eukaryota; kingdom Metazoa; phylum Arthropoda; class Merostomata; order Xiphosura; family Limulidae; genus Carcinoscorpius; species Carcinoscorpius rotundicauda. The sequence continues at coordinate 68,576,160 of CM022400.1, forward strand.
TTTAGTGCCATCTTTTGGCAAAAAAGAGTAAAATATATACATACTTTTATAATTAAAAGTCCAATATAAACCGTAATATCCGATTGTTAAGCATCGGTGATCAATACGTAACTATATTTTCAGTATATATTAGAATTACAAGAGATAAAAATTAATTTTGACTTGAAAGTGATAATATTTCGTCTGTGGTTTGAAAGATGGAAAAAAATCGGCCATGTATTCAAACTATTGAAATGATAATGTCAGGCTTATTCTTATATTTATATTGTACATGAAATTATTTTAATATTTGTAACCTGACTGCGTATTTCTAGAATAAAGACTTTAAGAAAGCAGCACAACGTTAGATTTTTTAGTTCTTCCATAATGTTCTATACTGGATACTAGATGGCGCTCGTAAGCCAGTAAACTATAGTTCTAATTTTCAATGTGTAACGACCGTGGTTTTACGATTTTAAATTACACTATGTCATAATACGTAAGTTATTTGTGAGGTTTTTCTTTTTTTCGATATTAATAAAGTATGGATAAATTTCAAGTAATGTCCGATTTATTTCTTTTAATTCTCACCTTTTTCTCTCTTAACATTATTCCTAAAAAAAACTCACAATGTTACACACAAAGAAAGAAAAAAGCACAACTCAATTTTCCGCGATGGATAAAGTTTACACATTTTAATGAGTAGCGTTACACACTGCATATACTATGTTCAATGTGCAGCGTTACACACTACATATACTATGTTCAATGTGTAGCGTAACACACTACATATACTATGTTCAATGTGCAGCGTTACACACTACATATACTATGTTCAATGTGTAGCGTTACACACTACATATACTATGTTCAATGTGTAGCGTTACACACTACACATACTATGTTCAATGTGCAGCGTTACACACTACATATACTATGTTCAATGTGTAGCGTTACACACTACATATACTATGTTCAATTCCAACATAGCCTTCTGTCAACACCATGAACTCTTCAGGAGACAGGATAATACATAGCTTGACCACAAATTTTATAGTATGGACAGGGACAGCTATTTAGTGAAGTGTCATTTGTAATCAGTTATATATTGTTAATTACACATTAGGACCAGGATACGGAATTCTGAAGACTGTATTGTTAATCATTATGAAGGTATGAGCCGGCATGGCCAGGTGAGTTAAGATGTTCGACTTGTAATCCGAGGGTTGCGGGTTTGAATCCCGGTCGTACTAAATATGCACCCCTTTCAGTCATGGGGACGTTATAATGTTACGGTCAATCCCATTATTTGTTGGTAAAAGAGTAGCCCAAGAGATGGTGGTAGGTGATAATGACTAGCTGCCTTCCCTCTAGTCTTATACTGCTAAATTAGGGACGGCTAGCGCGAGTAGTCCTCGTGTAGCTTTGCGCGAAGTTCAAAAACAAAATAAACAAACGGACAGCGCAACACCACCTGGATTGCGCATTGAGAAATAAATAAAAGTGATTAGAAGTGAATAAATAAATAAGTGGTTTTCGGGTTTCGATTTCAAAATACATTAAATAATACTAATGTAAGTAACATTTTGTTACAATAACGATTATTGTACTGGATTTTGAATACGAGGGTTCAAAGTTTGTAAACCTTCAGTTAATAATTACGTTCCATACTTTGAATACATCGTTATTTTAAAAGACCGACAGTTCAATTCCTCTTTTAGATCTAATAAGTTAGCAGAGGGCGCTGGTGATTAATTGTTCTATCGTCTTGCACTTTTAAATGAGAAAAGATTAATTAAAATACCATTTATATAACTTTTCGCGCCTGATTCAGCTTGAAGATGTATATCAGCAAGATTCGAAGTTTGATATCCGCGGCGGACGTAGAGCTTAAACATACATCTATTAAATTCAACTCATCTGTAAGTATGAAAGCTTAGAAGTGTAAAACTCTGGGTTTGATCTTCTCAGTGGAAAAAGTGCAGAAAGCTAATTTTTTCAAGGTTTCGCTAAAGCATATATTATAATAAATTCTATATGAATTAGTCGTTTTTGTGTTTTTAACCTGTTAACTGCCAAGTATTTCAGCTGCTACAGTACAACTCTAATGCTTCTGCATTTTGTAACTCTTTTCGTGACGCCACTTTGGATCGAAAGTGAAACAATTTGTAAGTAGGTCAAATGCATGTATGTTGCTGACATCTAGCGTTGAAGTTAGGTATTACTGAGAACGAATTAACTCGTCCGTGGTGCTGTATTATCGATCGGCTTGGACGAGTTATCTCATCTACGTCACTGAACAGGTTAATTGTAGTAATCGTAACTTAATCTGCTCATGAGGTTTGAAACGTAAAAGTTCATAAAAAATAGCCTATTATGGCACACAAATCAATTATATTAGGGATGGATATTCACTGAAATAATTGGAGGTGGTCTAGTGGTCTTTTAACCTGGTCATTTGGAACGTGAGTTGCAAAAGTGTTGTCTAAGTTACAGAAGTTGAATAAAATATACTAAACGATGTAAGAGGGCCTCACATTGTAACATGTGATCATGTTCGGCCACACGTGTATCTAGACAACAATCCTGCAGCGGAACTTTAATTAGCAAAGGATCTGTTATTAGGCTGTCCTGTATAAACCACACTAGTCGTCTCTGTCTACATTACATAATCCACATGACTGTATCCCAGTGTCTGTTTCAACAGTTAAACCGCATAGAAATCGCGGAAGAAACTTGTTGATCTCCGACTTCTGTTACTGATCCTTCTTGATCCTGCTGGGTACAGTTATCTGAGACACGTATAACCACTAATCTTTATGTCCCTGAATTTTTACCTGTCACTCGATGATAGATTTTGCTTATCATATCTATAAGATGTACTTATGGGTTATCCTAGCATCCGTAGTTAAAACATTAGTTAGTTAATCATTAACTAACCCTACCAACAGCGATTAATTTTCAATGGCATCGTACTGCCTACATGATGGCAATCTTAAAATGTGATTCTTATACATTCTGTTCCACTGTGACTTTATACGTTTGCAGTGGTTGCACGTGACTTGCTATTTACCACATTCAAATTATTTTTGGTATAATTACTCAATCTTCATTATGGTTATGCGCTAGCTATCCCTAATTTAGCAATGTAAGACTAGAGGGAAGGCGGATAGTCATCACCACCCACCGCCAACTCTTGGGGTACTCTTTTATCAACGAATAGTGGGAGTGACCGTAACATTATAACTGAAGAGCGAGCATGTTTGGTGTGATGGGGATTCGAACCCACGCCTCTCAGATGAGGAATCGAGTGTCTTAACTACCTGGTTATACCGGGCTTTGTCATAAAATACGTAAAAAAATTATGATATGGGAAAGTATAGTTTTGGTTTCTGAATATAAATAGTTTAGAAGTTTAATTACAACTAAAACATTTTGAAATAAAATGTCCACTGAGAAGTTATCTTAAACACTCAGATACATGAAACATGAATTACTTCCAATGTGTTGTTAAATCTCGTCTTTTAACGTGATGCGCATGCTCATAATATAAACGAGGCTTAAATCAGTCACTGCTCCGAAGTAATAACGAAACGTATAATATTTTCTTTACTTTATTTATCACAGGTATAAAAAAATTCAATGAAATGGTTTATTATCGTCCTGTTATCTTGAAAATTGTAATAAAAAGTGAAGATTTTGAGATATACTATTGAAATGTTAGGCCTATTTTTAGGCCTAGTGATGTACAATGATATGTGATATAGACAGCGACTGAGATGAAAAACGCACACGATTCTTGTATAAAAGCATCCTAAGATATCAGACACATGATTAATATCTTCGTCTGTTTGCTTGATGCAAAACACAACATCACACAATGAACTATCTGTACTCTGCTCAACGCGGGTATCGAAACCTGATAAGACTATTGACTTCCAAAACCTGATTTCACATTTTATTTTGTTTAATGCTGTATCTATAAAGTAATTGCGATGATAAAAAGATAAACCTCAATGCGTTTATTTGGATGAAATATGACGTCACTGACTCCCGATGTCTCATAGTACACTGTATTTTTTTGCTGTATGTATGCAGAACACATTGCGTAAAACACTTCCAAGTTACGATTTCTAGCACTGAGTAATGCACGTCTTAAATGTAAATGTATAGTTTCTGCTGTCGTGTTAATTATTTAACTGTTGAAAACTGTGTTTCACTGTTTCTGTTCATTAGTTTGCTTTATTTTAAATTTCACGCAAAACTATACGAGGGATATCTGCGCTAGCTGTCTCTAATTTAGCAGCATAAAACTAGAGGGAAGGCAGCTAGTCGTTACCACACACCGCCAAATCTTTGGCTACTCTTTTACCTAAGAATACTGGAATTAACCGAAACATTATAACGTTCTCACAGCTCAAGGGATGGGCGTGCTTAGTGTGACAGGAACTCGGACCCGAGATCCTCAGATTACGAGTACCGAGCGCCCCCACCACCTGGTCATGCCAGGATCTACACAGTAGTACGTACAATATTTTCAAAGATAGTTCCAAGAGAGAAGGCAGCTAGTCAACACCACCCACTGCCAACTCTTGGTCTGCTCTTTTACCATCAGATAGAAGAATTTAACGTAAAAGTATCTCGTTCACACAATTAAAGGGACAAGTAATCTAATACCTGTAGATTGTGGGTTTAGCGCTCTAACCATCAGACCGTGTGAAACATACTTAGGGTTAAGATGTATAATAAATGACACTGAGATTCTGAAGGTTATAATAGCTGAGTTCCATCAGTTGAATAACCTTCGTACTGGAAGTGGCCAAGCGTGTTAAGTCGTTCTACTTGTAATCCGAGGATCGCGGGTTTGAATCCCGGTCGCACCAAACTTGTTTTGTTTGTTTTGGAATTTCGCACAAAGCTACTCGAAGGCTATCTGTGCTAGCCGTCCCTAATTTAGCAGTGTAAGACTAGAGGGAAGGCAGCTGGTCTAAACATGCTCGCCCTTTCAGTCGTATAGCTTTGCGCGAGATTCAAGACAAACCAATTCTTAGAAAAATGAGGGGGAAAAAAAATATATACCAACCTAAATATTTCTACGTTTTTACACACATACTAACCAATATACATATCAAAGGTTCAGCTGTGGAGTGTGACCTACACGAACTGATCCGTTTTACATAAACTACAACGCTAAAATCCGGAGTTCGATTCCCCGTGGCTTACTAGTCTAAAACTTAACAAATAAAGTGGTGGTCATGAAAAGTCTCTATTTAAATCGAGTCTTAAAATATTTGAATAATAACAATGACTATTTCGCAGTATTGGCTGAGCAAAACTAAAACTTAAACAACCGTCAAAATCGTTACTCACCTGTTTATGAAATGAATCAAAATTTCACTATTTCATCGAATTACCATGTAAGTGAGTAAGTAAGTGGTTTTTCCAGACAAGAGTACAGAAAAAATGACTAACCTTATCACCCTGATTCTTTCACAGAATTCTTTCGTCTGGGATCCTGATAATTCTTTTCTCGTATCGCAAAGGATACAAGTATATATAATATGTTTGAAACAAATGACGCGTACTTTGGACGTATAATCATATTTGAGGGATGGTTGGTAGAAGTCCTGATGTGTAATGAAATCTAATCGGTTGCACGCGCGCCCTCTGCTTCTTGTTAGCTATTGCACAAAAATGTAGTTAATAAAAACAGAAACAAACAAGTATAATATTACATTTTATAAAGATAAACGATGATCGACATATAACTAACCAAGGTAACTGAAGCAATATACGAAGTTTTAAGGCTAGAAAAACATGGAAACGAAAAAGTCAAAGTTATAGAAACTGTTTTGTTTGTTTGTTTTGAATTTCGCGCAAAGCTACACGAGGGCTATCTGTGCTAGCCGTCTCTAATTTCGCAGAGTATGACAAGAGGAAAGGTAGCTTGTCATCAACACCCACCCCAACTCTTGAGCTACTCTTTTACCGACGAATAGTGGGATTGACCGTTACATTACAACATCCTTACGTTTGAAAGGGCGAGCATGTTTGGTGCGACCGGGATTCGAACCCACGCCCTTCTGATTACGAGTTGAAAGCCTTGACACGCTTGGCCATGCCGGGCCCTATAGAAACAGACCAACTTACACTGACGTAGCTTTGAGAAAGTATGGAAAACAAGATATTAATTTAAAGTAATTCAACGTCCGGAGTTTTGACTTTTTTGTTTTAATGTTTTTTTGAAGCATCAAGTCTTTCTATATTACTACAGTTAGCTTGATCAATTATATACTGATCTCAACTTGCCTTTATATAATTTAAAATTTCTTATTATATTTGTACATAAATGCAATGCGGAGAATTTCTAAAAGTGGTAAACAGACATACAATGACTCTGAATGTTATAAATGTGTGTGTGTTTCTCTTATAGCAAAGCCACATCAGGGTATCTGCTGGGCTCACCGAGGGGAATCAAACCTCTGATTTTAGCGTTTTAAATCCGGATACTTATCGCTCTACTGGCGGAAGGCATTTTATAAAAAAACAAACTTTTATCTTGGATGTGTTTTTTCTTTTTCTGAAACCACGGTGTCAAAAACGATCACCACCGCCACATGTGGCTACTGACCTGTGACCTTTGGGGAACTGATGCTAATTTTTCAGGTATAATTGATTTTATCACATAAGGTATGGCCACGAGGTTAAGTTACTTGACTCGTAATCTGAGGGTCCAGGGTTCGAATCTCCGTCACACCAAACATACTCGCTCTTACAGTCATGGAGGCGTTATAATGTGACGGCCAATACCACTATTCGTTGGTAAAAGAGTAGCTTAAGAGTTGGCGGTGGGTGGTGATAACTAGTTGCCTTCCCTCTAGTCTTACGCTGCTAAATTCGGGACGGCTAGCACAGATAGCCCTCGTGTATCTTTGTGCGAAATTCAAAAACAAACAAACCATCAAATAAATAATTTAAAACATTATTGTATATTTTCCACCCCTGTGTGTTCATAGAAAAACACAGGTGATTTTTTTGTCATGTGGTAAAAACGTTAGCACATTCTCCACAGTTGTGGCAATTGTGAGTAAATTGTTGGACATTGTTGTTTTAAAACAACAAATAGACAGAAAATTAGAATGAAGCCGGCACAAAACAAGCGAGACAATCAGTATCACTGAGGTTTAATGTAAGTCTGAAATCCATCCAGTTCTCATACAAGTTAAAAAAAAAGAAGTTATGTTTGTGCGTGTAACAAAATAATTCATATGTAAAGTTTCGACGACTTCGTAATTTAATAAATAATACATTTATTATTCGAACATCAAGACTCGTCTCTTGTTGAATGGACAGACTGAGCAGTCTTCGCTATTAAGAGAAAACGTGACGGTTGGACAGTCCATTTGAAACGTGAAGTGACAGGGTTTTCCTTTTAGAATTAATGGAAGTTGTGAAAAAAAGGCCAGATAACCGACTTTATGGCCCTAACTACGTGTTTTAAAGATATCAGAGAAACTCTATTTAACAGGATGGCAAAGGTGCGCCAAAATACAAGTGTAAACAGAGAAAGGTGAAACATAGACAGGAAGAAAGACAGATAGTTAGTAGGTAGACAAGTGTAAACAGAGAAAGGTGAAACATAGACAGGAAGAAAGACAGATAGTTAGTAGGTAGACAAGTGTAAACAGAGAAAGGTGAAACATAGACAGGAAGATAGATAGATAGTTAGTAGGTACACAAGTGTAAACAGAGAAAGGTGAAACATAGACAGGAAGATAGATAGATAGTTAGTAGGTACACAAGTGTAAACAGAGAAAGGTGAAACATAGACAGGAAGAAAGACAGATAGTTAGTAGGTAGACAAGTGTAAACAGAGAAAGGTGAAACATAGACAGGAAGAAAGACAGATAGTTAGTAGGTAGACAAGTGTAAACAGAGAAAGGTGAAACATAGACAGGAAGATAGACAGATAGTTACTAGGTTGACAAGTGTAAACAGAGAAAGGTGAAACATAGACAGGAAGAAAGACAGATAGTTAGTAGGTAGACAAGTGTAAACAGAGAAAGGTGAAACATAGACAGGAAGATAGACAGACGTCAGGTAAATGTGTGGTTGGATTGTCAGCCGGATAGACAGATAGGTAAGAGGTAGAAAAGTGTAAACAGAGAAAGGAAAAACATGAATAAAAATAGAAGAGAAACTCAAGTTAATCGATATATCACTATTTCTATTATTTCTAAGTATTTAACAAAATGACACGTTTCACGTGAACCCAAGTATCTGTTTAACCCTTAAAATATTATCTTTAGGCAATCCTCAGTTAGCTCCAGCAGCTCACCGAAAGTTTACCAGCTACGACGTTAAGATTCGGCTTTCGTTACCGGTTACGATCCCAATACAAGTCACTAAGTTGTGTAGCTCTGTGTCGAACAGCAAAGAAAACTAACTTTGAAAGATCTAACTGTAAAGCTTGTTTTCGAAAGCAAAGATAATTACAATTTGTATTGACCCAATCTACTTATCAGCTTTATTATATTTCAATTGTTACGTAAAATGTTTCGTTTTACCTAAACAATTCGGATCGTACCGAAAAACAGAAAACATAGAGTGAAGAATCGCACTGTTCGTTTCAATTTGTTTCGTTGTCGGGAAGGGTGCAAGAAAATGAATAACAACATTGGTACTGGAATCAAAAAAGAAACACGTGGCCAATAGTTTCGAGTTGACGACATTTGTCACATAGTTACCACGTGTTTGAGATTAGGTCGCCAGTTTCCTGCACAACTGAGGTATTTAAGTGTTCAGTGGAATTTACTGACTTCACAAGATAAACCAGTAATTCGCGATTCGTTTCGAGATAATCCGAACGGACATCTGTAAAGAAAACCAAAAACGAGTTAGTCGAATAGATTTGACTTTGGTAGCTTCCATTAATTATCATTTCTGTAGTTTTTCTTTTTTGTTCGGGGATTCGAAGATCTTCGTATTTCAACACCGACAGTTTAAACAACAAAAATGTGTCTTTTACACTTGTAGATGTGTGATGTCGAGACCAAAAAAGCAGGACAAAACAAATTCGTGGTGACCATAAACCCACTTGAAGTATAAATGTATTCTAAAGACGGCTGGTATGGATATTAAATTTTTAATTACAATAAAGTAGAGGACAACGTTTCGACCCTTTGCAAACTCTCTTTGTTAACCTTAAGTTGACCTCAGAAGGTCGAAACGTTGTTCTATACTTTAATTAAAGTTTTAACACCCCTACCAGCCGTCTCGAGAAACAAAAAAAAGTCTTTTGGCATTTGTAAGTAGAAAACATGAAATGGAGAGTGTGTGTGTTTCATACAGCAAAGCCACAAAGGGCTATCTGCTCAGCCCGCCAAGGGGAATCGAACCCCTGATTTTAGCGTTGTAAATCCAGAGACATACAGCTGTACTAGCGGTGGACAGCAATGGAGAAACAAAGCCAGATAAAAAACAAATTTATTTTTATCAACAAGTCCATCTCTTGTTCAGCTAACGTACTTCAAGTACATTTCTAAGAGAACCCCCGTCTTTTGTTCTATTCTCAATTCGCGAAAGAATATCTTCAGAAAAAAATTAATGGCATATTAACCTCCATATTTTTACGACCATTACCTGTCATGCTGTAAATCTTTCTAAAGGACGACGAGAGATATGTTTTCTATAAAGATAATCCGCTATTTCGTTTTATGTCTCTACTAGCGACACCAGGTAAGGCCAAAGTTTCACTTAGATACATATCCTTCAACAAAGCACAACATGTCCAATCAAAGAAAGCCAGCTGTCATTCACCAATAACAATGATTCATTAACAGTGACGTAAGCTCTTCTACTGTACAAGACACACACACACAAACGAGTTAACACAAATCTAACACCAGACCACTTCTTCTAAACAGACGTATTTCATAAACTACCAAATATGACGACCATTTTGAACTATTTCCATTTGATACGCCTTTGTTAGTCTTAGCGCGAAATAATACGATGGGTTATTGAATTCAGGATTTTAAAACTGTAAGCCCATAAATTCCCTCTGATCCATCAGTGGGAACCTTTTCCTGCATTAAAGTTTTATCGTTATTCCTGCTTTGTTTCCTTCAAACCTTTAAAAGACATTTATAGTATTTATTATTTTAAAGTCTTTGAGCTTGTTCTTTATAAACGTTTGATAAATGACAACAATGTTATTCTGAAAACTAACAGAGTAACAAGACTTTTTCCGAAGCAGAAATACCAGGGAAATTATTGAGAACGGAATTGCAAGGCACAGTTTATACTTTTTAAAACTACAATTGTTACTCGTGGACAGCTGAAACCTTTATTTTTTTCATTACAAAAGCGGACCGGCATGACCAGGCGTGTTAAGGCGTTCGACTCGTAATCCGAGGGTCGTGGGTTCTAATCCCAGCCGCTCCAAACATGCTCTCTCTTTCAGCCGTGGAGGCGTTATAATGTGAGGGTCAATCCCACTGTTTGTTGGTAAAAAGAGTAGTCCAAGAGTTGGCGGTGGGTGGTGATGACTAGCTGCCTTCCCTCTAGTCTTACACTGCTAAATTAGGGACGGCTAGCATAGATAGCCCTCGTGTGGATTTGTGCGAAATTCAAAACAAACAAGAAGATCAAATGGTGTTTGGAAGAAGTATTTGTAATGGAAACTTCAAGAGTTTAAGAAGACTGAACTGCTGTTTATTAGAGATTCATGTAGGGAAGATAAACTATTCAAATGCGCCATTTTCATTATTTCTTCGATTTCTCGTTCAGTTAGTGACGGGTTTCATCTGGTTTGTCAAACGTCACCATTTTATGCACCATATGGGTCGGTTTGTTTGTTTGTTTAGAATTAAGCACAAAGCTACTCAATGGGCTATCTGTGCTCTGCCCACCACGGGTATCGAAACCCGGTTTTTAGTGTGCAAGTCCGCAGACATACGACTGTGCCACTGGGGGGCCATATGGGTCGGTCATATTACTGACCAGTGAAAAAGAAATAAGCCAGAATCTCTTGCTATCTGCATATGAACTTTCAACTGGTATTAAAATCCCACTCCTATGCAGCTGAAACTAAGGAACGTGTTCAGAAGCATATTATGGGGCTCGAACCTTTGACTTTCCGATACACAGCTGAACAGTTTAAACTCGCACAGACTGTATGTCTGTCTGTCTATAAACGAACGCCATCTGTTGTGCCCACCGTGTGGAATCGAACCCTGGATTTTCGTGTTCTATCCCCATTAACTATTGCTATCTACCAAAAGAAAGAAGCCTCTTTAACCTTAAAAATATCTGCAGAGGTTGCTGTCTTTTAACAATAATAATTAATTATCAGTGAAATGGGAAACTGTTAGAGTAACATGCGGTCAATGTAACGTGTCACTAAAAAAAAAGACCCAGTGTCGTTTTATCTTAGAAAACTGTAAAGGTCAAGGTAAAGAGGATGTAAATGTCAAACAAAACTTAGCACTTTTTGTATTTAGTGGATACTTTCAGTTTATGTGCTGATTGGATAAGCACGTGCACAAGGGATGTGAATATATGTTTCCATCGTTTTGAGAAATTAGAAGCTAAATAAATATGGTATTCAATGAATAGTTTGTTGATTATTTAATCATTAAAACTGTCATATGATCACAAGAGAAAATCAGTATGTGCTAAGCATTGAAGTTTCTCAAAAGTAATACATTCTGGATTCGATTCACCTCAGCACAAAACCCACTGTGTAGCTTAGCGGTGAACATATACAAATATAAAAAAAAAAGACCCAGTAATATCAATTTGTTGGTAACAGAGTGATTATAAAAGAAAAATATCCACTACAGTAAGTGATATATGCATACATATACTGAAGTCAAACAGATTTCTTGAGGCGGCTGGTGCTGATGGGTTAGTACCAGAGGATGTCTAATCTAGTTGATTAGATCCAATTAGATCATTCATGTTTAAAATTACAATTTGTTTTGGTGGATTTGCTTTCCAAAAGCCGTTTGTTGATAAGTCAAATTTAACAACACAAAGAGTTGAAAAACTTTGTAAATCGCTTGTTTCTTTGTATCAAGTCATCTCGTAAGTAATGTCTGAAAATTGAATACAAAAAGTGCATCATCACTTCTGTCTTTGTAGAAGGATTTAATGGTTAAAATATGTAATGGGACGTGTATAAAAATGTTCAGACAAATAAAAGAAACTAATCCAACTCCACTTTCTCAGATCATTAATCAAATAAACCCTTACAAAGATGGATGTGTCTGAGGATCACATTAGACATATAATGTTTTATGAGTTTAAAAAAGACAACAGTGCAGCAGAAACTACACGAAACATTCAAGTTGTTTGTGGTGCGGAGTCTCTCAATGAAAGAAAACGTCAAAGGTGGTTTCATAAGTTCAGATCAGGTCACTACAGTTTAAATGATGCACCTTGTTCAGGTCATCCTGTTGAGTTTAATGATGACTTGCTGCTGGATGCACTTGATGAAGATTGTGCTGTAACAGTTGAAGAACTAGTACAGATGCTCATGTAAATCAATTAAACAGTTCACCGTCATCTGCAACAGCTTGGAAGGGTGTCAAACTTGAAAAATGAGTCCCCCACGATTTTACAGAAGTCAACCTTAGATCTAGAGTGGACATTTGCACTTCTCTGCACTCTTGTGAACATAACTCATCTTTTTTGGACGCGTTAGTTACTAGAGATAAAAAATGAGTATATTATAAAAATATTTAGCACTGCAGACAATGGCTCAGTGCAAATAAACTGGCTAAAACAAAGCACAAAATGGACTTCCACTCTAGGAAAATCTTGTTAAGCATTTGGTGGTATGTTGTTGGTGAGATCCACTTTGAGTTGCTGCCATTCAGTGTAAAGATTACATCAGACTTCTACTGTCAACAGTTAGAGCGCTTGAATGTTGCACTGAAAGAAAAGAGGCCTGCTTTGATCAACCGTAAAGGTGTTGTGTAACACCAGGATAATGCACGGCCCCATACAGTAAGGATCACATATGTAAAGATTGAAGAGATAGACTGGGAAAAACTTCTACATCCTCCTTATTCTCCAGATCTTGTCCCATCTGATTATCATCTATTCTGAAATTTTCAGAACTGTCTTGATCGAAAAGAACTTGGAACACATGAAGATGTCAAAACTACCCTCTTTACATTATTTTCCTCCAAACCCCAAGAATTTTATAGAAGTGACATTCAGAAGCTTGTGAATCGTTGACAGGAAGTAATTAATAATCATGGAATACACATTATTGATTAAATAACATTAAAAGGGTTTGAAATGCTCTCTGTTTTTTCAGTCTAAAATCGGAAATTACTTAAGGGATGACCTGATAGTTAAGCATGAAGCTAGACACCTGAAACAGCGAAGTGAAACGGAAGCTGTATTCATACATTTCTTCGAACTTTTTTCATTGCGTAGTAATTATTTGATTATTTCTATTTCGTTTACTTTGTGTTAAAGTAACATTGAAATTGTTATATTTCAATCTATGTTTCGCCTTTGCGGTTTCACCAGAATTACTATACACAACGTCAGTTTAAAAATATATATACATATCTGGAGAATAAAGATCGTTTTTAAAAACTTTTTATCAAAACCTGCAAAGTTTCCCAGCACGAATTAGCTTGAATGAAAATTTTAGAAATAAATAGACGTAAGCACTGGTAATCTCGGCTCCTAACTACTGTGCGAGGCATTGTTGCTATAGGGTGTATTTGATGGTTTTCCCAACGGTTTTTTATGATGTGAATTGATGTTTTATCTTACAACAAAGAAACGTGAGTCAATCATATTTCCATTGTATTTTCTGATTTGTCAACATTCGTAGTTTATTTGTAACGTCAATCATTTTTCGAAGTTCTTGTAACTAATATATCGCTACTGTTATCCCAACTTCAAACATCGGTCTTCCGAAAACCTTCAAGCTAAAATAACATAACTTACCGTATTCAGTCTAAGCTCAATGGCTGTATACAATCACAATGTACATTGCTTGTTACAAAGTATAAATTTCTGTGTAATTTATACGTTTAGAGCTACTTGCTATTAATTATAATTATTTTTCATGAACGAAAACAGATTCAATTTCTTTAAAGTAGGCTTAAGGTTAAGAATACTGCTTAAGAATAGAACGTAAACTTAATTCTTTTTTATCTCACATGTAGGCCTAAGTTAAACCTACCTCACTTTTATATTTAAAACGAATATTTGAATTTCTGTGCTACACTATTAGAAGTTCGTAAAAATTTGTGTATTACTGATATGTTTAAGACAGTTTACTGTTATTTATCTTTAATAAGGATTAACTTTCATGAGCGAAAATGCATTTAATTTCTTTAAAGCTAGGCCTAAAGTTAAAAATACTGCATTAAGCAGAGAATTTAAACTTAGGCCTAATTATTTGTTATCGCACTTGTAGAACTAAGTTAGATCTGCATTAATTTTATATTAAAAACGAGCATTTGAATCTGTGTGAAGCACTACTTACAGTTTCATTTTGAAAAACAATAATTGTTGGCTTGATGACAGCATTATATTTGTTATTTACAAAATATATGAATCACTTGACGAGTGTATATCTAAAGTATAAAAACCGTGTACGCCATAGTATGATCACTACCGCCCCAGTGAACTTTCATTCTGCACTCTAGTTAAGGCGTTTTAAATTCCGTACAGCGATAAAACAACTTTGGACATATTTAATTTGGGATGGGTATCGAAACAATACAAAAATGTAATCGGTGATTGATGAAATGGGGGAACCCATCTGAAGTAAATATGTAGTAGAAAATGGTTGTTATGGGTAACAAAATCTATTAGCCACAGCATGAAACAAGCAAAACATTTCTACATGAACTTTGAGATTATGTATTATGTGACTTTTATTAATCACATAAGTTATCTTGTAGTTTTGTTTTATCATATAAATGTATAGCATTTGTTAATTGTTCCTGTGGTAAATGCAAAGCTGTGAGCTTTTGACTCGATTTATTAAAACTAAGCTTGACCTATATTTGAGTGTTATACCTTGACCTTTGGGCTAAAACTGACTACAGTTTTTGAAATATGAATTGGTACAGACTGTTGACTCAAAGTCAGTGTTTGTTCGTGATCTTTGACCTCTATCCCAAATCCGCTAAGTAATACCCAACACAGAAAAAAAGTTTGATCTTGCTTGCGCATCGATTAATCAATCACGAGTCTGGAAGAACTACGCAATAAATGGAAGTTAATTCATAGTCAAGAGGTTGACCTTTAGAGAACATTTTAACGCATTAGTACTCATGACTGAAATATGAAAAACTTTGTCTTGTGTTTGAACTTTTTAAAAAGGCATTTCTGCGGAAAGCATTATTCACGAGGCTAGCAAAAATCAACACTAACTCGAATATGCGATTAAAAAAGTTACCTCGCCGAGCTGTGACGTAATACTCTATTTAAACAATAGATAGAATGACGACTGACAAACTCACACGCACACAGACTCACAGACAAAATCAATAAGCTGAAGAAAGCTTTTTTATGTATTAATTTGATCATACATAACTTTTTAACAAACAAAGTTGAGTCCAATCAAGGGTAATTTTACTCGGAGAGTTACGGATTTCTGTATGGGAGGATACTTATAATCAACCTAAAATGACTAATTTAATCATTTGAATTTTCATATAGGACCATAATGACGCTGTCATTACGATCCTAGAGCCACGGAACACCAATCGATATTTGGAAAGGAAATTATAGCAAAAAAAATACATTTTAAAGTATTCGATCGCTCGTGCAACGTTTCGCAACAACAATCGAAGGACAGTTTCTGGTAAACGTTTTTTTATAAATATAGTTGGTTTTATTTTTTTAAAACGATAATAAATCGATAATATACGGTGAAAAATGTATTTACCAAAGTTACTTACGATATTTTTAGTTTTCGTTAAAAAACAATCAAATAATTTGAATGAAACTTAACGCTGTTAGACTAAAAACTCCTCCGATCTTTATTCAGTTTGAAGACTTACAACTCTGAAAACCGGTTTTGATACCCGCGACGGGCATAACTCAGATAGCTAGCTAGCTGATTGGGAACTGTGTTTTTAACAAGACAAAAATATGATGAAGAAGTAAATATATGTACAAACCCAAAGTTATTGGTCGTCGAAACAATTTTGTTGTTGTTTTCAAATAAAAAAAATATTATAAGTTACAATTTTCTTTTCTGAAAGGAAGGTGAGTTTTTTGAACTACAACGTTTTGATCACTGATATATCCAAGTTTTAACAGTAATAAAAATTTAGTATTCCAACTCAATGTTAAACAATCTAACCATGTTTTTAACTTTTAGAATTGATGGAGGTTACTTATATATTTGCATGCCAGTCAGTGTGAATATGACACATTATTTATTTATGATTAACCAGGCGAATAAATGAAAAATGTACAAATATAGAAACAGGATATATGGTAGCCAAAATATTTGCATAAGATTAGGAATATCTGGAGAGATAACAATCATGTAAAGAATCCAGAGGTTTTATTAACGGTGTAATTTTTTGATTTTGTAAAAAATATTTCAGTGACTTTTCTTCTGTTAATGTAAAAGTCATGTTTTAGTACTGCGACATTCTGTTTTAGAGAACTTATGTTCATGGTCTTGTGAAGGGGTTTTTGTTCTTTTAAAGTGATGTCTCAAGTTACGCCTTGTTTTACATAAGTAAAATATTGGGTAATTGTTACTTTGTATTTCGTAAATGTTTTCTGGTTGAATGAATTCGTTATGTAGTTAACAAGAGTCAACTAGGCCTAATATTACCATTAAACAACCTAATGAAAGATTTTGTTTGTTTGTTTTTGAATTTCGCACAAAGCTACCCGAGGGCTATTTGTGCTAGCAGTCCTTAATTTAGCAGTGTAAGACTAGAGGGAAGGCAGCTAGTCATCACCACCCACCGCCAACTCTTGGGCTACTCTTTTATCAACGAATAGTGTAATTGAGCGTGGCAGTATAACACCCCCACGGCTGAAAGGGCAAGCATGTTTGGCGCGACGGGGATGTGAACCCGCGACCCTAAGATTACGTATCACGCCTTAATACGCTTGGCCATGCCTGGCCTAATGAAAGAATTCGTCTACGTTAGCAAGAAATATGAAATAATAAAATTATTTTATTACTAAAAAAAGAGAAAAATTAATTATACGATTTTAAATTTAATGTTCCTAAAAAGGAAAAGTTGACGCCAACCTGCTTAAAAAAAACAAACTGAACTCAACCGAAGTCAAAATAATTATATAAAAACTCAAAAACCTCAACTCAATATACGATAAAATATTGAGAAAAGTACTCAAAATATTATTTATAAACTTTATATATTTTTTGCATACAAACTAGAACGAAAATGTTTACGGTTTACCGAAAGCTTTAAAAATCCAATAACTTTATAACCTACAATATCTTATAACTCTTTTAAACTACAATCGTAGTAAACACTAGATGGAGCCTTATGTTTCCTAAATTAGCACCCAAATAAAAAAAAACGCTTCGCACCTCATAAAACACTTACATAGTTTAATTAGTAACGTCATGACGTCCAGCTTTAATGTCGTAAACGTTTTCCTTCAAACTCTATCATGGGGCAACATAACTTATTATATTAATTATGTCACTAAGAAAATCGACATAAAACAGGAACACCTAATTGAACTGTTACAACTTGTCACATTTATTTCAATATAAAAATTCGTACTTTGGTCACAGATCACACAGAACAACACGTCACAGTCACTTCCTTATATAAGTCTACGTTTTGACTTAGATATGTAGATGACGTTTTTGCAGTTTTAGTCGCCAAGGTGAACAAAGAAAATGTCTGCAACACATAAACAACCTACCTACAAACATACATTTAACAGTTGAAAATGAAAACAACTACACGTTAACACCACAAACAACAAAGACGTCACCGCTAAAATGCATAGAAAAAACACGTACAGCGAGAATTACCTGAACTGGTTTTCTAATAATGTGATCCACCAAAAGGTAGGCACTCTAAAAAGTCTCCTACATTTGTAATACACTATATGTACTGCAGAAAATATTTATGAAGAGGTTACACATTTAACTTTATTAATGTAGACCAGTTCTCTACTAAAGTAATAACATAAATAATAAACGAAATAATAAAAACCAGACAAGACACGTTTACCGAACACGTAAACTAAAGAACGACAAACAAAGAAACTCTAATTACTTGAACTAACCAACTTATAAAATATATTAACATTTCTTTACCAGAAACGTATAAATGACTTACATGAATATAACAACTTGATTCGTTTTCACCCCTGTAATGAAAACTAAACACACGTTGAGAAAATTGTATAACGAACCAATCACATAAGAAAACATTCACAAAATACAATATAACAATTACCTAATATTTTACGTAGATGAAAAAAGACGTAACTTGTATCTCAGAACGACTGTCATGTTTTCATTTGACACGACAACGTAACCATAGAAAACACCTAGATACTAAGTAGAGAAACAAATATAAACAAACGGAAAATTAAAGAAGCCTTACTTATACAGCAACTAAAACCGAAATTAAACCAACATAAAGGAACATCTTTATACCTATACTAATTGCCCCCAGTGGCTCAGCGGTATGTCTGCGGACTTACACGCTAAAATCCGGGTTTCGATACCCGTGGTGGGCAGAGCACAGATAGCCCATTGTGTAGCTTTGTGCTTAATTCAAAACAACAACAACAACCTATAGTAATTAATAACCTAACATCTAGCTGCAGCGCCCCCTACAATCCCGTTCTGAGACACGTTTTTATCTCAAGTAGGTTTCTCGTAATCATGAAAGACGCAACTTGAATATAAGGTTAAAATAACACCAAAAAAAGAATCTTTCACAAGAACATGAACATGTAGAAAACAGCTGCAAGCTCATTGAACAAAATTTCATGGCACCAAAACATGAATCTGAGGTCAGAAGAATAAAAATCAGAGAAACCTTATCAAAAAATCAAACAACAAATACGACGGGACATCTTTATGTCACTTTGCTCACTATTTTCTCAGGCATTCCTAATCTTGTACAAATATTGTGGGTGACATATGTCATGTTTATGCACTTGGTCACTTTTAATTCGTTTTACTGTTTAGTCATATATAAATAATGTGTCCAATTCACACATTAATACACACGTCTAAGCGACTACAATCACTTCTAAAACCTAAGTACACTGTTAGATTGTTGAGTGTTGATTTTTAATACTAAACTTTCAGTACCGTAAAAACTAAAATACTTGGTAAGGAATACATCAGTGATCGAAACGACATATCTGTTTAAAACGCGAATTTTACTGTAAAAGCTGTAACTTGTAACAAAATATCACGTGATGGGTAATTAAACCCAAATCGATATTGTTAAATAGTTTGATTTAATACCTGAGTGATACATGAGCCAGAAACCGTGAAGTCTAATCTCCAGTGTTAAACTACCAACCACGTGGAAGGCAATGAGTCAGCAACACTCGCCGCCTACCTCGTTACATTTAATTAAATAGCAAGATTTTCTCTCTTATAAGGCGTCTATAGCTGAAAGCAATTAGTATGTTCACAAGTATGTTGGAGATTCGAACCTCAAACCTTCCGATAAGCAGCCCAAGAACCTCATCTATACAACAGATTTGGAATTTATTTGGCACACGACAAATCTCCTATTACAGCTTTTAAATGACCTAAGCGAATTTTGACTGAAAGTCATTTCTGTTGTAAAACAATATTAAGTAGTGTTATTTAGGCCGGTCGATAAGGGCGTGTGTATTTCGTCACTGACACTAAATGTAGTACATTTCGATGTTACAAATCCATCTTCTATGTTAAGTACAGCGTATTACCGACGTAGACAATGGTAAACAGTGTATTAACTCCATTAATCTGATATGGATGACCAGTCTAATATTTGTATGATCGATTGACCACGAGATTCGAGTCTAGCTCCGGGCACTTTTAAGAATGACAAACGCTCATGTCTTGGTGAAAATTAATCTCTGAAATAGTGACTGCGCTGTTGCTTTCCTATGTGGAAAGAAAAACTGTTCCCTGTACAGGAACTATTTTGAGTCGATCAATCTTTGTAAATCGAACACATTCTGTAAAAAAACAGAGAAACAGTAATTAAAGAAACAATTTCAATGCGCGCGTGTGTGTAACATTTGATGTATGGTAATTAATCGAGTTAAGCCTCGTGATAATGGAGAACACTGAGGTAATTTATTTTTCGAGTTGCGTTCTGTCACAGAACATTAAATAATTGAACATTAAGTACAACATTATTTTTCTAAGCACATTTCTAATCAGTTACCCTTCAGTTTGACGCATGCGCCGTTATTTGAGAGGTAAATCGGTAATTCTCCTTAGATAAACTTTTCAACGCCAAGGTGTAAAGTGTTACTTATTTAGTGATTCACTTACTATAATGGTTTTCAAGTCCTGTGAAATTTAACTAGCACGTAAAATAAGAAACGGTGACAATTTTTCACATAAATCAGGTAAATATTTTGTTCACAGGTTTTTGTGATGTCAAACGTTTCATCAAGACAATCAAGCAAAAAATGAATCAGTGGCGAATCAGAAATGTAAAAGGAAAAGATGTTAAATACACAGCCAGAATTCATAATGTAAACTATTTTCTTTTTCTGTAAACACGTTTCGTCAAGCAGTTTCGAAAAACCCACATTCACTTACCTTTATTATAATTACAGTTCGTATATCAAAACCACGTTTGTTGTTTAAAAATACAAATTATACTGATAACGGTCATATAAAAGTTTTAATTATGAATTTTGAAAGTGCTGTTACATCATTGCAAGACAATGGGTAAGAGAAAGGAAATATTGGACAGTCAAACTGCCTTAATGATGTGTGTCTCATGTTAGTCTGCAAGACAAGAAGCTAGAACAAGGAACAGTCACACTGCCTTAATAATATGTGTCTCATGTTAGTCTGCAAGACAAGAAGTTAGAACAAGGAACAGTCACACTGCCTTAATAATATGTGTCTCATGTTAGACAGCGAGACAAGAAGTTAGAATAAGGAACTGTCACACTGCCTTAATGATGTATGTCTCATGTTAGACTGCAAGACATGAAGTTAGAAGAAGGAACTGTCACACTGCCTTAATGATGTGTGTCTCATGTTATACAGCAAGACATGAAGTTAGAATAAGGAACTGTCACACTGCCTTAATGATGTGTGTCTCATGTTAGACTGCAAGACATGAAGTTAGAATAAGGAACTGTCACACTGCCTTAATGATGTATGTCTCATGTTAGACTGCAAGACATGAAGTTAGAATAAGGAACTGTCACACTGCCTTAATGATATATGTCTCATGTTAGACTGCAAGACATGAAGTTAGAATAAGGAACTGTCACACTGCCTTAATGATGTGTGTCTCATGTTAGACAGCAAGACATGAAGTTAGAATAAGGAACTGTCACACTGCCTTAATGATGTGTGTCTCATGATAGTCTGCAAGACAAGAAGTTAGAACAAGGAACTGTCACACTGCCTTAATGATGTGTGTCTCATGTTAGACAGCAAGACATGAAGTTAGAATAAGGAACTGTCACACTGCCTTAATGATGTGTGTCTCGTGTTAGTCTGCAAAACATGAAGTTAGAATAAGGAAGTGTAACACTGTCATAGATCTGTGGTAATAAATATCAGTTTAGCAGGAGTATTATGACTAAGGACTTTTACCTTTACCTTTTCAAGAATATCTGATTGAATCGGTATCATCATTGTCAATCGAATAGGATTACGTTTCTCCAAGGTAAAACTGAGAAACCAACATTTAGGAAAGTGTTATTAGACATATTTATAGAGTGCAACAGATGTCAGGCTTTTATTTGGTACCATAAAAAAAATCCAAAAATGCTTTTGTGTCAGATGCAAAAAAAAAAAAAATTCAAGGCTTTAATGGTGCTTTAGGTAAAAACCACCAGCAATGAGTGACTGGTATGGACAAGTGAAGCACCTTTTATTGTTTCCTCTGTATACAATAGAACTAGAATATAGATACAATCATACAAAGCAATTGTCACTTATAACAAAGTTGTGAAAGTGCAGAGTGTTAGAGGTGGTATAATGGTGTGGGTGAGATTTTTATGACAGACAAATCAAAGTTTTCCAGCTGTTTCTATCTTAAGTATATATCACAAGTTGTTATCGTGTCGTGTATTCGACATTGAAATACATATATGAATAAGCTGTATGATACTATACCTACAAGTGTTAAGTCAACATAACATATTACACGTGCAACGTGGTACAAACCATATGAAAATTAGTTGAACATAATAAATTGCATGTGAAACTGGAGCATTTATTCAAATTAAACATCGAAATAACCCCAGGGTAGTTTCGCTGAAATATCCGAAAAAATGCTGTTTGTTTTATTAATCTCTGTTTTGCTTATACAGGAAGAAAATAATAAACCGGTTTGAGATCCATATCTTCTGTCAGTCAGATTTGAAACCTTTGTTTCTTTACACTTGTGTGACGCTTTATGTGAGAAGGTTTGAGAAACGTATCACATTTATCGTGTGAAAGATGATTAATATATGCTTTCTCGTTGGAAGACAAGCTACTGTATTTTCCTACTTGTAAAATGACAATTCTTATCCAATGTAAATTAACCGGAAGGTATGCTTAATGGGCTTGTGTCAGTTTTCATTAATGTTGCATGCTTTCACAAAAGGGTGCCAGTGATCCATTAACTGTGTGTGTCAAACTGTTTATAAAGGGGGTGGAATAAAGTATCAGAGGGATAGTAATTATGAATTATTATCCAGTGAGCTGAGCGAGGCTTTGAAAACGTTTGTTACAAGTGCAGTTATGGAGTGGTATTCGGTATAAGCCCACCAAAATATTGAGTAAGGATTAAAAGGGTTCAGGATGGACGAATTGGGACATAAACGTGCTTGGTTAAATTCGTGTTTTACATAAGGGATTTGTTGTAGTCATAACACTGAACGAGAAGTAGATTTGTTGTGTAAGATTTTGTCAAATTTTCACCTCTGTTTTCCGTTAAACTTAGGATGAAAAAATTTAGTATTTTTGTTGGGCTGTTGTATTTATATATACGTATTTATATACACGTATTTATATATACGTGTGTATTTGTCTTGTTCATTTCATCGCATATTTAAATTTCGGAAGTTGAATGTCCGCAATATCCAAGTTCACCCAACGAAGTCCTCGTGGCGGTGGATACGGCTGGCTAGTTGTGCTCCCTCTAATCAGTAGCTCAAATCTAAGGACACCTATATCTGGATCATAGAGGTCTCGAAACTGATTATTAGGCTTCCATTTCTGACTGGCCTGGCATGGCCAAGTGGTTAGGGCGCTCGATTTGCAATCTGAGGGTCGCGGAATCGAATCCCCAACAGTCACGTGAAAATGCTGAATATATCTCTGGTTACCATTAGCAATGTATCAAACAATAATCTGAAATAAAGGGCTACAGCCCAAAAGGTTACAAGTTTCCAGCCATACTTTAGAATCACGAACTTTTCAATGATCGAAGAAACTGGAATCATGAAAACTCTGTTTTTACAAACATTCAGATGTAAACGTATCGTCAAACCGATTTTTCTTGGAAAACAGTCTAGCAAAGACTGGTGCTCCTCGACTCATCTCACCATCTTTTACAAAAACTTGTGACAATGGATGTTGCAGCTGTGTGAAATAAGACAAAATCAAGAATAGATAGTATTAAAAAGTTTAATAAAACCATCAGTTAGCGTCAGAACTAACTTTTAGAAGCTACATGGTTCCTTAAACTAACTAACTAGCATTCAGAAGCTACATGGTTCCTTAAACTAACTAACAGTCAGAAGCTACATGGTTCCTTAAACTAACTAACTGACAGTCAGAAGCTACATGGTTCCTTAAACTAACTAACTAACAGTCAGAAGTCACATGGTTCCTTAAACTAACTAACTAACAGTCAGAAGCTACATGGTTCCTTAAACTAACTAACAGTCAGAAGCTACATGGTTTCTTAAACTAACTAACTAACAGTCAGAAGCTACATGGTTGCTTAAACTAACTAACTAGCAGTCAGAAGTTACATGGTTCTTTAAACTAACAAACTAGCATTCAGAAGCTACATGGTTCTTTAAACTAACTAACTAACAGTCAGAAGCTACATGGTTCATTAAACTAACTAACTAACAGTCAGAAGCTACATGGTTCCTTAAACTAACTAACTAACAGTCAGAAGCTATATGGTTCCTTAAACTAACTAACTAACAGTCAGAAGCTGCATGGTTCCTTAAACTAACTAACTAGCATTCGGAAGCTACATGGTTCTTTAAACTAACTAACTAACAGTCAGAAGCTTCATGGTTCCTTAAACTAACTAAGTAGCAGTCAGAAGCTACATGGTTCCTTAAACTAACTAAGTAGCATTCAGAAGCTACATGGTTCCTTAAACTAACTAGCATTCAGAAGCTGCATGGTTCCTTAAACTAACTAACTAACTGTTAGAAGCTACATGGTTCCTTAAATTAACTAACTAACAGTCAGAAGCTACATGGTTCCTTAAACTAACTAACTAGCAGTCATAAGTTACATGGTTCCTTATACTAAATAACTGACAGTCAGAAGCTACATGGCTCCTTAAACTAACTAACTAACAGTCAGAAGCCACATGGTTCCTTAAACTAACTAACTAACAATCAGAAGCCACATGTTTCCTTAAACTAACTAATTAACAGTCCGAAGCTACATGGTTCCTTAAACTAACTAACTAGCAGTCACAAGTTACATGGTTCCTTAAATTAACTAACTACCAGTCAGAAGCTACATGGTTCCTTAAACTAACTAACTTACATTCAGAAGCTACATGGTTCCTTAAACTAACTAGCATTCAGAAGCTGCATGGTTCTTTAAACTAACTAACTAACAGTAAGAAGCTACATGGTTCCTTAAACTAACTAACTAACTGTTAGAAGCTACATGGTTCCTTAAAGTAACTAACTAACAGTCAGAAGCTACATGGTTCCTTAAACTAACTAACTAGCAGTCACAAGTTACATGGTTCCTTAAACTAACTAACTGACAGTCAGAAGCTACATGGTTCCTTATACTAACTAACTAACAGTCAGAAGCTACATGGTTCCTTAAACTAACTAGCATTCAGAAGCTGCATGGTTCCTTAAACTAACTAACTAACTGTTAGAAGCTACATGGTTCCTTAAATTAACTAACTAACAGTCAGAAGCTACATGGTTCCTTAAACTAACTAACTAACAGTCAGAAGCTACGTGGTTCCTTAAACTAACTAACTAGCAGTCACAAGTTACATGGTTCCTTAAACTAACTAACTGACAGTCAGAAGCTACATGGTTCCTTAAACTAACTAACTGACAGTCAGAAGCTACATGGTTCCTTAAACTAACTAACTAACAGTCAGAAGCTACATGGTTCCTTAAACTAACTAACTAACAGTCAGAAGCTGCATGGTTCCTTAAACTAACTAACTAGCATTCGGAAGCTACATGGTTCTTTAAACTAACTAACTAACAGTCAGAAGCTTCATGGTTCCTTAAACTAACTAAGTAGCAGTCAGAAGCTACATGGTTTTTTAAACTAACTAAGTAGCATTCAGAAGCTGCATGGTTCTTTAAACTAACTAACTAACAGTCAGAAGCTTCATGGTTCCTTAAACTAACTAAGTAGCAGTCAGAAGCTACATGGTTCCTTAAACTAACTAACTAACAGTCAAAAGCTACATGGTTCCTTAAACTAACTAACTAACAGTCAGAAGCTACATGGCTCTTTAAACTAACTAACTAACAGTCAGAAGCTACATGGCTCTTTAAACTAACTAACTAGCAGTCACAAGTTATATGGTTCCTTAAACTAACTAACTGACAGTCAGAAGCTACATGGTTCCTTATACTAACTAACTAACAGTCAGAAGCTACATGGTTCCTTAAACTAACTAGCATTCAGAAGCTGCATGGTTCCTTAAACTAACTAACTAACTGTTAGAAGCTACATGGTTTCTTAAACTAACTAACTAGCAGTCACAAGTTATATGGTTCCTTAAACTAACTAACTGACAGTCAGAAGCTACATGGTTCCTTAAACTAACTAACTAAAAGTCAGAAGCTACATGGTTCCTTAAACTAACTAACTAACAGTCAGAAGCTACATGGTTCCTTAAACTAACTAACTAGCAGTCAGAAGTTACATTGTTCCTTCGGTCAAGAAACAATTCTCTTCTATTTAAAATATTTTCTGAACCCAAACGATCCGTTTTAGCATATAAAAAGAAACAATTTTGATATGAATTCTTGACACAAAGTTTGACGACATTAGTACAGAAGAAAGCTCCCTTTCAGGACCGCGCTCTATATTGTTAATACTCTCAAAGAAACCATTAATGATGTTAATGAGTAATTTTTCGAATAAACTCTAGCTACTGAGCCAAGTTTAAGAACCACTCGTGACATAAGTTCTTTACATAAATGTCTTGCAACATCAACCTTGAATAAAGTTCCCTATGGGGCCACGTCATATATTACAGACACTATATGAAACGAACCGTAGATAAACTTTAGTGTCTAAACTATCATACCATATATGAACTAAGTAATCTCAAAATCGTTCAACAGTGTAACTTCCATACACATAACTTTAATAACTTTGAACAATTAATAAAAAGTAAATCCCCGAACAGAATAATGCACAAATTTTCTTTGCTCATTAACAAGAAATAAGTATTTTTATATTTAAAAAAAAATTGAAAGAAATATGATTCCATAGTGAGTATGGCTAAATAAATACAGGATTGAATGTGCAAAAGTTAAAACATGTCGAGGCCAGGTGGTGAGGGCGTTCGTAGAGTAATCTGAGGTTTGCGGGTTCGAATCCATGTCGCATTAAACATGCTTTTTCAGCCGTTGTTGCGTTATAAAGTTACGGTGAATCCCATTGTTCGTTGGTAAAAAAGCAGCCCAAGAGTTGGCGATGGGGGGTGATGACTAGCTGCCTTCCCTCTAGTCTTACACTGTTATATTAAGGACGGCTAGTGCAGATAACCCTCGAGTAGCTTTGCGCGAAATTCAAAAACAAACATTCTCAATTCTCCAGAGAATTTATACCATCCAGGAGGAACTAAACTCTGTTTACTATAATTTTGTAAAAATCGATATAACATCAGATTTAATACACTTGTATGAATATCAGAAAGATTTGTTACGAGTCCGAAAACTTATAGGTACACTTGTTAATTAAAAAAATAATAAGGAGTTTGTCTGTAAACAGATTACACAAAAATTGGAATAACATCTTTGTGTCTCTTCTTTAAAAGAACTCTTCCTGTGTTGATATGGACTGTGATTCAGTTGTGGTTCTTTGTGATGGATGATAGTGCAGAGTTCACTTAACTGATGTCTTCTCCATTAGAGGGCGAATCAAATAACTATATTTAAGTTTTAAAGAAGGCTATCCAGATATCTGTAACCTCCATGTCAAGTTGGTTTAGTGTTACATCAGTCAAATAGACAGAGAAGACTTCCTTTGTCTTTTTCTCATATGTGGCTCATGTCCTATTATTTTAGCATCAGTCCAATTTAGCATGTATTCTCTAGCATGTTCGCCATATTGCAGATTAATCAGTAAAACAAAATTAAAAAACAAAGAAACAAAATATTTCGAACACGCAAATTAAAAAGTCACGTGACAATAACATCAATAACATGAAATAGCGGTGAAACGGGATGTATCAGAACTACATTTTGACATTATTTGGTATTACGTAGTTAACGTGGCGCCACAGAAAATTAATCACATTTAACGTTTTTCCTAAGCAAAATACACGCACGTAATAGTTACTGTTTATTCAAAGGAATAGTTTGTCAACCAGTACTGTTTCAGTCCTACTCGTGTTGATGAGACCTGGTATTAGGCAAAAGGCTTCGTCGGCACTGTTTTTGACAACTACTGTATGGTAGACATATTGTTTTCCTTTTTCTTGAGTTGAAAATAAACTGAAAGTTTTAACAAACGGGAGATAAAATTATAATAGCGGCCAGTTTTATAATTATTAATTATCTGAAATATGTTTTGAGATAATTAAAGTGAAAACATGATAGCTATGAAAAAAAATTGAGCTAAAAAGCTTAGTTGTTAGTGGAAAGGTTAAATCTTCCAAGTTAAAAGTATGTGTTTTGTTCACAACTATCTTAACGATGCCGTGACCTGAATCCAAACAATGAACTTTGTTACAGACTTAGTTCTGGTGGCTACATTTGCTTGACCGTGCCTATAAAACCTTGGTAACTAGGTTTAACACTATTGTATTAATATTTACAAGTGAGACTAACATACAACACTAATATCTTTTATCCGTGTGGGCCGAACTTATCTACTATTGTATACCAGTTGGAAGACAAGTTGGCCGAGTTGTACATGTATGTTTCAAGTAATAAAACTTCCGATAATTAGTTTAATGTGAAACAATGGTTATTCTTACATCTTCGTGGGACCTCTGTGTTTACTAATGCTAATTATTAATTCTCTAGATATAACACATTTGTTTTAATCTAACAACTATTTTGAGACTAGCCTAACGCACACACACACACACTCTTCCCTGTGGCTCATCCGGGTGTTCGTGGAATTGCAATACGTTTATATTGATTTAGCCCGAAAAAGAAAAAAAGATTGTAAAATTGGAAACGGACGTAAATTAACCATGTTAAGCCTTTTTGGAATATCGCTTGTTTGTTTGTTTTTTGAATTTCGCGCAAAGCTTCTCGAGGGCTATATGCGCTAGCCGTCACTAATTTAGCAATTTGGACTACTCTCTTACCAACGAATAAGGGGATTGACCGTGACATTATAACTCCCCCACGGCTGGGAGGGCGTGCATATTTTGGTGCGACCGGGATTCGAAACCGCGATCTTCGGATTACGAGTCGAACGCCTTAACGCACGTGGCCATGGCGGGCCCATATGCAAACAAACGTAAATTAAACATGTTTAGCCTTTTTGGAATATCCAAACATAGATAGAATAAAAATAAAATAGTAAAATACTCAGCTAAAAGATGTTTTCGTTTAATAGAATACAAGTGAATAATAAGATCAAAAAGTTCGTGTTACTAAAAGTATTATAAACGTTGTTATTGTAGGACATCTTACACAGATATTTTATTTATATATACATATATATATGTAAAACCGACCATTTTGTATCTATAACGCAAATTTTACTGCTGTTTTCAATTTGTCAGTGTATTAGTAAACGACTTCTTATTTTTAAAGTTTGATGTTTGAATGTAATTTACATGTATATTACCTCGGTAAGTACACTGGTAATGTACAAGAAGGGGGTGAAATGGAAAGTCGATAAAAAAAAAACATCCGCGAAAAGAAAAAGTCCAAAACGGGATGAGTTTGAAAAAGAATTTGAACACAAGTTTGAATCGAGGTTTCTTTTGTGTTTGATGGACTGGTTTAGAAACTTGTGACGATTCTCGCTTCGATGGAGTTTACTGGCTTTTAAAACCTAACGAACTAACGCACGCTGTATCCTGCAGGCGTAGCAGATTATGATGTGTTTTGAAAGGCAGTATATATATATATATACATATACATATCAGGCCTTGATGAACAACAAAAGTTATTATAAAACTATTGCCTATTGTAACCTACAGGTAACAAATGTACTCTTGTTGTTTAATAATCAGACAAAGGTTTCAACTCTGTAACTCGGGGCAACAGTGTAAATAAACTGAACAATGTTACACAGACAATGTTCCTTTTTATAACCTACGAAAATATTAGGTTGCTCGAAAAACGGTGGATTTTACTTCAGTAAATTAACATGCACGTTCAAACAAAGAGAGATTGTTTTATGTCATGACTTCCATACTATAGAAACTTGAATGAGTCATTTATTTATAGGTCCGACATGGCCAGGTGGTTAAGGCGCTCGACTTGTAATCCAAGGATCACGGGTTTGAATCCCGGTTGCACGAAACATGCTCTCCCTTTCAGCCGTGGGGGCATTATAATGTTTCGGTCAATCGCAGTATTCGTTGGCAAAAGAGTAGCTCAAGAGTTGGCGGTGGGTGGTGTTGACGAGCTACCTTACATCCACGCTAACACTACTAAGTTAAAGATGACTAGAGAAGATAGCTCTCGTGCAGCTTTGCACGAAATTCAAAATAATCAAATACATCGTTAGTTTGTATAGTGATTCAGGACTAACACAAACGTCTTGAGTCGACAGGTTTGTTTCTTTGTTTGTTTTAGGTTCTTAGTGCAAAGCTGCCCAGTCTTCTGCCAACCGCATGGACTCGAACACCATATGTTACCATTGTAAGCTCTTAAACTTACCACATATTAACTCAGAGGGGGTGACAAATTGAACGTTTTCGGGTTTAAAAACAAACATTTTTTTCAGCAGTCGTGTAAGTTAACTCGAGGATGCACTCGTCTCGGTAAATTTTTGTTTACTTGCCTTTAGCCATTTCATTTAATATCTTGTTAGATTTTTTCACAATAATTTAAAAGCGATTGAATTTCATTTAAATACAAGATCACGTGGTTCGGAAAGCAGATAAACAGCGGTTACTTATGTTGCAAACCCCTACTCAACCACTCAGCGGCAATTCTGAAAACTCATGATGCAAAACACATCAGAAGATTTCTTCCAAAAACAAACTTACTTCGAGAATAATTTATTTGATATTTTAATAATACAGAGAAATGATATAATTCCAAATTTGCCTACATTTCGATTTAAAAGTTCGATTTGACCTAATCCATTCATTATGAGTGACCACGTGCACCATGCTCTACAAGGTATTAAAAGTGACTGGACACACGAACTGGTAACTCCACTCTACTATTATTCTTTTCAATTTGTGTTATATTAGCTACAGAATTTGTACTGTAAAATAATAGGTAGGCTCTTTGTGTCAAACAGTTTTACTGGACGAGATACAGTGTAAAAATGGACTGATTCTATTAGTTTCTAGGTTCCGCCTTCATATTAATACCTTCCTTCAGATCGAAGTTCAAAGACGGTCCGGAGCAGTCCATCAGAGAAACAGTTGTAGGTGTACATTACCTAAAATACGCTAGAAAGAACACGTGTTTACTCTGGTGGCAAACAGCACTCCTATTAATAAATCCCAAATCAAACATCCCTCAATATTTATTAAAACTTCCTAATTAGCAAACTGATGATATTAACAACATTTTTTTATAAATTGTCAAAGAACTGTCTTAGTATATTGTTTTGGTTTCCCATCTGTCGGTTTTCCGATGGGTGGACTGAGCACAGATAAATTCACTGTGTATCTCCGAGCAAGAAACAACAACTAAAACATGTTTGTTTAACTTGTGTACGGAAGCACGTTCTGATAACATGAAACTGCACATTGACTAAAAAGAGTAACAGGTTTAATGAATGAGGATCTTTATCAAGGGAAACTCTTTTTTCGAACAGAGAATTGGTCTGTCTTCTTCATGTAGTGACCTCACCCAAAGTGAACTACATAACTACTTATAAATCGTTGCTTGTTCTTTGACCTTTAACGTTGTTATTTCGTGTAGTACGTTTTTCTTCCATTGAAATTGGTCTGTATTTCTTGCCTATATTTTACTAAATGCTCCATAAGCGGTGAACATTTTCTTAGGGCACCGTATTTGCTATGTTAGCTGCGAAAATGTTTGAATTGCTCGGGATGGTCACTTTATTTGCTATGGTAACCGTCAACGTATTTTAATTTTTTTCAGGAAGGGGGCACTTTATTTTAACTATAACCTTTAAATTCAAAATTCAAACTGATTCTTTTGGATAATTATACACAAGGTTCTACGTCATATAAAAAGATGGAATTGACTACAGGTTTAAAATTGGGGAGACACGTGCCCTCTTGGATTCGTCACTTATTTTGAACAGTAGTTTAGACAGGTGAATATTATAAGTTTTAATTAGGCTCGATATGGCCATGTGGATTAAGGCGTTCGACTCCTAATCTGAGAATGGCGAGTTCGAATCTCCGTCGCAGAAAACATGCTCGTCCTTTCAGCCGAGGGGGCATTATAATGTGACAGTCAATCCCACTGTTCGTTGGCAAAAGAGTAGCCCAACAGATGGCAGTGACTAGCTACCTTTCCTCTAGTTTTACACTGCTAAATTATGGACCGCCAGTGCAGATAGCCCTCGTATAGCTTAGCGCGAAATTCAAAAAAACAAAACCAAGTTTTAATTTCAACATTTGTGAGTTATGCACCTGAAACTATTAATCCGTTCTGCTGACTATGGTTCTGTTTGGTTTTGGTTTTTTCTTTAACAATCTGTGTCCACGCACGGATCGAATCCCGCTTTAAAAATCTTATATCTTGTTGCGTAGCCACCAGATGGCTACTGTAACAATAAAAGAAATTCTCGGCAGTACGCAGACAGATAAATGCGACGATGTAGGTTGTGGGGGTGTGTTATTGATGCTCGTCTGAGGTGACCCAGAATTTCATTCCATCCGATTTCGAAATCAGCGAGCTTTATTCGAAGAACGACAGTTTGTTCTGTCATCCAAGCAGTTGTTGTGTTCAAGAAGACGAAGGAAAAAAAAACAGAAAAAAAAACGCACGTGGAGATCAATACGGACTGGAATGTAACATTTTTGGTTTCATATAGCGCCATCTGTCCTCCTTAACTGTGTTAAAAAGTGACGTGGATCGATAGCACCGCGGTATTTAAGACTAGAAATGTGGAGTCCTCATCTGCAGACTTGTTAGTTGTGCGATATCGAGTGAAGGTGGAAGCTACATCACCCCACCAACGTGTCTGTTCAGGCAAGGGTTGCACGTGTTCAGAGGTCGTGGTGGGCGACACCCATATTTAGCCCTCGAGCTTGTCCGATAGGTTTCTAGCTTCCTTTGTAGTTTCGGAGTTGATGAAGGTTTCGTGGATTTTCGTTTCTTTTATATATCTGCCGTGCTCTCTTACCGACGTGGCGTATGTCCGACAGAATCCAGCTACCAAAGAAAAACATTTTGGTAAGTTTACAATTCACGTATTCGTTGTCACTCAAAGTTTCTTACCACGATCGTCAAGTGTCGTAACGTCGTTACTTCAAGATCTGAAGCTGGTTGTTTTTTGAATGATCAGCTAAGGGTTAACCTCCACCAATGGTTCAGTTGTAAGTCTGAAAATTCACAATGTTAAAAATCTGGTTTCGATAACTGTGGGGGCTACAATACAGTCCATTGTGCCGTCCATTGTGTTTAAGAACAATCGAATAAAGATTTACGAGTACCAAAGTATAATATTTATGTCCTCCCTCCGTGGCACAACTAAATGTGTGTGGGCTTACAACGCTAGAAACCGGGTTTTTATACCGATGAGGGCAACGCGTATTTAGCCTATTGTGTAGATTTGTGCTTAACTTAACAAACAAACAATGTATTAAGTGTTGCATCAGTTGATATACTCTTAGATTGTTGTTTATGTAAATTATAAGGTATACATGCACGTGAGTGGTGAATGTTGTTTTTTAAGAAACCTTCACTTGATTGACTTGCACGAGCCAACCCTAATTTTTAGAAGGTATCTAGTCAAAACAACCCATCGATTAGTGGCACGCGGTCGTCATCTTGTAGCGCATCTCGAACCCCAAAGTGCGGGGCGCGATATTGTTTTATGTCAGTTATGGGACGCGAATGGGTTAACCTCGTGTCTACAGTTCGGCACTCTAAACCCTGGGCCACGCTCTGTACAGTGTGAGCAAAGAAAAAATTATTGTTTTGCACCAGGAT
Organism: Carcinoscorpius rotundicauda; assembly: GCA_011833715.1. Lineage (NCBI taxonomy): Eukaryota > Metazoa > Arthropoda > Merostomata > Xiphosura > Limulidae > Carcinoscorpius > Carcinoscorpius rotundicauda. The sequence continues at coordinate 68,610,036 of CM022400.1, forward strand.
AAATAAACTAGAACTGCTCGTCTGCGTGATAGGGATTACATAACTTATCAAAGTCGACTTGAAGAATTTTGTATTGTGCGAAAGGCCTCGACGGCACCGAATATGACAAACGTAATTTTGCCATATTTTTGTAATAATAAGTTCTTGACTTATTATTATTCATTCTTCTGTATGTTTACTCATAATTTCTTATAGGTTTTGTATGAATTTATTTTTTACTAAGTCAAGGTTGACTCGTGTGTGTTTTCTTATAGCAAAGCCACACCGGGCTGTCTGCTGAGTCTACCTAGGGGATCGAACCTCTGGTTTTAGCGTTGTAAGTCCGTAGACTTACCGCTGTATCAGCGAGGGACTGGCTGACTTTTATAGAATGTTATTTCGAACGAGAAGGCGTGTTGTTGTTTTTTCTTTTTATTCATCCCACCTCAAAGAAGGGGTATAAACAAAAAATACATGAAACAAAACACTAGTTAAATAATTAGCATATGGTAATGGTATTAGTAATATTAGTAATGGTTAGCGGTAAGTATCTCAATCAAATTACACGAAAAAACAGTAATGAGGCGTGGTGTAATAAACAGTCACCAGATTACGTACTAGTTGAAAATGTTAGATTGAGGCTGTATCCATACTGAAACATTTCTTGTTGGAAATATTAAATTACTCTCTGTTTTGACATTTAAAAATGTCATTTCATAATCAGTGTTCGTTTGATAGGATTTAATGAGCAAAGAGTGTGTGTGTGTTTTTCTTATAGCAAAGCCACATCAGGCTATCTGCTCAGCCCACCGCGGGCAATCGAACGCCTGATTTTAGTGTTGTAATCCGAAGACATACCGCTGTACTAGCGGGGGTCATAATAATCAAACAAACAAACCAAAATACAACAATAGCTGTTGTGATTAGCGGAGGTGTAGCTCGGGTTTTCAGCGCCCGGGAAAAAAGTCAGTTTTCGCGCCCCACCGTGACAAAATGTAAGCCATAATTCCTGATTATGTAACATCAGTTTGGCGCCCCCCACTCCCGATGCTGCGTCCGGGGACAGATGTACCCTCTTGCCCCCCTTCCATCTAGCGACACCACTGGTGGTTAGCCTTGTAAGTATCTAGGTAGTAATTACAAGAATACGAAGCTGTTAACCGGTAGCAACTGTTTTTTGTCTGTTCTAGAATATTTTTAAAGAAAAATACTTTATAATTTAAATTCATTCTGTTTAGTTTGTTTTTTTCTAAATTTCGGGGGCCTAGCATGGCCTAGCGCGTTAAGGCGTGCGCTTCGTAATCTGACGGTCGCGGGTTCGCGCCCGAGTCACGCCAAACATGCTCGCCCTCCCAGCCGTGGGAGCGTTATAATGTGACGGTCAATCCCACTTTTCGTTCGTAAAAGAGTAGCCCAAGAGTTGGCGGTGGGTGGTGATGACTAGCTGCATTCCCTCTAGTCTAACATTGCTAAATTAGGGACGGCTAGCACAGATAGCCCTCGAGTAGCTTTGTGCGAAATTCCAAAACAAATTCTGAATTTCGCGCAAAGCCACACGAGGGCTATCTGCGCTAGCCGTCCAGGAGCTACGTAATATAATATTTTCTCAATAAATAAAAAGGTATACTGTTTTTTTGTTGCGATAGATCTAAATGTCACAAAGATAAACGATAGCTTACAGGAATATACAAACCAGCATATAACAACAATTGAAAATTTTTGTTTCTTGAAACTTAGAATCAGTTTAACAAAAAAACAACAACACACACACAAACGTTTATCTAATACTTCACGAGACTCGAACACAACAACCTAGGAGGCTGAATATTTACTCGAACATTCTGTATTTCTCGTTCTTCCGAAACGCTTGGCTCTACATTTATATTTCACTAAAGGATATGCAATATTTAACTTTCAATATAGGATTGCACTGGATAAGACAAAAACACCACTTTCGTAAACGGATATACAAAAGGGCTTTATCTTGTTAGGAAAACTATAACATTGTTATGGATAAACAACGTCTCAAGGTACAATAGAAATACGTGAAACTGCATGCAGATCGAATAAAAAACAAAACCAAAACCTTTGTTCTTTTGCTGATGTGATGAAGGTTCGTTGAAAATACGTACACAGCGGAACCCTTCTGTTTTTGATGTTTCAAATGGGTTGATAGAAGTACAAATTTGTAAGGTTTGGTTTTCATTTTTACAGATGTAAACTTTATATTACTGAGAATAATCAACAACAATATTGGCTCTCGTCAAAACTGTATTACAGTTCGACTTTCTCTTATTTTTATGGGCTAATACAATGTTTAGTTTTACATGAATATTTATAGTTTGCGTCCCGCTGAAGTAAAATCGTACGTTAGAGCTGTGGGTGTTATGAATTTAGGGACAAGGCTGAGGTTGAAAGAAATCAGTGGCTGTCTTTCTGATGTGTAGTAATTTTTTTACGGTCATGAAATATTGTAATCCGACATACAAAAAAATTGGTGTGAATTTAAGAATAAAACGAACAAACGAGAAGATCAAAAGCTGTGATTGAGAGAACGAATGTATCGAGTGAGGCGAAAGAAGAAAGTTTCTTGGTGGCACGAACGAACCTTATTTCTAACTCTCTTATTAATTACAGTAATAACAAACAGTTTGGAAAAATATGTCGAACGTAGTTAAAAAATACATTGAAATAGTGCGCTACTAAGAGTAAAACAATCATTTATTAGCATTATTTATAACGTAGCAGTCGATTTTACAGCAAGGTCGGTACGTATGAAAAAAAAAAATTACGGACTACTTTTTCTAGTTATCGACTAGTCATTTTCCACGGAGTATGAACACAAATTTTCCGCACGAAGAGCGTAAATAAAAGCGGATTTATCTAGCCGATTTACCTGTAGACTCCTTCGGTTTATTTTTACCCGTATTTTGAGGTAATTAATCACTCAATTTTCCACCTCTTTTATAATTATGAGATTCCAGTAGGACACGCGGAACACATAAAGTAGTGCCAATATTAAAACAAGCTCCATTATTTATTGTTTCACGTGAAAAATCACTTACTTTATCGTTTTATTTTTTTGTGCAGCTCTGTGCTCTGACTGGTGCAACAGAAACGACTGTAAAGTTGTTAGATCTGATACAACATGCGAACTCAATCGACAGTAATCAGTGTGCGAAACGTTGTTAACTTGAGGGGCAAAAAGGGAGAAAACTTTGTCACTGTAGCCGCCTGAAAGAACTTGTACTTTCATAATTTTATATTTACTACCTTCAAAACACGAACCTGTAGTTAAACTCGTGTGTTAACCCGAGCATTTTTTACAAACAGATCAGGCTTGTTAAAGTTTCTACGTAAATTATTTGTCGACCAATGGGAGAACGAGCTCGTTATGACGTGGGGCTGCTCGTGCCATATAAACCTTATAAGGAATATTTAATATCCTTCTTCCATAATAAACCACTAATGACCATGGAGAGATCATACAGCGTCTGTTAACGAGATTATGGAGCCACTGACAATCTCTCTTTTTATCTTGGAACTTCCAACATTCTTGTTTGTACTCTCGTTACAAGAAGTGGTGTTTCCATCTAGTCAGCAAAACAATAAAAAGTGTTGTTTTTATGTACAGAAAAAATCGATACTTTAGTATTTAAGTATATTTCGGTCTATATTCTAGAATATATACATATATTTATGTTGATTTAAGTGAAATAAATAGATGAAATACATTTATTTTTCTTGTATTTCAACTATGTAAAATTCATAAAATAACTTCAGTAAAACTAGTCGAGGCCGATCGTATTTGTTTCGTATGTTTAATGATAAACCAATCATTTACAAACACCGTACTGCAAGAAGACTATATATAAATATTTGACAAAACACCAATCACGTAACAATTCACACTATAGAGGAAGTTGCTTGACTGAAACCTACCACGTGAGATCACAAGTGGTTTTCAATACGGGTGACAAATGTATTTTATTTTAACTAACATAGCAAAGTTTATAACTGATATAATTACGTAGAAATTAAAACTGAGCCCTGAACATTTACACTATCAAACACAACAGGAAGAACACTGACACTGAACGTTTATACTGTCATACACAATAGGAAGAACACTGACACTGAACGTTTATACTGTCATACACAATAGGAAGAATACTGACACTGAACGTTTATACTGTCATACACAATAGGAAGAACACTGACACTGAACGTTTATACTGTCATACACAATAGGAAGAACACTGACACTGAACGTTTATACTGTCATACACAATAGGAAGAACACTGACACTGAACGTTTATACTGTCATACACAATAGGAAGAACACTGACACTGAACGTTTATACTGTCATACACAATAGGAAGAACACTGACACTGAACGTTTATACTGTCATACACAATAGGAAGAATACTGACACTGAACGTTTATACTGTCATACACAATAGGAAGAATACTGACACTGAACGTTTATACTGTCATACACAATAGGAAGAATACTGACACTGAACGTTTATACTGTCATACACAATAGGAAGAATACTGACACTGAACGTTTACACTGTCATACACAACAGGAAGAACACTGACACTGAACGTTTATACTGTCATACACAATAGGAAGAACACTGACACTGAACGTTTATACTGTCATACACAATAGGAAGAATACTGACAATGAACGTTTACACTGTCATACACAACAGAAAGAACACTGACACTGAACGTTTATACTGTCATACACAATAGGAAGAATACTGACACTGAACGTTTATACTGTCATACACAATAGGAAGAACACTGACACTGAACGTTTATACTGTCATACACAATAGGAAGAACACTGACACTGAACGTTTATACTGTCATACACAATAGGAAGAACACTGACACTGAACGTTTATACTGTCATACACAATAGGAAGAATACTGACACTGAACGTTTATACTGTCATACACAATAGGAAGAATACTGACACTGAACGTTTATACTGTCATACACAATAGGAAGAATACTGACACTGAACGTTTATACTGTCATACACAATAGGAAGAATACTGACACTGAACGTTTACACTGTCATACACAACAGGAAGAACACTGACACTGAACGTTTATACTGTCATACACAATAGGAAGAACACTGACACTGAACGTTTATACTGTCATACACAATAGGAAGAATACTGACAATGAACGTTTACACTGTCATACACAACAGAAAGAACACTGACACTGAACGTTTATACTGTCATACACAATAGGAAGAATACTGACACTGAACGTTTATACTGTCATACACAATAGGAAGAATACTGACACTGAACGTTTATACTGTCATACACAATAGGAAGAACACTGACACTGAACGTTTATACTGTCATACACAATAGGAAGAATACTGACACTGAACGTTTATACTGTCATACACAATAGGAAGAACACTGACACTGAACGTTTATACTGTCATACACAATAGGAAGAATACTGATACTGAACGTTTATACTGTCATACACAATAGGAAGAATACTGACACTGAACGTTTATACTGTCATACACAATAGGAAGAATACTGACACTGAACGTTTATACTGTCATACACAATAGGAAGAACACTGACACTGAACGTTTATACTGTCATACACAATAGGAAGAATACTGACACTGAACGTTTATACTGTCATACACAATAGGAAGAATACTGACACTGAACGTTTATACTGTCATACACAATAGGAAGAACACTGATACTGAACGTTTATACTGTCATACACAATAGGAAGAATACTGACACTGAACGTTTATACTGTCATACACAATAGGAAGAATACTGACACTGGACGTTTATACTGTCATACACAATAGGAAGAACACTGACACTGAACGTTTATACTGTCATACACAATAGGAAGAATACTGACACTGAACGTTTATACTGTCATACACAATAGGAAGAACACTGACACTGAACGTTTATACTGTCATACACAATAGGAAGAACACTGACACTGAACGTTTATACTGTCATACACAATAGGAAGAACACTGACACTGAACGTTTATAATGTCATACACAATAGGAAGAATACTGACACTGAACGTTTATACTGTCATACACAATAGGAAGAATACTGACACTGAACGTTTATACTGTCATACACAATAGGAAGAACACTGATACTGAACGTTTATACTGTCATACACAATAGGAAGAACACTGACACTGAACGTTTATACTGTCATACACAATAGGAAGAATACTGACACTGGACGTTTATACTGTCATACACAATAGGAAGAACACTGACACTGAACGTTTATACTGTCATACACAATAGGAAGAATACTGACACTGAACGTTTATACTGTCATACACAATAGGAAGAACACTGACACTGAACGTTTATACTGTCATACACAATAGGAAGAACACTGACACTGAACGTTTATACTGTCATACACAATAGGAAGAACACTGACACTGAACGTTTATAATGTCATACACAATAGGAAGAATACTGACACTGAACGTTTATACTGTCATACACAATAGGAAGAACACTGACACTGAACGTTTATACTGTCAAACTGTTTAAGGTAAGCCATGTTTCAAACATCCTTTGAAAATGTTGTTTTGTGCAGTTGTTTGTTCTTATTCTCACACTCGTATTGTTTGATGTAAGAAATACAAACCTTATTTTATACTTTTAACAATTCTGCCTCTGTATTCTTAAAAATTATTCAATGTTATTAGCGCTGACTCGATTTCCTAAGTTCAGATTCGTTTTCTTTGACTCGTCCTCAACTCTGATTCCATTTCATTGGCTCTGACTCGACGACTTCAACGCTGACTTGTTATTCATAACTTTGAGTCGATGTCTTTTATTTTGACTCGTCAACATTTCGTCTGACTTCATCAATTGTGACTAATTTTGAATATATGTTTTAAGTGTATAATATTCACTTATGTTTTGATCCGAAGAAACTTGGAAGTCCGTTTACTTGGTTTCTTACCACACTGCTAATGAACTTCATTTCAATCCGTTAACCCTAATTCTTGGTAGCTGTCTGAGTTTATGAAAATCTTCTGTGTTGTTATTGTTTCGCCGCTTGGTGTTTCTGATGATAATTTTTTTTTAACGACGTGGACAAATTACTCCATTTATCAATAGCATCTACACATAGGTTGAAACCTGACGCAGACGCCTACGTAAACTGTAGAGAGCGGACAGTTGAAATATATTCAGTGTTACTGTCAGTTGCAGACTAGTGGAAAAAATTGAAAATAATATTCAGATATGTGTAGGAAAAAGATAAAGTTGATTAAATTAGTCTGAAAAAGTCGAATTTATCACAAGAAAAAACACTGTGGCTAATGAACTGGTCCTGTTAAATTAGATTAAGTTTGTAGGACTGGAAAAGACACGTAGAAATTTGTATTCATATAAATTTAGTGTTGTTCTGTAACTATATATCTACAGCTGTACTTTATAGTGTTGTTCTGTAACTGTATATCTACAGCTGTACTTTATAGTGTTGTTCTGTAACTGTATATCTACAGCTGTACTTTATAGTGTTGTTCTGTAACTGTATATCTAAAGCTGTACTTTATAGTGTTGTTCTGTAACTGTATATCTACAGCTGTACTTTATAGTGTTGTTCTGTAATTGTATATCTACAGCTGTATTTTATAGTGTTGTTCTGTAACTGTATATCTACAGCTGTATTTTATAGTGTTGTTCTATAACTGTATATCTAAAGCTGTACTTTATAGTGTTGTTCTGTAACTGTATATCTACAGCTGTATTTTATAGTGTTGTTCTATATCTGTATATCTAAAGCTGTATTTTATAGTGTTGTTCTGTAATTGTATATTTACAGCTGTATTTTATAGTGTTGTTCTATAACTGTATATCTACAGCTGTACTTTATAGTGTTGTTCTGTAACTGTATATCTACAGCTGTATTTTATAGTGTTGTTCTGTAATTGTATATCTACAGCTGTATTTTATAGTGTTGTTCTATAACTGTATATCTAAAGCTGTACTTTATAGTGTTGTTCTGTAACTGTATATCTACAGCTGTATTTTATAGTGTTGTTCTGTAACTGTATATCTACAGCTGTACTTTATAGTGTTGTTCTGTAACTGTATATCTACAGCTGTACTTTATAGTGTTGTTCTGTAACTGTATATCTAAAGCTGTACTTTATAGTGTTGTTCTGTAACTGTATATCTACAGCTGTACTTTATAGTGTTGTTCTGTAATTGTATATCTACAGCTGTATTTTATAGTGTTGTTCTATAACTGTATATCTACAGCTGTACTTTATAGTGTTGTTCTGTAATTGTTGATGTAAGTTTTATTTTATATTTTATGGCATTGTGTATTTACATTCTGTTTCTTCTACTAAATCTAACCGTCCACCAGGTGTCGCAAGCTTACCAGAGTTTATATTCTGAAGTCAAGGTATTGATGATGTCATTTGTTAAACCATTTATTGAAATATAGACTCGGTATTTATTATTCTACATTTTTATGAGAAATTCAAATGAATTCATCGTAATTTTCTGTTAAACCCGCTATGTGTAACTCGCCGCGATTCTTTATTCGAACATAACAAAGATTTCTGGAAAGTTCATGAGGCCTTAAACAGCTGCCATGCACGAAAATCGGTTTTCGGCACGTATCTCGCTAAACATTTTAACTTTGTAGCTTTAAGTACTGAATGTTCCCATTTGGATGGACAATAACGACAACAATATGTCTAGTAAGTTAAGACTAATTGATTGCAAAATTATTCTTAAAAAGTGTTTCTCCATACGACAGTGGTGAAGTTACAGACTTAGGTGTTAAAATCAGGTTTTCAATTGTAGCTTTGCTCTAAAACAAATTTTCAAACTCTGGAATTCGAAAAACATAAACTCTCTTCTTTGCTAATTTAAATAAAACCTCTATAAAATCTTTCTTTGAAATTTCCAATGAAATACCAATATCACTAAACTATCTAACATCAGACCCGGCATGGTCAGGTGCGTTAAAGCGTTTAACTTGTAATCTGAGTGTCGTGGATTCGAATCCTCGTCGCACCAAAACTGATCGCCTTTTCAGCCGTGGGGGCAAAATAATGTGACGTTCAATCCCATTATTCGTCGGTAAAAGAGTAGCCCAAGAGTTGGCGGCGGGTGGTGATGACTAGCTGCCTCCCTTTTAGTCTTACACTGCTAAATTAGGGACGGTTAACGCAGATAGCCCTCGTGTAGCTTTACGCGAAATTCCAAAAACAAAGTAATATCAAGCGATAGGAGTTATTGTTATAAAATATTTGTGAGTTTATTTTAGTTTCTAATTTCGTTGTATAGTAATGCGAGTTAATTTAAATGTGTGAATAATATTATAACACCTAAACCATTTTTGACCGCATGTAGTGAGAGAATCTGTTTACATATTTATTTTACACATGTATTTTCGCGTTAAAGATTGTATTTTAAATTTTACCTTTTCAAAGAAATTCGTAATACAATAAGTAATTCCTGTAATAAGTGAATAAGTTTGTGTTTGTAACAACTAATGACAAAAGTACGTACACTTCTCTTTAAAAAAACAAAACAGATGGAGGTTGTCCCTTTGGTGGAGCTTGGGTTCGAATTCATATATGCCACAAAATAATCCTCGCCAACCTTAATGTGTTGTAAGACTGACACAGTGGGGTGCTGCTGTGATAGCAGTAGATAGATTTAGTAGCCTTACTTTAAACACAAATATTTCATTTGATGCTAGTTTTCAATAGTTTTATCTGCTGTCTTACAAGAACAGTGTGATTCTTTCTTCGCCTCGTCACGATTTACTTATTCTGCGCCAGTCGGTGAGTTTGTTTCTTTTTGAATTTCGCGCAAAGCCACCCGAAGGCTATCTGTGCTAGCCGACCGTAACTTGGCAGTGTAAGACTAGAGGGAAGGCAGCTGGTCATTACCACCCACCGCAAACTCTTGGGGTACTCTTTTACCAAGGAATAGTGGGATTGGCCGTCACATTATAACGCCGTCACTGCTGAAAGGGCGAGAATGTTTCGCGCGACGGGGATTCGAACCCGCGACCCTCAAATTAGGAGTCGAACGCCTTCACCCACATTGTCATGCCGGGCCCTTCCAACCGCTGGGATAGATTCACTAACTCTCGTCATAAGTTCTCGAGCTTACCGCTTGGCAGATGGAAAGAGAAAAGAAAACAATGCATTATGCCACACATATCCTAACCTGTGCAGGAAATAAGCCAGGCACGAGGCTATATAGGCTTCTTTTACAAATACGTATATCGATAGCTATAGAAATTGTGGTTTTAGAAGACAGTCTACTCACCAACTGTTTCTCTGTTCATGGGAAAATAAGCTATTTCATGTGATTTGGCATTGCCAGATGCCAGAAGACATCGTGCTGTTTGGAATCTCATTATTAAGAGCTATTGCACGGACTAACACGATTTAGGGATCTGCTCTTAACAATCTGCAGTTCACGCATGCGCACTGTTATCCTAAGTTCTTTGTTGTGTACATTCCTCGTGCACTAATTAAGTTATCCTTAGTCTAAACCCTCCCACACCGAGTATCACTGTCACCATTTCACTGAAATCCAGTCTGTTTTAAGTAATTTTATCCAAGGTTCATATTTAATCCACTTCTCCGAACGCGTGCACGACAGATACACTAACACGGTGTGTAATACGTTGTCTAACGTATCCTCAAATCTGTTAACGATTCTTGCGAAACTTTTAACTACCAGTCTTTAAATTTCTTAATTTGTCAATTTTTGTTCTTAAATACGCGATAAGGTTTTTTTTAACAGTGAAAGGTTTTTACAAAATGTAAGATATATAATTTGGTGGTGCTACCAGTGGCACAACAGTACGTTTGCGGACCTGAAACGCTAGAAACCGGGTTTAGATACCCGTGACGAACTGAGCCCATTATGCTACTTCAGGCTTAACAGCATATTTGGCGGTCGTTATGAAGGAAGACAGTAATGTTAAGTGGAAAACTTTATCAAATTAATGGTTTTTGTTTCCTAATCGTGAGCTTGGGCGAAAAAGAAAATTTCTTTTTATTTGATATCGGCCAGTAAAAAGTGCCCTCTGTCCAGTACGAGAACTGCTGACCTTTATATCACAGGTGTGTTTCACATAATTTTACTTGTCTCAGTTCCTGGTTTATGTGCTAATAGTGAACGTCTTGTCTTTTTCTCACTCGAGTGTTTTCTTTTCGTTTACGACACGAACTTGTTTGTTTGATTCACTGGTGTTGAAGGCCCGGCATGGCGTTCGACTCGTAATGCGAGGGTCGCGGGTTCGAATCCCCGTCGCACCAAACATGTTCACCCTTTCAGCCGTGGGGGAGTTATAATGTTATGTTCAATCCCACTATTAGTTGGTAAACGAGTAGCCCAAGAGTTGGCGGTGGGTGGTGATGACTAGTTGCCTTCCCTTTAGTGTTACACTGCTAAATTAGGAACGTCTAGCGCAGATAGCTCTTGAGTAGCTTTGGGAGAAGTTCAAAACAAACAAATATCACTGGTGTTGAATTTCGAACAGAACTCTTGAAGAAATATTTTGCGCTAGCCGCTCTTAGTTTTACTTCAGTACCTCAGTGGTTAAGTCAGTCGCTAAAAATAGAGTTTCGATACCCGTGGTGGGAAGAGCTCATTATGCAGTGTCGTGCTTACAACAGCAGCTGTCCCTAAATTTGAAGTAACAAGCCAGAGTTAAAAGAGCTAGCCAAATAATACACCCCCACTGCAAATTGTTTACCAACGAAAAGTGAGATAGGCTTCTACCTTATGACACCCGCATAGCTGAAAGATCGAGCATGTTTGAAATTCGAACCTTCGGGCTGATCGTCCAACCCACGAGTTCGCGACAGGCCTGTCTAAAGTAATCTGAAACATTGTTTACATGTTTGTTGTTCTGTTGGTTCACTGGCAGAACGTAATCGATCAAGCGCGTACTTCACGTTTTAGGAAAACGGTTTTCATTACCCTTTTGAAATAACCATCAAATAAAAAATTCAGCTCTGTTCGAAACGTTACTACAACAGCGTACAAATAATAGACTTAGATAGCCCTTAAACTTAGAATTTGTGATGAAGCGTAATGTGGTTCCGTACCATTTCATTTTACCTTCTCTCTGTTACTGTTATTGCATATATATTACAGTTTGTTTCCTGAATTTCGCGCATAGTTATACGAGGGATATCTGCGCTAGCCATCCCGAATTTAGCAGTGTAAGACTAGAGGGAAGGCAGCTAGTCATCACCACCCACCGCCAACTCTTGGGCTACTCTTTTACCAACGAATAGTGGGATTGACTACAACATTATAACGCCCCCATGGCTGAAAGGGCGAGCATGTTTGGTGTGAAGAGGATTCGAACTCGGGACCCTCGGATTACGAATTAAACGCCTTAACCACCTGGTTATGTGGATCATGAACATCCTCTGAAAACCTCGCGCAATTTAAGAACACTGGACTGTAAGCAGATAAGAACTAATTTCTCAAATAAGTTCGAGAACAGTTTTAAACGATATGAGTTCACTTGGAAAACAGTAGAATTATATTTATTTATTATTGGCCAGAAAAATTTATTTCGTTTTAGTCATCTGTGATTTTATTGTTTAATCACGAGTTGTTACGTTGTTAACAGTCGTTTCTTTCATTGGTTAATCACGAGTTGTTACGTTGTTAACAGTCTCTTCTTTCATTGGTTAATCACGAGTTGTTACATTGTTAACAGTCTCTTCTTTCATTGGTTAATCATGAGTTGTTACATTGTTAACAGTCGCTTCTTTCTTTGGTTAATGATTTGCCATTTTATTGCTGAGTTCAATTTTTGGCGGCAGATTCCACAATGTGGATTTTCTCTAAAACAGGTTAACCTATTAACATTTCGGTTTTAACCATTTGTAATTTTACTGTTAGCTGCTTATTACTCCATTATCACCCAGGTTTATTTTCAAGGCTTTAACACTTTTTTACGAAGTCAATTTGAAACTGAACTCGATAAATGTTGGAAAACACTCGTTGTTTTGAATTAAGCATAAAGCTACACAATGGGCTATGTGTGCTCTGCCCACCACGGGTATCGAAACCCGAATTTTAGCGTGTAAGTCCGCAGACATACCGCTGAGCCATTTGGGGGCTGGAAAACACTGTATTAAAAGTAGACTAATTTTAAGCATCACTAATAGTCTAAATACAAATAAAAACTTTTTTGAGTATTTACTACACAGAGCAAAACTGAAACATTTTAAAGAAAATGAAGTTAACATTATACTGGAAAAACACAAAACATTGCGTGCTCGTACATCCAGAGCTCGTGTGTGTTTTGACATTTTTTAAAGCATTCTCGTGAATTTACGATTTAAACGAGAGAGTGCGTGAGTGCAAGAAATCAATTGCATACTCATAACCTGTCTGAAGGATCAATTTAACAACACAAACAGTAGGCTTATCTACACCACGCCCATGTATTTCTATCTTGTGTAGCGTTCTTTTCTTATGATGAATCTGAACAAGAATGGAGCATCACGAATGCTTTCAGTTTGTATGTCTTTGGACATGTTGTGATGAGAAATGTGATGTATTATGGTGTTTTCTTTCTGATTGACAACAGGGATAAGTCTTCCCATCTTAGAACTTTGGATCTTAAAGGAAGAGGGGGGGATCCAATAAGCTATACACTTTGTCTACACTACTACTATTAATTAAATAGCAGCGCTGACTGTCGTGATTTTCACACTTTTAGAGCATGTAAAATCTTGGAACTTCGAATCCGCAGCCCAGAAACTGAAGTATGAATGTATTCTAAAGACGGCTGATAAAGCAGAGAACCGTGTTAATACCAATATCAGGCGTCTTGAGAATACATTCATATTTAAAGTCGGTTTCTATTCATTATGAAATATAAATATATACTTTTCCCCTCATTTTTTCTCTTAGGTTTGTCAAATAATATAATCGATATAATGAACTGGATATTTCCAATGAATTACGAAAAGATAAACATTTTCCCCCGATCTACGAAACGATTGTTTGTTTGGAATTTCGCGCAAAGGTACACGAGGGCTGTCTGCGCTAGCCGTCCCTAATTTCGCAGTGTAAGACTAGAGGGAAGGCAGCTAGTCATCACTACCCACCGCCAAATACTGGGATTGACCGTCACATTATAACGCCCCCACGGCGAGCATGTTTGAGTGCGACCGGGATGCGAACCCGCGATCCTCAGATTACGCTGGGCCGAGGTTCTTTAGTTTACGGTGGGACGTAATTATTATGTATAATTATTTGGTATTAGAAGAAATAGAGACATGAAAATTGGAAGTATAATTTATGAACCTGAGTAGTAAGTAACGTGAGAGGCTCTAACCATATTCGTGTAGATGTCCTTTTGTTATGAACTACTCAACAGAGGGAAGGCGGACAACTAACAACATCCGCCACCACATTGGCTTTGTTCAGATATTTGGACTTAATAAGGAGACTGATTGTTATTGTTGTTAATAAAAGCATTGAAAACGTCGCGTGTTCAGTGACATCACGTCTCGAACTTCGGACTCTTCTATCCGTTACCATGTTGTGTTCCACAAGTTACGCTTTACACATAAGGTTGTATTCTAGAAAACGCTATGATACAACGTGTACATAATTCCCGCGTAAACAACTTACATAATATAACAACTATCCGTATTCCCGCGTAAAAAACTTACATAATTTTACAACTATCCGTATTCCCGCGTAAACAACTTACATAATATGACAACTATCCGTATTCCGGCGTAAACAACTTACATAATGTGACAACTATCCGTAAAGTAAGAGGAGTTATGTTGCTGTATTATTTAACGTTTATTCTAGTTCTGACGTCATCTCAAAACACTTTTTTTAGCGTATCTATCAAATAACGTTCTGCTCACTGTTTTCTTATTATTTTGTATTTCCGACTCGCTTTCCTTCAGAACAGAGGTAGTTATACAAGCAAGTAATAAAGAACCATACAAGATGTACTTCCGATAGCTCTGGTGACCTTGTTCTGTGTCAGTTTGGTCAGTTCGTTAGTGGGGTGCATGACGTATTAGCCCCATTTCATTGTTCTGTAGTATCTTCCCTGTGTCATCTTACCATTATATTTCTTTATAAAAACTTAGAAGAATAGAAATACTTGTGTACTTTTCTTTGTGTTCTGTTTGTTATGTTTTTGAAAATTCGCGCAAAGCTACACGAGGGCTATCTGCGCGAGACGTTCCTAATTTAGCAGTCTAAGACTAGAGGGAAGGCAGCTAGTCATTACCACCCACCGCCAGCTCTTGGGCTACTCTTGTACCAACAAATAGTGAGATTGACCGTAACATTATACCACCTTCACGGCCGTAAGGGCGAGCATGTTTTGGTACGACGGAGATTCGAATCCGTGACCCTCAGATTACGAGTCGAACTATTTAACCCACCTGGCCAGGCCGGGTCCCATTATGTCCTCTTGTTACTCCTAACTAAGTGATTGATGCAGTATAAACACTCACAGTTTTTTGATTGATTAAACAAACATGTAAACGTGACTGGTAAACCCTTTGTAAACCTCTTTGTCCAACTTTTAATGAAGTTGAGCGACGTAGTCGTAAACCTGTCACTATTTTTATCTCTCAGCAACAGTTAAAAATTTACAAGAGTTTACACTGCAGTAACACGAGGTATGTTTTGTTTGAAACGAAATATGTAGTTTTATGTAGTTTAGACATAATGAACGTGAATAGTTAGTTTAGAGAACATACCTCGAACATGAAACCCTCTGATACAGGGTCCGAGCTTGATAAATATTTAAACACGATCGACCTTATGTACATATAATAGCTTTATTGGTAATCACCGTTCAATACACAAAATCATCTTTCCACACCGACTTTAAAACATTTTCTATGGAATGAAAAGACGCATTTTTATTGTCCTCCTGGTGGGTGGATGTTTAACTAGGTGTTACTTACACACGGTTTCCTGCAATTTTTTCTCGGGGCCTGAGGCTGCATACAATCAATAAAATTACAATACCAATAGCCAAAGCTATTCTTCATCCAAACCTTTTGTATCACTTCAGAAACAAACTCCTGGTGAGTCAGTGTGAGACAGTGACATACGAAACGACTGTTGTTGTTTGTTTGTTGTTGTTTTTTTCAGGAGTACTTTGGTCAATTACCGACTAGTTGATAGAGTATCAAATGAGAGATTCTTTAATATTTAATTTGTACCTAACGAACCAATGAAATTCTGCGTTACAAAGTATCCGATTTTTCTAGACCCTTGATTTGATGAAAATTTGATTTAAAATAAATCAAGTTAAACCTTTTTTTTTCTTTTACGTTTCTCGTTAACAGCCAAACTACTGTGCTAACCTCAATTCGCTTCTAGTGCGCACGAGCTAACTAAGAAAACAACGTGAATAATAACAACAAAAAACACGTTCTTTTGCATACCGCTAATTTGCTAGAGAAGTCTCGAAAAAAAACACACAATAAATTAATCTTTTATGTAAAAACTCTCACATAGATGGCGCGTGTTTACGTAACACGAGCTTCATAATTATAGAAATATTCACGATAAGTTTAATCTTTTCTAAATATCAGATTTTACTAGATAAATACAGGAAACTTCCAGATACTAAATATTTTGATTTTTTTTATCGTTTTAAAGCGACACCAAACGTCGTTTTATGTATTTAGTACTATATTTGTATCGCTTAAAAAAAACAAAAAAATTTATTCCTATTTGTTCACGCGATTAGATCCGTACAATTAACAGATATAGGCTTAGGAAAGTCACAAATACTGTAAACGAAATACATCTTGACATTTTATTGTATGTTATTAAGGACAAAACTACACAAAGGATTATCTGTACTCCATACGTCGCGAGTATTAACTGGAGCTAATTATGAAGACAATAGAAGGTACTTACATACAGACACATGTGTACATAATTACTTTCTATTGTCTTTATAATTTGAGAGAGACAGTGAATTATTCTGATAGATGTATGTAACAAAACGTTGTAATGTTTACATTGAAGGTCGCTCTTTTCCTCTTGTTTATTAATTTTTTCGACTGATTTCGTGACTCCAAATGTCACTCTACAGGATATAATTTTAATTTCCCTCATTTGTTATTCTTGGTAAAGTTTCACGGTTTCACAAGTTCCATTGTGTTCCTATGGTTACACACACACACGTGTATATATGTATATCACGGTTAGGGACTTGTTTTTGCAAAAAATTAAAGTCGTCCACGTTCTGGACGTGTGATTGGGTTGTGCGAATGTTTGTTTTGAAGTCAAGAGGAAAGCAGCGTAATGAGCTGCTTATAACGGGTATCGAAACCCGGTTTCTAGCGTTTAAAGTCCGCAAGCATACCTCTGGAATCTTGCTATTTACTTTGAGTAGTCTAAGAGTTGGCGGTGGGTTCTACTGACCAGTTGTCATGGCTTTTCTATCGGTTCAAAATTACATACGGCCAGTATGTGTAGCCGTTGCGGATATTCAACAAGTGTTGTTGTTGTTGTGAGTGGCTGTGTAGCTAGTAACAGTTTCTAGGGTTTGATTTGTTTGTTCGTGTTTGGAATTTCGCACAAAGCTACTCGAAGGCTATCTGTGCTAGCCATCCCTAATTTAGCAGTGTAAGACTAGGGGGAAGGCAGCTAGTTATCACCACCCACCGCCAACTCTTGGGCTACTCTTTTACCAACGAAAAGTGGGATTGACCGTCACATTATAACGCCCCCACGGCTGGGAGGGCGAGCATGTTTGGCGCGACTCGGGCGCAAACCCGCGACCCTCAGATTACGAAGCCACGCCTTAACGCACTAAGCTATGCCGGGCCCAGTTTCTAGGGTTGATTAATAATTTGATTTTGTACAGTGCACACAAGTTTTACGTATAAAACCGAATGTTTTTTTTTTTATATTTTAAATTATTAGAAGTCAAAGCTATTTTAAAGAGACCGTGTGCATGAAAAACAATTATTAGGAACAGAAAATAAGGAAATACAAGTGAATGTTATTATAGTTGTCGTGAGTAGAAAAAAGAAAGTTAATTCGGAAATCACGGTTATATTTTTATGTATAACCAATAGGGGGCGGGACCGTAACTGTCTATTCAATGTAGTCGTATTCCTTATTGGCCCAGCATGGCCACGTGGCTAAGGTGCTCTTCTCGTAAGGATGTGGTTCGAATCCTTATAGCACCAAACACGCTCTCCCTCTCAGCCGTGGGAGCGTTATAATATCAAGGTCAATCCCACTATTCGTTGGTAAAAGAGTAGCCCCAGAGTTGGCGGTGGATGGTGATGACTAGCTGCCTTACCTCTAGTCTTACACTGCAAAATTGGGGACAGCTTGTGCAGATAGCCCGCGTGTAGCTTTACGCGAAATTAAACAAACATTTTATACTCTATACAGCCGTGTGATATCTTTGTTTACGTGGGGTTAAGCTCAAAAGCTACACAATGGGTTATCCGTACTCTGCCCAGCATGGTTTTTAGTAGACACAACGCTGTGCTAATGGAGGTTCGTCTCGTATGATATATATATATATTTCGTAAAGCTTATGACTGCACAATGCTATAGTGCCCTTACAAAATCCAAAGGTTTATTATGCAGTTTGAAAGGCACGTGACATATTTTCAAAGTCTGTCCACGTTTTACCAACATTTGCTCGTTCATTACGTCAGACAAGTACTGGGATGAGAAACCGCAAATGGAAACGTTAGTTGAATCAACTCAAGAGTAGATTGTTATTGCCATGTTTCTTTCTGTTTTATTATTTGTACTTGTTTCGAAAAATTACTAAGCAATTCTGAACAAATTTTCTTTCTCTTCTGTTTGTTTTAAAATTTCGCACAAAGCTACTTGAGGGATATCTGTGCTAGCCGTCCCTAATCTAGCAGTGTAAGACGAGAGGGAAGGCAGCTAGTCATCACCACCCACCGCCAACTCTTGGGATACTCTTTTACCAACGAAAAGTGGGATTGAACGTCACATTATAACGCCCCCACGGCTGGGAGGGTGAGCGATTCGGGCGCGAAGTTTTTTTTGTTGTTAAGTACAAAACCATACAGTTGGCTATCTGAACTTTGTCCATCACGGGTATCGAAACTCGATTCTTAGCATTATAATATTTCACACTTGTAACTAGAAGTAGCCACTAGGAATCTCTCCTTATTTTTTATTCCACATTATGGTTAATATGAATTTGAATTTTATATAACAAATTAAGATTTTTCTAAATCCTTATAGAAAACCTCGTCGCTTGTCAAACTCTCTTCTTTCGAGAATACTACAGAGCACGTGCAAGGCCACAGCCCTTTATGATGTGGGTGTGATGAATCACGAGGTTTAACCCGGGAATACTGTCGAACAAGTGCATTGACAGGGAGTGTGACGAGTCACGAAGTTTAGCAATAACAAAGAACTCGACTGGGCAAAAACGCAACAACGTTTTGGTTTTGGTTTTGTTGTTTAGTGATTTACGAGAAACGGAAAAAAATATTGGAATGGAACCAGATCCTGCCGTTGAAAAACATTTGACAGTTGTAGAGCATGATGTATTATTAAACGTATTTATGGTCTCAGCAAAGGAAGCGTCAATCTTTTATTCAGAAGTCAGTTTGACGTATCACAAGCGGACTCATGGTGAGTCGGTTCATCGTAAAGTTCGCTTTGTAAAATATACAACTTTATATAGAAGGGTACACATTCAAAGACTTGAAAACATAAAGTTGTCGCCATTGCTAATTCGAAGTTAGGGTGCTCGATGTCTTCTCAACGCCAGAAAAAGAACGTGTTTTGCACTTTGGGGTCGTGGGTGCATCATAAAAGTGACTGTCAAATCCCATTATTATACCTGAAAAGAAAAAGTAAATCAATAATTGGAATGGGGTGATGTTGACTAGCTGCCTCTGTTATTGGAATTCAAAATTAAGGCTAGATTACGCAGTATTTTACGTTTGAGTTTTGCGCTAAGTTCAACAAATTAGGCCAAAAAAATAGCGTGGATAGTATACAAAGTTAGTGTGAATAATCGAGAGCTTGCAGTGTTGTAGGCAGTATTGAAAATCAATTTGGTACGTTGCCAAGCAACAACTTCTTAGGTTACTAATTAACAATACGACGCAACTACAAATCTAACAATGTTGAGCAGCACTTACGGTAAATATAATAGTTTAGTAGATTTTGTTGCGAAGGAAGGAAACCAGTTGATCTAGCCGTGAGTGAAAGCTATTTTGAGCAGTAACGGGTGATATGAAAACAAAATTATATTGATTTTCGTATTGTACTAATAAAAATGAATGTGGAAGAAAATAAGTATTCCGTATAGTGCGATATTTATTGCGCATGCTAGGCCTATAAACCTTAATATTGTAATTTGTGACAACAGGAGACCATATGATGGAAATTTGATGAAAATCAGGCACGATGAAATCCCTAACGTATATTTGATATTATTAGAAAATAGAAGCTTTTCAAGGTTTACTTGCTGTTTTATTACTTCTCTCCCAAGTTAGAATAAGAAAAGAAAAAAATGAAAAATAAAAAATGAAAATAAGATACTTGACACCGTCAGAAGTGTAATTTTTCACCTTTGTTTCTCGTTTCCTTTACAGGAACTTAGTGCAAATATAATGAAATTGAAATAATGAACGAAAACGACGTGTTAAAACCTGCTTACTTTATATTATAATTCTAGGTTTTAAACTTTGGTAATACAGAAACCAGGAAATTAATAAAAGTCAGGTTCTATCTTGAAACTGGTTTCTTTTATCATTATGTACTTAAGCTTAGGTTATACACAAACTAGGAAATTAATAAAAGTTAGGTTCTATCTTGAAACTGGTTTCTTTTATCATTATGTACTTAAGCTTAGGTTATACACAAACTAGGAAATTAATAAAAGTTAGCTTCTATCTTGAAACTGGTTTCTTTTATCATTATGTACTTAAGCTTAGGGTATACACAAACTAGGAAATTAATAAAAGTTAGGTTCTATCTTGAAACTGGTTTCTTTTATCATTATGTACTTAAGCTTAGGTAATACAGAAACCAAGAAATTAATAATAAAAGTTAGGTTCTATATTGAAACTGGTTTCTTTTATTATTATACACAAATCTATCTGTGCTCTGCTCCCCGAGGGTATGGAAATCTGGTTCCTTACGTTGTAAGCTAAAAACTGGTCATTCTCCAAAGTCAGTCATTAGAAGCATTGTTAATGATATTCGATGTTCTAAACCTTCCAACCAAGTTGTTTTTTAAAACTCATTTCATGACAGGACAAAGTCAGTATTTGTTAACTTATGAGGATGTCAACTTAAAGATCCAGGGTTTCTACCACGATGTCGTAGATCACGTCTCACACTTTCAACAGTGAGAACGTCATAAAAGTGACATTTAACCCAGTCACTTGTGATGGCGGGTGCTACTGAATATCTGTTTTGTTTCTAGTCAGTAGCTCAAAATTAGAAACAGTAACACGTGAACTCAAGTGGTCTCTTTCATCGACGTGAACATCTGGTGTCGTTACTATGTTTTTATAGCCTTATTTTAATGTTTTCAGTTAATAATTGTTACATTGCATAGCTGATATATAATATATATAATAACTATAAATTTTTAAGCCATAAACAAAATACGCTGCATAGTTTTAGTGAAATTGAATAATTATATCCAAATGAAACTAATTAAATAAACAAAATCACGAGGAAGGTTTGTTCATTTGTTTTTGAATTTTGCGCAAAGCTGCACGAGGGCTATCTGCGCTAGCTATCCCTAATTTAGCAGTGTAATACTAGAAGGACGGCAGCCAGTTCTTGGGCTTCTCTTTTACCAACGAATAGTGGGATTAGCCGTCACATTATAACGCCCCCACTGCTGAAAGGGTGAGCATGTTTGGTGCGACGGAGATTCGAATTCGCGACCCTCAGATTACGAGTCGAACGTCTTAACTTGTCTGGCCATGCCGGAGCCGCATGAGGAAGGACTGCATTAGAAACAGCAAATTCCAACCTTTGATTAATTAATTTATATCCATAATGTGTTAAGCCCAACCAAAACACGTCGAAGTTAAACCAATATGCCTGTTACGTGTATATGAATTAATCGGTAAAAATAGCTTTGTCTAGTACAATTAAAACGGAACTGACGTCACACTTCCCACTAGTATTTCCGGTGATAAAAACAATATTGTGTTCAAACTTACAAACCGTTAATAATTATATGGACATCAATTAAATTCGCGGCCGTTATTCGGTGATGTTAATGAAAACGTTGAAACATTTATCATCAAAGTGAAATTGCTAGACAATCCCTTTCTGTCGTGAGTCAATGATTTGCATGCTGATGCTAAACAACAACAAAAATATCTATCTTCACCATCTTCCTCACCGACCACGCCCCAGGGTAAGCTTGAGAAATAATTATGTTAATATTTGCGGTTCGATTCCCGCCTATCGGCTTAAAAATATATAAACAACTTCAGCACTCGCGAAACGTTCAGTTTATCCTCTGGTGGTTCAGGCGTCAGAGATCATAACTGAAATTTGAGGTTCGATCTCCACGATGAATACTGCTTTAAGAGGACGTTATATGTATTTATATTTATATACAAGAAAACCAGGACTTCTCGCTATCAACACACAGTCGCTTCTTTGAACTAATACCGTTATTTTATAGACCTAAAATAATATATGAGGAACACGAAACCTTTACCACGAAGAGAGACTGAGGCCGTGGTTTCAATATGCTGAAAAATTATGAAATTTTCTATTTGTTTGATCCGATGAGTCGAAACCGTAACATCATAACGGTTTGACAGTGATCTTTAATAAACTCAGTTTTGTAGCGTGTGTTTCTTAACACGAAATTCATATCGCTAGTGAACTTATGAAATTCTGTTTTATTCTTAAATCATAACGTGACATCTTTATAACAAGACAGTAAATAAGGAAACTGATTGCAATTCTAAAGGAAAGTAATAATAATAATGTGACGTTCACCAGCTAATATTCTAACAAGGCTTAATGACTTTCGTAATATTATTGGAAATGAACGTACTTCGTCTTTTACAAACATTTATGAAAAAATCAACACTATGAGGGTTAACAATGCTTCTAACATTATTATTATAAACATTGTTATTGTTTAACTAACATAGAAAAGGGTTTGTTTTGGCGCAAAGCTACTCGAGGACTATCTGCGCTAGCCGTCCCTAATTTAGCAGTGTAAGACTACAGGGAAGGCAGCTAGTCATCACCACCCACCGCCAACTCTTGGGCTACTCTTTTACTAAAGAATAGTGGGATTGGCCGTAACATTATAACGCCCCCACGGCTGAAAGGGGCGAGCATATTTGGTGCCACCGGGATTCGAACCCGCGTCTCTCGGATTAGGAGTCGAGCGCCTTAACACGCTTGGTCATTTCGGGCCACATAGAAAAGGAAGGCTGAGTAATTAGTTTAAATTGTGGGTCTGACACTAGCACTCTGTTGTCGCAAAACTAATTAATAAATAATGAACACGTTAAGGTCTTTGGATTTTCGATTCTTTATAACAATAATGATGAAATCCAACTATTCGGTCAGACCAGGGTTGTTGTTAGCTGGCGCCGACTAACACAGATAACGTTCGAGTGGGTGTTTTCCTGATATCTCCAATACGAATCTAATATGGATTTATTTTTACAAGTTTTCATTCGTGAACAATTATCTTCATAATTATTTTCATCTAAATACGAGAATGACTTCATAATTTCTTGATGAAGTTGGATGGTGAAAAACACTGCTTTCTTTTGGTTAAAACACAGCAACGACAACAATAAAAACTGCTTTCTGTTGGATAAAAACACAGCAACGACAGTAACAAAAATACTGCTTTCTACTGGTTAAAAAACACAGCAATTACAGTTACAAAAACACTGCTTTCTACTGGTTAAAAACACAGCAACGACAACAAAAATACTGCTTTCTATTGGATAAAAACACAGCAACGACAGTAACAAAAACACTGCTTTCTACTGGTTAAAAACACAGCAACGACAACAACAAAAATACTGCTTTCTATTGGATAAAAACACAGCAACGACATCAACTAAAACGTCGTTTCTATCGTGTTTTACTGAATCCCTGGCACTGAACGTGTTCGACCTTCCAGTCGAGGGTACTTTATAATGTTGCTGTGGTAATTAGCTGTATCCCCTCTGTTTATCGCTGCTAAATTAGTGACGACTGAGCGTGAAGTTCAACACAAGCCAGACTTTTCTTCCTCTTTGTTAGCTTACCAGTAAACCTAAAAATGTATCTCCAAACGGCTGATATTGGTGCTAACTCCATATCAGTAAAAGTGTTAACACCCATACCAGCCGTTCTGAGATACATTTTTATTTCAAATGGGTTTTTCGCCATGAAGAGTAAATCTAATAGCTTGTGACGCTAAAATTTAGGGTTCGATTTCTTTTGTGAGCAAAGTTTCACGAGCCCATTGAGTAGCTTTGCGTTAAAACAACAACAAAGGAATACCCCGTGGTCTTTAAAACCTTAGGAATAACATTTTTATGGAAAGGAAACTCTAAAATAATTAGTGTAAGTACAAATTTACTTTTATTTGAGAATGAAAACAGTCTATAAAATACAGCAGCCTTCCAGAGGCACAGCGTTACGTCTGCGGACGTACAACGCTAGAAACCGCGTTTCGATACCCGTGGTGGGTAGAGTACACGTAGCTAGCTCATTGTTATTAACTTCAAACAGAGTATTGAGTACAATGATAGTAATAATATAAATATTCTACTCTATCGATTTTCTGAATAATTTCTATCATTGAGAACACCAGGGGTATTTCATCGAATTCCAGCCAAACGGTGTGAGGGGGTAAGAACAAGGAGACTGTGAAATGTAAAAGAGCGTTCGTGACCTTTTACGGGTTAGAGGCTCTATTTACGCCGATATAATTTATTTTTGTGAACCAGAAAATTCCTTCGTCTTTATAGGATTATGAACAAGAAAGTCTCACCTTTTTCTGGAAACAAAAATTAAACCTAATTAATCACCCCCGAAGAGCCATATTAGAGCGATATGCGTATGTACCTGTATAGTATCTAATATCCTTTTTCTATGATATATACTACGCCTCAGCGTTCTTCTCAAACAGAAATAAACTTTGCGGAATTAAAGTGTAAGATATTCTAACCTCTTTTGAACCGCACACTTTTGCCATAAAATGTGTCTCGTTATTGTTCGTGAGACTGTTCATCATCATTAGTTTCTGTTGTTCGGTGTCTAGAGAGATATGATAACACCTCAGAAACCAGATAAGAACACGATTCATTACTTTCGTTACTTTGTCCTGTTTATGGGGAATTAACATTCATTCAACTACTCATAATTGAATTGATTTTCTCATAATTGCGTGTCTTTCACTCATGTGGCGAGCATATAGTTTATGGTTGGGGTCCCATTAGCCTAATAAAAACAATAAAAAACATCACTGTATTTTGGAATCATGGGTGGGCCATGTCATCAAGAGAAAGAACAGTTGGTGAGTTTTTTTTCATTTGTTTGTTTGTTTTTTAATTTCGCGCAAAGCTACACGAGGGCTATCTGCGCTAGCCGTCCCTAATTTAGCAGTGTAAGACTAGAGGAGTGTAAGATTAAGCAGTGTAAGGCGACTAGTCATCACCACCCACTGCCAACTCTTGGGCTACTTTTTACCAACGTACAGTGGGATTGACTGTAACATTATAACGCCCCCACGGGTGAAAGGGCGAGCATGTTTGGTGTAGAGAGGATTCGAACCCGCGACCCCCAGATTACGAGTCGAACGCCTTAACCCACCTGACCATGCTGGGCCCCGTTTTTACGTAGAAAATAGGTTAATTTCTAAATTTCTTTATCCAGGTCACAAAATCAAAGCTTGAAGGAAATAATGGTCATTTTGTGTACTTTTACAACATAAGCAATTAAGAAATAACACAAACTATTCAGGAACAAAATTTGTGTTACACAGTGTAATTGTTTGCTTGGTGTTTTTCATTTTGCTTTACGATTGGAATGACTTTTATTTCTTATTACTCTTGTACTGAAGACCGCCTTTCACGAGCCGTTCCTAATTTAGCGCGAAATTAAAAAACAAACAAACCAATCCCGTTGTTCCCAAAGAGGCCCCGGCATGGCCAGGTGGATTAAGGCGTTCGACTTGTAATCTGAGGATCGCGGGTTCGAATCCCAATAGCCCTAAACATGCTCGTCCTTGCAGGCGTAGGGGCGTTACAATGTGACAGTCAATTCCACTATTCGTTGGTAAAAGAGTAGCCCAAGAGTTGGCCAGTGACGACTAGCTGCCTTCCCTCTAGTCTTACACTGCTAAATTAGGGACGGCTAGCACAGATAGCCCTCGTGTAGCTTTGCGCGAAATTAAAAAACGACAAACAAACAGTGCTTCCAAAGGATTACCTTACGATGCTTGAAAAGTACCTCTTTTTATGTCAATGAACCCCTGTCTTTACAAAGTCCTCTGAATATTGGTCCAATCAGGATATCAATAAAAGCAGATGGAGGATACAGATCATCTCAACAGACTATCTTCCTGTTGTTTTCCTCTCTGTCTTCTGTTTTATCTTTCTGTAACATGTGTTCACCATATGCTCGTGTTACTGAGGTTCGTTAACATTGTTGAAGTGGTGTTTTATTGATATGACAGTTCTTTGTCTTATATATATATATTTATATGGATCGTCTTTCAAACCTGTAGTTTATCTTTCTCGGTCTGGAACTGTCTACATTTCTACGTACTTACCTGTCAAGCTATCTTTCTTTTGATCTATTTTGTTATCCCTTCTTTTTTTTCTTTCACTTATTATTCATTCATTCTATTCATGTATATACATGTTTGTAATTTCCATCCATTTCTGTCACTTCATTAATTCGAACCTACCAACCAAGTGGCTGTTACAATTGTTCGTTAATTGGCACTTACCAAGTACCTACTTAGATCAAACAGTCCGTTTACTGATGTGAAACAGTTTGTAGAATACAAGCATTTGGACACCCACCATCTGTTGTGGTTGTAAACATTTCCTTATTGCTTTAATCGTTTCTCTGCGAGATAAGAAACAGTGTTTTAAGATGAACAGATAAACTGTCCGTGTACAGCAGTTTATCTCTTCATTGACTGTTTCATTCATAGATGTTTGTTTGCAGTCACCTTTCTTTACTGTGTAGTAAACTTCTTTTTGGTGAATTCTGTAAACTAATTTGGTATTGCTAAAGAACACTTTCTCTGATAGACCGTTCTAATTTTTTGTATTATTATATATTCAAAATTAATGATCTTATCGACCAAAATGTTTCTTTTTCCTAATGGGTTAATTTGTTTTCAAAATTTCCCCTAAAGAGCCAACAATCTTTTTCTAAATCATTAATGTGTGTTTTCTTATAACAGAGCCACGTCAGGCTGTTTGGTGAGTCCACAGAAAAGCCACATGGGTCTATCTGCTGAGCCCACCGAGGGGTATCAAACCCTCGATTTTAGCGTTCTAAATCCATAGACTTACCGCTGTATCAGCGGGTGACTTGATAAATCATCAGATGTTCTCTGAAGAATCGAAGTGTTTTGATTTTTTTTCTGGTTTCACAAATGTTTAAAATGTTCTCTCAAAAATCTCTGAACAATGAAAATAAAATGTTTACACTTTCTTTTGCACTACATCGCTGTAGTCAATGTCGCCACGTTAGGCTCGTGTTCTATATGAGGGGTGTGTATCTTGACATTAGACTTGTGGTGTAACTCCCATTGCACAGAAACCCACAGGTGCTGCATCGGACGACATGGCTGGTATGTCTTCGTATTTAATACCATGAATACCCGTTTCAATCTCTAGCAACTTAACGCCCCCCGCTAGTACAGCTATAATCAGGGGTTCGATTCCCCTCGGTGAGCTCAGCAGATAGACCCATGTGGCTTTTCTGTAACAAAACACACACACACAGCTATTTAAAATATGTGACAGTTGCACAGATATGTTGTTGAAGCAACTTGTATAAATGTGACTTGCGTCGCTTGTTTGTTTGTTGTTGGTTTTCGTTCACAACCGTCCGAAGGCTATTTGTCTAGTCGTCCATAATTTCGAAGTGATGGGCTGAAAGGAAAGCAGCTGGTCAACACCACCCTTTGCCAGGTTTTGAGTTATTTGTTTTCAACGAATAGTGGGATTAAATTTCAGATTCTAACGACCCTGTCGAACATGTTTAATGACTTTTTTTTTATCTCACGACTAGCAGATTGCGAGTCAAACGCCCTAACCACATTCCGTATTTGTGTCGCTTTTCTATACAGAGATTTCTCTTGATTATATTGTGTATTGTTGCCTGGAGAACATTGACGGCTATAGCTACTGACTTTTTGTTCGTATATTCTTGTCCATTACATGTTTGCACACTCTGCTTATCACGGCTAGGGTAGAACTTATTGCAAGTCCCTTTCTGGGCGGTTCTGGTATCTCAAGGTGATTCACGAAGGTAATCGGCATCTTTATAATCTAAGTATACGAACATTTTGTGCCTAAAAAGACTATTATATACCTTTCCTAACCTCTCAGTTTTCGACACCTACGAAATGCCAAACAATATTGACCGTCTATGTAAAGTATACATGGAAAAAAATTTATAAATCGCAGAACACCACTTACTGCAGTCCTTTACAGAAACGTGTAGTTATCTAATCACGAGATTACTGTCTAATAGGAATATTGTTTGTCAGTGAACGCAAAGCTATACGATGGATCATCTGTATCGTAAACTATTTTTGATCGTTATAAGCGTTCAGGCTTAGTGCTGATTCCCGAGGGATGTATAAAGTATTTATTAATTGCTCTGTTTGTTTAGAATGTTGCGCAAAGCTACACGAAGGCTATCTTTGCTAGCTGTCCCTAATTTTGTAGTGTAAGACTAAAAGAAAGGCAGCTAGTCTTCGCCACCCACCGCCAACTCTTGGGCTACTCTTTTACCAACGAATAGCGAAATTGACCGTCACATCATAACGCCATCACGGCTGAAAGGACGAGCATGTTTGGTGCGACGGAGATTGAACCCTCAGATTACGAGTCGAACGCCTTAACCCACCTGGCCATACCGGGGCCCGTATTTATTAATACATTAATTTCAAAGATAATATACGTATGCATAAGGAATTTTTTGTTGTTTTATATTGTTGGTACAAAATCACATTGAGATATTTCTCATGTCTACTTCGGGAGATTAAACCTCGGATTTTATGGTTGAAAGTCCATAAAGTTACCGGGAAACGAGATGGAAAAATACAATAATTTATTCGGAAAGTGAAGACTTATATTATTTGTGATTGTTTATAGAACGACAACAGTATGAATTCTCACAAAGTTTTGTGAAACTGTTTTTAATTGGTGTTACTCCAACGAAAGAATGAAAAAGGAAAACTGGAGATTCTAAATGTTTTAATTTTGTTTATGGCATGACTTTGATCTTTATCATTCTATAGGAAAATAAATAATGTTTCCATTTCATTAAATATATATTTAGATTACTTGGAAACTCTCTAGTTTTTCTTATTTTATAAATGTCCAATCAAGTCTAAGCTAACTGCTCGTGACAGTCGCGAGACTCACTTCAGCGTAAGAAAGTAATTTCTGTCTATGTCAATTTCGACACAGACTTGCTTCGCCCGAGTCGATACGACACGTGGGCCTGACAGCCGATACCGTTTTCGTATTTGAATGAAACTGAACATTGACGAGTGAATCTTTTAATTGGTTTTAATCGTGTAAATTTGGGGGGATGTTCCGATACCTTCACACAGCGACGCGAAAAAGAAAAAAAAGGTAAAACGGTGAAAGATGCGTTATAGTCGGATATTCCTTTCTCTTAACGAGTCTGAATCAAATTATATAAAACTAATGCTGCTTTTCATATTATATTTTGTGAAATCCATTGAAGTTTTTAGTTAGAACTATGATATTAATAATTATAGAGGCAGGCACAGCCTAGTAATTAGAGTTCTAGGTTATAGATCGGAGACCCACGGTTCGAAACAAAGTATACCATTTAACACAGTCAGTGCCTTCAACCAAGGAAACGTTACAATTGTGACAGCTAATCTCGCTTTTTTTTTTTTTAATAACATTCATATGGGCTGCGACCAATATTCAATTGTTTTGTTCCCTTTGGTCATTTGTGCAAGATAACGGATTTATGCCTAACCTCTTGCCTGTCCACTTAACAATGGGGTCCCAGAAAATGCCATTTATACGTTGAAAATACCTGAATCGTAATAACAGTTTAAAAACCTAAACATGCTAACAAGTAAACACTTTACATATCGGTACAAATCTTGTCGATACGAACACACAATATATTCTGTTGTTAGGCCTCACGTTATGATTAACAGTATTGTTTTTTTTTCTAGATAAAAAACATTTTTATCGAAATTCGACGAACAAACTCGTACATAAAAACGCTCAGATGATATTCAGTAAGTATTCTCGAACTAATCCGATTATATACATGACACGAGTCGTTATATGCAAACTTTGAGATAAAACCTTAGAATGTTTATTGTTACATGCACTGAGCTCTGTCAGGACTATTATGAAGCGCGAGCGTTTGTTGTTTTTTTTTGTGCCGCTTAGTCTGTCGGTTCAGAAAGGTTTTGTACGATTTTAAAACCTGCACAGTATCTTAATATTCGTTGTCATCGCTTTACGAGCATTTAATCCCAATATTGAAAAGAACGACCTTCCTAACACAGCGGGGAGATTCTCGGAGAACTCTAACTTTGCATCATATTCGCAAGGCGTTTGGCTATCCGTTTTCAAGCTGGCCAATCCCTGCGTGTGTGGTGTTGAGAACAGTAGATCCCCAAACACACTTTATCATGCTGAAACAGAAGTGTAATCTGACAGCTGCTGCTTTTCTCGTGATAAACTCGCTTGTTTGAGATTTGTTTACGTTGAAAAACAATTCTTGTTTTATCAATTTCTGAAGAAAGTTCCGAGCTTGCGTTAAATCAAATGCTTGTGATTTTAGACTCCAAGTTTTATGTAACTTTTAAAAGAGATGGTCAAACACCTCAGTTGAATAAGTAGTAATACCCAGTGTCCGTCAACGATATGTCTGAATCTCTGGCTCTGATGTTATTTCTTTAATTAAGTAAATTATAAACAATCCAAAGATTGGTGAAAATATATCACCCCAAACTGTTCCAACTTGTGATCCACGGTTTAATAATGATCAGTTATCCAAAGTTATTGTAACATTTGACCCTCAGTTTGATAAAGATAAGTTATCTCAAGTCACGTTTTTATGATCTTGGTTGAGTTGATGTTCACAAGTTACTACACAGTTCTGTTTCATCGCACGTGGTTAAGATTACTGGTTTGATTTTCTTTGTTGTTAAAGCTCCAACATGATGTTCACAAGTTACTACACAGTTCTATTCTATCACATGTGGTTGAGACTACTGGTTTGATTTTCTTTGTTGTTAAAGTTCCAACATGATGTTCACAAGTTACTACACTGTTCTGTTTCACCACACGTGGTTAAGATTACTGGTTTGATTTTCTTTGTTGTTAAAGTTCCAACATGATGTTCACAAGTTACTACACTGTTCTATTTTATCATACGTGGTTAAGATTACTGGTTTAATTTCCTTAATCGTTTTTGTTTTAGTTTCACCAAACTTCATTAGGACTACTGGGTTATCTGTTGCTCTTGCTATCTTACCAATTAACTTGGACGTTGGTTAAACGTTAGTAAAAATCTTGATAAACAAACGTACAAACAAAGTGAACGAGTTTCATTGGTTTAGCTAATACTGTTGCTACTTTGCCTACATAATCTAATAGCTCTATCTCTCAGCTGAGGGCGTTTAGAATCAATAGTCGAAGGACCACGAATAACATCTCTTTCTCGGATTCCTGCGCGAGCCGCGCGCGTGCTTATAGGATACCTGTTCAAATCATCTTGTTAGTTTTCCTGTGGCTTCTGAGAAGTGAGGAGTCCAACATCGTAACTTCTTATTTCACTGGACTGTCTCCTCTCGCCCCCACAACAAAGGGGGCGGATTCTTGTGTTTACGTTAAGCTGCTGATATCTGATGTTTGTTGTCATGCGTCTCTCGTGGTGGTTCTGCTGTTTTTGGACTGCAATGACCGCCAGCTGGCTGAAACAAAAACCAGCTTCGAAAGAAAAGCCTTTCGGTAAGCAACCTTATAAAGGAAGATGTAGAGAGGGTTTCTGACAAGTTAGTAAGTTCTATATCGTTATAGTCAATCAAAGAAAAAAAATTCTTTTTGTTTCTTTACGTAATGGTAACAGAAAGTTAACACCGATTCCTTCTTCATATAACGATACGACTCAAAGGTTTAACACTTATTTCAGACTTTCTTTGGGTAAAATTAGAGAGGTTTGGCACTTTGAAAAATCTAACACTTTCTTTAGATAATACTAAAGAGAGATTTAACACTTTAAGTATCTAGTAGTTACTAAACGATACTAAACAGAAATTTAACGCTTTGCTATACGTTTTGTTTCAAACTAAAGTCCAGGAATAAAAAAAATACAGAGTTGACAAACATTGAAAGTTTTAAACATGAAATAACTCGATCAGATTGAATGCTGTAATAGCTTCATTTTCACTGTGTGGATGAAGTTAGTTAAACTACAGAGAACTAAGGATTTTTAACAATTACTTTATGGCTGCTGACTTCTGAGCGCTGCATAAGTGTGGAACATTTATTTTTTGAATGTTTCATTTAAGTATGGGTTACTACCCCTCCCCCGACAGCAGTGGGTTAAGGTTAAATCTTACGGTTTCTAACTCTAAGATTCCGGGTTCGAACCGCTATAGCCTGTTGTATCGCTTTGAATAAAACAACACAGTTATGTTCCTCTTGGAACGTGAAACGTTATAAATAGAACCGTCTTTGTGGTTAAGAATAATCCAATTTTTCTTTGTTGTTCAGTATAAAGAAGGCCTGGCATGGCCAAGCGCGTAAGACGTGCGACTCGTAATCGGAGGGTCGCGGGTCCGCGACCGCGTCGCGCTAAACATGCTCGCTCTCCCACCCGTGGGGGCGTATAATGTTACGGTCAATCCCACTACTGCCTTCGCGGTGGGTAGTGATGACTAGCTGCCTTCCCTCTAGTCTTACTTTGCTAAATTAGGGACGGCTAGCACAGATAGCCCTCGAGTTGCTTTGTGCGAAATTCCAAAACAAACAAACAAACAAAGAATCAGTGTAAAGCTCCAATGAGCTACCTGTGATTTACACACTGCGGGTATCAAACCCAGAAATTTAACACTTTAATTAGAGGATAATTAAAAAAGGTTTCTATTAACGCCCATTTTCGCTGGAGTTTAAACGTGGATCGCAAGTAATTAAAAAAACACAACACATAAATGTTTTCTATCATAGTTTTGAAGATTCTCTCTCCCCACAGTAGAATGTTAGACGTTAGAGGGATTTAGAAATTAGAGCCTGCAGTTGAGAAACGATAAAAAACAAACAAACGAAATAAAATATGTGATTCATTCTTCTAAAGGACCAAATGTTTGTTTTCTTTTGAATTTCGCACAAAGCTACACGAGGGCTATCTGCCCTAGCCTTCCCTAATTTAGCAGTGTAAGACTAGAGGGAAGGCAGCCAGTCATCACCACCCACCGCCAACTCTTGGGCTACTCTTTTACCAACGAATAGCATGATTGACCGCTACATTATAACGCCCCCCCGTGGCTGAAAGGTCGAGCATGTTTAGTGCGTAGGGATTCGAACTCACAACCCTCATTCGAGTGTCTTAACCACCTGTACATGGCAGGCCATCAGTCTTGTTCTAAACATTTTTAGCTATTTTTTTAAATAGGTTATATGTTTCATGTTATTACACTTCTTCTGCTAGGAACACTGATGTTCTGCTTTAAAATTCCTGAGATGCTGGTAGTTACATACATTTCCTCTGAAAAACAGCAAAGAATCAATGAGATGGTCAAGTTTTGGAGGTAACCGATTTAGAATGAACCTTTATTTCCATTACAGAAAATGGACTGGCACTATATTTTACCCCTGTATGTATATGTGTGTGTGATTTGTCTAAAATGGCTGAGTGGATTTGGATGAAAGCTGACATATATTTGGATTATTACCCTGTATAGAAGTGGTTAGTTTTTTTGGGGGTCAAGGTAACAGCACAGTCTCGAAAATACCCCAAATGTTTATTTAATAAGAGGATGACTGATTTTTTCACACAATATTTGCTGTGAAATTTAGTTAAAAATGATGTGATTTTGACGAAATTCTGTGGATATATGTGGAATGTTGTCCCTCATTGTCCTGCCAAAAAGGGATTGTTTTTAATGAAAACGACAAACAAACAGATACATTTTCATATGTTTTGAATGCCGAATATGATCAACGCCACCTGGCGGAGATATAAACTCTACTGAAAGCTATTCTCTTCTTTGGGGCTAATATTCTTATGTGCTTCTGTTTGTGAGTCTAATATTATGATTATAATTAATTATCAACCTTTGAAGGAAGAGGGCGCTTTCTTTGGTTTTCGAATTTCGCGCAAAGCTATACGAGGGCTATCCGCCCCTGATTTAGCAGTGTAAGATTAGAGGGAAGACAGCTGGTCATCATCACCCACCGTCAACTCTTGGGCTACTTTTCTATCAATTAATAATGGAATTGACCGTTACGTTACAACGCCCTTGCGGCTGTAAGAGAGAACATGTTTGGTGTGACCGGGATTCGAACCCGCAACACTCGCACTGAAAGTCGAGCGCCCTAACCATTTGGCCATGCCGGACCCAGGGGCGGCTCTGATGTGCTACTGTTTGCGACTATAATTCTTTCAGTGTACTTGATGGTAACTTTATAGGCTTAGTTATAGATTCAATACATTATGCATGTGTGACAGACACTCGCTCTTATTGATTTACACAAACTTCGTGTGGCACTCGTGAGACAGTTTATCTGGACCAACTCGTGCGTTTCATAGCAGTCGTTGTGTTCGAAGGAAGTGTGTCTCTCTGTAGAAATAAAGAAAAAAAAATCTATATTTAACTATCTGATACATTTTATTATAAATTGACAGGAAATAGGCTCGTTTCAATTTTTGTTTAAATCGACGCGGAACAAAAGAAGAGTCGGTGATCAGAGAATTAGCGTGTCAGAAGAATGAATTCTGTTATTCACGGTTCGAACCCCTTTACCGCGAAAACGCCCTCTGCAATTTGGGTTAGTATATGAGTTATAGTAGTGACGTAGTAATTCCACTATTCAGTCAAACAAGGGTATTTCAAGAGTTGGCGGTGGGCGCTTTTACACTGATGCGTTTTCCGTAGTCTATCACCTCAACCATCTTCGTTCTTTTCAACCGTATGGAGGTTATAATATAGCGGTCAATCTTGCTGTTCGTAGATAAAAAAAAAAAACTAATCCAAAAATCGGCGGTGGGTGGTGATGACCAGCTGCCTTCCCTTCTGTCTTCCACTACTGAATTAGGGACAGCTAGCACAGATGATAGCCCTCACGGAAGCTCTGCGTGAAATGCAAACCAACAAAACAAAGAATGAACCCTATCAGTATCGTGGTACTAGGTAAGAACAATGTATATCAAAAAATAAATGTTACATGGAAACTAAAATATTTCTAGATTGTTTTCGGGATATGTTTCAATATTTTAAATTCTTCACTCACTTGTGAAAATAGTGAAATGAAAACGTATTATCAAGAAACGGATGAGGCCTGGCATGGCCAGGTGGGTTAAGGCACTCGACTCGGAATCGGAGGGTCGCGGGTTCGAATCCCAATGACACCAAACACGCTCACCTTTTAAGCTGTGGGGGCGTTATAATGTGACGGTCATTTCCACTATTCGTTGGTAAAAGAGTAGCCCAAGAGTTGGCGGTGGGTGGTGATGACTAGCTGCATTCCCTCTAGTCTTACACCGTTAAATTAGGGACGGCTAGCGCAGATAGCCTTCGTGTAGCTTTGTGCGAAATTCAAAACAAACAAGCATAACGAATGAAACCAAACTCCTTCCCCAAGGTAGTACAATGGTACGTTCCTGGTTTTCAACGCTCGAAACCGGGTTTCGATATCCATGGTGGGCAGAGCACAGATAGCCTATAGCTTATACTCGTGCTCAATTTCAAAACAAACAATGAAAAAACATCAGTTTTGTTTACTGGAAAGCAGTTTAGGGACTCCACACTTCATTTGCACGTTTTACTATGAATATATACTGTCTGATAGAAACAGATATCGTCTAATGGTGAGATATATTACTAGTATTATTTCAGCTAGTTCTTCCTGTTGGTTTAGCTTCATTTGATCACAAAGTGAAGAGAGATATAGAGTTAAGAAACGAGGTCTACTTTCTGAATCCGACATTCGGAATTTCTTACGTGGGACATGAAGAATCCTCTATATTTGGTTTACATGAGGGCTATCTGCGTTAGCCGTCCCTAATTTAGCAATGTAAGGCTAGAGGAAATGCAGCTAGTCATCACAGCTTACCGCCAACTCTTGGACGACTCTTTTACCAACGAATAGTGGGATCGACCGTAACGTTATTACGGCTGAAAGGGGGCGAGCATGTTTGGTGTTAAGAGGATTCGAACACGCGACCCTCAGATAAGGATTTGAGCTCTCTAACCATTTGGTTACGCCGAGCCGCTCTAGGTTTTGAAATCTTAGTTTTAATTTACCTAATCCACAGATTAATATAGTTTATCCCAACTAGAAATTTACAGAAGTAATATACAGAGGTGGTCACATCATTAATAGTGCAAACCCTTGCTGATTAAGTCACTTTGTGCAGGTACACAACACAATAGAATGGTAAGTTTAACACATGCTTTAACTAAGTATTACAAGAATACATTGCGCGTAAGAAATAAATAATGCACGTGATGTTGTATTGAAACCTAAGTCCTAAATGTCAGTAAGCATATCTATCTATGAACGTCTCTATCTACCAATCTGTTTATCTAATAGTCTGTGTATCTTTCTATCTACTCATCTCTATGTATATTTATTGCTGATAAAATGAATTCTTACTTATATTCGTTTTTACCAGTTTGTTACTACATTTTATCACAGAGCTGTCTTTCCCCTCTCTAAAACAAAGTTATTTGTTGTCTGTAGGTATCTCATCGAGGTAGTTCGTTACCTCAGGTTATTTTCGTGTAAATAACGTGCGCTCTGAGTACCAAACGTGACAATTCTAATCCTTTTTCCTCAAGTTAAAAGTCACCATGAGAACCACGTGGAGAGTGCTTGACAAAACAAAAGGCGTCACTCACAGCATGCATCTCTTTAAAACTACTGCGGATATTACTACAGTGTCTTCACTGTATAAAGACAACTTTCCTGGGAATATACAAGCTGGAATTACTGTATATTTAATGTTCTGAAGCCACTTTATAGTGTAAAATTAACTGCCTTTATCCACGTTTACTACCATCTACTAAATACAAGTTATAAGCTATTGGAACCTGAAAATTGAATATTTCGTTTTTTGTGCATAACCAGCTCTGATTATAAGGTTTAAAGAAGCTACTTATAGCAGATTAGGAAATTTCACTTAAGATAATAAAGGGAAGGCGCAGTTTTATCACTTCGATATATTCATTTCCTGTCAGCTTATACGAACTTAAGGTCTAACAGAATTTCAGTACATCAACCCTAATTTGCATTAAACACTGTAGTCTGTTATGTCGAAATGCATTTTCGAAAACTTTACGAAGAAGAAACTTCAAACTCTGGGGTCATGAATTGACACTAACTCATACTTAGCTACCTTGTTCCAAAATCCTGAACATAACCATTTTCTCTTCTCTTCACTGGAATAATTCATTCAAACTATAACCTCTCGTGAAACAGTATTTTATGGTATTAAGTGGTTCTAATACATTATTCTCTGATTAGCTACGAACCATTTTTTTCCTAGATTTTCATGACAGACATGTTGTTGTCTTTTAAACAATGTCACCTGAGAGAGGTGATTAGCAGTCAGCACTCCCTAATCAGGTAATTACGACAAAAACCTCTCTATTTTTACAATGTTTTCTCAATTTTTTTACTCGATTCACAAGAAAAGTTTTCATTTCATGAAAGTATTTTGTTTCAAGGAATGTATTTAAACTACTCAGATAGGCCTGTTGTTATAACAATACTTGTTATGTTTAGAGATGTGTAAGTTGTTGTTAAGCTACTCGTGTAGGTTTATTGTTATAACAATACTTGTTATGTTTAGAGATGTGTAAGTTGTTGGTAAACTACTCGTGTAGGTCTGTTGTTATAACAATACTTGTTATGTTTAGAGATGTGTAAGTTGTTGTTAAGCTACTCGTGTAGGTCTGTTGTTATAACAATACTTGTTATGTTTAGAGATGTGTAAGTTGTTGTTAAACTACTCGTGTAGGCCTGTTGTTATAACAATACTTGTTATGTTTAGAGATGTGTAAGTTGTTGTTAAACTACTCGTGTAGGCCTGTTGTTATAACAATACTTGTTATGCTTAGAGATGTGTAAGTTGTTGCTAAACTACTCGTGTAGGTCTGTTGTTATAACAATACTTGTTATGCTTAGAGATGTGTAAGTTGTTGCTAAACTACTCGTGTAGGTTTATTGTTATAACAATACTTGTTATGTTTAGAGATGTGTAAGTTGTTGGTAAGATACTCGTGTAGGTCTGTTGTTATAACAATACTTGTTATGTTTAGAGACGTACAAGTTGTTGTTAAACTATTTCTGTTGATCTGTTTTGCTTATACATGTATACTAAATAAAGTTACATTTCATTAAAATACAAATACTCTGCTAAATGATATAAAATACTTACATTTTGAGTTTAGTATAAAGTTTCAGAGAATTAACCCTCTATGTTAGTGTATGTATATCGTCAGTCCAATATAACGTTTCAGATTATTAATTCTCTGTGTTAGTGTATGTATATCGTCAGTCCAATATAACGTTTCAGGTTATTACCTCTCTGTGTTAGTGTATGTATATCGTCAGTCCAATATAACGTTTCAGGTTATTACTTCTCTGTGTTAGTGTTTGTGTATCGTTAGTCTGATATAACGTTTCAGGTTATTAAGTCTCCAAGTTGGTGTATTTATATCGTCACTCTGATATAACGTTTCAGGTTATTAACTCTCTATGTTAGTGTATGTGTATCGTCAATCTGATATATCGTTTCAGGTTATTAACTCTATTTGTTAGTGTACGTGTATCGTCAGTCTGATATAACGATTCAGAGTACTAACTCTCCATGTTAATGTAGGTATATCTTCAGTCTGGTATAACGTTGCAGGTTATCCACTTCCCTTGTTACTTTAACATTGATATATATCCATAAGTTTATGAATAATATATTCTGATAGTCACTACTGTTGTTTAGTCCAACCAGCTAATCAACTTAGTTGATATTCATTACGTTCTGTAACCCTGGGTATCTGTGTGTGTGTGTGTTGAGAGATGTTATCTTGTCTTTATTAGTGTTATAAGTTCAGTCTGAATCTTTTACTGTGTTGTTTTTTATTTTTTATCCCTCTAAAAAGAAATCACCAGTGACGTCAGAACTAATCACTTCTCCTCGAGAGATGTCACTATTGCTAATTCCTTTTATAGCTTAAGGGAAAAATATATGTTAATAGCAGAGTAAAACGGACGAGTTATAGAAAGTGACGTGAACTGATAGCTGTCGCACAGCGTTTGTGACACAAACATATATTGTTCTTCTGTGGAATGAAACGCATCATATATTCACATGATTTAAGTGGCGATAACAGTTTGTATTTGTCTTTGGAAACAGTCCAGCGTTCCCTTATGTTTGTTTTTGTTGTAATGCTGTTAAACAGTGGAAATCCGTAACAGGGTAAATTCAAGGTTTGTAATGTTGAAACGGACAAACAATTACGAGGACATCAGTACGATTTTATATTTACGAGTAGAAATTATTCAAGGAGAGGAACATCTGATGAAGAAAGAACTGAGATCAACATGTTTGTCTTAAGATAAACTTAGTTTTGTTCTGCAAGAGTCAAAGAGAAACAGTTTTGTTTCATTGAGTTATTTTTACTCTGAAGACATCATCATTTGGATATAATTCTGTCAAATTTCTTACAGTCTCTTTCTTACAAGTTGAGGATTCCTACGTTTATATATTTATCATGAGGAGTCAGCCCGTCAAATATTTATAAACAGTTTCTTAAGTGTGTTTGCTACAAGTTGAGGATTCCTATGTTTGTATGGTATATTTTTCATGAGGAGTCAGCCCATCAAATATTTATGAACAGTTTCTTAAGTGTGTTTGCTACAAGTTGAGGATTTCTATGTTTGTATAGTATATCTTTCATGGGGAATCAGCTAGTCAAGTATTTATAAACAGTTTCTTAAGTGTGTTTGCTACAAGTTGAGGAGTTCTGTGTTTGTATGGAATGTTTTTCATGGGGAGTCAGCCCGTCAAATATTTATAAACAGTTTCTTAAGTGTGTTTGCTACAAGTTGAGGATTCCTATGTTTGTATGGTATATCTTTCATGGGGTGTCAGCCCGTCAAATATTTATAAACAATTTCTTTAGTGTGTTTGCTACAAGTTGAGGATTCCTATGTTTGTATGGTATATGTTTCATGGGGAGTTAGCTGGTCAAATATTTATAAACAGTTTCTTAAGTGTATTTGCTACAAGTTGAGAATTTCTGTATTTGTATGGTATGTTTCTCACGAGTAGACGGCTAGTTTAAGATATATAAACAGTTTTTTCTGTCTTTCTTTGTTAGAAGTCTGGCTTTCCTATGTTTGTATAATATACTCTTCAAAACAAGAGACGCAAAAGTGATATTTTTGTTATTTTAAAGAGAAATATATGTATTAACGTTACAAGCTCAGAATTTGTGATGTTACACGTGTTAAGGGATTGATTGTAAGACCAAAATGACCATAAAAGTTGTGCACTTTGAAAATGGAAGAAAACATCGGATCTTTCGCCAAAACACATGCGTGTCCAATGAATTTGTTCGAGAGATCTGCATGTTCTGCAAGTGCAACATGTGTAAAATCCCTATAAAAGTGACGGGTTCTCGGTTTCCATAGCTCAGTGTTAAGCCACCGATACGCAATACAATTACGCCAGGACTGACTGAAGCACAACGCAACAACGCCATTGGTAGCTTGGAAGCAGGCGAATCTCGATCAGATGTTGCCAGAGCTGTGAATGTCCACCCAAACACCATCACAAGGCTATGGAATCGTCACCAACAACATGGATCAACTCGTGACCGTCAACGATCTGGTAGACCTCGTGTGCAGGATGTTTATAGATTTGGTGGTGGCAGCGTCATGATGTGGGCTGCCATCGACTATAATGCCAGAACAGACCTTTTGCACATTCGAGGGAATCTTACGGCTCAACGATACGTCGACGAGATTCTCAGACCCCATGTGCAACCCTTAATGTTGAACGTTAACAACTTTTTCAACGTTACAACGCCCGTCCTCACACTGCCCGACTCACCACTGTCTTCTTGAGACACCACAAGATCAATGTTCTTCCCTGACTCTCCAGATCATCAGATTAAAACCCCATCAAACATCTTTGGGACGAGTCGGACCGATGTCTGCGACGGCGACAACCTCAACCGCAGACTCTACCTCAGCTTGCAGCAGCTTTGCAGGCCGAGTGGACAGCCGTTACACATGATGTGATTCGTCATCTCATCGCTTCCATGGGCAGGAGATGCCAAGTAGTTATTGATGCTCACGGGGGCATACTCGTTATTGACGGTGAGTGACGTTAAACTTCAACTAGTGAGCGTGGACTTCGCCTTTGCAGACTTTGGATGTTCAGCAGTGAATGTGCAAAGTTTCACACATGTCATACAGAACTACCCGGAATAAACTTGTTAACAATTTGTCTCATATTTTGCCTTTTCGTTTCTTTTTTGAAGAGTATATATTCCTCAAGAGTCAGCTAGTTAAAGATATACAAACAGTTTCTTAACTCTCTGTTTCTTACAAGTTGAGGATTCCTACGTTTGTTTAATATATTTATCATGAGGACTCAGCTGGTTAAAGATATATAAAGTTTTTCTGTCTCTCTTTATTACAAGTTGAGGATTCCTACGTTTATGTATTTCTCATGAGGAGTCAGCTAGTCAAATATTTATGAAGAGTTTCTTAAGTGTGTTTGCTACAAGTTGAGGATTCCTATGTTTGTATGGTATCTTTCTCACGAAGAAACAGCTAGTTAAAGATATGTAAACCGTTTTTTTCTGTCTCTCTTTGTAACAAGTTGAGGATTCCTATGTTTGTATAATATATTCCTCAGGAGTCAGCTAGTTAAAGATATATAAACAGTTTCTTAACTCTCTGTTTGTAACAAGTTGAGGATTCCTATGTTTGTATGACAAATCTCACGATGAAATAAGTGCATCATTACTTGCATATAACACAGTTACTTGTGCTATTCTTGGTAATTTCCACTAATGTCTCCATCAGATATTTCTCCCGAAGAGTCCCGTCCTGGTGTCAGAACCAAACGCTTGTAATTAA
This sequence comes from Carcinoscorpius rotundicauda, assembly GCA_011833715.1. Taxonomy (NCBI): domain Eukaryota; kingdom Metazoa; phylum Arthropoda; class Merostomata; order Xiphosura; family Limulidae; genus Carcinoscorpius; species Carcinoscorpius rotundicauda. The sequence continues at coordinate 68,652,699 of CM022400.1, forward strand.
TCTTTATAACCAGTAAAAATCTCATCAGAACACCACCAACTGAAGAGATACTTTTCAAGCGCAGTACCCTGTACACCCTTTTCTACGTTGAAGCTATTCAGAGGATAATCAGAGAATCCAACAAGAGGGTGTTATTACTGTGAGAAAACATTGGGGCTGTAATCCATTGGAGTCTTGATTAAAATTAGGAATATATATGCTGTGATGGTGGCCAGAGTAAATAAAGTTTCATCACCAATATTGAAAGAGAACACGATTCCTTGAAAGATCTGATAACTTGTCATGCAATATCAATCATCTGATATGTCTCTTATTTTCATTTGTAAACAATTATATCTCTATCGGATAGTAGCCTATATGGTCACTTAGGTCTAATTACTGACTGCTATATCTACATATGTTATTTATTTCAGAACTCGTTTCCAACAAGCTTTTATCCCGTGTAGCAAGTATTTGATCTTCTGGAATCTTCAATGAGGTCCTGAAAAGGACCATTTTTATGTTGGTATTCGATTATATTCGATCTTGCTTGTGTTATGTTCACGTGTTCGCAGCAAGAACCTGTGTTTGTTTAGGGTTAAGCACGAACCTACCAAATATGGATCTAAATGAGATTTTGTGACGTTGTCAGCTCTCACTCAGAATTACCTCGTGAGCCAGCAAGAAGTCATTAGAACATGAATCAGCTAATTTATTTAAATGTTTTCAAGATATAGGTCTTGTTGAGTGAGTTACGAGTTAGTTGAATGTATCAAACATCTCTACTGTTGCCTTCTGCAGTCTTTATTTTTCAGTTTCACCCCAGTTTATCAAGCAGCCATCTTTTGGGAGTTCATGGATTATTGTACATAGATTTGTATATGCAATGAGGTTATAAAAGTATGTTTGTTTTTTAAAGATGTTCCCTTTGATAACAACAAAAGTTAATGAGTTAAATAATAGCTTATAAGAATACGATTACCCTGTTTTATTCTACACTTTTATATCAGACTAGTAATAAAAATTGTATTTAATTGGTTTGATCAGACAGCTTTGCATTTATACACTGATTATATCTATTTGTTAGCATAGTTTCAGGTTTTGAACGCTACACGATTGGGCATAACATGTGTATTTGGTAATGAATAAATTATTTAGACCTATAATTTGAGAAAAATAAATAAAGAGTGACGTGAAGTAAAATTTAAGTTATCAGATAACTTGATTGTCAGACAAAATTTGTGAACACAGTTGATGTAATAGAATAATGCTCAGTTTCAAAGTAACTTTTAAGAGTTTTAGTTTCTCATGTTTCTCCTATATTTATCACTGATTAAATAGTTTTGAACACTCGAGGACTTCGTCTTATACCACTTAGTTTCTGTTTTATAATTCTTTTTAATCTAATGTACGCTTGTTCATCTGTTTTGTTCAACCACTGTGTTCTGCAGTTTTACCAAGGAGCCTAAAAGAAAGCATTTGATGGCACAATAGACTTATGGGCTGGAGTTAAATGAGAGATTAAAACAAAAATGTATATCTTTATTGAGTCACTGTGTGGCTGTGGTGGGCTGAGATGAATTGTGACAAGCCTAGGATTTGAGCTAACCCCTCACGTGAAGATCAGTTGCCTCCATGTCAAGTTGGTTTAGTGTTACATCAGTCAAATAGACAGAGAAGACTTCCTTTGTCTTTTTCTCATATGTGGCTCATGTCCTATTATTTTAGCATCAGTCCAATTTAGCATGTATTCTCTAGCATGTTCGCCATATTGCAGATTAATCAGTAAAAGAGAATCTTATATATATTTCAGATTTCAGAACGTTTGGAGTGGGTATTAACACTTTTATTGATAAGGAGACAACAACGTTTTGACCTACCTAGGTCATCTTCAGGTTAACAAAGAGAGAATTTGAATATCACCGTTGACGGACGCATATCCTAGGGACGAGAGTATAAACGTGTACGGGATCGTAGGGGGCGTTGCAGTTGGATGTTTCAAAACGTTGTTTTCTCTATACCAGCCGTTCTGATATACATTTTTATTTCAAGTGGGTTTCTCGTCATCAAGAGTCTAATATGTTGTGATTGTGTGGTGTTGTGTGTAATATGTTGTGATTGTGTGGTGTTGTGTGTAATATGTTGTGATTGTGTGGTGTTGTGTGTAATAGTTGTGATTGTGTGGTGTTGTGTGTAATAGTTGTGATTGTGTGGTGTTGTGTGTAATAGTTGTGATTGTGTGGTGTTGTGTGTAATAGTTGTGATTGTGTGGTGTTGTGGCTTTTGTATGCTGTTCCGCATGTCTGTCGTGTACATATTCTCTGTATATTTTAAGAGATTCCTCTAACGTAAGAGAACAATACTGTATGTATGTAATATCTAGTGTTCTACATGTCTGCCGTGTTCATGCTCTCTGTATATTTAAAGAGGTTCCTCTGACTTACTCTTTTTAAATGTTAAAGAGAAATATTTCATAAAAAAATTCAAAATTTTCAATTAAAAAAAAATATACGACCTGGGACTTCTCTTGATCATTGTTTGACTACACATATATTGGGACTCATATTTAATTGAGGTTAAATAAATATAATAACTGTCGAAGTAGCTTTTAATGAAGAACTACATGTGCAGTTTTAGGTCAAATAAGTATTAGAATTGCACGTTGGAATGATAACTCAGTCGTTATATAATGTAGAAATGCCATTGGAGTAGAATGTATTGTTTAAGCCAAGTGTTGGGTTGAAGGCAAGGGCTAAGTAAATGTGTAACTGTTCCACAATGATGGAGTTTATCTCGTATATCGCGAGAAATTTCTCGATGTCAACATATGCTTCCATATTTTTAAATGAAAACTAGAGACTTATATAACTTAGAGGAAAAAAGGGATGAAAACTTTAGTCAGTGGAAAATTATTATTATTATAAATTAATTATATAAAGTAATAAGTTTCTTTCCATATAACGACATAATTGTGCATTAAATTTAAGAAACTAAACTAAACTAAACTAACGTAGCAGGGGTTCAGTTTAGAGAGAGAGAAATCAGAAGAGTTCTCTCCCCAACTGGGGTGTTCAGGAGTTTTGTAGTTCCTCTTCGTCCCCTTTCGTGAGAAATTTTTATTTCATTTTTAATATTTCGACTCTGAAGTGGGGTATTTGTGAGTGAGAGGAACGACGGGAAACCTGGACGAGAGCAGCGAAAGTGAGGTGAGCTAGACCTTGGTTCTAGGACGGAGTACGCTGGCGAATTGATCTTTAAAATTTATGGTGATTATTCTAGGTGACGCGGTAAACGTCCCTTTTCAGATACGGCTGGGACCTGCAGGTCTGATGCCAGAGATTTTGCTATGGGAGGAAACGGGAGTACCCCGAGAAAACCCACTTTCACGGCCTGGGCGCATTAACTTTAAGTGTCTTATCTTTAGTTTATAAACAGTTATAAACGATTTTAACCAATAATTACAGATGTAGTTATTTATGGAAAACAAAAATGATTTAATCTATGAAAATGAAATTTGAGACAGTTAATCATGACCACAAAACGTGATAGTGTGCCAGATTTAAAGGTATTTGAATTTGCATAACATGGCGTGGTGTTAGAGTTAAGCTAAGCCAACCTTCAGAACGAGATAGTCTCGTGAAATCTCAAGTTCCAAAACTAAGTTAATCTTATAAATTATGAGAATCTGATTTATGTTCCAAATTAAAATATTATAGTTTTCAGTTGACTTTTGCTGCCGTATTGACTCAATTATGAAATGAGGTTTCTGAATAATAATTAGGCTGTATAATATATATATAGTCGCCTTATAATCGCGGCCGATCACAGGTCTCTTTCCCTACTCTAGCCTATCGCATCTCCAGATATAATTGTCTACGCATGCGCGCCAACTAGTCCCTCAAAGTCATTCCTACTTCTAGCAATTATTCTACCTGCAGGGTTTTCAGTTATTGATTTTGTGGACCAAAAATGAACTTTATGAAACTCAGTTTTTCTCTTCCACGGTTACTGAAAATTTGGTCACTTTACATTCGAAATTGTCCTATAACTGGGCCTTTCAAGTTATAGAAAATACATGACACCAAAGTCGTCATACCTAATCCAGTCGTATATCTAGCGTTCAATGTCCTAAAGACGTTTCAGACCCATTAAAAATGGGTGAAAGGAAACCTCTTACTAAGCAGTAATATGGAAAAAAGTTCAGTTGAATTGTCACACCAACTGCTTAGCACGTGCAACCTGGGTCCACCACACTCACTGATTATCACCAAAGCTCATTTTTCTCGAGTTATTGGACCGGAATATATCAAAAAGGCTTAAGTCGACCATTCCATTGTTAGTTAACCGTGAACGTGCATTGTTGCAGAGATTCAATCCCCCAGTGAATGAATTCTTACATCGTGCCTTTTGGTGTTACTCATCTGGCTGTCCCCCTACGTCTCTCTATTTAAAAGTAATAATACGACAGACTGATACTTTAAGCAACCTCTTAAGCTCCATAAAGCGAAATATAGAAAGATAAAGGGGTGGAAGGGTTTTCATGTTCCTAAAGACGAAAACCTGTTAAGTTTTAGTTGTGTGTTTCTTCGCAATACCGTGTGAAAGCTTAACACTCTGTTAACAAGATAAAGTGAGATTTCCACACACGTAGTCTCGGACATTCAGCAATTATTATTTTTCGCTTAGCCCCACTGATCAAACTCTATTAAGCCTAAAATATTTGTTATAATGTAGGTACAAAAGTCTTGTTTTTATTTTATCTACTAAAACCATGCTAACACCAAACCGCGATAGTTATAAAATACTGGTTTTAATAAATGCATTAAAAGACTGGCTGATCAAATCGTGTTAAACCTAAAAATGTTCATTTCAATTCGTTTACTAAAACGCTGAGTAAAGCACTATCATTTTGATACAATGTTCCTTATGCTGTAATAGATGTACTTTATCTCTGTTTGAAATAGAACAGACCTGACCTTTAATCTAACGAAGGTACCAAGATTAAAAGCACAATCTATGCCTGAGTTTTATCAACTGTTGTTTTATTTTACTGAGGTTGTCAACGAAACCGATGAACGCTCTTACGAAAGCCTATCCAAATTGATATCTCCGTTGTTTAAAAATAAAACACTATTTACATTGCGCGGGTACCCCAGTGGCTCAGCGGTATTTATGTGAACTTACAACGCTAGAAACCAGGTTTCGATACCCGTAGTGGGCAAAGCAGAGATAGCCCATCGAGTAGCTTTGTGCCCAGTTCAAAACTACAAGAATATCTTTTTGCGGAGTGGAAAATTTTTGTGTCAACCTACAAAACTAAATCAACTTTCCCACCTACACTTTCGAGTCTACAGAACAACTAAAGAAAGTCTATTGGTTTGAGGAATATGATTTATTGATTATTAGAGAAAAGTAGAAGAAAACTTGAACAGACTCGCCCACGTGCTATTTTCCTTTCGCCTGAAACCAAGACAAAATCTCTCAAGACAATTTTGTTCTGGTATGCTTTCTCTTGCAACACCAACACACCCAAGTTTGATGTTTTACAGCAACGTCCAACACAAGTGTCTAATCTTTCTTAACAGACTTAAACCCGAGTTTAGGCTCTTTTAATAGTCTTAAACTCCGGTTTATCCTCTTGGGGTGGTCTTAGACGAAGATTTAATGAAGTATCATAGTCTTAAGCCTAGTTACACTTTATTTCTGAGAATTGGTATTTTTATGTAACTTTAAACCAAAATCTAATGGTGTGCTTTCATTCTTAACAATAAACCCAAAATAATAAACCATGTTTTTCTAAAAGAGTCCCGTTGTTGTTGTTTTTACTAGTCCTTTGTTGTTGTTACTTTGAAAGGGAAATTCAACGTGAGAACAAAAATTCGAGACTGCATGTCAGTATGACAGATAAGCCTAACACAAACAAAATCTCTTAAGTGTTGTCACTAATTGCTTTTTCCATGTTTATCTTTGGTTCGGCTTCGTCTGCAATGTCATTAAAAACAAAAACATCTGACGGTTTCTTTTCTCAATCCAATTTCGCCTCGTCTTTACGTTGGTGGATATTTTTTCCAACGATTGTTTGCCAGATAAAACGATGTGGTTACAGAAGTTAGGCCAGCAGAGCCAAGTGAATCTACAGATCAGATGGTCCAGAGTTAGAACCGTGACGTCGTTAAACCCACACTGCTTTTACAAAAGCAATAGTCACTTCGTATATTTGGTTCTATTCAAAGAACCAGACACCTTTCTGGCGATGGGTCTGTCCAACTTCCGTTCGGCCAGCTCAACGTTAGAAACGACAATATCTAAAAAACGAGTTATGACCTTTAGTCAAGCATGACCAGATAGCCTCGTCATCTGAGGATCAGAGATTCGAATCCCAGCAAACATGCTCGCTCTTTCAACCGTGGGGGCGTTCAAATCTAACGGTCAATTTCACTATTCATTGGTAAGAGTAGCCCAAGAGTTGGAGGCGATGACTAGCTCCCTTCCCTTTAGTCTCACACTGCTAAATTAGGGGCGGTATTAACCATAACACCTGGAGTCTTTGACCTAGCAGTTCACTTCCCCTGCCGGTAAGTTTGAAAACTACGTTATACAAGTAACGTTTCATTTTACTTGGAATAACCTTTTTCATTTAGTTTTTTGTTCTTTTCATTATATAAAGAACTAATGAATGAAATACAGAACATCACCGTTTACTTCACTTTCTATCCAAGACCTCACAAGACATTCCTTTTCTAATATTTTATATCTTCCAAACGCTTCGTGACTCACTGACTTTGTTTAAACACAATAAACCAGAGGGATCAGGCATTTTCAATTTCGCGCAAAGCTACTTGAGGGCTATCCGCGCTAGCCGTTAATAAATTAGCCGTTTAAGACTAGAAGGAAGGCAGATAGTCATCACCACCCACCGCCAATTCTTGGGCTACTTTTTTGCTAACGAATAGTGGGATTAATCGTTAAATTGTAACGACCCCATGGCTGAAAGGGCGAGCATGTTTGGTACGACCGGGATTCGAGCCTTCGACCCTCGGATTACGAGTCGAACGTCTTGACACGCTTGGCCATGCCGGGCCTAAAAATGGAAACAGCAGTCAGGTTCTGACGTAAGATGAAAACCAGCGACAGGACAAACTACGTCAGCAATATTGTTTAGCACCATATTACAGTTTGACATATCGTTGAATTTATATTCTTTGAAATCCAAAAATATTACACAAAAAATAAATGTGTTTAAAACATAAAGTTAGTAGGACTGTTAGTTAGGGCCCGGTGGAGAAATGTGTTTAAAACGTAAAGTTAGTCGGACTGTTAGTTTGGGCCCGGTAGAGAAATGTGTTTAAAACATAAAGTTAGTAGGACTGTTAGTTAGGGCCTGGTGAGGAAATGTCTTTAAAACATAAAGTTAGTAGGACTGTTAGTTAGGGCTCGGTGACGAAATGTCATTAAAACGTAAAGTTAGTAGGACTGTTTGTTAGGGCCCGGAGGAGAAATGTGTTTAAAACATAAAGTTAGTACGACTGTTAGTTAGGGCCCAGTGGAAAAATTGGTTTAAAACATAAAGTTAGTAGGACTGTTAGTTTGGGCCTGGTGAGGAAATGTCTTTAAAACATAAAGTTAGTAGGACTGTTAGTTAGGGCTCGGTGACGAAATGTGTTTAAAACATAAAGTTAGTAGGACTGTTAGTTAGCGCCCGGTGACGAAATGTTTTTAAAATGTATAGCTAGTAGGACTGTTAGTTAGGGCCCGGTGACGAAATGTCTTTAAAACATAAGGTTAGTTGGAATGTTAGTTAGGGCCCGGTGACGAAATGTGTTTAAAACATAAAGCTAGTAGGACTGTTAGTTAGGGCCCAGTGGAGAAATGTGTTTAAAACATAAAGTTAGTAGGACTGTTAGTTTGGGCTTGGTGAGGAAATGTCTTTAAAACATAAAGTTAGTACGACTGTTAGTTAGGGTCCGGTGACGAAATGTCTTTAAAACATAAAGTTAGTAGGACTGTTAGTTAGGGCCCGGGGGAGAAATGTGTTTAAAACGTAAAGTTAGTAGAACTGTTAGTTTGGGCCCGGGGGAGAAATGTGTTTAAAACGTAAAGTTAGTAGAACTGTTAGTTTGGGCCCGGTAGAGAAATGTGTTTAAAACATAAAGTTAGTAGAACTGTTAGTTTGGGCCCGGTAGAGAAATGTGTTTAAAACATAAAGTTAGTAGGACTGTTACTTAGGTCCTGGTGAGAAAATGTGTTTAAAACATAAAGTTAGTAGGACTGTTAGTTAGGGCCTGGTGAGGTAATGTCTTTAAAATATTAAGTTAGTAGGATTGATAGTTTGGGCCCGGTGGAGAAATGTGTTTAAAACGTAAAGTTAGTTGGACTGTTAGTTAGGGCACGGTGACGAAATGTCTTTAAAAGATAAAGCTCGTAGGATTGTTAGTTAGGGACTGGTGGAGAAATGTGTTTAAAACATAAAGTTAGTAGGACTGCTTGTTTGGGCCCGGTTACGAAATGTCTTTAAAACATAGAGTTAGTGGGACTGTTAGTTAGGGCCTGGTGACGAAGTGTCTTTAAAATATTAAGTTAGTAGGATTGATAGTTTGGGCCCGGTGGAGAAATGTGTTTAAAATGTAAAGTTAATTGGACTGTTAGTTAGGGACTGGTGGAGAAATGTCTTTAAAACATTGAGTTAGTGGGACTGTTAGTTAGGGCCCAGTGATGAAATGTCTTTAAAACATGAAGTTAGTAGAACTGTTAGTTAGGGCCCGGTGAAGAAATGTCTTTAAAACATAAAGTTAGTTGGGGTGTTAGTTAGGGCGCAGTGGAGAAATGTGTTTAAAACATAAAGTTAGTAGGACTGTTAGGGACTGGTGGAGAAATGAGTTTAAAACATAAAGTTAGCCGTACTGTTAGTTAGGGCTCGGTTACGAAATGTCTTTAAAACATAAAGTTAGTAGGACTGTTAGTTAGGGACTGGTGAAGAAATTTGTTTAAAGCATAAAGTTATTCGAACTGTTAGTTAGGGCTCGGTGACAAAATGTGTTTAAAACATAACGTTAGTACGACTGTTAGTTAGGGCCCAGTGGAGAAATGTGTTTAAAACATAAAGTTAGTAGGACTGTTAGTTAGGGCCCGGTGACAAAATGTGTTTAAAACATAAAGTTAGTAGGACCGTTTGTTAGGGCCCGGTGGAGAAATGTGTTTAAAACATAACGTTAGTACGACTGTTAGTTAGGGCCCAGTGGAGAAATGTGTTTAAAACATAAAGTTAGTAGGACTGTTAGTTAGGTCCTGGTGAGAAAATGTGTTTAAAACATAAAGTTAGTAGGACTGTTAGATAGGGCCTGGTGACGAAATGTCTTTAAAACATAAAGTTAGTAGGATTGATAGTTTGGGCCCGGTGGAGAAATGTGTTTAAAATGTAAAGTTAGTTGGACTGTTAGTTAGGGACTGGTGGAGAAATGTCTTTAAAACATAGAGTTAGTGGGACTGTTAGTTAGGGCTCGGTGACGAAATGTGTTTAAAACATAAAGTTAGTAGGACTGTTAGTTAGGGCCCGGTGAGGAAATGTCTTTAAAACATAAAGTTAGTTGGGGTGTTAGTTAGGGCGCAGTGGAGAAATGTGTTTAAAACATAAAGTTAGTAGGACTGTTAGTTAGGGACTGGTGAAGAAATTTGTTTAAAGCATAAAGTTATTCGAACTGTTAGTTAGGGCCCGGTGACAAAATGTGTTTAAAACATAACGTTAGTACGACTGTTAGTTAGGGCCCAGTGGAGAAATGTGTTTAAAACGTAAAGTTAGTAGGACTGTTAGTTAGGGACTGGTGGAGAAATGTGTTTAAAACATAAAATTAGTAGGACTGTTAGCTAGGGCTTGGTGACGAAATGTCTTTAAAACATAAAGTTAGTAGGACTGTTAGTTAGGGACTGGTGGAGAAATGAGTTTAAAACATAAAGTTAGTCGTACTGTTAGCTAGGGCTTGGTGACGAAATGTCTTTAAAACATAAAGTTAGTAGGACTGTTAGTTAGGGACTGGTGGAGAAATGAGTTTAAAACATAAAGTTAGTCGTACTGTTAGTTAGGGCTCGGTTACGAAATGTCTTTAAAACATAAAGTTAGTAGGACTGTTAGTTAGGGCCCGGTGGAGAAATATGTTTAAAACATAAAATTAGTAGGACTGTTAGCTAGGGCGCTGGATTTACTATCTGAGGATTAAGGGTTCGAATTTAGTTGTTGAACATGCTCACGCTTTTAGTTGTTGGCCGTTGTAATGTGATAGTAAATTCTATTATTTGTTATAAGTAGTATTTCCATGTTTACGGTGATTATGTTGACTTGCTACATTCTCTTTATCCTGTCACTTGAGAATTCAAAGAATTTTTTACAGATACCTTTGGAACAACTTTGCGTGATATTAATGACAAATTATCGTGTTTGTTTTGACCTTAAGACAGAGTTTTCGACCCCGATTCCAGAGATTATATTTAAGAAAGAGAGTAGAAATGGAATAAAACTTTAGTGGTCACAAATTTTTGCACTGAATAATTACAAATTGTCAACAAATAGCCCAGATCTTTGAGTCCTATTTGAGTAAACGTTACTTATCCATCAAGTAAGTTTCCAGATGTTAAGCTCCAGAAAAGGTTATTTTCTGACCATTTTAATGAATAGTAAAGTGACAAGCAAAGTTCTCACGTGTCTATCAAGGTTATTCTGCGATTTACTACATTTTTCTGTGTCAAGAAACTCGTCACGTGACGAATGTAACTTACCACTTAAGAGAGAGACGTGATCTTGAGATGGAGTGCTATTTTTTAGAAGACAAAGAAATGGTACAAACTGATATTCAACGCATCTAGTAAAATTGTCTGTACCTTTTCTGTGGAAATATTTTTAAAAGAAATAGAAAATAAAGTTGTTATTTTTTTAAGGTTCATTCTCAATTCATCAAGTAAAATAAGGTGAAAGTTGTCACGCCAGACATTAAGATATGTATTTTTTTTGTACAAGTGTTAAAGAAGAAAGCAAATGAGAAAGTATATCGCGTTGAAAGAAATTCATAAAGAAAATGTGTTTTTGGTGTGTGTGTGTGTGGGGGGGAGATTCTCACCGCAAAACAAAGATCGGTATTGAGAGACTTTTAAATGGCACAGCACGTTCCTAAAACGTAGAGTTTTTCTCACCATCCAAACCCTCCAAGAAAATTCTCGGTTTCAATTGACCTATAAGACTTAAAATCTGAAAAAAAAAACAGTCGATTCCAACTGCGAATAAGAAAAGAAAAACAAACACATTTGTATTATCTATATAATAGACTCTTAGAAAGTTAAAAGGATTCGAACATTAATAAAAAACCATTAACTTCTACAAAATGAACAATGAGAAATCTCTCTAAAAATTTGTGCAATGAACATTAAAGTCTCTTTTAGAATTATTTGAAAGTTCTGATTAAAGAATTCATTTATTGGTTCTTTTGATTACTATTGTTGTTTATCGCTAATCGATTATTATAACTTCTATTTCGATCCCGTTCTAAAAATGTAACGATTCTTTCCTTATATGGCATCGCGCTAAACATGCTCGCTCTCCCAGCCGTGGGGGCGTTATAATGTGACGATCAATCCCACTATTCGTTGGTAAAAGAGTAGCTCAAGAGTTGGCGGTGGGTGGTGATGACTAGCTGCCTTCCCTCTAGTCTTACACTGCTAAATTAGGGACGGTTAGCACAGATAGCCCTCAAGTAGCTTTGTGCGAAATTCCAAAAATAAACTTTCTTTACTTATACGTTTTAATAAGATCATAGATGTAATATTAGACGAACGACTAATAATCTCAGTGGTCAGTCTTTGGACTTGTGATGATGCTCAAAGATCTGTACCCGTGGTGAGGACAACACCACAGATGGTCCATTGTGTAGTTTTTTGTTTAACAACAAACAAACATCCAGACAACATATGAAAGTGGGTTATTTTATTTATTTTGACTAATTACATTATGCAGTGTGAAGAACTGGCTGCAAATGTTTTATAACAATCACATTTTTAACAACAACCAGACGGAGCCACCAGCAGTAATTAATGAGAGTACTTCCAGTATTCATGGTAATTTTGTCTACACGTTATTTTTTTTGTGTGTGAAACGCACTGAGCCCCCAGTGGTAATTAGTGGAAGTAATTGTACTGTTTACTTATTTGTGCTTGCATTATCTCGTGTGACTCGTATCCTATTGGGGACCCTGAAACCAATAATTCTGAGACCCACGAGCTATTTGGCGCATAAAAGGTTCAGAAAACTCTTCGTTTCACAAGACTGATGAGGGACACCATCAGCGGATCTATGGTTAATTTGTTTTTACTATTAACTGATTAAACGGATCTCACAAGATATTCGGTTTCTTTTGTTTGTTGTGTTTTTTGTTAATTGATGAATCGCATAAAATCGTGGTAGCTTAATCGATATTTTAGTAAATAAATGCCATAAAAATTCCTTTATGTTAGCGATGTGTAAGAGATGTAATTGTGGACACTGCTATTTGGTCACCTGAAGTTAAAACTTTTTCCTTGTTAGTTTCGGTTATTCTCGTGTTACTTGGCCATCTGCAGTTTACCTCTTGCTCATTGGTCAGCTGAAGACAAGTGTTTATTTTCCTGTTAGTATCAATTGATATATTATTTATTTATTGTAATCAGAAATTTGAATAGAACGATATCCTAAAATGGATGCAGTTATTGTTTTTCATGGACGACGTTGTTGTTGTTGTTGTTTTGGAACTAAGCACAAAGCTACACAATGGGCTATCTGTGTACTGCCCACCACGGGTATCGAAACCCGGATTTTAGAGGGAAAGGCCGCAGACATATCGCTGAGCCACTGGGGGGCTTCATGGATGACATTAAAAAGTTACGTGAAAACTGTGAAGTGGTTAACACATGTGACGTAATATGATATCCTCCGCGAAGAAAAATAACAAAATATTAAATGTTTTTTTCTTGGTTCTATGGAACCTCAGTTTTAGTGCACTCAATTTATTCTTTTCAGAAATTTAACTTTTTAATATTTGCTGTTTAACTTATGCTTGGTTGGAGTTAATCAAGTAAATCAGGCTATTCAATTAGGTTCTCTAAGTTTGTTTGTTTTTTACGGAAAGGAACACTTTCTTTGACAGAAGTTACCAATTGTATGGTTTATCATAATTTTCTAGCAAGACTCGTTACAGAGGGCCCGGCATGGCCTAGCGTGTTAAGGCGTGCGACTCGTAATCTGAGGGTCGCGGGTTCGCATCCCGTCACACCAAACATGCTCGCCCTTTCAGCCATAGAAGCGTTATAAGGTGACGGTTGATCTCACTATTCGTTGGTAAAAGAGTAGCCCAAGAGTTGGCGATGACTAGCTGTCTTCCCTCTTATATTATACTACTAAATTAGAAACGGCTAGCATAGATAACCCTCGAGTAGCTTTGTGCGAAATTCAAAAACAAACAAACAAAAAACAACCGAAAAGTACCGTTTAATATCACACGAAGTGCGAATGAGCACCTTTGCGTCGATCGAGCGAATATTTTGCTACGGCTCAAAATAGTGGAAAGAACGGCTCGCTCCCCATTTATAAGATTACCTTTACAATATATATATTTACAATTCATCAGGTTATTAGTCGGTTTAATGATTGGTGTTATACCAACACTTCTGGTTTCATTGTTCTATCTGGTCTGGCCTCACCTTAAGCCTAGCTCTTCCGTAACAAAGCAATAATTTAGCGTCCGCTGCTTCAAATACAAAACAAGGCGTTGAAACATAGAGAGAATAGGGTTGCGACACGAAGTTGCATGTCGTGAACAACACAGAAAATGTTTATTCAACCTCTACAACACCGTTTCTGCACGATCACGCAACGCTTGAACAAAAGAGAGTTGACAACTCAAATATTTGTAAGAAACCAAAGTAACATCAATTGTGTATGATCGATTGTTTCTGCTATTGTAACTTACTGCTAATGTTTCACACTAGAAGAAGAAAATAAAACGGTTAAATATTTAGCTTCTCAGGAACTTTGTTAGCACATTCCAATGAAATACATCACTTCTCAGAGTGAAAGAACCAAGTTACTCTCTCTTTAAAGAACGTAAATTTAAATGAACCTCAAAAGATGACGAAACACAAATCCATTTGTAACTGTGCAGAACTTTAAAAATTGTAGAATAATGGGAAAAATAAACAAAGGAACACAGCCATTAAGGCTTAGATCAAAAGATGAAACAGTCTGTTCGTCATTAGTTCGGTACGTATTATCTTTTTTTTCCATCTGTCATTTAGAAGAACCTTTCTTAAGGATTCTATTTCTTAATCAGAAGAAGGAAGAAATAATAAAAAAAACCCAAAACCAAAAGTTTTTTGATGCCAGAAGCCTATTTGAATTTCTGGATGTACAGTTCTACTTACTTTTGACTATTAAATACTTTTATTTTCAACCACGTTACTTTTGTAAGGTACAACGATCTTTCGTTTCTCTTTTAGTTTATTGTGGGAATTACATATTCAAGTTTGACTACAAAACTGGATGCTTTGAAAAGTCGTATGATCTGCTCCCTTCAAACGTCACTGAAAATCGATTGTTTTGTTATTAAATTCCAGCTTCGATACTCTACACAGCAGTGGTACGTGGGAAAGTGGCTCTTCCATGTGACATCTCCTCTCCCTCCGTCAATGACTCTGCAGCTCTCGTCCTCTGGTACAAAGATGACTCTGCTCAGCCCATCTACACTCTGGACGCCAGACGGGGTAACGTGGACCAGGCTCACCAGTCTTCCAGTCCTCAGTTGGAGAGTCGTGCCTACTTCAATATGATCAACAGACCAGCGTTTCTACAGTTGGATCCCGTGAAGGAAGATGACGCTGGAGAGTACAGGTGTCGAGTGGATTTTCATAAAGCCCGGACTGTGAATACGGTCATCACGTTGAAAGTTATAGGTAACAACTACATATTGGCACATCTAGTAACTCAGCTTAACACCTTTATAACTATGTAAGTTAAATTCAGAGAAATGTATCTACAGACATCAAACGGATACCAAAACTCAAACATATGTCTTTACTATAAGAGACGACGTTAATATTCGTTATTAATTAACCTTTCACTCTGTTATGAACTTTAAAGTATCTTCCACTCTGTTACGAACCATCAAGTATCTTTAAGTCTATTGTCAACAACCATAAAGTCTGTTTGTTTTGTTTGTTTGTTTTGGAATTTCGCACAAAGCTACTCTAGGGCTATCTGTGCTAGCCGTCCCTAATTTAGCAGTGTAAGACTAGAGGGAAGGCAGCTAGTCATCACCACCCACCGCCAACTCTTGGGCTACTCTTACCAACGAATAGTGGGATTGACCGTCACATTATACATCCCCACGGCTGGGAGGGCGAGCATGTTTAGCGCGACGCGGGCTCGAACCCGCGACCCTCGGATTACGAGCGCACGCCTTAACGCGCTCGGCCATGCCAGGCCCCATAAAGTGTCTTTCACTCCATTATGAACAGGTTTCGACAAAAAATTTAAAACTCTCGTAATCTCTTTCAAAACATACAAAAAACAGTGAGTGAATAATCAAACAATTTGAAATGACTGATAACATCTATATTAAAATGTTTTTATTGTCTGTTCAAACAACAATTATTACAGCTAGTGTTAACAATATCTTTCTAATTTCCAGAGTGGTACTTTAAAAAGGCTTTGTTGACGTTCTGGTAGGTTTTGTTTTTGTTTATATAAAATATTATTTTTGTTTGTGGTCTGGCATGGCCAAGCGCGTAAGGCGTGCGATTCGTAATCCGAGGGTCGCGGGTTCGTGCCCGCGTTGCGTTAAGCATGCTCGCCCTCCCAGCCGTGAGGGTGTATAATGTTACGGTCAATCCCACTATTTGTTGGTAAAAGAATAGTCCAAGAGTTGGCGGTGGGTGGTGATGACTAGCTGCCTTCCCTTTAGTCTTACACTGCCAAATTAGGGACGGCTAGCACAGATAGCTCTCGAGTAGCTTTGTGAGAAGTTCCAAAACAAACAATTTTTGTTTGTTGTTTTTAATTTCGCGCAAAGCTACTCGAGGGCTATCTGCGCTAGCCGTCCCTAATTTAGCTGTCTAAGACTAGAGGGAAAGCTGCTAGTCATCACCACCCATCGTTAGCTCTTGGGCTACACATTGTACAAACGAATAATGGAATTGACCATGACGTTATAACGTCCCAACGGCTAAAAGGGGCGAGTTGTTTGGTGCGACATGTATTCGTACTCGCGATCCTCAAATTACGAGTTCAACGCCTTAACCAACCTCGTCATGGCGGGCCTATGAAGGAAGGTGTTACTTGCTTATTGGATGATTTAATTCATTTTGATCAGTATAACTGTATAAAATTATTATGTAATGACTTACGACATTAAACACTCCTGGTCTTTTCCCTTGTGCAAAAAGTAGCTTTTCTGTTTTAAAGTTTGTTTTTATTATTGTTGTTGATAGAATCATCTTTATTTGACCAAAATTTATAAACAGTTTCTTTTATTGTCGTACGTAATTATACGTTTGGCTTTGTTAAGAGTGTCTAACGTCTTTATCAAAATATAAATAAATAAAGTTCGTTGGAACATGTCCATCCCTTCCTTGTGACTGTACAGCCACATTTGTTATATTAAACTGTCTCTGTATTTATTCCCAGCGGGATAGCTGGTATCATCAGTTTCAGAAGAATGTTTTATCTTCACAGTTCCCCCCAGAGAGCCTGTGATAGCTGATGAAGACGGAAAACAATTAAAGGGTCTAGTGGGGCCCTTCAACGAAGGACAGTCGTTGACGTTGATGTGTAGCGTCACTGGAGGTGAGGAGTTTTCGAAATAAGGACAAAATGAAAGGGGCCTACGTCCCGGACATCTGGTAAGTATGAACCATCTTAAAGCTTTGCATTCCGGACATCTGGTAAGTATAAGCTATCTCAGAGGTCTGCGTTCCGGACATCTGGTATGAATTATCTGAGAGGTCTGCATTCCAGACATCTGGTAAGTATGAACTATCTGAGAGGTCTGCATTCCAGACATCTGGTAAGTATGAACTATCTGAGAGGTCTGCATTCCGGACATCTGGTAAGTATGAACTATCTGAGAGGTCTGCATTCCGGACATCTGGTAAGTATGAACTGTCTGAGAGGTCTGCATTCCGGACATCTGGTAAGTATGAACTATCTGAGAGGTCTGCATTCCGGACATCTGGTAAGTATGAACTATCTGAGAGGTCTGCATTCCGGACATCTGGTAAGTATGAACTATCTTATCGCCAGAAGATCTATCTTTCATAGTTTTACTACGGGAACTGACGAGTATTGAATCTTCTCTTAGAAAAACGTTATAGTTTATTATCTACAATATCTGGAACGACAACACGAGATTCTTAGAAAAATCTGTTTGAAAATAGATACAGATATACTAATATATAAGAATGTAAACTACGGGTCACTAGATCTGTGTAAAACTGAGGGACAACACGAGTTGAAAGCTGTTACTCAGGGACAGGAGCCTTATTACAATCCTTTAACTTTACATAGATATGGTTAATGAGGGACACAGATTTTAACTTTCGTTCTGTCGACACACAAAAACCCTGTTGTTTGAGTCATAAGTACAGTTCAGTCGACTGAAGTGAATCTGGTATCGAAAGACGGGAATGTTTATATATATATATATATATATATATATATACAATATACGAATATATCAGTCTGGTAATTGTTATATTTCGCATCTTAACGTCTTATAGGAAAACCTCGTCCGTCTCTGACTTGGTGGCAGGATTACACGCTCTTGGACGACAACTACACATTCAGTTCCGACGAGGTCGTCATAAACAAAATTGTTATTCCTGAAATCGAGAGAGACGACTTGAGAACCGTTTTAACCTGCCAGGCATCCAATAATAACATTACAATTCCAGCTTCGACGACAATTACTTTAAAACTGAACTGTGAGTACTCAGTGAATATCACTCCTAGATAAACACGATCCTATGTTCGGAACCCGATTGATAGAGATTAGAAAGTTCCTTTTGTCTCATTCGTTTGTTTAATTACTTATAATCTTTCTTTAATTTATTGGCCAAACAGTATAATTCTTAACCCTAGATTTTTCACTTATTTAGTTCACTTACCTAGTCCTGTATAAGGGTGAGGTGTTATTCCTATGATAGTCCTGTATTTCCTGTATAAGGGTGAGGTGTTAGTCCTATGATAGTCCTGTATTTCCTGTATAAGGGTGAGGTGTTAGTCCTATGATAGTCCTGTATTTCCTGTATAAGGGTGAGGTGTTAGTCCTGTGATAGTTCTTATTAAATTTGGAGCTTTAGAAATGCGTTGGAATCCATTGGGTATTTCAGACTGTGAGTACGTTGTAAGAACAACAGTGAATTATAGAAAATAAGGAAGGTAGCTTCAACATAACTGTTTATTACAGATTTAAGTCATTTCACTTTTATCTGTGTCGCTTACGTCTTAGGCCCGGCATGGCCAAGCGTGTTAAGGCGTACGACTCGTAATCCGAGGGCACAGGTTCACATCCCCATCGCACCAAACGTGTTCGCCCTTTCGGCAGTGGGGGCGTTATAATGTGACGGTGAATCCTACTATTCGTTGGTAAAAGATTTGTCCAAGAGTTGGCGGTGAGTAGTGATGACTAGCTGCCTTCCCTGTAATCTTACACTGCTAAATTAGCGACGCCTAGCGCAGATAGCCCTCGAGTAGCTTTGTGCAAAATTCAAAACAAACAAAAAACAAGCTAACGTATTTTCTCTTTTTCATATTTCATTCAAACTGTATTTGCAATATTTCTTTTTTTTCGTGTTTTTCCAACGTTTATTTCATTTATATTTACAAAACTTCTTCCTCATTCTTTGTAAGTCAAATACTGTATGTATCTTGACTGTATTTATCTTTACTGTACGTATTTTTACTGTATGTATCTTTGCTATATTTATCTTTACTGTACGTATCTTTACTGTATGTATCGTTACTGTATTCATCTTTACTGTATGCACCTTTACTGTATTCATATTCACTGTATGTATCTTTATTGTATTTATATTCACTGTATGCATCTTTACTGTATTTACACTACTTACTTTTATTACTTGTATTTACACTACTTACTTTTTATTACTTGTATTTACACTATTTACTTTTTATCACTTGTATTTATACTGCTTACTTTTTATCACTTGTATTTATACTGCTTACTTTTTATTATTTGTATTTACACTACTTACTTTTTATCACTTGTATTTATACTACTTACTTTTTATTACTTGTATTTACACTACTTACTTTTTATCACTTGTATTTACACTACTTACTTTTTATTACTTGTATTTACACTATTTACTTTTTATCACTTGTATTTATACTGCTTACTTTTTATTACTTGTATTTACACTATTTACTTTTTATCACTTGTATTTATACTGCTTACTTTTTATCACTTGTATTACACTACTTACTTTTTATTACTTGTATTTATACTGCTTACTTTTTATCACTTGTATTTACACTATTTACTTTTTATCACTTGTATTTATACTATTTAACTTTACTTTTTATCACTGTATTACACTACTTACTTTTTATTACTTGTATTTATACTGCTTACTTTTTATCACTTGTATTTATACTTTATTACTTTATCACTTGTATTACTATTACTATTTTACTTTATCACTTGTATTTATACTGCTTACTTTTTCACTTGTATTACACTACTTACTTTTTATTACTTGATTTATACTGCTTACTTTTTATCACTTTTATTTACACTATTCTTTTATCACTTGTATTTATACTGCTTACTTTTTATCACTTGTATTACACTACTTACTTTTTATTACTTGTATTTATACTGCTTACTTTTTATCACTTGTATTTATACTATTTACTTTTTATCACTTGTATTTACACTATTTACTTTTTATCACTTGTATTTATACTGCTTACTTTTTATCACTTGTATTACACTACTTACTTTTTATTACTTGTATTTATACTGCTTACTTTTTATTACTTGTATTTATACTGCTTACTTTTTATCACTTGTATTTACACTATTTACTTTTTATCACTTGTATTTATACTGCTTACTTTTTATCACTTGTATTACACTACTTACTTTTTATTACTTGTATTTATACTGCTTACTTTTTATCACTTGTATTTATACTATTTACTTTTTATCACTTGTATTTACACTATTTACTTTTTATCACTTGTATTTACACTATTTACTTTTTATTACTTGTATTTACACTACTTACTTTTTATTACTTGTATTTATACTGCTTACTTTTTATCACTTGTATTTATACTATTTACTTTTTATCACTTGTATTTACACTATTTACTTTTTATCACTTGTATTTATACTGCTTACTTTTTATCACTTGTATTACACTACTTACTTTTTATTACTTGTATTTATACTGCTTACTTTTTATTACTTGTATTTATACTGCTTACTTTTTATCACTTGTATTTACACTATTTACTTTTTATCACTTGTATTTATACTGCTTACTTTTTATCACTTGTATTACACTACTTACTTTTTATTACTTGTATTTATACTGCTTACTTTTTATCACTTGTATTTATACTATTTACTTTTTATCACTTGTATTTACACTATTTACTTTTTATCACTTGTATTTACACTATTTACTTTTTATTACTTGTATTTACACTACTTACTTTTTATTATTTGTATTTACACTTTTTAGGTTCAGTGTTTAAAAGTCACCAACTTTCAATCTATACAAAGTAAGGTCTACCGCTTACAAGTTCACTAGTTATAAACCCATACACAAACAGTTAGTGTTTGATTCAGTGACGTATTATGTCCCTTGTCCCTATTTCAGTGTTAAAACTTTACTTGCATGAGTTCATATCTCCAGGTTTCTCTTGTTGTGTCATTAGTTGTATCTTAGCCACTTTCATTGTATCAATATCTAAATGGCTGATCAACTCTTTCTATAGCACGCTGTCTACATTGTAAAAATCTTTCACTCGTTAAGTAAACATTCTTTAATCTACAGTAAAACCGGTCGAACTATATATCATCCAGTCTCAGGGTACAATGTCAACTAACAAAGAAGTTAAATTAACGTGTATTGCACGTGGCTCTCGACCTCCTGCAATCATCACCTGGTGGAAAGGTTCACAACAAATATCCCCCTCTGGTGTCCGTGTCACGACAGAAGGCGATACGACCTCAAGCAGCCTACTGTTTACACCATTAGTGGAAGACAACGGTAAGCACGTGTCGTGCAGGGCTGAAAACCTCAGAATTCCTAACAGCGAGATGCAGAAAGGCTTAACCCTAGAAGTTCACTGTGAGTAAACTTTGATCACTTTTACACTTGCACATAAGGAATGAGACATTTTTAAAAAACAAACTTCCTTTTATTTATTAATAATTCACACATAATATGGAACGACATACTTTCTTTTATTGATTTACGTGCACGTGAAGTTGTACGATCCTTTCTAAAGAGGCTGGACGACAAGATCGAGGGCTCGCGATGCCAAAATTCGGGTTTCGATACCAGTGGTGAATGAATGTATTTTGTGACCTCACAACGATTGATATCCGTACCTTAAGTACTTGAAAATTACTTTGTTTAGCTTTGGTTCAACCAGGGTCCTTTTCAAACTGCCCTCAGTGTGGTTTTCTTGTATTTATCTATAAAACAGTTACCCTTTGTCATCATTTTATATAGATACAGCTTATCTGTTCTGTTTACTTTAGCGGCATTACTAACGCTAAAAACAAACAAACAAACGAGGCCCGGCATGGCCAAGCGTGTTAAGGCGTGCGACTCGTAATCCGAAGGTCGCGGGTTCGAATCCCCCTCGCACTAAACATGCTCCCCCCATTTCAGCCGTGGGGGCGTTCTAATGTGATGGTCTATCTCACTATTCGTTGGTAAAAGAGTAGCCTAAGAGTTGGCGATGGGTGGTGATGACTCGCTGCCTTCCTTCTTGTCTTACACTGCCGAAT
Organism: Carcinoscorpius rotundicauda; assembly: GCA_011833715.1. NCBI lineage: Eukaryota > Metazoa > Arthropoda > Merostomata > Xiphosura > Limulidae > Carcinoscorpius > Carcinoscorpius rotundicauda. Next base: position 68,674,739 of record CM022400.1, read on the forward strand.
TAGAGACGGCTAGCGCAGATAGCCTATGAGTAGCTTTGCGCGAAATTCAAAACAAACAAACATTCAAACAAAACCTTATCATAAAGCCTAATAGTTGTTATTATCTAATTTGACGGTGAGGAATTCATGGTTCGAGTGCCACATCCTGCCTGACATCCAATATTTAATTGACACTCATGCAGTTGAAAAGGCAGCATTACATTATAATACTTCTGTCTATACCAGTACAATTCTATTACAACATTTTGTTGTAGTATTCGAACCGATCCTAAGACTAAGGGTTTCCTCTTACTGCGCATGTCTCGAGGTTTTTCTGAGTTACATTCAAGATTTAATGTAATTTATAGATTTAATAAATATACGTTTCTTGGCACATTTTGGTACTAAAAATAAAGTAAAATCGTGAATTTGTTGCTTTTAACATTTCAAGATTTGTTACTCTCGTGAACAGTAAGTGCGTATTTTAAAGCTCGTGTTAATTTGTGAATGGCTATTAGAACATATATTTTAGATTCACATTAATTTCAAATTATATCAACCTACGTTATCACCACTAAAATCCAAAAGGGTAAGGATTTTATCAGACTAGACATTATTTTCTGAAGTAATGGTTGTTTTTTATCTTTCAAACAGTTTTGTTGTTAGTTTTATTTTTGGCCATAAACCCAATAATAACACTACAATAAAGCACTCAGTTTCAGAGCTGATTGGGTTGTTCTTTACCGTCCAAAGGTGCTCATGCCCGATCTAATTCTTATTTGAAACAGACTTTTAACAATAAATAATTTTACAAGTTTTCTAACGCTACTGAGGTAAATACTATTTTATCTTTTATTTTAATCATCTGATTTTCTGGAACAGAGTAGACAAATATGGATGTGGTACGTCACGTAATACAAATTATCACTTCTGTTTTTTTTTCAATGTAATTTTTTTCGATGCTATATGAGTTTCTGGCGTAGCATGATCTGGTGGTTAAGGCGTCCTACCTGCAATCTGAGGGTCGCGGGTTAGAATCCCCGTCGCATTGTGATGTCCAGTCATTCCCACTATACATTGACTCTACATAAGAATAACCCAATAGTTTGTGATAGTTATTGAGAAGTTGTCTTCCCTATAGTCAATTACTGCTAAATTAGGGTTAGGGTTAAACAAATATCTCAAGAAATGGAGAGGTGTGTTATCAAGAAAGAAAAATGTTCCTTTTAAGGACCAAACTTTTAGATTGCAAATTCAAATATACTGGTTTCCAGTAACAACCGCATGTTTGAAGTTAAAACAAGTGTATTGTATAAGGATTTCCAGCAGCAACAATATAAAATAATGGAAACTAGCAATAATATAGTTAAAACATTGTTCACACGGGAAACCCATGGAAAACTGATACAAAATGCCTGTCAAAATACTGTAAAATTCTCGCTGCCCTTTATTGTTACACCTATTACCTCGTAAAGTAACCAAGCGTTTTATACGTACAGGTAGTTTTCTAATTAACAAATATACCAACAAACCAATGAAATGGTTTGGAAAGGGAAAGAGGGTTTGTTTTTGAATTTCGCGCAAAGCTACTTGAGGGCTATCTGCGCTAACCGTCCCTAATTTAGCAGTGTAAGACTAGAGGGAAGGCAGTTAGTCACCACCACCCGCCGCCAACTCTTGGGCTTCTCTTTTACCAACGAATAGTGGGATTAACCGTCACGCTATAACGCCCCTACAGCTGGGAGGGTGAGCATATTTGGTGCGAGCGGGATTCGAACACGCGACACTCGGATTACGAGTCGAACGCCTTAACCCATCCGGCCATGACAGGCCAAGGAGAGAGAAAGTGGACTATTTTATATGTGGGACATTTTTAAAACAGTCAATTAGCCACTGTCAGTTTAATTTTATTATCGATACGTGAACGTTACAGATTCTAATGTATTCTCTATCTTAAAAAAAATTCTTCCAAAATAAAAATGGACTTGAAGATAATTATAACACAGGTTTCTGTTACCTTTCTATATGTACTACTAGATCCACCAATCGTGTCATTACGTGTGGTCTCCGATCACGAGAAAGTTGGGATAAGCGAATACGACGACGTTATATTTGAATGTGATATCCAAGCTCATCCTTGGGTAAACAGTATAGACTGGTATTTCGACGGACGTAGATTAACCAACGATCCCTTGTTAGGAGTTCTAATCAGCAGTCAGTCTATGGTTCTACAAAATATTCAGAGGAGTTTTAGGGGTCGCTTCTTCTGTTCGGCTACGAATAATGAAGGCAAGGGAGTCAGCAATGAGATATTTCTCAAGGTTAAGTGTACGTTGTTTTGAAATTAAAATATTTCTTGTTAATATAAGAGAAACTATGTGGGATATGCAAGCTTGAAATATGTTCTGTTCATATCTCTTTATTTGTGTTGGAAGAATATGATTCGTTATACATAGTGTAATGGATCGTTTTGATACTCATAACACACGGTGCAATGGATCGTTTTGTTATTGATAACACACGGTGTAATGGATCGTTTTATTACTGATAACACACGGTGTAATGGATCGTATTGTTACTGATAACACACGGTGTAATGGATCGTTTTACTACTGATAACACACAGTGTAATGGATATAGATAACACAAATAGTAACTAGTGATAATGTGAGTTATAACACATGACACATTGACCGATCACGTGACTGGAAACTCAACATCATCATAGGTTATCTCTTTTTTCAGACTCTCCAGTATGTCAACCAGCCCAGAAATTTGTTTACGGAGTCTTGAAACCAGAAAGTGTCCAAATCCAGTGTCACCTAGATGCTGACCCGAAAGAGGTCAAGTTTTTTTGGCGGTTCAACAGTTCTACGAAAGTAACGGATCAAATTATTCACTCTGTCGAAAGCGTCCTGAAAAGTATAGCATATCATAACATAGAGTCAGACGAAGGATTTGGAACATTACTGTGTTGGGGAGAAAACGAGATAGGGACTCAGAAAGATCCCTGTGTCTTTAACATAATACCCGCAGGTGCGTGTCATCGAGATTTCATTTTTTTTAAAAAAAAGGGCAAACCCTTTGATTTGATTTTGCAAAGCAATAACACCTTCAGTTAATAAGTACAAAGTAGGCCTAACGAGATTATAAATTCTTGAGAAAAACAATTAATAAGCACAAAGTAGGCCTAACGAGATTATAAATTATTGAGGAAAACAATTAATAAGCACAAAGTAGGCCTAACGAGATTATAAATTCTTGAGGAAAACAATTAATGAGCATAAAGTAGGCCTAACGGGATTATACATTTTTGAGGAAAACAATTAATAAGTGCAATATAGGCTACAGAGATTATACACTCTTAAAAAAAACAATTAATAAGCACAAAGTAGGTCTAACGAGATTATAAATTCTTACGAAAAACAATTAATAAGTACAAAATAGGCCTAACGAGATCATAAATTCTTGAAAAAAACAATTAATAAACACAAAGCAGGCCTAACGAGATTATAAATACTTGAGGCAATGAACGTTTTAATCCATTTCTTGACCCTTTTAATATTGTGAAATAATATAAGATTAGATTTTCAAAAGTTCGCTTTTATTTTTTTAGTGTTACAAAATATATAACTGTTATTTACTAGCACTGCATCTATTTTATATGCAAAAACGGCTCGTTTGGGCTCAGAAAATATTTTAAATAGAAGAGCGAACAACGTTTCGACCTTCTTCGGTCATCGTCAGGTTCACAAAGAAAGAGGTAACTGACCGGAAGCTGACCACATGTTTGGAAGGGGTTGTGTAACTGAGTGTCGCAATGTAGAGGGCGGGGTTAGATGATTGAATATATAATTTTATCTATAATATTAATATAGGTATAATGGCGTTCCTTTATATTGGTTTATTTTGGGTTTAAGTTGTTGTATAAGTAAGGCTTCTTTAATTTTGCGTTTGTTTATGTTTGTTTCTTTATTTAGTATTTTAGTGTTTTCTATGGTTATGTTGTGTCCATTCGACTTGCAGTGTTCGAAAACGTGTGAAGGTGACTTTTTATGTTCTTTGAATCTGGTTTCCATTTTTCTACTTGTTTCTCCAACATAGAAGTCGTGGCAGTTATCACATTGTATTTTATAAATAATGTTGGTGTGGTGTTTGTCAGTGTAGTTCTTACATAGTATAGTAAGTTTCCTCCACAAACCGTAGAAAACATTATACGCACACACCTAGACAGATAGCAAAATCAACCAACAAAAGTAAATATATCTCACGAATCAAAAAATCACGAAACCATATACTGCTGTATACCATATATTCCTGACATCAGCAAACAAATAACCAACATTTGGCAAAAACTAGTAACAAAATATAACATTCCAGTTAATACTAAATTTATTCAAAAACCAGGCACAAAACTAAGGTCTATACTATGTAAGAACTACACTGACAAACACCACACCAACATTATTTATAAAATACAATGTGATAACTGTCACGACTTCTATATTGGAGAAACAACTAGAAAAATGGAAACCAGATTCAAAGAACATAAAAAGTCACCTTCACACGTTTTCGAACACTGCAAGTCAAATGAACACAACATAACCATAGAAAACACTAAAATACTAAATAAAGAAACAAACGCAAAATTAAAGAAGCCTTACTTATACAACAACTTAAACCAAAAATAAACCAATATACAGGAACGCCATTATACCTATATTAATATTATAGATAAAATTATATATTCAATCATCTAACCCCGCCCTCTACATTGCGACACTCAGTTACACAACCCCTTCCAAACATGTGGTCAGCTTCCGGTCAGTTACCTCTTTCTTTGTGAACCTGACGATGACCTAAGAAGGTCGAAACGTTGTTCGCTCTTCTATTTAAAATATTTTCTGAACCCAAACGAGCCGTTTTTGCATATAAAATTCTCAACAAGTGGGTTTCTGGACATCACTGACTGCATCTGTTTGTCTGGAATATTCTCGTAGTGGAACAAGTTGATAGAGTTATTTGGTGTGAAATGTAGTTATAAATAGATTATTGCTATAAATTATAATTAGAAACTGACTGTTTTGTTGAATGTGAAATGTAATAAGAAGTCAATTATACTATTGGATATGAAGTGTTTGTTTGTTTTGAATTAAGCACAAAGCTACACAATGGGCTACCTGTGTTCTGCGCACCACGGGTATCGAAACCCGGTTTTTAGTATTATAAGCCCGGAGGATGTGAAGTGTAATTGTAAATTAAGTATGGGATTGGGTGATAAGTGTAATTAAAAACTGTTAATTTGGAAAGTTTAATGCTAAGTGTATTTAGAAATTGATTATGTTATTTGGTGTCAAGTGCAATCTGAACTTCATTGTTCGGAGTGTTTAGTGTTAAGTGTAATTGCGAGGTGTGTTTCGTTTGTCTTTCCGTGATTAATAAGTTTGTGTTAAGATGTATTAACAATTTACGGATAGTGAGAGATACAAGTCGTTTCATTTTCTTTTGTTAATTCTTTTAAAAAATAGATTTACTTCAGAAGACATCACTAGGATACAAGGATTCTGGACATTTGGCGCCATTTTTTCAAGTTTCAAATACGTTAAGACATTATTCCAAATAAATAGGTAAAATTTATCAGTAGACTTGCTTTTAGCACACAATCCATTCTCTGTTCCAGAGGTCCCTCTACCGGTAGAAAACTGTACTGTGTTTAACAGGACGGAAGACATGATACTAGTGGAGTGTCTGGAAGGATCTAACGGTGGACTGGACCAGACATTCATCATGGAAGTGTACTCTGAAGAAAGCACAAATCTTTATGCGAAGGTTTCCTCGCAAGTTCCAATTTTTTTGGTCAGTGGGTTAACTCAAGGAACGGTTTTCATGCTCTTTATTTATGCTGTGAATCGAAAAGGCAGAAGTTCTGTGGTCCAGCTTTCGACCAGTACTATCCGACAAGCAGCGAAGTTAACCAGTAGGGTTCTTGTTACTTAGTGTTACATGAATATCTTGTTCCTTGGTATACACCACAGTAAACTTAAATATCTTGTTCCTCAGTGTAATCCATAGTAAACATAAATATCTCGATACTCAGTGTATTCCACAGTAAACATGAATATCTTGTTACTCAGTGTATTCCACAATAAACATAAATATCGTGTTCCTTAGTATACTCAACAGTAAACATAAATATCTTGTTCCTCAGTGTATTCCACAGTAACAATAAATATCTTGTTCCTCAGTGTATTCCACAGTAACAATAAATATCTTGTTTCTCAATGTATTCCACAGTAAACATAAATATCGTGTTCCTCAGTATACTCCACAGTAAACATAAATATCTTGTTCCTCAGTTGCCCCCCAGTGGCTCAGCGGTATGTCTGCAGACTTACACGCTAAAATCCGGGTTTCGATACTCGTGGTGGGCAGAGCACAGATAGCCCATTGTGTAGCTTTGTGCTTAATTCAAAACAACAAAACAACAACAACAATGTTCCTCAGTTTATTCCACAGTAAACATAAATATCTTGTTTCTCAGCATATGCCCAAGTAACAATAAATGTCTTGTTCCTCAGTGTATTTCACAGTAAACATAAATATCTTGTTCCTCAGTGTATTTCACAGTAACAATAAATATCTTGTTTCTCAGTATATGTCACAGTGACAATAAATATCTTGTTCCTCAGTATATGCCACAGTAACAATAAATATCTTGTTTCTCAGTATATGTCACAGTGACAATAAATATCTTGTTCCTCAGTGTATTTCACAGTAACAATAAATATCTTGTTCCTCAGTATATGCAACAGTAACAATAAATATCTTGTTCCTCAGTATATGTCACAGTAACAATAAATATCTTGTTCCTCAGTATATGCAACAGTAAACACACGAATCATAATTGTTTGTACTTCAAATACAAGTAATCTGTTTTCTCTTATTATTTTCCCAGAGTGTAGGTGGCGCAATCTTCATGTATTAATTATTTTGTTTTATATCCTCTCAATATAAGGGACAATGTCCGTTATACAACACAATAAATTTTGTACGATATTTTCCAGAAGTCTGTGTTCTTTAAAATGTTATAACAGCCAACGAGTAGGAGAACTCGTTGTTATGTTAAACCAACATTTGTTCAGTCATCCATCTTATTTTTCAACCGAGCAATTTTGTACTCACAAGATAGGATGCTTTATGTTTGGATTAACATATTCGGGAAGATGTTGTCCAGAATTTGAAATGTATTATTCATGACGTCACATATTTGCATAAAAGGGCTCAAAGGCTTTTTATATTTTTCTGTCTTTTTCGTGAAATGTATTACACAGATTGTTTTATTTTAATTTTTTTATCTGTTCCTTTCAAGGAGAAAAATCAGGAACGTTTGTTTTCAACCCAGTGTTTACAGTATTTGTCAGCACCACAGTAGCCTTGATATCAGTGATTTTTATCCTGATTGTTGTTGTGAAGATAAGAAAGAGAGCCATGCTGAAAGGTATGACTATCGTATTTTGAATTTTTATTTACACCATTATGTTTTTACTTTTAAACTCTGTTTAAACTTTTATCTTTATGGAACTTTAACAGTGAGGTATCCAAGATAGCATGACACTCTCCTTAATTTTAAACTACCAGCCACAGGTAGGTAACCTGTGAGCTGTTGATATTTTCAGTACATCTTGTTTATATTTTTGTTCCTGTATTTATTCTCTTTATTTACTTTTACTGCATGTTCCCCATTCTCTATTCCAGAGGCTCCACTACTGGTTGAAATGTTGAAAAGTAAATTGCGATTTTTGTTAGATCATTAAGAAGAAAGATTCGAATCTCAAACTGTAGAAGAATCTTCATTAACAAACACAACAACAACAACACGGTTACTGATAAAATGGCAAACAAAGGCTAGCATGTTTGTTGTGGCTGAAAATAAAGCAATGTCTCGCACCGTAAGTTATAATAAAATATTTTACTGAAATAACAAAACAAAGCTAAAGTTATGGGACATGAAAAATATCACAGAAGAGGAAAGGTTCTCCTAACATAATAATTCTGATACATTATAGGAACCACTTTAAAGTAAAGCTGTGCAAAACCTCAGTTTTACCCGATTTACTGAAAGGAATATAGTTTTCTATTACTGAACATTACATGATATTCTCCTTGCAAGAAATTCGGTTAATTGCTAATTAGCAGACGAGGAGTTTCCGTACAAGTTTCTGTCAAAAATTAAGCAAATTCTATATGAAACAAAAGAGGCCTTCACTTTTAATAGGAAACATACAATAAAATTTTTTTTCCAATGGCTTGGATAATAAATACTATCTTAAATGTTCTCTCCAATCACGTTTATTTGAGTGCTGGGCCACCCGTGCGAAACTCCAGACTGTTACCTGATTTACTGACAGGTATTACAGTTTTCTATTACTGAACGTTACACGATATTATCCTTGCAAGAAACTTGGTTCACTACTAAATAGCGAAGTCCCATACAAAGCTAGAAAGAAAGAAAGTTAACCAAACTGAAACGTCACAGATATTTCGAGAAAAAAGTATATGTTATAACGAAAAGTAAACTGACATATTTTAGGAAACTTAGACCACGACCATTTCGCGAGTGAAGTTTAGAGTTGCGTCCACTGTCATAAGCTAATGGTTACTCAGCAGGTGTGAATTTTGTCAAAAGCGTTTATCTCGTGTTAGCTGACACTGAGCGAGAAAGTTTGTTTAATACAGTGTGACTTTGGGCAACGAAATAGGCCTGAACACATTAAAAAGACGTTTGCCTAGTTTAGTCTGACTCTGAATGAGAAAGATTGCATAGTGTGTGTGACTGAGCAATAACCTTCACATCGAGCTGTTTAGTAAACAGCCTAATTTATTAATATCTCACCTTGATTAAAAATGATTTATTTTATTATTTATAACTCAGAAACGTATTAACAAAATTATTTGTTCTTTTCCACCAGATGGCAGCTCAATTCAAAAATCTAGGTGTTTTTTGGTATCAATCAATTTAAGAACCATAAATGGAAAAACGAGTTACTTTTAATTCCTGTTGATGTTAATAACGTTGTTTGTTTCTAGCCGTGTGAGTCCGGAGACATACCGTCATACAATAGGGGTGGGAGAATCCGATGTTGTAACAGGATGAGAGAACAACACTTTGAGTGTCTGTCGTAATAACATTTTATGTCCTTATTGGTGGGCCCGGCATGGCCAAGCGTGTTAAGGCGTTAGACTCGTAATCCGAGGGTCGCGGGTTCACATCCCCGTCGCTCGAAACATGCTCGCCCTTTCAGCCGTGGGGGCGTTATAATGTGACGGTCAATCCAACTATTCGTTGGTAAAAGAGTTGCCCAAGAGTTGGTAGTGGATGATGGTGACTGGCTGCCTTCCCTCTAGTCTTACACTGCCAAATTAGGGACGGCTACCGCAGATAGTCCTCGAGTAGCGTTGCGCGAAATACAAAATAAGAAAATCTGTCGTAATAATACCTGATATTCTTATTGGTATAAAAACATGAAAACATGCCAGAAACGGGTTTCAAATGTGTTAATTATTAAATACATATTTAGCAGTGACAATTGCATGTCTGAACTCTTTATCCGTCCGTCTGTCCGAAGGCTTACATAAATGGTCGTGTTGTGACTTCGTGAAGCTCAACATTTCCCAACGTTAGATAAATGATAGGTGTATTTCAACGTGTAACTGTATTAATATATTATTATAGATAAATGATAGGTGTATTTCAACGTGTAACTGTATTAATATATTATTATAGATAAATGAGAGGTGTATTTCAACGTGTAACTGTATTAATATATTATTACAGATAAATGAGAGGTGTATTTCAACGTGTAACTGTATTAATATATTATTATAGAAAAATGACAGATGTATTTAAACGTGTAACTGTATTAATATATTGTTACAGACAAATGGGTGGTGTATTTCAACGTGTAACTGTATTAATATTATTATAGATAAATGAGAGGTGTATTGAAACGTGTAACTGTATTAATATATTATTATAGATAAATGATAGGTGTACTTCAACATGTAACTGTATTAATATATTATAGATAAATGAGAGGTGTATTTCAACGTGTAACTGTATTAATATATTATTATAGAAAAATGACAGATGTATTTAAACGTGTAACTGTATTAATATATTGTTACAGACAAATGGGTGGTGTATTTCAACGTGTAACTGTATTAATATTATTATAGATAAATGAGAGGTGTATTGAAACGTGTAACTGTATTAATATATTATAGATAAATGAGAGGTGTATTTCAACGTGTAAATGCATTAATATATTGTTATAGATAAATGATAGGTGTATTTCAATGTGTAAATGTATTATTATATTATTATAGATAAATGATAGGTGTATTTCAACGTGTAACTGTATTAATATATTATTACTGTTTATATTTGTCACTTATTTTTGTTTCACAGCACCTCAACAAAGGAAGAGCCCGAGAGAAAAGTGAGTGCTGTTTTGAATCTGTATTTTCTGTATGTTTATTAAGTAAAAAAAAGCACATGTTTTTTATCTTTGTGATTCAGTGTTACCTATAAATGCAGTAAGTCCACAGCTATTGTTCATTCAAAGTCCTCTCTCTGAAAAGTCCGTTTTTTTTCGTTAAATTAACCAAATATTTTTGAATTTTTTAACCATCACATTTTTACTGTTTTGGTTTGTTATTTTATTAGTATATCTTATTTCAAGCTCTCACAGGTCTGAAGCCCCCTTGCAGAAACCCGTGGAAGATGTTGATGACGGTCCAGATATTATACCAGCCAAAACCTTGAACCGGAAACTATTGTCATGTGGGAAGCCGTCTTATTGCTTTAATTCAAGATTAAAAACACGTGAATTATTTCACGAATAAAACAACTAAATATTAGATACAGAGAGCATTCTTACCGATGTACCTTTAACAGCAGGAATTGTAGAACCGTAACCTTCACAAAACACGTTTGATTTGAATTTCACACAAAGTTACACGAGGCCTATCTGCGCTAGCCGTCCCTCATTTTGCAGAGTAAGAAAAGAGGAAAGGCAGCCAATCGTCACCACTCACCGCCAACTCTTGGGCTTCTCTTTTACCAACGTATAGTGGGATTGACTGTAACATTATAACGCTCCTACGGCTTAAAGGGCAAGTATGTTTAGTGTGACGGAGATTCGAGCCCGCGACCCTCGGACTAGGAGTCGAGTGCCTTAACCACCTGGCCATGCCGAGCTCGCGTTGTATTTTGAAACTTCAGTGATTAGTATTGGAAAGAAACCTTATGTCAATACATATATTGGAATTATGGCCGAAATAGCCGATAACAGCGAGAATAATTACCTGATGTTTCAATATAAAATTTTGCTTCATTTAATATTAGTTTAATTATCAAATAAAGTTAAATATTATTTGCCACCAATTTAGTTTTATTATCACATAGAGTAAGTTTACGGATTTATAACGCTAAATTAAGGGGTTCGATTTACCTTTGGTGGACTCAGCAGATAGCCCAGTGTAGCTCTACTATAAGAAAACACACATACATTACATAGAGTTAGCTGTAATATTTGCTACCATAGTTTTATTGTCACCAAGTTAGCTGTATTATTTGCCATCATTTTTTCCAAAATTTTTGTCAGTTTACCTACCATCAAGACTTCTGAATCAAAAGAATAAACGTAATGCATCTTTTTATCTAGTTTAAAAATTCTTTAAAATATCGACCATATAAGGTTGAAAATGTAGAGAGAAAAAGCTAACCATCGTGTCTGTTGGTTAACTCGTCATGTGCGATTTTTTGACAGAATTGTAGTTCGAGATTAGTATGAGTTAAAGAACATTAAATCGAAATAAAAATTGTAATACTTTTTGAACCCCTGAAGAATAGATGTGTTGTTGTGAAAATGTTGAATATTAAACGTTAATTTTTTAATAATGTATATATTCTGTTAATTATGTTATAGTGAATTGAAATTTTATAACAACAATTTTCGTCACCAGGTTACGATCATGGCAATTATGACCCGGATGAGAAATCCCTGAGTCATGGGGTGTTAGTTTTCTCTGATACGACATATGATGTGAAAGCAGAAACTGTGGCGTTACAGAAAATACCATCATTTAGTGTAAGTATTCCAGAACAATTAGTTTTATTCTCTCGTTTCAAGTCTGTTTGTTCACGTGTGGGGCTGCGGACTGGAGGGTTTGTAGTTTGAGAGTTTACGTCACTAAACACGTTCATACTTTCGGATAAGGACAACGATTAGTCTCTTTGTTTTTTTTTATAGTATTTAAATACCGAAAAGTAGCGATCGAGTGTCAGGCGTTGTCATGGTTAGTAGCTTAATACGATTAACTAAGCCTAACTGTTAGTTAGTAGCTACTTTTGTTAATTGTTAGATACTGATAATTAACCAATTTTGTTCAACCATTTGGTTGCTAGTCTGCTGTCGTCATCAGGAAAGTTACGAGACAAAAACGTCCATATCGTGGATTAAACCTTGAGCTTCAACTTTGTTTTATATTGTTTCTGATATTACTTTGTTGGGGTTTGACTTGGTTATAATCACACTATACTCATATATTGCTTTCCCTGTAACTTTATTATTCTAGTAATTAAGTCTATTAGGATCTGGCTCATACCAAATACACGCATTAGATTTATGTTTATTGCTATCACATGAGAAAATAAGATTCTGTTTCTCACTACTAACACCTTTCTTTACTCGCCTCTCTCGGTTTATTCATTCGCTCTCACATTTCCCGTTCTCTTTCGTTTCTTTTTTTTCTGTTAACACACCTGTTTATGCGTAATAAGGTTTAAAACGCTCATCTTACCATAACGGAAGTAGCATGTATACCAATATCGAAAATTGTAGCTAAATCTCCTGCGCCATCTATTGAGCAGCACCACAAAAAAAATCCATGTTTTTTGTTTTTTTTCAAAATTTGGGTATACGATATCTAAAGGGTTAGAAAAATAAGTGTAATATGTATAACAAGTATTTCTTTGTCACATAACAGAATTTTAAGTAAAAGCGCTCTACTCAAAACAATAATACAATTTTTACTTGGGCAGTGTGCGAGGTTTTGATTGTATCTTTATTAATATAATTCATAAACATAGAAACTGGAGTTCCTAAAAACAAACTATTATTTTATAAATAATTGGTGTCAATATATAAAAACAATACCGTTCATATAAGTGACACTTAAGAAAATTGTGAGTTTTGTAAGCTGACTCATTCTGATACCGCGAATTGGGTACTATTACACTAACTGAACATTTCTACCTGCAATAATTTCCAGAAGGCCTGGCATTGTCAAGTGTGTTAATGTGTTCGACTCGTAATCTGAGGGTCGCAGGTTGGAATCCCCGTAGCACCAAACATGCTCGCCCTTTCAGCCGTGGGAGCGTTATGTGACGCTCATTTCCACTATTCGTTGGTGTAGCCCAAGAGTTGGCGGTGGGTGATGATGACAAGCTGCCTTCCCTCTAGTCTTAAACTGCGAAATTAGGGACGGTTAGCGCAGATAGCCCTCGTGTAGCTTTGCGCGAAATTCAAAACAAACAAACAAATTTAATCCCTTAGGATTAGCCAAATGTTCGCTTTCCCACCACTTTACACCCTAAACTATTTTTACAGCGAACTCCTGAACAAACATTCAGGATTCACAATTTCAGAACTCAATTCCTGCCGCCAGGCATAACGTAAATACCTAACGAACAAATTGTGGACGTAGAAAGCGTGAAGTGTGACGCGGGCAGACAGGAGTCCAGTCACCTTCATAAAGAAGACCCAGAAGAGAGTCTTGCTTGCCAGAAGCAGAGATACAATAATTTACTGAACGGTATGGAAGTCAGTAATAAGTTAACAGCCGAAAGGGTAAGAGATATACTGTTTAATAATTAATATCTAGTTGTAATATACAACAATACACTCCCTAGTTTCATACACTAATAATAGTGAACAATGAGAAACAACAATACACCCACGTACTTTCATACACTAATAATAGTGAACAATAATAAACAACAATACATCCACGTACTTTCATACACTAATAATAGTGAACAATAATAAACAACAATACATCCACGTACTTTCATACACTAATAATGGTGACAATAATAAACAACAATACACCCACGTACTTTCATACACTAATAATGGTGACAATAATAAACAACAATACATCCACGTACTTTCATACACTAATAATGATGACAATAATAAACAACAATACGCACACGTACTTTCATACACTAATAATGGTGACAATAATAAACAACAATACGCCCACGTACTTTCATACACTAATAATGGTGACAATAATAAACAACAATACGCCCACGTACTTTCATACACTAATAATGGTGACAATAATAAACAACAATACGCCCACGTACTTTCATACACTAATAATGGTGACAACGTTTTGTAAGCACTTATTTTTCAGAGCATAATCACGAACAGGTTACACCGCATTGCCTGGTAAGACGCATCGGCTGGTTCTGGTTTCAGATAGTTTAAGATTATGAATACAGGTACCAAACAAGAGGGTATAAATTTCTGTGATTTTTGTTTTGTTTCGTGTTATAAATAGAACAAAACCGTGTTAAGAACTGGGTTTCTATAGTTCACTGTGTTCCTTAGCAACCAGCCAATCTGGTATTCCACACGACAGAGTGTGAAACGTTCCAGATGCGAGGTAACTGACCATTGGAGTGTCTTCTTAATTCATAAAATTGTCACCAGTTGTTCGTTACGTGATTTTTAATTCAAGCTTTAATGAAATAAAAGATAACGTCTATTCTATATTCTCTTAAAACTGTCTAGTTACCCACACTCTGAGGACCACGAAATGTGTCTCATAAAATTCAACATCCAAGTTGAAGAGCTTCTCGTGTGTTGTGCCACAAGTGGAATTCAAGGTAAGGTTCGCGGTTTTAGGTGCCGCACACAACTCAAGCTTTGGAACTTGGCCGTGTCAAAAGTGCAATGGTCAAATGCTTTTATTCGGTCAGATAAGAGTAGTCCACGAATTGGCGGTGGGTCATGTCGACTTCCAAAATAAAATAAACCTTTGTTTTTAGTGGCGCTATTTGAGGAGGGTCCCAAGCAACTGTAGAGCCACTTCTGTTTGTTGGTTAGGCGCAACACAGCCCAGCTGAAAAAAAACAACAGCGAAAGTCTCATAGAAACGTTTTAGTTTTTCGAAATTAGGTAAAAGTACATTGTAGCAGTGTTATCTCTGTATGCTTTAACCACTACATCTTTGTTTGTCAAACAGCCTGAAGACGGAGAACAAAAACAAATGACACTTTCTGAAGCGAACCGAAACTCCAGAAGAGAAGAAAAGTGTTCAGATTACCAAATGGAAGAAACAGAAGTTACCGAGGAAGTGATGAACAAAAAAAGAGAGAGTGTGGTTTAGTTGAAGGAATATTGATGTTCAACCTCATTGGACAGGTACGTTTGACCCTTAACTACAACTTTAATTACACGATCTGATCGTTGTTGTGGCTAGTTACCCAAAATCTCCGCCAGGGTCGTACTACTGATTACTTGGACTAGACAAGTACGTTTAACCCTTAAATACAACTTTAATTACATGATCTGATCGTTGTTGTGGCTAGTTACCCAAAATCTCCGCCAGGGTCGTACTACTGATTAATTGGACTAGACAAGTACGTTTAACCCTTAACTACAACTTTAATTACACGATCTGATCGTTGTTCTGGCTAGTAACCCAAAACCTCCACCAGGGTCGTACTACTTAATTAATTTCTCTTTTTAATGGCAATAATTTTGTGTTTTAGGATTAACTTCCGAATGCTTTATAGAATGGTAGGGGTTGTGGGTTGTTGTAAGGGTGGTGGGTATTCGATCCATGGATTTCTTTTTTTCACAATCTCTGATAAATGTTTGCATCCAGTCATCACAAACTTGCTGCATGTGTTGGAATTTCTAACAAGACTAGAGACCTGAAATCAATACGTAATAAAATGCAAAATGATTTTAACCTGATCTTTGCTTTAATTTAAAAACATTTTATGTCCGCGATGCTCTAGTGTTAAAATACGAATATTTCCAAATGGTGGTAAAGTCCAGTGGTTTCGTCCAATTATCGTTTTATAAAATATTGAATGAAATTACAGTAACAGAAAGACAGGCTACCTTACAAAACTAAATCAACTGTAAATTATTTGTTTTGTGTGTTTGTTTTTCAACTTATTTCACCTTTTCTACGTGTCTTCAGGACCTCGTTCTATTTAACCTTTGGATTCATCATCCATCTCATTCTTCGTGGTGAAGAGTTCTTCTGCCAGATCTCTGGTAACGTAACAGACAAACAGACAACCAATCAAGGGGTGTAAGTGGAAACATTGGTTCTGAGGCTTCAGTGCATGTCAGTTTTACTTTTCCAATTCAAATTTTATGTAAAACCTTGTGTTCTTGTTTTTTGTAAATATATATGGTTGTGTGTCTGTGAGAATTACGTATCTAAAAGACCAATGAAATTAAAATAATTTGGCAAAGATTCTTTTTGACTGAATAATTTTGAAATTTAGTTTTAGACGCAGTTTCGCAAGTCTTTCCACATAAAGTTCTAATTTTGTTTCTACGTTTGACACTTTTTTCGTTATAAAGAAAATATTTTCTTAGCCGATTTGAATGGTTGGTATACATTAAGTATTTATTTTGATTTTCAGATGTATAACTTACCCGACAGGTGATTTAAAGAGCTTGTTTCTTGGTGTCAAAGTGGTTAGTGCGCTCGACTCGCAATCGGTTTGTTTTGTTTTGAATTTCTTTTTAATTTTTATGTATAACTTTTTTCGTGACACCATTTTGGATTGAAAGTGAAACAATTTGTAAGTAGGTCAGATACGTGTATGATGCTGACATCTAGCGTTGAAGTTCGGTATTAATGATAACGAATTAACTCCTCCGTGGCACTGTGTTACCTATCGGTTTGGACGAGTTATCTCGTCTACGGCACTGAACAGGTTAAGGTAAGGACTGAAATTTAAAATGGATTTTCCAAAGAATTTCTTAATGGTTATTTTATATTAATTTAATTATTGTTTTATAGTCCTGATTTTAATTAACAATTAATGTAACTAACATTTTAAAGAAATTTATTTCATTATTTGACGAAAAATGATGTTAAGAGGCTGGTCTAACGTCTCTTTTCCCTTTTACATATTTTGGAATTGTCCTTTTGGAAATTTTATCACAATTTTATATACTGGTTAATAAATAGCCTAATTAGCTATTTGCCAGTTGTTTAATTACGCTACTTAAATTAATGACAAAGTTACTTGCAATAGTTCCAGATGTTTATTTTCTCTGGTAGCTAATGAATTTTCAACACGTGCTGCAAGATATACCATTATTTAAAGTGCACAATGCAACTTATTTATTAACTTGTGGAATATGTAATCTTGAATATCCAGAACAATTCAACTAATATTTTACGCCTGAAGATCAGTTAACACATATCTGAAAGTAATAATGTTTTCCTTGTTCGACTGAAATAGATTATTTTAACAGTCACCCATTTAATAATGTAAAATTACAATGTTGGAAAAAAAAAAACTTTTTATCCTTTTGGATTAACTAAATATTTTCAAAATTAAAATACAAATATTTTTGTTAGAAATCTGTTTCTATTTTTGAAACAATAAACCAAATAAATGTAGAGTTAAAGATAAACAAAAGAAAAATTCGATTTATTTTTTTTTTTTTTTAAATGAAAAATCTACTCTCTGCTATTGACAGACGTATAACCTTGGTAGAATTTATAATACATCAATTATCTGAACGAAACGTAGGTACTTTTCAAGATATATGTTAAATTTTGAATTTAAAAATACGTACATTAACGACGTTAAATGATGTAAATACATTTATATTGAGATGGAACCAAATAAATAAATAAATATTCTTTAACGAAGGAAAAAACGAATCCTTTATAGTTAAGAATTTAAAATATAAGTTGTTTGTTAATTTAGTCCTATCTTTCTTACTCCATAAAAGTGTTCTCCATTAAATCAGTTCAACCTATAGTTCGTTTTAAATATAATAAACCTGTAAGACCTCTTATCCTGAACGATAACAAATTCATTGAAGAATTTCATCCAATGAAAGTTGATAAATTGCCTTGTAGCTATAACAGTACTGAATCCAAAAATTAGTTTGACAATCATATAGTTACAGATAACGTTATCAAGGACAAGAAATTACAATCAATGTTGGAAAAAGACACCAAATTCAGAATCGTAAAAATGAGTAAAAAATGTTAAATCTTAAAAAGAATTCATAAAAAAATCAATCGATACTTGATCGTCAAAATAAGCAAAAAATAGTTCTATCATTAAATATAGATTATCATATTCAAATCAACTTCAATATAAATGAAACATTCCTTTCATTATCTTCAAAAATAAAAAAAATTGAAAAACAGTTTATTATTACACAGATTGATACAACTGTGGTTTTTTATTAAGATATATATATATATAAATACATTTTAACGGCAGAAATTAACAGTACCAGAATAAATACTTAAAAACATACTATTATTAACAATATAAGTAAAGTGAATTTACATGGAGTAAAAGACGGTTACTAAACTTGTCTCTCTTGTTTTTAATAACATTCTGGATGTTGTGTTTGAAAAACTAAAACATTTTAAAAGATAATCTAAATTATTACTATTTTCGATTTGTACAAACGACACCACGGTTTTGAAATGTTTAAATAACTTAAGTGGTTTAGTTAGGCCTAGCTCTGTTTCTGTGTGATATTTCACTACACTGTATCACAAGATAGATTTAAAAGATTTAATGAAAGTATTCAATGCCAATTTCGACAATTTAAATTAAAAATTAAATTATATTAATTTCAATGAACAGGAATAGAAATAAAACACTGGGTATTCCAAGGTGAGAGGCCTTCTCTTCAAGTATGGCCAGAACTTACTTTTGTAACAGATTTCAAGTCCTAACTCATTTCTACTTTTCTCTACTTAAACGATCTAATTGCCATACATAACTACTGCTATAAATGTCATATTATTCATGAACAAACTTGAGAATGATGGCTATTAGTATTCACAATCACGAAAGGTTTGCATAGTTTTATCGCAAATATGAAAATATTCTTAATCATTAATTTTCGATAAAGAAAATACCTTTTCTTGACACTAGGGGGAGATGGCTACCTTTATTTCGCTAAAATTAAAATTATAATTTTTGTTTTAACGCCAGAACATAAAAACTAGCTTCGAGTATCTGATTTTGTTTCGTTTTCTCGTGTTTAATAAATTTTCAAAAGATAAAGAACAAGGTTAATTAAATAAACAACATATTAAGATAACACTCGTAGTTCTATATATTTTATTATTTCATTTCTCTAGGAGTAACGTAAGTGTACAATACAAGTATTAGAGTGATTTCATTTCTACTTTAGAAATTATTCGAACTTTTAAGGGCGGTGGTTGGAGTGATTTATAATACGCATATGTTAGGGTGACTGAATTTCATTTCTGTTTTAGTATCTAGAAGAACATTTAAGGGTAAGTGCCTTCCCACAACTGGCTGTGGACAGTGAAAGGCGTTTGTTTGTTTTTTGAATTTTGCACAAAGCTACTCGAGGGCTATCTGCGCTACTCGTACCCTAATTTAGCAGTGTAAGAATGCTTAGAGGGAAGGTAGCTAGTCATAACCACCCACCGTCAACTATTGGGCTACTATTTTATAAACGAATAGCGGAATTGATCGTCACATTATGACGCCCTCACGGCTAAAAGGGAGAGCATGTTTAGTGCAACAAGGATTCGAACCAGCGACCCTCGGGTTACGAGTCGAACACCTTAACCCACCTGGCCATGCCAGGCCTTGAAATAGTGATGAAAAGTGTTCGATTTAAATGTATCTATGTAATAACATTAAAAAAAATATGTTCAGGAAGTGTTATTTCAAAGGTTATTGCCTTAATAACTTATATCGAAAACATTTTTTAGAAGCCACAAAAATTTGTTTTAATTAGTAAAATGTGTATTTCCATACAGAGTGAATTGTTAGATTTACTATTTTTCCTCAGAAAAAAATTGAAAACTGTTTTACTAATAGTTTAATAAGAACTAATATATCGCCTTCAAAGCTAACAAAACAATTTTATCTTGTCCAAAATAAAAATAAACTTAAATGTGGAATACGTTATAACAGAAGCCATGACAAAGGAAGTCTGATGGAAAATTTCTATTTTGATGTCCTTCTGATGTTAAATCCTGGAAAATTCGACAAAAACTCCCAATTTTGAAATACATCCATCAAGTACATCTTTTCCATCCGCATAGCATGCAAAAGTAAGTTTCCCCCCAAAAAAAGTCAAAACTGAAACTCGAAGACTTCAATAGGACAAAGGGGGTCATATTAAATAACACGCAACGTATGTAACGTGTTAACACTATTTTAATGAAGTTCAAAGCAAGTAATTCCCGCGAGTAACTCGGACTTTGATAAGTAGAGAACCTAATCTGTTTCGAAATTCAGCTCGAATGTCTCCACTGGAGTCTTGAATATCGTTTGTCAGTTTTGTTGAATACCTTTCACCTAAGAGATCGGCTAATTGTTATTTACCAGTAAACTGTAAAACCGTGTACTTCTGTATGTTCCACATGTATATCGTTTCTAGTGAAATAAATTATAGATATGTTTTTACCCCTAAGGTCATATTTTCCCTTTTTTTTCCGCCAATATTTAAATGCACTCGCGCTGATTGAACACCTTCATGTCTTACGTATTGAGAAATTCCACTGGGAAATATATTAGCCATTCAAACTGAGTATTACAAATAAAGTTTAGGAAGCAAGCATATCCACCAATAATTCTAAGTCTTGTAAACAGTATTTCAACGGCTTGTTCGACAAAATTTACTTGATACTCGTTTGTGACAAAATTTCATTAATTCTGGAGAAAACGAGTGAAAAACTTTGTTTATTAAAAGAACATAACCGGCATTTCGAGCAATCTTGCAGTCTTTCTTATACGTGTAATTATTAATTGAAGTAAAATTATATTGACTTCTAGAGATATAAAAATACCACAAAATGTATTCTTGGATATAGATCCAAAATAATTAAGAAAAAACGAGCAAAACAACCGGTTCTTATTCTCGTTATCAAAGGCTATAAACAGTTGTGAAGGAAGTTCAAAAAACAGTATTTATGAACAAATTAATAGAACTGATTATTACATTAACGACATCGTTTCCTGGTTTCAGAAACTGAAAACAGCAAATCATTTCATCAAACCCAACTGCCCCCTTTATCTTCTCTAGTGAATAAAGAAAATCCCAGGAATATTCTAATCACTACTCTTAAATTTCTCTAGCGATGCAAATAGTGATGCTGCTTTAAATTCCGTTTACTTAGGCCTGATGCTTTTTACACATCGCTGTACTACAGATTTAAAGCACGTTTAGTTAGGCCTAATACTTTTTACACATCGCTGTATTACAGATATAAAGCACGTTTAGTTAGTCCTAATACTTTTTTACACATCGCTGTACTACAGATTTAAAGCACATTTAGTTAGGCCTAATACTTTTTTACATATCGCCGTAATACCAATTTAAAGCACGTTTTTTAGGCCTAATACTTTTTATTCATCCCTATAAAATCGATTTAAAGTCTGTTTAGCTAGGCCTAATAGTGATAGGTCTATTTTTTGTATTTAAAACAATAAACTAAAGTAACAACGGAGAAATAGTTGGCCTTTAGTAACTTTCATCGACCCGCCACTTTATAAAACGTATGGACTAAACTGCTAGGTCAGAGACTCTTATATTTTTCAAGAATAGCCATTCCTAATTTAGAACTGTTGACCAAATGGAATAAAATACGTTTGCAGCATCTTCCATTAACACGTGTCTATTATTTACTGAACAGCACAATTTATTGTTAAGGTTACAACGTTTCCAAATGGTGAAAGTACAGGTGGAATGTAGCACGATGTCTAAACTCCAACCTTCCGACGGCAGTCCAAGACAGAAACTCTTACTCTATGCTCTGCCAGTAATAGGGACGCCAGTAATAGCACAAAACAATGTTTTATTAAAACACTTCCTTTATTACGTAATAATAAATTTAATAGATACAGTGAGCTGTGCTTATTTGGTGACTTTAAAGTGCGTCGACGAACGTCTCGAAAGAAAAAAAACACACGTTAAGTAAGGCGGTATTACACAGAACAACAAACATCAAATATTGTTCTTTTACGTATTGTAATTTAAAGACGGGGGTTTGTTTACTCATTGCAGTCTTTTTATCGGATCCTAATCTCCCCCCCCCCAAAGGCAACCCCTTTTCACTCCTCTTGTTTTATTCCATTTGTCTTCCGGCTTCACCATTTTAAGTGTCTCACACATGTTGAATTTAACACACTTGGTTACGTTTGTGTGTCGAGATTTGTGGGCGGATCTGTGTAAAGAAATTTCGGAGATTAATGGTAGAAACAAAACAAAACGCCTTATGAATATTTATTGTGCAAAACACAACTCTGTAATCCAACTGCTCATAAAGATATAACTGTAATCTTAGATACTTGTAAGGATATGATTGTGTGACCCAATTACTCGTGAAGATACCGACCCTAATTCACTTACTTAAGATACAGTGTGCCCATAAATTATTCACCCCATTATAAATTTTCTATTTTCTGAGCTGCCTTAAAACGGTTTGTGCCAATTAATAACACAACTCAAGCAATTTTTGTTTTATTAAGGTAAACTACTACACTTCAGTCAATAATTCAGTAAACTTCCACGCGAGGCCCCATTGGTAGCACGCGGAACATCAAAGGCGGTAGATAATTTCGTTCCAAACGTGACAAAACATGTCTCGAGTCGATATTCTGCGAAATAAATAAAAAATGCCTCGAGTTGTGTTATTAATTGTCACAAACCGTTTGGAGATAACTCTCATAATAAATAATTGATAAAGGCCGATAAGGTTGAATAATTTATCGACACCTTGTATAACTTTAATCCAATTATTCATGATGATATAACTGTATATTCAACTCAATTTTTTACAGTATTTCGTCATCCAAATTCTCTGCAATTCAAACACCATCGTACGTAATTTTTAAAAGTAGATGTGGTTAAAGACAAGTGGACTCTTTATTTGTTTTGAATTTCGCGCGAAGCTACTCTAGGACTATCTGCGCAAGCTGTTCCTAATCTAACAGTGTACGACTAGAGGGAAGGCAGCTAGTCATCACCACTCACCGCCAACTCTTGGGCTACTATTTTACCAACAAATAGTGGGATTGACCGTCACATGCCTCCACGGTTGAAAGGGCGAGCATGTTTGTAGTGTGACGGGGATTCGAACCGGCGACCCTTGGATTACGAGTCAAGCGTCGTAACCACCTGGCTATGACAGGCCTGATGGATTCATAGTTACTGCTACGTAAGCATACAAAGCGTGGTTCTTAAAAACAGTGTCTAATTCGTATAGTAACGAGTTCCGGTTTAGACAATCCTGCACGTTGTACGAAATACTTTTAGTATTACACAGGGAACCCGGTATCGCCAGGTTGGTTAAGGCGCTCGACTCGTAATCGAAGGGCCGCGGGTTCGAATCTCCGTCGCACCAAACACGCTCGCCTTTTCAGCCGTGGGGGCGTTATATTGTGACGGTCAATCCCACTATTCGTTGATAACTAGCTGCCTTCCCTCTAGCCTTACAGCGCAACTTTGCGCGAAATTCAAAAACAAAAAACGAACTTACACAAGGTTGTGATTTTTATCACTGTCTTTGTTCGTGTCTACACTGTGCTCTCTCTGCCACTCGTCATCAGTGGTGTATTACTTTCTTCTCTCTCGGTGCATTTTCTGGAGAAATCCAGTTTGGCATATTCAGTGGGTAGTTCCCGCCGTCTCACAGGGTTAAGGCATTGACCACGAGGAAGGGATACGTCAGCGTAAGTTACGTCTTCCAGCTGCTGGAGATGAAATATACATTGGTAACGTAAATTTCAGTACGGCGGTAAAAGTTACTTGGACAGGAGATGATAAAGAAAAAACGTATTAGACAAAAGCCGTATAATGTAAATCTTGAAAATAGTTTTAATATGCCGTTTTTAATCTTTGGGCTACTAAATCCGGTGCCCCTCGCTAGTACAGCGGTACGTTTACGAATTTACAACGGTAAAATCAGGGATTCGATTCCCCTCGGTGGGCTCAGCCCGATGTGGCTTTGCTATACGAAAAACACACAGCACACACTAAATCCGGCATGCTGATGTTCGCGGATTACCTTTAGACTAGTAAATCCGGCACAGTGATGCTTGCTGATCTAAACGCGCACGAAAGTTTGGCAAGCCACAAACCGGATGTGGCACACTTGTGTTGAACTGCTCGAGGCAGACCGTTTCCTGTACGGCGAATCAGTAGTCAATGCTTTAAAGCCGCTGGTGTGTTGTTGCTCGCGTGTTGAACAATAGATTTCAACACTACTCTAACAGAGCACCCACCGACCACCCCAAGAAAAGTCCAAGAATTTACATCAGCAAGCTGATCCCCGGGATACAAGTTCGAAGTTCCGAAACAAAACAAAGATCCACTTATACTCACTTCTGTGAGAGAAATCCCCCTGTTGTTAAACAGGGGGCTACTGTAAAGAGAGTCCAAAGGTACCAGAGGGTTCCTACTTGGTGAATGTATACTGTACTCCACTTCCATTGTGTCGTTCATCTGCAAGCACTTTTGGTCCTTTTCGTCCATGGTGCCTAACTCGGAAGAAAGAGATTGTATTTTTCAGGAATATTTATTAACTCAGAGTTAAATATACAGTTTCAATCATCAAGTATATAACAGCATACCAGTGAACTCTTGTATTTTCGACTGACCAAAGTATTAGGTAACTCCCATGAAGTGTCAATAAAGGATTAACCTACAACACTTGATGACATCTTGTTCAAATACTTCTGTGAGGTACATTATTCGAAACCTTGTATCCAAGGTTCTAAACCCAAAGGTCACTTGAGCTATAGATAGTTCAGAGAAATACTTAATGTAAGCACCCTGTGATGGCGTCTGGACCAAAGTTCCATGCATGGGGATCTTGACTTGCTGAACCAGAGTTCCTTTATGACCTTTATCGGGCAAGTGTTAAGAAAACTAAAAGGTAATTAATGTAATATTTACGTTAGATTTACGTTAAATTAAGCACAATATGCAAAACTTGAAATGAGTAACTGTTTCGTTTAGCCAATGAAGAATGCATTTATACTTTCCCTGTTGTCGAAATTTTAAACTTTTAAACTCGGCGAGATTTGAAAATATGGTCCCTAATTTTAGTTTCACGCTTGGAATGTTCATTTTAGAAGAAAGAAAAGTATTTAGTAATTTTTAGTTTCCACACAAACACTTGGAACGAGTGATAAGACTTAACTTTTAAAATACCTTTTAGCAATTTACGACGTCACATCTAAAGAAACAAAGCTGAAAACTAGCTTATCGTCAACTGGCACTTATCTTAAAATACATGAAACGCAGAGCAAGTATTTGTTTGTTTTTTGAATTTCACGCAAAGCTACTCCAGGGCTATCTGCCCTAGTCGTCCCTAATTTAGTAGAGTAAGACTAGAGGGAAGGCAGCTAGTCATCACCACCCACCGCCAACTCTTGGACTACTCTTTCACCAACGAATAGTGAGATTGACCATCACATTATAAGGCGCCCACGGCTAAAAGGGCGAGCATGTTTGGTGCGACCGAGATTCGAACCCGCGACCCTCGGATTACGAGTCGAACGCCTCAACCCACCTGGCCGTGCCGGGCCGCAAGCCTGTGTTTTCAGTACTATGTCTGCCTATTACGTAAATGATGGTAATAACTCGAAGCTTCAAATTCCAAACTTTATGAAAAGTTGAGTGAATTTCTAGTGTTACGCTTTTCACACACGTGCAAACAAAAAAAAAACACAACAAACCGCTTAACACTTTGAAATGGAGAATTTTTGGTTCAGGACTTATTTTCTCTAAATTTATTTCACTAATTAGCATTTACTGGTATTATACTTTCATTGGCAAGTAATTTAAATCTTACCCGTGAATGTGGAACCAGATATATTTTTAGCTGGAATTATATCGGGCCCCTTATCGTCAAGTTCTGACGAATCGTCCACGTCCATCTTGAGAGGAGTTTCGAATCTACAAGCGAGCGTTTTAGTAAATTCGTATAATTAATATCGAAGAATTATAACAAGCTATCAATAAATGGAAACAGATTTCTCTAATGTCTCGATACTGTTTAGACAGGTATATTTATAAAATAATATTTCACTGCACTTCATAAATATTGTCTTTTTTACAAATACCTTTCATACACACGCACTAAAAATATACAAATTGAAGTTTATATTAAACTTGTTTGTTTGAATTTCGCGCAAAGCTACCAAGGGCTATCTGCGCTAGCCGTCCCTAATTTAACAGTGTAAGACTAGAAGGAAGGCAGTTAGTCATCACCACCCACCGCCAACTCTTGGGCTACTTTTTTTTACCAACGAAAAGTAGGATTGATTGTCACATTATAACGCCCTCACGGCTGGGAGAGCGAGCAAGTTTGGCGCGACCGGGATTCGAACCCGCGACCCTCGCATTACGAGTCGAACTCCTTAACACGCTTGGCCTTACATTAAGCAATTCGTAGATCGTTTTTACATTAATATAATTTGAAAATAACTTCTGTCAAGTAGAGATTTGTAATTTTATTATATTAATTTGGAAATAAAGTTACAGGATTCTACTCTCGGACTTTAACGAAACAATAACTAAAAGCTATTATAAATTTGCCCCTGATAAAGAAGTTTTACTTTTCGAAATTGCTCAGGTTATCGGGTTTCTATTTCATTTTTATCAAGACTTCTTGGATCTACGTGTTTTTACAACATCATGCATAAAAACTGTTATTTACTGTAATTATTCCTTCAAGAGATAAGAGATGGAACCACTTGTTCAATTATTGACAGCTCCTAAACGCATATTGTTCGTCTACAATACGTATCTCGTGTTTCTTTAAATGACCAAACTCTTACAGTTAGAACTAAAGGTTGTCACCACAATAGGAATGGCTACACTTACACCATAACTAGTTGAGAATAAACCCTAAACAAGGTAAAATTATAAGGAATTTTTTCCAGCAAATATCACGTAACAATTTGCGTCTAGCAATAATAATACATGGTCAATACAGCTTTCCAGCTAACAATATGTAGCAATTTTATTGGAAGTAAGGTTAAAGTAAGCGTAGTTTACTAATAATCCGCCAGGGGAGACAGTTATAACATATTTGTCTGTATAAAGCACAGAGCTACGCCAACCGTTCCTTTACGTTGTGCACATTGGCGGATCGAACCTCAAATTTTAACATTTCAAGCATTCACTTTTATCACTGACTTTCATAGAGGCAGTATTTTTATATAAGGGTACGAAATGTTTTTAAACATTTGTTTAAAAACTGAATATTGTCGTATAGAAAGTCCTTAACTTGACAACAATAGCCAGCAGCCCATTCTTAAGCTTCGTTAATCGAGTATTACACCAACAGCTACAAATGTTTAGAAGTTCAGTCACACGAGATGACATCGCGAGCATCGATTGCTATCTCGCGCTTTCCGTCGTCATTGTCGATTTCCAAACGAACACTGGCTAAAAGCAATAACGTTATCGGAACGATAATTTCCATGAAATCTGGACTGATACGATGGAGTCGTTGCTTGGTACTAGGAAAGCACGCATCTGGTTGGTCTATATCGGGATATAACGTGTCATATCCTGTCACGAAATTCATTACAGCATATAAGCACCAAGAAACAGTAGTAATACTTTAAGATAGCATTTAGGGATTCCAAGAGTGTTTCAACCTGGAGCGCTAGAACCCAGTATTTGGATCCTTACGATCAGAGAACCTCCAAATTGGATAAACCAGTTATCTATTAAAACAACGATAATACTGAGTTTTCACAGCTCGTCCTGTTACTGCCGACAAACATCACGAGAAACTGTCACTCCTGAAAAACAACACGTGGATGTCCTCTAGTGTTTCTGTTCTTACGATATCAAAACCAATCGATAGATAAAAGTTTACCGATTTAATATGTTCCAACGTCATTACGACA
The DNA here is from genome assembly GCA_011833715.1 of Carcinoscorpius rotundicauda. Lineage (NCBI taxonomy): Eukaryota > Metazoa > Arthropoda > Merostomata > Xiphosura > Limulidae > Carcinoscorpius > Carcinoscorpius rotundicauda. Next base: position 68,702,943 of record CM022400.1, read on the forward strand.
GAGAACAAAACAGCGCAATCACTGATTGTTACACACACAGAGGAACTCGGAGTTTGATACAAAAATTATGTTTACATCAACGGTACGAACGTTGTTTACTGTTTAACATGTGTATCTATATTTAGTTTGTGTGTTTTTTCAATACCCTTACGTTGTTGATTTGTGTCGGTGAGTTTATGATTTTTATTCTCTTACGTATATTTAAAACATGCGGAACCAATGATAAATCAAAACCTACATTTCCAAACTGACAGGTAAATATTGTCATTAGGACCAGAGTACATTTTGTGCTAAATTAAAATCGGAGTAGATTTCTTTGCTGTTGGGAAGTTAAACCTACTCGCTTTCTGTTTTAATAATTTTAAGAGATTCTCGTATGCTATGATAGAAACTCTTACTACGTACAAAAAACACTTTAAATCAAATAGAGAGGAACAAATTACCTCTTAAAATATTTTATCAATCCGCACAAAAAATTAAAACTCACTTTTGTAGTCCTGAATTACTTCTTCTTTGTTCTCCTGGGGGTAAAACAAAAACACGTCACCCCTTGTGTTAAAACATGTTCAAAATTATTTCAACAACACATGCGTGTACAATGAGAACAGTAAAAACATGCTAACACTCGAAATAAATGTAAAGCAGAAAAACGTCTGTGAGAAGTGATACTGCTGAGATAAAATTAATTGAGGAGCTAATTGAACCTGATAGTAGAATCCGTCTGTGTTGTTAATCCAAGCTGATAGTGGAATCCGTCTGTGTTGTTAATCCAAGCTGATAGTAGGATCAGTTTATATTTTATTTTGATTTGAGAAACACTCTTCCAGTTAATCAACACAGAAAACTAAAATGGATAAGGACCAGATCTGTTACTTGGATCAGGACCAGATCTTCTACTTAGATCAGGACCAGATCAGCTACTTGGATCAGGACCAGATCTGCTACTTGGATCAGGACTAGATCTGCTTGTTGGATCAGGACCAGATCTGCTACTTGGATCAAGACCAGATCTGCTAGTTGGATCAAGACTAGATCTGCTACTTGGATCAGGACCAGATCTGCTACTTGGATCAGGACTAGAAACATAACTATGTTTCCTTTTCTTGCATTCGTTTTTGTAAGCACATAGCACAGAGGACCATCAATGTAAGAAGCACAGTGGACTAGTGTGTTTACAGTAGGAAATGAGCCTTAAATTCTAACACGTCCCTGGAAATGTCGTTAATTCGGAAACAACGGAGTTTTCTCTGCACCATTCACTACTGGGGAGTCAACACAGTCTAACGGTTAGCTTTGTTTTTGTTTTTTGGAATTTCGCACAAAGCTACTCGAACTATCTGTGCTAGCCGTGCCTAATGTAGCAGTGTATGACTGGAGGGAAGGCAGCTAGAAATCACCACCCACCGACAACTATAGGGCTACTCTTTTACCAACGAATAGTGGGATTGACCGTCACATTATAACGCCCCCACACGGCTGGGAGGGCGAACATGTTTGGCACGACTCGGGCGCAAACCCGCGATCCTCAGATTACGAAGCGCACGCCTTAACGCGCTAGGCCATGTTTTAGTCTATTATTATAACATTTAGTTGTTGTTGTTGTTTTGAATTAAGCACAAAGCTACACAATGGGCTATCTGTGCTCTGCCCATCACGGGTATCGAAACCCGGATTTTAGCGTGTAAGTCCGCAGACATACCGCTGAGCCACTAGGGGGCTAACATTTAGTGAAGCATTGACCAGAAACACAAGTTACATCCCAGCTTTTTAGGAACAACACAGACGGAAACCAACCAGTAATATTTCTGTTTAATAACTTCAACACTGATATATACATTTATTTTATTTGTTTGTAACTACAATGTTATTACGAGCCCAATGAGAACAAAGTTTTTGCCTCGCGAGCCATTCTGGTGCATAATTAATTAGAAATTTTTGTTGGTTCGTCTGAGACGAAGATAGATATGGAAGCCGGATGTGTAGTTAGGGTTTAAAACGTTATGTTATTTTATTTCTTGAAGCATAACAGTTTACAATTACCATTAAATAAGCTAGAAAACCATATTTGCTTTACTTTGTAAGAAGGTTTTCATACCTCGTGGTAGACACAACATGGACATCCTATTGTTCAACTGTAGGCTTAACATTGGTCTTTCACATGGCTAATTAATCAAACGCATAACTCAGAAGGAAACGTGCGTGTGTGAGAAACAGTTAATAGCAGAAGATGTTATGGTATTAAAAACAAAACACAATAGTGAACCCTAACCACTTGTTCCTAAACAGAGAAATAAAAACAAAGATAGTTTATTGTTCAGGAACTTTTTATTTTTATTTTGTAGCATTTATCGATAAGAGGTGACTTGTTAAGCCTTCATATCTATAGAATTTAGTGAACTGGTTAAGCCTAATCTCACCCTTTTCTCGCCTTTTCCACTTTGAGCGAATGAAAACGGCCAATACTAGCGTGATGATGACAAGAGCGACCACGACAGCAATCAGGATGGCTAGAAATGGACGAATGATGATGATTCCCTCGCCATCTCCTGGAAAAAATACAAAGAAAACTTCATCATAATCGAATTCTCCGGCTGTTTAGCTCGTGATGATTACTCGAGAGAAAACAAAATCACCCGAATTCACGAACAGTTAAAATGTAGTAGATAAGCGTGAATTATTTAAGTTAAGGTGCGGTATTAATACTGGTCTTAATAGAAGTTAACAAACCCGAGTTTTACTGACGACAGTAATAGTTCGGGATGCTTTCTGTACAATCCCGTGTCGAGAGCTGTGGAGTTAAATAATGGATGTGTTCGGATTGATCTTTATGGAAAAACGTTACAACAGTGCGTCTCAAGACAAGCAGGACTATAAACTCTGTAGCAGGGCTTGTAAGAAACTACATTAATAGGAACTCTGCAGTTCTTTGTCTACAAACGTGGCAGTGAAAGTACCATTTAAGTGAGTGACTACATCTTGTTTAATAAATGGACTGCAGCGGGATACAAAACAATAAACAAGTTGCCGAAGTTGAAAACAAGGTTTAACTAAATATGCTTTGTTTGTACACGGGTTGTGTAATGAATTACAAACAGTATACTTACTACAAACATTACAAGTTCCATGGAATTATTTTTACATGTTATTATAATGCAGTCTGTCCAGTTTGTGAATCTTCTGTAAAACTTTACACCCTTGTGGTTCCAGAATTTTTTACAACAAAAGACGTACCACCCCAAGGGATCAAATGTGTAATGTTTAGAAATATATTGAATTACTTGTCCGTTTTATTGAATATGACATCGATGCAGGTGAAAACAACATTGACCAAATGATAACTTAACTCAAAAAAATATGACCCAAACCTTTCCTTGTTAATTTTTCTGCGGGTCTTAACGTAGAAGTTGACATAACCACTGGTGAACTTCGACCTTTCGGATTTGTAGCATATATGACCAGCCTTAGAGCAGTTCCTGACGGAAGTTCATTTACGATAAACAGAGGAGTTTTTGAAGAGATGTTGGCTTGGAGAGTGTCGCCCTCTGTTGAGTAAACTTCCAGTATAAACTGTTGCAACATCCCTCCATTATATCCCTCAAGGCATTGCAGGGATACTAATTCTTCTGTCTTATTGAGTACGGAGCAGTTACGGAGAGGGTCAGGATGACCTGAATAAATAGATGCGTACGACTTTTTGAGTCAATTATGTGACATTTTCTGTCTCTCGTTAACAACTTATTATCAAAGCAAGCTTATTACTACATACTCAGACCTGAAAATCAACCGATTATATATTGTAACTAGCGTAAAAAGACTATAATAATTTGCAGTATCAAAGCCATGAAATAAGCCATGGTTAGGACGTATTGATTCGTCAACCGTTATCGACATTTTCGGCCACAATCCCAATAATAACTTACGTCTTCAATTGATATGAAATATAACAAACTTAGTAAATCATTTTTTCGTGATATTCTTTCCAATGCTACAAAACGTTTCATGTTTTACTTTCAATTATTCTTATAATACACAATAGATACTTTACGGCCTGCAAATTTATTATTATGCTACACACGCATTACGCAAGTCCACAAACTGCTTGGAGGCTGTAAAGTCTTCATACTGTCACCAACTGTAGCAAGAACTCCCCTGTGCTTACATTGAAAACTTTTATAACTTGCAACACGAAGTCCATTTTGACGGTTTTTACGTCATTTTTCTAGTACGTCTTCGTCTTTGTTCAATTGCTACATTTATTGTTTAAATCGTAAAGTCTGTGAACAGAGGAGTATGTGGCGGTGCACGTAACACATGCCTTTGTTTATTTTCTGTTATTTAAATTGGTTTACTTCGAGGAAGTGAATTTATACAATAATTTATTTCTCATTTCGACAGCAGTTCCTTAATTGCTAGTTACGTACTGTTAAGATTAAGCGATGAATTGACATTAAGGACATCTTTAAGGTCCAGAAAGGATTGCTTACTAATCGACTGATTTGATTATCCTGTCTTTAGGGTAAAAAGCGAATATAATCTGTCGAGTGCTCATAAGAATTTTGTCGTGAAGATAGTGTAAGAGGAAACGTACGATAAATAGATTTTTTTTTGTTCTGATCCTTAGGACCTTTTTACTTGTTAAAGAAAAAAACTAATGAAACTTAATACCAATTTTCTTTTAAGAATACGAGAATTCGTGGTTTAAATCCCACAATCAAAGCCGATGCTCTTCTCAGTTTGAGACCATATCCCACAATTCATTACTTGGCTACTGATAGTGACTCAATGGTTTTTGTTTTGGCTACCTGGTCACTCATAGCAACTCTGTGGTTATTTATTGCTACCTGGTTCCTTGTAATAACTTGTTTTTTCTTCACTTGTTAGTGGTTACCTGGTTATTGAGAGTAACTACTTAAATGGCCATCTGTTGGTTTTATTCACTAGAGAAACTTTCTAAAAATAAAAAGTAGGATATGCCTGTTGGGCCACAAGAAGTAGCACGTTCTTCTTCTGTCTATCAAAACAACGGTTTTAGAGTATGAATAAAACAACGTTTGTTTGTTTTATAATGAAATGTAACAGCGTAACAAGAGTTACCTCCGAACTGATTACCACATTGTATCTCAGAACGGCTGATGTGGGTATTAACACATTTACTGATCAGGAGAGAATAACGTTTCGACCTTCATAGGTCATTTTCAGGTGAAGAAGGAGAGAGTGTTTGAATGTGACCGTTGACGGACCCATATCATAGGGACGAGAGTATAAACGTGCACGGTACTGTAGGGGGCGCTGCACGTAGATGTTAGGTTATTAATTAGTACAGGTATAAAGGTGCTCCTTTATATTGGTTTAATTTTGTTTTAAGTTGTCGAAAAAGTAGGGCTTCTTTAATTTGTTGCGTTTATTTGACTTGCAGTGTTCGAAAACGTGTGAAGGTGACTTTTTATGTTCTTTGAATTTGGTTTCCATTTTTCTACTTGTTTCTCCAATATCTAAGTCGTGAAAGTTATCACATTGTATTTTATAAATAATGTTGGCGTGGTGTTTGTCAGTGTAGTTTTTACATAGTATGGACTTTAGTTTTGTACCTGTTTTTTGAATAAATTTGGTGTTTACTGGAATGTTGTGTTTTGTTATAAGTTTTTTTCCAAATGTTGGTTATTTTTTCACTGATATCAGGAACATATGGTGTACAGCAGTGTAAGGTTTTGTAGTTTGTTGTATCTTGGGATTTAATGTTGTTTGTTTGTTGTTGGTCTGGGTGCGTATAATTTTTCCACAGTTTTTGGAGAAAATCTGTTGATGTTGATGTTGTTTTATTTTGTTAATCTCATTGTTAATGTAATCTGGTGAGCATAGTTTTGTGGTTCTGTTTATTTGGCTTCTTAGTATGTTGAAAATTTGTTTTGTTTCAGCAACTAAAACTAAAATGAAACCAACATAAAGGAACACCTTTATCCCTTTACTAATTAATAACTTAACATCCAACTGCAGCGCCCCCTACAATCCCGTACACGTTTACACTCTCCTTAGGGTATGTGTCCGTCAACGGACCTGAAGATGACCTAGGAAGGTCAAAACGTTGTTCTCTCCTTATCAGTAAAAGTGTTTAGACCCACACCAGACGTTCTGAGATATATTTTTATTTCAAGCGGGTTTCTCGTCATCAAGAATGACTAGTACAGTTTGTACTAGTTGAGCCCTAACTCTTAGAGTGACCGAAAAGTGGGATCTGACGAAGCTGCTGGAAAAGACCGTCTCGACAGCAATAGGACGTAAACCAGGAATCTTCATGCACGCTAATAACAGGACCATGCCCGACACTGTAACATTTACCTGCTGGAACCACTGTGAAAACACAGTGATTAATTTGGGTTCCGATGACGTTTGTTCCCCAGCACAGCAACTTCCCATAGTCTTCATCTGACTCGGGAGTGTAGGTGGCCACGCTACGCGTGCCAATAGCAGTGAAGGCCACTCTGTTGGATCTCTTGTAGGAACTGTTGAAACGCCAGTGAACTGTGACTTCAGCCGGATCGGCATCCAACTCGCATGACACGTCAACAGACTCGTGTTTGGCTACGCCATAAACAGATTTTTGTCCAGGTTTACAAAAGGGAGCATCTGTAAAAATCGATAGAAACAACAGAAGATATCCACTAAGAAAATAACGTTATGTTGTTCTTAACGCATCTCACTCCAAGTTAATAACTTCTAGAACCAGATGTCCAAGTTTTGTAACATTTCATTTTATGAATTTGTGTGCTATTTACGAAATTATATCGATATAAGAAATCATTGCATTCTGAGCCATGCTCTTTAGGACTTGAATAATTTAATTAAAGTGTGACCTACATTTAACCTTGAGAAATATCTCGTTGCTGATTCCTATGCCTTGACTGTTACTTCCAGAGCACGTGAACTTTCCCCTGAATCCTTTCTTCACTTTCTGTAGCACCAGCGATTGGTTGCTAATGATGACTCCTGCTGAAGTATTGGTAGAAAGGTCTTCTCCCTCGAACTGCCAGCTCAGATCGTGAATCCAAGGGTTAGCTCGAACACTGCACTCAAAATAGACGTCCTTACCTTCTTGAATGTTCGATACTTTGAGGTTTGTGCCGAGTTTCAGGCTCACTTGAGGGGGATCTAGAAAAGCACGTGCTCGTTTAACTCGTGATTGAGGTTCGAGAAAAGAAAAATCTCTTACGTGGTTTCTTTCTTACCCCGTAAAAACAACTTTGAAACAGAGTGATTTTAATTATAAAGCAATTATAATTATTTAATAAATCAAACAAAAGATCTTATTGGTTTACAATTTTATTAAATTTAAATTAATATCTGGAAAAGTAGTCGTGCTACGTAATATTTATAAGTAATATTTCTTATTAAGAATCGGAAAATATCTTAATCAAAGGCTAAAAACTTAATATTGTTAGTAAACGTTTTTTTTTTTAAATTGCACATTCAGTTACAATTTCTGAATTAGTGAAATTAGGTTATGATTTTCTTTACTGGTCAATTGAATATCGTCCGAAAATAAACTTTATTTCTCACTGTAAAGTTACAAACTTTGAACCAAAATCACGTTCGTTTACATTGTATATCCAATCTCCATCCGTCCTCAACAGCACTTCCTGAAAACAGCGGATTTTCAGCACGACAAGACAAAAACTTCCCATTATCGTCGATAGATGGCGTAAATTGCAAAGTGCTCCTGGTGTCGCTGTTGTGCAGTATTTTTTCTCGAGTGTTCAGCATTTGCAGGCTTCCTTTCCACCAGGTTATCCTGCTAGCAGGTCGCGATCCTTTAGCAACACATGTTAACCCTGTTTCTTTATTAGCGGAAAGGGGTTTCTTCGAAGGTGTGATGGCCACGTTCACTGGTTTCACTGGTCATTAAGAAACAAACAAAAACGTAAAAGATTTACTGCTGATCAAAGAAATCCTGACAGATGCATAAAATAACGTTGAAATGGTTTATTGTTGAGTGACAAAATTAATGGTTAAATGTACTTCTGAGTATTAAAACAGTGGGTAAATGGTTTTCTAGTGGGTAAGGAGGTAAATCGGCTGTAAAAGCAGGGGTTAAAGTGGGTTTGGTTTGAATTGCGCGCAAAGCTACACGGGGGATACTTGTGGTAGCCGTCCTTCATTTCGCAGTGTAAGACTAATGAGAAGTCATCACCACCCACCGCCAAATGTTGGGCTACTCTTTTATCAACCAATAGTGGAATTGCCCTTAACTTTATAACGCCCCCACGGCTGAAAGGACGAGCATGTTTGGTGCGAGGGGGATTTGAACACGCGACCCTCGGATTACGAGTCTAACGCCTTAATCCACCTGGTCATGCCGGGCCAGGTTAAAGTGGGTCAACTATAGGTGAAAGAGATGAATAACCACATTTCAAAAGTGTTCGTGAATTTTGCCAATTCAAAATTTTATTAATTTTTTAAAATATCTTTGTTCATTTAAATTTGTTATTTACCAGTAATCTGACATTGTGCTAAAATTACGTTAGATTTTAATGTAACAAAAGGACATCATCTGCGACATCTGTGTATGAAAACAAACACAAGAAACCAAACAAAGTTTAACCAACTAGAGAGAAAAATAAGGTTCTGATGTTACAGTCGTTACAATTAAATTCATTTTCCATATAGTTGGCGTTTAGATTTCCCCCCAGTATAAACCTACAGTCTATATTTCTCCCTGGTGTGGTCCTGTATTTTAAACAGACGTTTCTTGACAACATCTACATTAATGTCTACAGTTATGTACTTTTCTCTTATTAAATAATGTATTCTCACGGTTCATGTCAACTGTTATGGCGCTCGATGCCGGTACTGTGATGTTGTTGTTAGACGCTTGACAGGTAAACACTGCTAGAAGGTCATGCCGATGTAACCTCTCGACCTTTAACTGGTTCTGAACAATATCACCAAGTTCAAACGTGTAATTGCCATCCAACAATGAATAATCTCGCCACCAGGTGACACTTGGTCGAGGTTTTCCTGGAAAATGATAATGAGTGTTTTTTTTAAAAAAGACAATTTGTTAAGGTTTAGTTTTTTAAAAAAAAACACATAAAAATTATTTACTACTGGGGTAGCCGCCCCATGCACGGATTAATAGAAAGTAATCTTAGGACGTAAAGATGTTTCCCTAATGTGAAAAAAAAATGTGAAAATAAGAGAAAAATCCATATAAATTGCGAAACATAAAATGCGAAACCGTAAACTTGCGCGTGCCTTTGAATAGACCCGATAGACCTTCATGTGATATTTGGTGAAAATATGTTAACAGGAGACGAAGTAGTGGTAAAAAAAATCATAGAACTGATATTTTGTGTTCCCTTTGTAAAGACCTAATTAACTTGTACATAAGAGTTGACGCACTTTCATCCAAACTGTGCAAAGTAGTTACATGAACATACAACAGGCAGTATTGCCTGTTATATATATATATGAGTCAGTATGTGTGTGTGTTTATTACGATAATTCGTCAGTGGGTAGCGTCAAGACTTGTAGGGTTCAGTTCTCCGCGGTGAACACAGAACATTGTTATTTTGAAATGTGTGTGTATATATACATATCACATATACATGTGTGTGTGTATGTGTGTTCGTCATAAGTTGAGTTGGATAGCAAGAAGAGTGAGGATTTTGAACGATAAATTTCATGGTTCGATTGTTTGTTTGCTTTTGAATTTCGCACAAAGCTACTCGAGGGCTGTCTATGCTAGCCGTCCCTAATTTAGCAGTGTAAAACTAGAGGGGTAGACAGCTAGTCATCTCCGCCCACCGCCAACTCTTGGGCTACTCTTTTACCAATGAATAGTGGGATTGACCGTCACATTATAACGCCCCCAAGGCTGAAAGGGCGAGCATGTTTGGTGCGACGGGGGTGCGAACCCGCGATCCTCAGATTACGAGTTGCCCGCCTTAACACGCTCGGCCATTCCGGGCCGTTCATGGTTCGATTCTCCGTAGTGGGGACATTGGATGATAATCCATCGCTTATCTCTGCTCTTTAAAAAGAAGAAATAAATTACAATCCATAAAAAAGTGAAACAGAGCCTTCGAACAGATAAACTTAATATATTTCGTGCTACAAAGTTAATAAACTGTAAGTTACTAAACACCATCGTGTTTCGCGCCAACTCTGTACAGATAGTTTGAAGAACGTTATCAACCGAGGAACATTAGCGACGCAAATTGTTTTCAACGGTTCTTCAGCCGGCGAAGGGAACGGGTTATTGTACAGCTTAATGGCGTGTGATTAGTACCGTGTTTGATAATGAAACCGTAACACGGATGATCGTAATAATAAATAAATAAAAAACCGATAAGCCCGCCCTCTATCCAAGATGATGTCGTTAAATTTTTTTTTTCTATCTTTCAAAGTAGATAAGCAAATAATACGAGTAGTTTCGACGTACAGAAGGAAATTTGTTATGGCGGTCTCTTTTAGGGTAGAAACTTTAAAATAGACGAGAAAAATGAAAACCTTACGAAAGTAACATTCGTTTCACGAGTTAACTCAAAAGTTACTTTTCTGGTTTTTATAGTAAGGCGACAGAGGGCGAAACAGGATACTATATTTAATTTATTCACACAAAAAAAACACTTTCAAATAATCAGACAATGCAAAGCTATTGGAGGGCTATCTGTGCTAGCCGTCCCTAATTTAGCAGTGTAAGACTAGAGGGAAGGCAGCTGGTCATCACCACCCACCGCCAACTCTTTTACCAACGAATAGTGGGATTGACCGTCACATTATAACGTTCCCACGGCTGAAAGGACGAGCATGTTTGGTGCAACGAGGATTCGAACCTGCGACCCTCGGATTAAGAGTCGAACGCTTTAACCCACCTGACCATGTCGGGCCTCAGCTGTTCGTATGTTAAATGAAAGACACCGGATCGGGCTATGCTTGATTCCATCAAGTTTTTATTGTGAATTTACAAATCGATTTTCTAGCCCTGGTCTGATGTTATCGAGTTATTTCTAGGCAGGCTCCGAGTACAAGTTAACTACGTTTGTTCTGTGAGAATTCATCTTTTCTCCAAGTGTTTACACCCCAAACGTGTAATTTATAATAAAACAAGCCGCTAGAGGTCGATGCTTTTTTTACTTTTGTCTCGATTTGCGTAAATGTACGTTTCTATCTTTCTTAACATAGGCGTCTTGAAGGGTTAATCCAGGGGAGGAATAGATAGAGTCTTTACCCTTTCCCTTTTCGTAAATGAGTAAAAAAAAGAAGCGAAACAATAGGGGTCGTTAAAACACAGAGGGAGGGGGCATAAAATTCAGAGACAACTTTACTCCCTGTTGTATGTATATATTTATAATTTTGGACTCAATCAAAATCACACTGAGCTTTTTACGTTTACACCACTAACGTTGGCGGTGGATTCTGGAGGTCCAGCAGCACCATACGTCCCTAATTTAGAAGTTCTGGACTATGGGGAAGATATATAGTAAGTCCCACCCATCGCCAATTTGTGGGCTACATTATCAACGAATAACAAAATTGACCCTCACGTTATTACGCCCACTACCCCTCCCCAGGCTGAGAAGGCTTTTTCCATCACGGGATTCGAACCCCTGATCTGTATTTTTCGAGTCGAACGCCCAAACTACCATGCCCTCTAGTGGTGGACAAGCACTTGGCTGACTGAGAGAGACAGAACAGATAGGGTTAGATTAGAAAAACAAAACAACAACAACCAAAGAATGTTAAGGAAACTACTCACGTAAAAACGGGGACTTACAGAACGCTACTGCGCATGTCATAAGGAAGGATCGCACAATACATGTTGGAACCCTCCCTTTGAAACATTCCATGTAAGGTTCAAGAAACTTCCATAGTTTTCAAGTATTTCTTTGCAGAATAACAATTTGACGTCGTCATAAAATGACAACCAGGTCTTGTTACTCAGCTTCGTAAACTTAAACGACAAACTTTCTGAGCAAGTAAATTAGAAAACCGGTAAAAAGTAAAAACGTCCACTGTTACCATTTTACTTTTCTGCAAAACTTTAGTGCCTATGAAACGAATCTGCAGTTTGCAGTCCACTCACCTCCGCTGGCTTGGCACGTCACAATTAGTGGCTCGTCTTCGTTGTAAGGACCAACGAGGCCTGTCAGTTCTTGTCCTTGTTCGTCTAAGATGACTGGTTCTCCCGGAGGTACTACGCATGCGTAAAAATAAATTAATGTTAAGATGTAAGTTGGAAGAGATAAGATATTGATAACAATATCCAACAACAGTTTAAGGGTTACTTCGAATTCTGTGAAGTGTATTTATTAATCTCGCACGTGCCGTGTCTTTATAAAGACATATAGCAAACAAAAAAACACCTTTAGTAACAGTTGTAGTTATAATGAACTCGCAAGGCACCTATGGAAAAATATAAAAGTAAAATGCTTGTAACTATAGTAACTATCTTCAGTTCTTAAGGTGTTCATTTAAATTAAGCACCTGATTTCTCGCCTGATATCAAGTGAAGGCCACGTAAGCAAACTGAATAAAAACGTACTCACTATTATACAACAAGGAAGACAAGTTACGACCCAATAAGTTTATTTTTTGTTGTTGTTGTTTTTAGTTTCGCGCAAAGCTACTCGAGAGCTATCTGCGCTAGCCGTCCCTAATTTAGCAATGTAATACTAGAGGGAAGGCAGCTAGTCATCACCACCCACCGTAAACTCTTGGGCTACTCTTTTACCAATGAATAGTAGGATTGACCGTCACGTTATAACGCTCCCACGGCTGAGAGAGCGAGCATATTTGGTGCGACCGGGATTCGAACACGCAACCCTCGGATTACGAGTCGAACGCCTTAACACGCTTGGCCATGCCGGGGCCGACCCAATAAGAGTGAGTTTAAACAAAAAACAAACAGTTTTTTAGGTATTGGTTTCAGTTTTTAAAACACCGACACGGTAATACAAAGTGTCCCTAAAGTTGGTTGCCATATATGGCAATATAGGGTTCGTTGTTTCTTTGTAGATTCTTTAATATAATGTCACTGGACACTAATTTATAAACTTCTTGAGGTTAAATATTACGAGTTTCTTCTGTAAACTTGTGTGGAGAATGAACGTATGTTCTTGGAACACCTTTTATTTGAGATGTCTTTCACTCTGAACAGGAGATTCGTCAATATACCATTACAAAACTACTCGCCCCACATACTCGTAACTTGATGATGTAACAGGGAAGCCTTATTAACATTTACAATGCTCTTAATATGTGTCTATGTAAATCATTACATTATAACAGTCTGTAAGTGTGGGTATATTTATGATTATAGGCAGCAAACCAATACGCCGATTGTTACCAAACAGTACGCGTGACGTAAGGGTCACTCGTGGCGTGTTATATTTTTGTTTGTCCGGTGCTCGGTGGCCTAGATTATACTTCCTTTGTTCGTTCAGTTCTCGGTGGCCTGGATTGCACTTTGTTTGTTCATCCAGTTCTCGGTGGCCTGGATTGTTCTTTCATCGTTCATCCAGTTCTCGGTGGCCTGGATTGTTCTTTCTTCGTTCGTCCAGTGCTCGGTGGCCTAGATTGTACTTTATTTTTTGGTTTCGTCTGGCTCTTCGACCTTTAATGTTTTTTTATTGTTTACTTCATGTATTCAGACAATGGATGCTATAATCTTGTCTCCTTCTGTTTCTAACCTTTATCTTATTGTTTATGTTAGTTTCTCTGATAGCTTCTATGTTGTTTAAGTCTGAACAGTTTTTACTGTTTCTTATTGTCTGTTGGCTTCTCTGGCCTGTATTGTTTAAGTACGTTTGAATAACCTTCAATTTGGCCTGTTTTGTTTCAGTTTGTTTAAATAACCTTCAATTTGACCTGTATTGTTTAAGTATGTTTGAATAACCTTCAGTTTGACCTGTATTGTTTAAGTATGTTTGAGTAACCTTCACTCTTTGTTAGCTTCTCTGTTCATTACTTGTTTATTTGTTAATGCCTTCCAGATCTACAGTGAATTAAAAATGGAAGTGAAAACTCCATTGTTTTGTTTAAATTAATGCAATTATTCTGGAATTACATAAATTATTAATAGAAAATTTAACTATGAATGCGTTATTTCAAACAATGGATACACACTAATCAATACTTGTCAAACAATGGATACACACTGATCAATACTTGTCAAACAATAGATACACACTGATCAATACTTATCAATACAGTAAATCAATAATTATTTGATGGTTCTTAATTAATCTCCATTTTACGTAAAATAATTCTGTTTGTAATGCTTTTCAAACTTGACTATCAAGTTTATCATTTCGTAAGGAAACTCAGGTGAGTTCTAAGCCTAGCCTTACTTGAAGGAAGTGTTAACGTGTTCTTTTCTCCGCCTCAGGCTCTTAACCCATTAAAATCGTATTAGAATTATTATGTAAATAAATCATGAACAGAGTATTGTTAAGCCTCACTGACGGTTTGTCAGTATGATTAATTATCTCCTTCGCTTCTATGTTGTTTACGTTGTATTTTTTGTAGAAGATGTAGCTGACACGAGTACAGATTACATTGTTCCAAGTCAGTTAAATTATTAACGTTGTCTGTGTACATCCAACTAAAACGACGGTAGAAAACAACCAGAACACTTCACCGAAACTATGAGTAATGAAAACCACAATGACGGATATCTAAATCTCACGTGCACATAAGAAAGCCACATCTTTTATAATTCCATCCAATCACAGCTCTAGATACATCAGCAAGTCGAAACGTCACAGAGATGTTCTTGTTCAATAAGTTGTCTGTTGTTTTCTTTCGAAATGCTAAATTTCAATTGGATGAAACAGTTAATTACGGTTTCTAACTGTCACGCACGAGGAATAATGGATACGCTTGGATTGCACAACTTTTTCTTCGTGTTGTATTTTTTAATTTACTCATTATAATCTATTGCGATTGCGATTTTCGTCAAGAATGTGGTTCAAAAAACTAATTAGAGGCGAAGCAACAAAGAATGTACGTTTGGTAACTCGAGAAATGTTAAAGAAAAATAGGCGAGTTTAATGAAAACTTAAGATCAGTGAAGGACATTTTTATGTTGGGAAGTTTGTCCAGAAATATCATTTTTTTATAGGTTCACAGTTCTTTTAATTCGAAAAACTTAATCGGGGAAATGTGAACACATGCACGTCATATTTAACTTCATAATATTTTTTCGTCGTTGTCGGGGATCCAACAATTTATAAACGCTTTTATTTTTCCTCTTACGGAACGTGTTTTAGCTCTCTCAGTACCGCGTATAATTTTTAGTTTGGTTTGGTTTGATTTTCGCGCAAAGCTACACAAGGGCTGTCTGCGTTAGCCGTTCATAATTTAGCAGTGTAGGACTAGACGAAAGGCAGCTAGTCACCGCCACCCACCGCCCACTCTTGGGCTACTCTTTTTCCAACGAATAGCGGAATTGACTGTAACATATAACGCCCCCGCGGCTCAAAGGGCGAGCATGTTTGGTGCGACGGGGATTCGAACTCGCGACGCTCAGATTATGAGTCGAACGACTTATCCCACATGGTCAATAATTTTTAGATACAGGATGAAATAAATTAATAAAGGTCATGTATAAATGTTTATCTGAAATCTGGAAACCCTTAGAGAATAGAGCACTGAATCTCCAAGCTATGGGTCGTGAAAGAGTGTAACAAACAAACTCTGAGAACATATAATTCTAATACTCTCATTATATATTCACTTAGTTTGTATTCAGTGAACCTAATGTTTTTGTTGTTTTTGTGCTCAAAAGTTCTTAAGTTACAAATAAGTCCCGAGTCTTTCCATAACCCCCATCCTAAAACAAAATTTAATGGCATGGCCAGGTGGGTTAATACGTTCGATTCGTAATCAGAGGGTCGCGGGTTCGAATTTCGGTCGCAAACATGCTCGCCCTTTCAGCCGTGGAGGCGTTATAATGTGACGGTCAATCCCACTATTTGTTGACAGAAGAGTAGCCCAAGAGTTGGCGGTGGGTGGTGATGACTAGCTGCCCTCCCTCTAGTCTTACACTGCTAAATTAGGGACGGCGAGCGCAGATAGCCCTCGAGTAGCTTTGCGCGAAATAAAAAAATAACAATAACTGTTATAGAGAGATGGCGTACATTTACTTATGAAAGAGTTATGTCTAATTAAATACATTTTGAAAGTAGTACTTCAAATTAAAGAAACAATATGAATGAAGTTTTTACATAATTTTTGTTGTTTCATTTAGCTAAAAAAATTAACTTTATTGTAACACGTTAAACATTTGGCTTTCGAGATAAGATCGTTTACAGTTCGGAAGAAACAATAGAGCTATTTATGTACCTATGATTTTCAACGTGATGACCGTATTCACAGTCCGGGCTTTATGAAAATCCACTCGACACCTGTACTCTCCAGCGTCATCTTCCTTCACGGGATCCAACTGTAGAAACGCTGGTCTGTTGATCATATTGAAGTAGGCACGACTCTCCAACTGAGGACTGGAAGACTGGTGAGCCTGGTCCACGTTACCCCGTCTGGCGTCCAGAGTGTAGATGGGCTGAGCAGAGTCATCTTTGTACCAGAGGACGAGAGCTGCAGAGTCATTGACGGAGGGAGAGGAGATGTCACACGGAAGAGCCACTTTACCCCCCAAGACGGCAGTATATAGAATAGAAGCTATAAATGGCGGAAAATGATAAAAAATAAATATTTTCTTCACCAAGCATTAGATAAAACTTTTATTATTAATATTTCTTTTAATATTAGTTCCCAAAATCGATTAACCAAAATTCCTACAAAATAGAACAAGAGGGAACTTTCAATAGTCGCGGCACTTTATTTCAGGATTTGTGCAAAATAATCTCCGATAATTTACCTCCCACTATATGTTATATTTTTGTGGGCCGTCAATACTAGATATCGATTTTTATTACATAACAGGACCTCTACCAATGCCTAACTTGTCGTTGGACACAGAATAGTTCCTGTTTCTATTAAGAAGCCTGGAAACTAATAATAGGGACCAGTGGTTAAGGCACTCGACTAGTAATCCGTGGGTCGCGGGTTTGAATCAGACATGCTCCTCTTTCAGCCTTGGGGGCGTTATAATGTTACGATCAGTCCCACTATTCTTTGGTAAAACGGTAGCCCAAGTCTTGGACTTCTAAATTAGGGACGGCTGGATTAGATAGGCCTCTCGTAGCTTTTAGCAAAAAGCAAAAAACAAACAAACTACTAACAGCCGTGTCAATTTAAGTTTAAAGAATGACTGAGGATAAAACAGAAACTAAGATATTGGTTGGGAAAATTATTGAGGACAAGACAGATGAAAGTTGCAAACGTGATTGATAATTTAGGTCACAAGACTAGATACGTTAGGTCGGAGAGTAAATTAGACTACAAGATATTTCTTTTGAGAAAGTTCGTGAGTATAGGACACAAATTGAGAGATTGATTGGTAATATGATTTCTTGGTGAGGAATAGAAGAGACGAAGGTAAGTCTAGAGTTGTAAACATGATTAAAGATATGACAATAACTTAGAAATTTTAGACGAAAGATCAAGGATATACAGGGTGGTCGCTAGAAAAGCGGAAAATTTGTCAAACAGCTATTTATTTTTACAAAGAATAACTTTTACAAAGTTTTTTAAAGGCATATGTTATATTACACTCATAGATGCTCAAAATTATTAAAATCATGCATTTTATTCATGATGTAAAGAAATCAAAATAGAAATGAGTAAGCACGCATTTTATTCATGATCTCATCTGACCCTCAAATTTTCTGCTTTTCTAGCGACCACCCTGTATTACAAACAAATATTATTTAAAAGTTTGATATTTTGATTGGGGAAAAAATATTTGGGATAAGTTGCAAGAACGGTCATTGGTTACAAGATATTTCGGTTAGTGAAATGACTGATGAAAAAGGAAGGACTGTTGTGTGAAGACTAGATGCACACGAGTCTCTAACTTTGGTATTTTAATTACAAAAATGATTTATTAAAGGCATAAAAATCAGCCACGGTTAAAACGATGGTTCTTCTCTTACGTTTAATCCGACTTTTGAACTGCGTTTCTTTGTTTTTTTTATCATTTCAACGTGAAAAATAAAGTTTATTTTGCTTCTATCAGGAAGGGGTCCTGGGTAAAACTAAACCAATGTAGGAAACATGCCACACAAGGTTTTTTTTCCATTAGTTTATCTATAACCCTCGTCTGTTTTCCCCTCTGTCCTGGTAATCTCCAACTACAAATGTACTTCTCGTGTAAGCCTTAACTCCAAACCAAAAGTTATTCTTCTGAAGTAAGACTAAAACGCAAACTGCGGTGTATTTAGTTGATTTGAGGAGAAACAAATAAAATAGTTAATCAGAAGTTCCGAAGGACGTGAAAAAATTCTACACGTTTTGTCTCTCGTTGTTCTAAACAGAGAACTTGTAATAAGAGAATGCTTCTAACTTTTTGTTTCCATAAGGAAGATAGGCTGTAATATATTAAGAACCATTTGTTTCACTTTTTTCAATTTGTTTTTAATCACAAAGCTACACAATTCTGTTTCTGCCACATAGAACCGTTGAAAGCTAATAAGTGTTACCACTGATAAAACTTTGCAATGGAGAAAAAAAATTGGGGAAAAGTCCAGTTAAAGGATCTGTTGTGTGTTGAATGTCTCACAGTGGATCAACTAGTTTTGACGCTCTGTGTTGAATGCCGTACGATGGATCAACTAGATTTGATGCTCTGTGTTGAATGCCGTACGATGGATCAACTAGATTTGATGCTTTGTGTTAAATGCCTTACGGTGGATCAACTAGTTTTTACGCTCTGTGTTGAATGCCCTAAGATGGATCAACTAGTTTTGACGCTCTGTGTTGGATGCCCTACGATGGATCAACTAGATTCGATGCTCTGTGTTGAATGCCTTAGGGTGGAGCAAATAGTTTTGACGCTCTGTGTTGAATGCCTTATGGTGGATCAACTAGTTTTGATGCTCTGTGTTGAATGCCGTATGATGGATCAGCTTGTTTTGATGCTTTGTGTTGAATGCCTTACGATGGATTAAGTAGTTTTGACGCTCTGTGTTGAATGCCTTATAGTGGATCAACTAGTTTGGACGCTCTGTGTTGAATGCCTTACGGTGGATCATCTAGTTTTGACTCTCTGTGTTGAATGTCTTATGGTGAATCAACTAGTTTTGACTCTCTGTGTTGAATGCCTTACGGTGGATCAACTGTTCTGTTCTCGACGCAATTATGAAAATCGAGGTCACAAGCTGAGCTGTTGGATGGGGGAACATGTTTTGGAGTTGGTAAGCCAGGTTGAAATCATTACAATATCACATAATATTCCTCGTACTTTAAACTGCGGGTGTATTATAAGAGTAACAGTCAATCGCTCAGCATGAATAATGGGCGATAGAAGTCTGCTGCCTTTTCTCTGATCTGTTATTCAAATTTAGAGAAGAGAACACGTGACACGAGAGTTTTCCGATAAACACAAAACTACAAGTTTACAATCTGCGTATTTTAATATATGCGGTGTTACTCATAAAGTAACCAAATTATTGTGCACATGATATTTGTGCACATTAAGTTCGTAACTCAGAAATAACAACCTAGCATGAAAATTGTTAATCGGTAGAATCCTCTATCAACTTTAAGACTACACTTACCTGGTGACATTTCTTTGCTGTTATGATAGTATGTAGGCACGTTTTTTGACAACGGGACGCGAACCTTGAATACTCAAATTCGCTTATATGACACGTTAACGATTCGATCACGACTTAAGTTAGTGTTACATGACTCTTTGACTTCTAAAGACGTCTTTCTTTCATTATAAAGCTACAGACTCGGTTATGTATTTTCTGTCCATTAGGCGTATTTGAGCCCCGAATATTGCAGTTCATAAACTTATTGTGGACGCGTCAAGAAACGTTACTGAAGACGAAAAAAAATAGAACACTCCTTTTTATCATCTGCTAGATGGTTGTTTGGTTTGTACAAAGAAACCAAGTGAAATCAATCTGTAATTTCTTGTAAACTCCATTTTTATTTAGTTACTGTTTGGGTTTCGACGGAATGGTACAGCATCATTTCTGCGGACTCCGATCGCTAGAG
Source organism: Carcinoscorpius rotundicauda (assembly GCA_011833715.1). Classification (NCBI taxonomy): domain Eukaryota; kingdom Metazoa; phylum Arthropoda; class Merostomata; order Xiphosura; family Limulidae; genus Carcinoscorpius; species Carcinoscorpius rotundicauda. The sequence goes on from CM022400.1 coordinate 68,723,070, forward strand.
ACCGGGTTTCGAAACCCGTGGTAAGCGGAGTACAGATAGCCCATTTTGTAGCTTTGTGCTTACTTATGAACAAACAAATAAAACTGTTTGAATTTGTACAGACAAACCAAAACGGTCTACAACATTTTTTGTGGACGCCATCTTGATTTAGTGCTAACTTATTCCATAATGTCTACGTCCATCCGCAAGATTGAAAGCGTGTTTTGATGACAACGTATATGCATTTCTTTACAACATACCCCACGAATTAGAACAGGTACGACCTACAGAACGAAGTAACTAACTCGTGTTGATAGTTAATTAACCAAGAGGACATTAACTGACATCCCTCAACCTCGGAAGGTCTTGACTGATTCCACTTGTTGTGATGAAGGACCGTTTGTCGTTTACTCTATCACTACACCGAGAACATTAGCAGAAATTAGGGCAACGTGTTAGTTGGAAGTGAACGAAATGTAAAGCTACTTTATGGGGTGTTGATCAACGAAACATAATGACGTAATTGTTAGTTGCAGGCTCATTTTTAGTGGATAAATCAAAGTGTTGTTATAAGGTAGATTGTAAGGTTTGGAAACTCCAAATGGCTAGTCAAGGTAATGCAGAACTCAGTAATAAATATAAAAAACGTGGAAATTAATTACAGTTGTAAAATTATATCATTCACGTGGCATTCGTGAAATGACGAGATATTATGACTGCCATCTATCGCATAAATTGTGTAAAAATGATTTTATTAATGTTATTAACTGAATGTTTGTTTTTCATGTCAATATTTATGCTTTTTTTCGATGATACTAAAGTATGGGATACATTTTTATAAAAAAAAAACACAGAGAAAAGTAATATTCACAACTAACATGAAATTATAATAATTAAAATAGAAAATTATAATCTACGTCTCGAAGTAAAATCAGATAATTCTAGATAAAAAAAACAGATGAAACTTTTAACACAAGCTCAACTTACGACAGTTATCCGACAAAATAAGTTTAACATTTAATATGGAGTTCTTAGTAAGATGAACAGTAAACAAAATATTAATTCTTCAACTCTCAGAAAGAGATAAATATAAATCTCTGGTTCTTTAACCAATATCAGACAGATTATACATTACTGGTTCTTTAATCAATATCAGACAGATGATACATTTCTGGTTCTTTAACCAATATCAGACAGATCATACATTACTGGTTCTTCAACCAATATCAGACAGATCATACATTACTGGTTCTTTAACATATATTAAAGACAGATTATACACAACTAATTCTTTAACCTATATTAAGAATAGATTACACACAACTGATTCTTTAACATATATTAAAGACAGATTATACACAACTGATTCTTTAACATATATTAAAGACAGATTATACACAACTGATTCTTTAACCTGTATTACAGATAGATTTTACACTAATGACTTTTTAACTTGCAGAAACAGTAAGATATAAAACAAATTGCAGGTTTTACAAACGTAATTATTTACTCAGCTATTTCTCTAACACTATTCAGCTGGAGAATGTAAATTTTGCAATTTGCACTTTAACATGTATGTAAATACCCAGGGTGAGAAAGATTAGTTGTCCCTAAATGTAAGTAGAAAATTACAGTAATTTTAAAGAGAATTTATTGTACTACGAGAGGGTGTAACAGTTACAACAGCATATCACACGTAATGTATATTGTATTAATCATCTTTTGCCTTTATAGGTATAGAAAAATAAAATACTTTCGAAAGATGGTGAAAGAACTCAGCTGTATCACGTTAGTTTTAGGTTAAATAAGTAAAGATTGTTGTAATTATTAAACTGTGCAACTTTATGAGTCTTATTAATAAGTCTAATCACTCCGCTCTGCAACTTTAGGTTTACGCTAACGAAAATAAAGAATCTCGTATTCATTAAGCACTGCAACTTCAGTTTTAGGCTTAATAAGTAAATCTCATAATAATTAAGCTTTACTACGTTAATATTAGGCTTAATAAGTAAATGTCCTCGTAATGATTGATTAATCTGTTACTCTAGTGTTAGGCTTACGTATGTATAAACCATTACGAATCAGATTTAGGACTAAATTATCAAGAAACAAAAACAATATGTCCACCGAGGTCATACTTGCTAGAAATTGTGATCGAACTTGAATGTTTTGTCAGGAAGTGCGTTTCCTAAAGGGATATTTATTGTACAGCGATTTTTTTCAGTGTTAACACGCAGAAATGTTACATTTTTCTGGTATACCTACAATTAAAAAACACCTCATAAACACATAGCATGCCTGTTTTTAAACATTTCAAACTTTATACACTTCAAGTGAATAAATTAACAGAAAAAACGTCAGTATTGCGTAGGTAACTGATAACACTTAAGTTACCAAAGGAGTGCGAGTCGAAGAGCTGTTTTTAGTGTTTACTTTGTAAAAATATATTGAATGGTTTGAGGTTAGTTTGGAAATATATAAAAATATGCTAATTGAAAGCTTGTTTACGAATCGCACGCCTTAATCCACCTGGCCATGCCGGGCCTGATAAAAATCAGAAAGCAAATAAATAGGTTGTAAATAAAATAATGCTAAGCCTGAAATTTACAAAAACTGTTTAGTTTGGAATTACGTTACAAAGAGTGAAATGTCGATGTGTTATGGTGGATGATGTAGCTATACAATGGATAATCCATGTTCCTCTGTTTACCACAGATATCGAAACCTGATTTTTGATTTGGTGAAATGCAGAAGTATTGGTAAGCCATTGGGGCGGCTTAAAAGACAACTAAATGTTGTAACTGATATTTATACTAGTTGGATAACATGATCTGGAGATTATAATGCAGGGCTTCATATCCGGAGGTTCAAGGTTCGAGTCCCGATATCTTCCTCAAACTCCTCTACATCTCTAGTACGTTACATTCAATCCTGTTATTTGACTAACACTAGCCGTGCAAGCGGCGGGGCTAATGATTGGTTGCTTCCATCAGGTTAGTTGCCCTAAATTTACCATAAATCACACTTATACTATAGATATAAATTTGGAACCTCATATCCCCGGATCCTCAGACCGATACGTTAACCGCGATGTATCACTATCGGCTAATATTAACTTCCGTATTGCTGTGGAAATTACACGTGCTGGTCCTGGTTTTAATTTTGGTGAGAATGATGTCTCAAACTCAAATAAAGCTGCACAATAATCTATCTGCGCTGTGCTAACTTCAGGGATCGAACACCACTTTTAACTCTGAAATTAAAGGCTTAATCCCCGTATTAGACACGGCCCTGATATTTACGATCAGCCACCAGGGATTTTTGGAAACAATTACTTTATCGTTGTAATAAATGTAAAATTAACAACGACTGCAAGGGATTATTGATTCTCTCTCCAGGTACCAAATCTACTCAATCTATAGGGAAGAGAACCTAGCACTGACATGAAAAACTGGAAGCAACAACGACTTACAAAGACCAGACGTACATCATATTACATAAGAGTTACAAGACGAGTTGTTCATCGAGTGGTTGTTGATTGTTCCTGGTTTGTTCAGTTACTATCTTTCATATTGATTCGAAGATCCACGTTAGGGCCTACTGTTCCTTCTGTCAACGTGGAAAGTCACTCGAGCAGGTTGCTTTAAAAGTCGAGAAATCAATAGAGAACCACAGTTTTACTACAAAATTCTCTGATCGTGTTTTGACTCGAGTGCTCGTGGCTTTTAAATCCCTTCCAGTACGAACAAAAGTTGACGTACGATTGCAACTACAGAACACACAGTCGGTGCTTGCAATTTTAGGCTGGAATTAGATCAGATAAAAGAAGAAATATCTTATGACAATGTCTGAGGTTCTAGGCTCCTGGTGGTTTTTTATAGAGAGGTAAAGATTATTTTTAAAATAATGGTTCAGAGAAGTGAGGTCCAGACATTCCAGGGGCAGTTTTAATAAAACTGATTTTTAATATACTTTTTTTTTTTGAAGGAGTAAGTCTAGGTGGCGCTTTTAATAAAAGCGATATTAATATATTTTTTTTTTCGTCTAATCACTAACATGGTAGGGGTTTACTGAATGGTTCTAATACTAGTCACTAACATGCACGTTATGTAAGTCCTGGAATGGTAGAGGTTGTACTGAATGGTTCCAATACTAATCACTAACATGGTAGGGTTGTACTGAATGGTTCTAATACTAATCACTAACATGGTAGGGTTGTACTGAATGGTTCTAATACTAATCACTAACATGGTAGGGGTTGTACTGAATGGTTCTAATACTAATCACTAACATGGTAGGGTTGTACTGAATGGTTCTAATACTAATCACTAACATGGTAGGGGTTGAACTGAGTAGTTTTAATTCTAATCACTAACATGGTAGGGGTTGTACTGAATGGTTCTTATACTAATCACTAACGTGGTAGGGTTGTACTGAATGGTTCTTATACTAATCACTAACATGCACGTTATTTAAGTCTTGGAATGGTAGGGGTTGTACTGTGACAGTCAATCCCATTATTCGTTGTATTCCCTCTCGTCTACCGTTTCCAAATATAAGGATAGTTAAAGCGGATAGCCCGAGTAGCTCTGTGCGAAATTCAACCAATACAGCAAGCCAATGCATCATGTCAAATGTGGATTTTATGATGACGTCATAGAATGTCTTTTCTTTTGTTTAGCTGCATTAATTATAAGTTGTAAAGGCTGTTCTAGATTCGTTAGTTTATTTTGTAAATGTGGGCTATCTCGTGCTACATCAAGGCAGTTGTATGACTTGTATTGTTTGTGTGTATTTTACGTCATTGCGAATTTACTGGTAATAGTGTTTTATTTAACGTTTACTTTGGGTTGTGTAGTGTTGTTTGGACTGGACTTCTGTGTGTTGTATATCCGTGTTTAGATATTCTTACGCCTGAGATATCCTTTGCAATTTGTTGTATGTTTTAGTTACAATTCTAACCCTAAGGGTTTGTAGTATATTTTGGTTACAGTTCTAACCCTGAGGGTTAGTATTTTGTTTTGGTTACAGTTGCAACCCAAAGGATTTGTCATGATTTCTACACCTCACATCAAATATTTGTTTACTGATTCCATATTGTATAGCGGTTTTGAATTGGTTGTTTGAACAGTGACGTGGCAATCACGTGCTTTTCTTTTTACAATTAATTAAGAGGTTTATTTATCGTCGAGATTTTGCTTCTCATACTTTTGTATGAGGGAACATGTTTAACCAACTCCTGTAAAAGCATTGTTTAATATAATCATTTGTGATATAAATTACAATTCCAACAGTAAATTAGCTACTTTTATGAGCTTCTTGTCAGATTATTTCATTTGTCACAAAAGTGAAAAAAAACAAAACTGATTTAAGCTCAGAACTGCAAAACTGGGGCATCAAAACAACATTTTAAGCATAATACCCCAAATTATTTGTCCCTCGGTGAATAAGTGATAAGTTAGGGCCTTACAGTATAAAAGTCAAAGGTAGACAGGGCACATATAGCATACATAGCTCCTGGCGTAGTTAACAACAAATTATTATTCTGTGGGGCTTGCATGGTCTTATTGGTACTCGAAATCCTGAAATCATCGGATTGCAGGTCCGAATCCCTTCAGCGAACGTTCTTACGCTATCAGTCATGGGGGTCGTTATACTGTGACGGTCAATCTTACTATTGTCTGGTTGATGTAGGTTGCTGTTGACTAGCTGCCTTCCAACCGCTTCAAAGATAGGAACGGACAGCAAAGATAGCTATCGGGCATCTTCGCCCAAAACTCAAAAAAACAACAACATTTATTCACCAAATTTCTTTTGGGTCCATAACTTTATTGGTAACAGAATCCCTGATAACGTCTACTCTTCCCTTTCCCAAATATTAAAAACAATTAAATCCAATAATTTCTGCTTTCGACCTTCACATACGTCCCAGAATTCAAAACTAAAGTGAAGAGAGACAGTTAAAACAATCTTATTGGATCGCTAATCTGAACTCTCTGAGGCCCCGGCATGGCCAGGTGATTAAGGCGTCCGACTCGTAATCTGAGGGTTGCGGATTCGAATCCTGGTTGCACCAAACATGCTCGCCTTTTAAGCCGTGGGGTCATTATAATGTGACGGTCAACTCCACTATTCGTTGGTAAAAGAGTAGCTCAGGAGGCGGCGGTGGGTGGTGATGACTAACTGCTTTCCTTCTAGTCTTACACTGCTAAATTAGGGACGGCTAGCACAGATAGCCCTCGAGTAACTTTGTGCGAAATTCCAAAAATAAACAACCAGAACTCTGTCCAACCTCTCGGAATTAATACAGATTTTAGAATCAGTTATCTCCGTTCATTGGTTTCATCTGTGCCAGAAAAAAAAAGTCATTTTTGTTTTTTGCTTGTTTTTCATGAAATATGAAAACTGAGTTTTCTGAAACCTACTGTTTGTTCAAGATACTTTCCATAATTGTTTTTATAAGTTGATTTTATTACGTATTTTTTTCAGTCAGTCTCAAGTTGTCATACTTAATTTATTCAAATACTCAAGTATAGCCTTAATTAAACCGGATGGCCTTCATGATGCCAATAAAATCCCTATAAATCACTCGTTCGATTACACCACTATTCCCCTTTTGAGCCTGAAAAATAAAAGTGTTTTCCAAACGCACTCGGGTTATAGTGTTTTTATTAATATCTATCAATAGTTTTTTTCTCGCATCATCAACTGAATGACCAACTGTTATCCTAACCATCAAACTATTTAAGTTGTTTTATAGAGGACACCAGTGGTTCTCAAACTTTTCTAAACCCGGTGTCACACCCACCCACTTCCTGCAAAGAAAGGGAGAAAAGAAAACTAATCAGAAGTGATGGGAAAAAATGGTACTAAGGACCACTAGTGGTAGATCGTGTGGACCTCACTTTGAGAATACCTTTCTTACGCTATTGTCAGAATACATAAGGGACTTTCCAGTAATCTGTAGACGTATTCGTGTAATTTTTCTTTACAAGTTTGTGTGACAAATATAATTTTAGGGATCGTCTAAGAAATAAAGTCGTGCATCCGCAAGAAATGTAGTTCATAAATAACTGGTAGAATCTGCACGACCCCCGAATTAATATTTAGGTTAAGTTGTTTCAAGTTTTGTAAGATATATTTCCATTGACCTATGTGACGTTCAATTTTCCTATCATTTCTCATTTGTGGAAAACGTAATGGTGCTAACATTGAAAATCAAGATAACCCGAGAATTGTGAGCAATTTTTTATTTATGTAATTATTGCACGACCCCTTAGTTTGTTCATTGGAGTAATGCTAAACTTCAATACGCAAAAAATACATAGAATCAAATAAGTATACTGTCCTCCAGGCTACGACTGGAACGCAATAGTCCGGTTTAAATTGATACATATACTGATAGCTCACCCATATGAGAGAAATTTCACACATTTTTAACCTGTTAATTACGTGCTTTGTATTTTCACAGGTAATGAATAATGTGATTGTCAGAACATAGCTACTGGCATTATAAACTCTCGTCGAAGTACGAGATTTAACGATAACATCAATAATCACCGATAATTGACCGAGTTCTGTTGCCAGGGTTACAGAAATACAAAGTTCTGTTTTCGAACGCTCGTCACCTACTATACACAGTCCCCGCCTAGAAAGAAATATTTTTATGCGGTTGATTTAGAACAGTAAATTATTTCAAGTAAATATACGCTTATATTTAATGAGGGTTGGGCGTGGCTCAGGAGTTAACGTGTCGGCCTTCAGATAGGTATGTCCAAGGTTCAACCTCTGATATGCTTCTAAGTACCTGGATCTGTTTGAGAGGTAAATTACGTAAACAAAATATGTGCTAAATGAAGGTTGGGTGTGAACAACTGGTCAGCGTACCGATCTACGGATTTAAAAGTCCAAGGTTCGAATACATTGCGCTTTTTTAACACTAGATGCATAATAATGAAGGTACAGTCAATCCAGTTATTTGGTTAACGGTAGCCGCAAAAGTGACAGCTACTAAGTGGTTAGTAGTCCTAAATTAAGGATAACGTCTCAGATGGTATAATAGTTTCCTTAAATCTAAATTTAAAGCTGGGGAATATGTTCTCCACCTGCCTTTCACAACTCTGCTTCTTTGTTCTCGTTGTCAGGCGCTTTAAAATAATTTCATCCAATTCTTTTATCTATTTCTTTGCTCTGTGGACTTATAACACTAGTAACCGAGCTTTGATATTGTAGGTGGGGAAAGAAAAGATACCCCATTGTGTTGTGTAATTTTGTACTTAACTGCAAATAAACAAATAAAACACCTATTTGCCTATTCAACGATTGTCCCACAAATATTTCAGTCGCGGCGAAACGGCTTATAAATAGGCTCTGAGCTTTCTTTTTTTTTTTTTCAAGTACACACTTTTAGCTCGTGGCTCTATCGCTTGTCCGATTTGAGATCATATTACAGCCACAGCTGTTGAGGATTCTTTTTTTTTTTCGTCGACTACTCTGAATGTAGATTTTATTTTCGGGTCTTTTGACTGACACTTTAAGAAAATGTCTTTAAAATAACAACTTAGTAACACTAAGATGATGTTTGAATGGCCGCAGCAGAAGGTTTGACACGCCAGGTGGTTAAGGGGCTCGGCTCGTAATCCGAGGGTCGCGGGTTCAAATTCCCCTTACACCAAAAATGCTCACCCTTTCAGCCGCGGCGGCGTTATAATGTTACGGTCAATCCCACTATTCGTTGGTAAAAGTGTAGCCCAAGAGTTGGCGGTGAGTGGTAATGACTAGCTGGCTTTTCTCTTGTCTTACGCTGTTAACTTACGAAAGGCTAGCGCAGATACCCCTCGATAGCTTTGCGCGAAATTCATTGAATAAACAAACAAATCGATATTTTGGGGGCGGGTTCAAAGTCTTCTTAATAATTCGTAAATTTCGTTTGTAAGTATAAATAATAAAGAATTAAAGTCATTAAATAACCAGTGGAGTAACACCACGTACTCTCCATCCAGTGCTTTACACACATTTTTGAGAATCTCAAACATATGTGTGAAGAACTATTATTCGACTACTATTAATAACAAGTAACTGTTTTTTGACTGTGCAAGAAAGTTTCCGTACGTAGCCCTCAAATTATTTATTTATTTCTATGCTGGTCACTAACCATTCGTATCAATAAATCATCTTTGTAACATGGTTTGTTTCAGATCCTAACTGTGGTTTCTGTAGTCTGTTTCATCTAAACAAATTTTCTTTATTTTGAGAGCTTGAGTGTGGATAATGTTTCATTTGGTATGAGAGGGGTGACAGCTTTTATAATGAAGGTATTGTTGTCTTTCTGTAGGTTTTTGTACAAGTCAGTGGGTAAAATTCCAACTGTGACCTCAAGATAGTTAATATGAGTAATCAAAGGTAAGTTTGTTTATTTTGTGCATATGTGATAATTTTTTTTTTGTGATTTAAGACGGGCTGTCCAAATGATAAGTAGGTCGTCTGTGTAACGTTTCCTCATATGAGGTTTTATAGGACTGAGTTGTAAGGGCTAGTTTTCAATGTGATCTGTAAAAATGTTGACATAATTCGGAGCCATTTTGGTACTGATAACTTAAGTGTAATGTTTGTTATTAAAGTCGAAGTTGTTCAGAGTTGAAACGAGGCTGGTAAGATCAATTACTTTTTAAGATTCTGATTGGTTAGAAAGGTTTAGTGTGGACTTTAGAATTTCTAGTCCATCATTTGTAAAGGGACAGAAACATCTATCGTGCAAAAATAGCCATTGGGTGGTAACTGTCTGTCAGTGTTAACATCTCCTATGATTATAAGAAAGGGGTGGTATCATTTATGTAAGAGGGGAGGGTATAAAAATACATTTTATGTGTTGGTCAACAAAAACAGACAGATTTTTAGTAGCCATGTTTATATTAGTAATCATCGGTCGGCCATGACTCTTTGGTTCGTGTATTTTGGATAAGATATAAAATCTACCAGGATAAGCTTGTCTTGGTATCAAATAATGAAAGGTTTATTTGCTAATTTTATTGTTTGGGAGAAGTTTATCAGTTATGGTCTTAATAAACTGAGTTGTAGGATCGTGTGACATATTTTTTATAAACTGGTGTTCTCTAGTTGCCAGCTTGCTTCCGTGACATAGTTATCTTTGTTAAAAATAACAATAGTTCCATCTTTGTCTTCTGATTTTATTATGATATTGTTGTCAGATTTAATATTGTTTAAGATACTTTTTAGTTAAGGTTATTAGAATATTGTTTGCAAGAATTTAAGGTCCGTATACAGCTTTAATGTGGGTCTCTAAATGTGGTCCCGTTTTGGAGAAAATGTCCATTAAGACTTTTCTTTAAAGTTTGGTGTGTGTTAGGTTTCAGTTAAGTGGGGATTGTTGTGAAAAAAAATCACGAAGTATTAATATTTCAGAGACTTTATGAAGGTCAGAAAGAAGTTCGGGGCTCATTAATATCTTTGTTATTTTGTTCAGAAGTTGAGACCTTTACTCAGGAGACTGTGTTCTGCTTCAGAGAGAATAGGGGAATAATGTTAAAGATATGTGGGAAGTGTTGGCCGTAATTTGTTCGGTTTAGAAGGTCGCTGTTACTATCAACAGATTCGTTAGTTTCAGAAGGCTTATGTGTATCAGAATATAAAGTGTTGTTTTATTTATGATACTGTTTATTGTGATATAAAAGTGATTTTAATTGTTTCTGGTACAGTTGGTTTATCGATGTGTAAAAGTCTTACTGACCTTCTTGTGTGCGGAAAACAAACACCAGGTGGGACTACATGGACGTGATGGACGTGCAAAGCTATGCAATAGGCTATCAATATCGAAGCCCGATTTTTAGGGTCACGAGGCTCGAGATTTCTCGCTCTGCCGCTGGGGGTGTTTAGGTTTCTGTAGAAACCTCATGTTCTCTCGTTATAAATGTGTTACGTCCTTTTATGACAAATGAGCTTTCAGTTAAATTAATCTCACAGCTGTGGTTGGAACGAATTAATAAATCAAGTGAATGTCGAGTTGAGATTGAAATAGTAAAATAGCCAGACGGTTCTTTTGGCGCTACTAAAACGATCGACTGAGTTAAGAAATAACATTAAAGCAAGTGACTAGACAGAACTAATAAAGCACTGATCCGAGACTCTAGAAATATGATTAAACCGAAAATAACTGCCGTCTCTTGGAGAAAGTCAGGAGACATCTGACAGCCAACTTTGACCTCAGATCAGTAAGCTAAATCAAATATTGTACAATATTAACTTTGAATTTCCCGAGTGTAATGGAACGGGAAGCTCATAGATTACATACGTTTTCGTTTTACACGAGATTTAGGCTTAGGCAGAGTGGATTTGATAAGGATATAACATGATTAGCTCCAAACAACAAATACGTGATGTTGTAAGTGGAACTCGAATTCCTCACGTTACCACGTGATCTTTTTAAAAAGAAAAATCGATGTTTTAACTAAAGTGAATTGAATCCGACACCAAAGTAAACACTTCGAACGACTTCAGAGTGAATTTTTTTCCTTCATTTATTTACCTTGTATAATTGAAAGTATCTTTGTTTGAGCATGTGTCGGTTTGTTTCAAAACGAGGTTTCAACCTCGGAATGGGATAACTTTAAGCCACTACACTTCTGTATTGCTATGTTTTAAATCTATATGTCCTTGTCAAGCTAGACTTTTTTGTTGTTGTTTTGAATTAAGCACAAAGCTACACAATGGGCTATCTGTGCTCTGCCCACCACGGGTATCGAAACCCGGATTTTAGTGTGTAAGTCCGCAGACATACCGCTGAGCCACTGGGAGGCATCAAGCTAGACATCACATGCTCGTGTATGACGGTATTCATTCGCTTAATTAAGCCTTTTATTGTTATGCTTTATATAATGTCTATATATTAGATTACGTCTATACATAACATATAGCTTTATATGATTATGTTCTACAACACATCATGATATTTATATAGAAACTTAAGAACGGTTTTGGAAGTGTACGCCACTGATATTTCCTTCTGTAAAACTGGGACGGCATGGCCGGGTGGGTTAAGGCGTTCGAGTCCTACTCCGAAAGTCGCGGGTTCGAATACCCGTCGCACTAAACATGCTCGCCCCATTTCAGCCGTGAGGACGTTGTAATTTTACGGTCAATCCCACTATTCGTTGGTAAAAGAGTAGCTCAAGAGTTGGCGGTGGGTGGTGACGACTAGCTGACTTCCCTCTATTCTTACACCAATAAATTAAGAACGGCTAACGCTGATAGCCCTCGTGTAGCTTTGCGCGAAATTAAAAAAACAAACGACAAATCTTCTGTACAGTATGAAAGTTTTAATTTACTACAAACTAACGTGTCACTGCACAAATTACCAGTTATCGTATAAAAAGTGCTCCAGGAGTGGATCTAATCTAAACCTTTTAAAAACTATTTTATGGACTTTGTCTCTCTGTGGACGCACTCAGACGGAGAAAATGGAATTTTCTGCCGAAATGGACAATAATCAAGTTTGTTTATTGTTTTAGAAATCAGTATCTGTTTTGTTCTTTATTGTTTTTCAAGCAATTTATCTCTCTTTACGTCAGAGTTTTTTTTTCTTTTTTCAAAAAAAAGTCTTGGAACAAACCTTCAACAGAAAATTCTAGGTCATAGGTCATAATAACCCGCACTTTTTGACACTACATTTTATTTCGTAACAATGGGAGGCCTGGCGTGGCCAAGCGTGTTAAGGCGTGAGATTCGTAATCTCAGGGTCGCGGGTACGTATCCCCGTTGCGCCAAACATTCTCGTCCTTTCAGCCGCGGCGGCGTTATAATGTTACGGTCAATCCCACCATTCGTTGGTAAAAGTGTAGCCCAAGATTTGGCGGTGGGTGGTGATGACTAGCTGTCTTCTCTCTAGTCTTACACTCTTAAATTAGGGACGGCTAGCACGGATAGCCCTCGTGTAGCTTTGCGCGAAATTAAAACAAACAAGAATTAGGGCAAAGTGTAACACGTGAAGACAGCATTTTCACTTGAATTTCTTTGTTTGTGTTTGGAAGTTAAACAGAGAGCTATGCAATGAGACATTTATGTTCTGCCCCCCACGGGTATGGAAACCCTCTTTATGTTATACTAATAGGTATAGGGGGAGGTGACTGTGACGTCATAAGGAGAACTAAACAGTTTAATGTGACAACTTACTGCTAATACGAAAAACTAGAAATACTACTGCAAGACCAACAATACCACGTGACATCAGATATGACCCCAAAACTGTAATTTTCTAGGAATATTTATATGTAAAAACGACTCGTTTGGGTTGAGTTTGTTTTTGAAATTCGCACAAAGCTACTCGAGGGCTATCTGTGCTAGCCGTCCCTAATTTAGCAATGTAAGACTAGAGGGAAGACAGCTAGTCATCGCCAACCCTTGGGTTAATCTTTTACCAACGAATAGTGGGATTGACCGTCACTTATAACGCCCCCACGGCTGGGAGGGCGAGCATTTTTGGCGCGACTCGGGCACGAATCCGCGACCCTCAGATTACGAAGCGCACGCCTTAACTCACTAGGCCATGCCAGGCCCGTTTGGGTTAAGAAAATTTTTTACGTAAAGGAGCGAAAAACGTTTCCAGCAAAATTTTTTTCAGCCACTAAACGCTGAAATAATATAAATTTTAGTGATGTTTTGACGTTTCAGAGACTTAGGGTTAGGTCTTGAATCTCTAGAGTGAGTTACAACTGTTAATTTGTTTTACTTATTTAAACTTGCGTGATTTAGTGAAGTGTTACTGACTGCACAGTTTAGTTTCAAAGAGCCCAAAAGAAGTCTCAGACGAAATACGAATAATTTATTCCCAAGTTATGTAATAATTTAGTGATTATGCGTCAGAATGTTCACCCGTGCGCGAAACAATATTCAAATAAGAATTCGAACTTTTCGATGAAAGACGTCTTTTATACACATGAAAAGCGAGTGTGTGTGTGTGCTTGTGTGCATGTTTATTGACTAGAAAAAAACAACCATAAACCGTTTTGTACAGTAGTAACACGAATTAACTTTTACCTAAATGCAATGCTCGATATACTAATTTAATGCGTGTGTAACGTGAGGTATTTATATTGACCGCTTTCTATAGTCATCCTCAAGCCGGACAGTCTACATGTTGTGTATTTTGAAATGTGAGAACTACATGACCACGGTACCAGGCCCGCTCTAGCCAGGTAGTTTAAGGCATGCGACTCGTAATCCGAGGGTTGCAGGTTCGCATCCCCATCGTACCAAACATGCTCGCCTTTTCAGCCGTGGGGGCGTTATAATGTTACGCTCAATCCCGCTATTCGTTGGTAAAAGAGTATCCCAAGAGTTTGAAGTAGGTGGTAATGACTAGCTGCCTTCCCTTTAGTCGTACACTGCTAAATCATGGACGACTGGCTCAGATAGCCCTCGTGTAGCTTTGCGCGAAATTTTAAGAACAAAGAAACTAAAGCTTTCACGTGGAAAATCTCAACGAATCGAACCTAAATCATGGGTTTGGAATTTTTAGCTTCAGTCTCGAACCAACACCCAGGAAACAACGTAAAAACAAAGGGCACAATGCAGTTAGCCCACGTTGAAATATTGAGCTCAAATAAGATTGTGTCAAAGATCAGATATTCTCAAGCATATTTGACAAAATGTAAGTATCGTTGTTGGTTATACAACAACTGTAACTTTAGTTATGATGGTAACTATTTTGTCCGTCTGTCTTCCGCAGTTTCCACCTAGGAAGCGTCTTCACGGGTATATCACGAATTAATATTAATAATTTAAATGGACATTTCGTCGTAACGGAAAATTGTTAGGTGCTTAATGTTCTGTTCACTTTCATGCGGTTCTAGACGAGACATTAAAGACAAAAGTGAATACACGAATATGTTTTATTTGTATTTTTTCAGGGTGGGTAGACGAATTTCTGCCACGCCCAATTTTCGTACCGGCTACGTGCTGTTGATTAAACACTCTGTAGGAGTATCTGGAACAATCTAAATACATCCTATATGCAGTCTGAGCAGGAGAGCTAAACCATGTAGGATAACATTCTCCCGAATTTGTTTTCATGCGAAGAAACGAAAGTAATACTGATTAGGGTAAGGCGTGGTCTAGTGATTACAGTCAGCGGCCTATGAATCTGAGGGTCCATGGTTCGCATCCTGTTGGCGTACAAACGCACTCTGCGCACTAATAAAAACCAGTTTGTATTGACTAGAACAAATTATGGCCCAGTGAGTCGTGTGCTTGGAGTATGAATCCAAGGGTTCACTGTTCATAGCTCGTTGCCGCAAAAACGCAAGTCGCACTCAAGAACAACTAATGCAGATAACTCTTTTTATAGCTTTGCCCGAAAAACTCAACATCCTGCGACAAAGTATATGTTATACACAGTTAAGTTTTGAGTTATGTTATGTATAAATGTGTAGCACTGATGTATAGTTTTTATATCTTATTTTTCTTTCAAACAGCTTGTCTCCTGAATAATTTAGAAGAATAGCAGGCTATTCTTCAAAAGTGATATAACCGCAAGTTCAAGGTGGAGAGAAAAACAAAGTTAAAAACACCACCATCATACTATAATGAAACTCTTGCTTGAATGATACTGGAAAAACTTTTTAATTATGCAATATGCGATCCCTAACGTCGCTAAATTTATATCCAGTTTGCACGTAGAGTTGCAATAAGGTCACGATTTTCCAGTTTCTCCTCCGTTTCCCGTCACGGAAAACGTTATTTTTTTACAATTTCGGAATATAGATATGACGTCTTGAACACATCACACGCGGCTGCAATGCACTGGTGCCACGGGTAATCAGCTAGTATATGTATCTTCCAACAATATAAAAGGCCTACTTCTATGCTTTCTACGTATTTTTGTACAGGGCTATTGACGAGAACAGAAACCAGTAAAATTCAGTCACAACTGATGACTTGAATAATAAATTTTTATTTATATTTATTTTAAGTCTTAGAGCAAAGGTGAAAGATCCATTACGCATAATCATTTCAGTTACCAATCAACGTGCAGTATAACCTTCACATCTAAAACTCGCTTAGCAACGCATCATATTTTAGAAACTCGATCGCAGCATCGTGGTTGAGCTGTTACTTGACATACGCACGAATAATGTCTGAAAATATCTGAACGGTAACGCCCTCTATCTCTACGTGGTCGAATAACTTAATCTTTGTTTATCCGCCCATCATTTTATTCTCAAAAGCTTTTTATAAATTATTTCCTCTATATATCTATCTATAGTCATGTCTATATATACATGTATCTTGTGTTTTTCTGTAGGAGGGCCAATAATGTTTTTCTTCAAAAATCTCCGTGCATTCGTCATCGTTTCCTGCGCAGTCGCGTGATTTTAGAAATGTATTCCAGCGCAATCATATTTCAGATCGTTACTAGTTGAAAGAGAACACTGAAAGATACATTTATCGAAAAGCTTTGATTTAATAGCCACTAACATTTCGAACTTGAATGGTTATTTGACCAGATGAGAAACTCCTAGTGATCGGGTTTTGAACTACCGACGAATGAGGTAGCAGACATCAGTAGTAGCCGCCGCTTCCACAAAGACGTTCTACAGATTTGAGCTGAAGAACCAAAATTACTGTCACCCTCATAACGCTCCCTCAGCTGAGAACGCGGAGAGTGCTCAATTTCATTGGGACTCGAACTTTCGACCTTCAATAAGCAGTCATAATGTTCAAATACATGAATAAAAGCGACTTTTCTGGAAAAATTAAAAAGAAATAGGTAGGGAAAGAACCTCGATAAACCGATCGTATTGAGGCGGCCTTTTTTGATTTAGTAGTTTTGTGTAAAGCTACATTAAGGCCTATCTTCCTGTAGTCATTCGTAATTTTGATTTGATGTTTTGGAGAAAAGGCAACTAGTGAGCGTCACCCACCGCCAACTCTTGCGCTACTCTTGTCTGATTGAATAGTGAGATCTGACTGTTACTCTTACAGTGCACTACTTCGGATACCCTTTGTTTATTTCTGAGAGAAATTCAAAAACAAATAAAGGAACTTGAGAATTTGTACCTCTAAAATTCATGGTTCGACTTTGCTTTGGGCGTAGCAGAACAAATAAACAGGAAACTTAATTCAATAAAGTTGATTTGGGGGAATTACTGTTGGGAAGTCATCTTCTTTTCTGCAAATAGCTCATTCACATCCCAAGGCACAAACACATGATCTTCGAGACCCAAACTTCTAAAAGTTAATCACTGGACAACGTTCGATACGTCAGTACAAGGGACTTATGGTCGTGGACAGCGTTCGACTCGTGTATAAGTTGTTTGTGTGTTGGTATTTTACAACGCCTGTGTTATATTTGGAATTTTTACACACAAACCAATTTCTCTCTCAAGTGAAACTCGTATATTACGATATTTTTTTTTCTTTATTGCCCGGCATACCCAGGTGGTTAAGGCACTCGACTCGTAAATCGAAGGTCGCGGGTTCGAATCCCCGTCACACCAAACATTCTTGCTCTTTCAGCCGTGTGGGCGTTATAATGTGGCTGTCAATCCTACTATTTGTTGGTAAAAGAGTAGCCCAAAAGTTGGCGGTGGGCGGTGATGAATATAAAGTTAACATCAAGTACACTAACAGAATTATACTCGCAAACAGTAGCACATAAGAGCCGGCATGGCCAATGGTTAGGGCGCTCGACTCTCAGTGCGAGTGTTGCGGTTTCGAATCCCCATCACACCAAACATCTTCTCTATTTCAGCCGCACGGGCGTTATAATGTAACGGTCAATCCCACTATGCGTTGGTAAAAGAGTAACCCAAGAGTTGGCTGTGAAGGGTGATGACTAGCTGCCTTCCTTCCAGTCTTACACTCTTAAATTAGGGACGGCTAACGCAGATAGCCCTCGTGTAGGTTTGCGCGAAATCCAAAACAAATACAACACACGGATCAGGTAATGGTTGCACAGGTAGACTGTACTGCAGTTATCAGGACTTCAGATCATGTTAGTCTGACTCGAATGTGGGCGATACAACAATTTTTTTCTACATTTTAAGCTGCGAGTGCATTAAAAGAGTGACAGTCAAAAAATTGGGCTTAAACTTTTGAATGTCCAATATGGATGCTTCTGCATAGACCATAAGTTAACTTTATTAAAAATGGTTGTTGTTGTTTTGAATTAAGCACAAAGCTACACAATGGGCTATCTGTGCTCTGCCCACCACAGGTATCGAAACCCGGATTTTAGCATGTAAGTCCGCAGACATACCGCTGAGCCACTGGGGGGCTTATTAAAAATGGACGTTTGTCGTCAGCTTGTTGCTAAATAGAAATAATTATTCGCGCCTAGTTATTCCTACAAGCTTGCCACTGACCAAAGTTTGTGTAAACTTGTCTAAAATCAGTACAATAAATTTGTACACAGAATTACCGGGATAAAAAGAGGCCAAGAATTCCAAACTAAACTGCCCTCTTGTGGTATCATTTATAAAAATTCCAAAATATTATACAGTATGTTTGGAGAGACAGAGAGAAAGAAATCAAAAGAGGGTGTGTGTGTGAGTCACACACAAAGTTTGTTCATTAAGGTGCACGAGTCGATTCGCCCCAGCTGTGACGCCCCACTAGCCTAACCAACCAGCAGATTCATTCTCCGACAATGATAGTCCATAATTTAAATAACCAAACGTACTTCAGTTCACATATCATAAATAAATATAATATACATTTAATTATAACAATTTTCTAAGATAATTTTAATGTCCCATTCACCAAATTCATTCACTGGCCTTCGTAAGTCTCAGTCACAAACTTGATTGAATAGTTTCTATTTTTCAGTAAATCTCAGTCACAGACTTGTTTGGATAGTTTCATTTTTTGTTGAAGGTAATGCATTTTATATTTCAAATGAGAAGAAACACTTTTTTGGTTAAAAGGTTAAAAAGTAATGACAAACACCACCTGATTCTTTAACACATTAATATTTAGAATACAGCATATGTGTGTCCAAAACTTAGTCGAAAAGGTTGAAAAACAACGTGTTTTTTTATGTTCCTTGTATTTCAATTAGTCATTGAAGATTATATTGGTGCTCTTTGAAACGTGTACCAAGTTTTTAACGAAAGTAAATCAATATAACTTGCGGGTCCTCCCATATTAGCCTATACACTTCGATCTATTTTTGTACAAATTATAGGATTTGCATCTACTAACTATATAATTATGGTTCCAAAATGCATATTTTCACGCATAGCTTGTACCTAAGCTACAATTAAGGAGAAAATTATTGGATATAATTATTTGTAAGTGGAGAAAATTCCACTATCATTATGGTAGAAAACAGTATTTATTTGTAACGGTTTGATGTTAATGTATGCTTGTACACCCAGTTAATTCATGGACCTCCATTTATATGTTTAATTTAGGATATTAGTTAAAAGTTAGAAGTAATTAGAACTTGATGAAAAGATAATAAAATTCTCTTTAACTTTTATTATATTGATTATTTTGAAAATTAAGAATAATTAGAGACACTTGAAGGATTCTAAAAGACGTATAAAACTAATTAGATGAAAGGCTAAAATATGAAACATAATACACAATGAGAAAGTTACGAATTATTCTGAAACTAAGAACATTGGTATTCTGAAATAAAAGTAAGATGTTTAATTTTGTTATCGATTTAGATTTCTTCAAGTACTTAACCGTCAGCTTCGAAATATTTACACAAATAGTGTTTAACTCAAGAATAAACCATTTTATGATTCTAATTATATCAGAATTTTAACATAAAAATAATCAGATGTCCACACATTGTAAAATAAATATATTACTCTTTGGATTAATAATTTAATATAAATATAATTAAATGCCTGGGCATTCTAAAATAATTATATTACGATTTACACTAATATTTTAACAGAAAAATAATTAGATTTATGGGATAATCTGAGGTATTATAATAATATTTATGCTAATATTCTCAAATAGTTATAAAACGAATTATATAAACAATTGTGAAATTAAAATATTAGACACTTGGATAATCACTAGGAGCAAAAATATTAATTATATTATCATTAATTTAAATTAATGAGGTGCTTTAAATATTCGGAAATAGTTATAAACTACTTATCAAAATATCTTCAAAAATAATTAGGAACAGAAAATTCTAAAATGGCTATACTTATAATGAATTATATAAATTATTTTTAAATTTAAGAATAGTTAATACTTTTGGAAGATTTATGCATATTTTATAAAATTAACTCTGTGAAGAGTTTAATGTTTATTTTTGTAGTTACAGTAGAAATTAAAATTTCAAAAAGGTATATTTTCTTGGAAGGGTTCACATGGTTATCTAACTGAAACGTTTTGGATGAATCATTTTGTTTTAATACACTTAATTCGTGTTTTAATCAGTACTAATAACAAAATCATGGAAATCATTGGTTGCCGCGATCAACTAAGACTAAATGTTAGATATTTATTAGTATCAGCAGTACTCTACCACCAGTTACCGATGTTAAAGGAATGACTGTTATTCTTATAACTCATCCATAGCTTAAAGTGAGAGTAATATTTTCTGGTGAGGATTTTTATTCCGGATCTGACAAAGATGGTTCAAATCCGTACAATATCACAAAATATTTCATGTAACCTGCTTGCAAGATAAAATCAGTCGAGATTTTTTTAAGTTATTTTAATTTCCTCGTGTATGAAACCGAGCCTGTCTTTTCCTTTTGATATTTTAATTTCATCTGTTACATTAGGAATTCTCCTCGTCGAAACTGGAAGATCTTCGTAAGAGATGTTATTGTTGTTTTTTTCAACTGAAAGAGTCATGGGAGTTGAGACTTATCAGAGTTTTGCATCATTATTTTGACTCTTTGAGAAGCTTTATGACCAATATAAATATAAGCGATGTTCCGAAAGATTTAATATTAGTTACGTTAAACGTTAGAACTTACCAGTTGGGATTCATTTGCATGAAAGATCGGGATCTCTCTACGCAAGTGAGGTTTAATTCTAATTATGCAAATTTAATGTAGACGAAACACGTGCGTTAGGCATGCCTGTTATTTCACTAATTTTAATCTAATAAAGAAAAGCGAATAAAATGAATTAGAAAACAAATCAAGTAAGATTCTTCTGTACTTTCAATCGATCGTAAAATTAAGTACGATGAAGTTCGGGGTTCGATCCCAGATGTGGGCATAGTGCGTGCAGTTTTGACAAAACAGCCTATAATAATAATAGTTCCTTTGGAAGAGACTTTAGAAACCACAATGGAACTAAAACTATTTTGTCTCAGAAAACACTTTTACTACACTGATATCCCCAAGGTTTCACTGGTAAGTTTAGGGACTTGCAACTTTGAAGCTTGGGTTTTGATAGCCTATTGTGTAGCTCTGAGCTCAAACAAAGAAATTTGCCTTTCAAAACTTGAGACAAAAACTGAACAGATTTTACTTATTGCGAAGTGAACCAGACACACAAAGACCAGTGTTACCTGTATACTTTCTCAAGGACTGGTGTCACCTGTATCCTTCTACAGGGACCTGTGTCACCTGCATCCTTTCACAGGGACCAGTGTCTCTTGTATCCTTATCCATCACAATGTTCTAAAACTACTTTAAAGACAGAGCATTGTCTGCATTCCTCTCATCTATGATTTAAAAACATGAGTTCTAGAGATACACAGACTGATTGTGTTATATTCAAATGGTATCTGAACTTTAACACGTCGTTACAGGTCATGTCGACACTGATGCTCTACCTGATGACTACGAACCGTCAGTTTAAACACACTTATTGCACAAAAATTCATAGAGCTGCATCTGATGACTCGATAGATATGTCTTCATACAGAGTATCATGAATAACTGTTCCACTGTCCAGTTGTTTAAAGTATGCAGTCGTCGAACAAAAAAGCCACGAAAGCAACATGTATGCACGTGAATTGTATCACTTTTATATAGACTAATTATTTTTGAATATGTCGAGAACTGTTGTATGGGACATATGGACAACGTTTTCCACAGCCTTTTGTTTTCACTAATTATCACTTGTAGGATATTGCACTTTAATTACCGAAGCTGGGGTGCAACTTTTATACTTTTCTTCTTGAAAGGTCCATTGGTACCCGTGTATCCAAAATTACATATTCCCAATCTTAACTCGTTCTTAAAATATTGTGCATGAATACTTAGCGCCGAAAAGCATCACACTACCTTCTGAACCTCGAAAAATGTCAAAATGTACTACAATCCATTCTGCTGTAACTTTATATCGGAGACGGTTGTCACATGACTCGTATAATTTAACTTCTTCCAATATAATGTATCAAGCCCCTTATTTTAATTCTAGCTATATTTGAATAACATGCATCCTACACAATACCAAATGTTATCACAATGAAGTTCTTATACCATTACTTCATACATCCTACACAATACCAAATGTTATCACAATGAAGTTCTTATACCATTACTTCATATCGGTTGTAGTTGTGACGTGCCTGGCTAATTTGCATATTCCGATATACCTAACTCTATTATGTAAGTAATATTTATCACAAACCTTTCAAAAACAATTAAAAGATCAACGTATCATTCACTCACAGTTTTTGTCTGATAAAATAAAGAAAATAATAAACAAATTGTTGACACTCTTAAAACGACCAATAGATAAAATAAATAAAACATTTTTTTTCTCTCATTCAAAACTAATAATATTTTATAGTTCGGTTGTAATTGTATCCAACTGATACATAAACATTCAGGTCTCCGTGTTAATTAAAGACTAAAATCTCTGATTCATCTTCATTTAAAAGTTAAAAATAATTATCTGGAATTGTGTACAGTGGAAGTTCCAGAAGGTTGTTAAATGGAAATAGTAAGGGTATCTAAATAATTTATTCATGGCTGTAGGAACTATAACAGTAAAGGAATCTTTAATCTGGTTCATATAATCTGGTTTCATTTATTGTTTGTTTCTTCTTAAATTTCTCCCGAAGCTTCACGAGGGCTATCTGCGCTAGCAGTCCCTATTTTAGCAGTGTAAGACTAGAAGTAAGGCAGCTAGTCATCACCACTCACTGCCAACTCTTGGGCTACTCTTTTACCAACGAATAGTGGGATTGACTGTAACATTATAACGCCCCCACGGTAGAAAGGACGAGCATGTTTGGTGTGACGGGGATTCGAGCCTGCGACCCTTCAATTACAAGTCGAGTGCCTTAACCACCTGACCGTGCCAGGCTTTTCATTTATTAAACTTAGGGACAGAGAGATATGAAGTATGTTGTTGCTTCAAACATTACAATAAACGAACACAAAAACAGGAAAACATAAAGTTTTAACATAAACGACAGAATCTGTAGTCAGAAGCATCTTCCCATACAGTTTCTTATTGCAGGTCACTTAATATGTTCGGTAGCACGTTTACCAGTAGTTTTACCTACACGCACTATTTACGACGTTTTCAAAAACAACTAATAGTTTTACAATGTCTTTTTTTTCATGAGTCAGTGATATAGGTATAATCATATCAAGTTCAGTTAATAAATGATGAGGAGTTTTGGCAGATATCCAAAACCTCGAGAAATATCTCTTAGTGCTGATCGGCACGTGATTTTATAAGTTCAGAGTTTTTTTTTAGAAACCTAATGTGTTAAGATTGTTTTCAACTACTCTAAAAAACATTATCAGCAAAATGGAGTTATTACTTTATCAATATAACTAATAGTTGAATATAGGTTCACTGTTGTCATTACACAGTGAACTACTTAACTATATTATTGTAGGTTGAAACTTTTATTTCGCTAAAAAACGTTGAGAATTTTAAATTTCGCGTGATATTAAGATTTAACATGTACGCATAATTTATGTTAATACATAAAACAAAAACATCGCTCTCGTGATCCTACGAAACTGTCTTTCTTGTATAACATCGTTGTATTACAGGTAAAAGAACAGATTCTCTTACTCACTGTATATGTAACAAGGACAGTATGAACAGGTTCTCTTTCTCACTGTATATGTAACAAGGACAGTGTGAACAGGTTCTCTTCCTCACTGTATATGTAACAAGGACGGTGTGAACATGTTCTCTTTCTCACTGTATGTGTAACAAGGAGAGTATGAACAGGTTCTCTTTCTCACTGTATGTGTAACAAGGAGAGTATGAACAGGTTCTCTTTCTCACTGTATGTGTAACAAATACAGTATCAACAGGTTCTCTTTCTCACTGTATATGTAACAAGGACAGTATGAACAGGTTCTTTTTCTCACTGTATATGTAACAAGGACAGCATGAACATGTTCTCTTACTCACTGTATATGTAACAAGGACAGCATGAACATGTTCTCTTACTCACTGTATATGTAACAAAGACAGCATGAACAGGTTTTCTTTTTCACTCTATATGTAACAAGGACGGTGTGAACATGTTCTCTTTCTCACTGTATGTGTAACAAGGAGAGTATGAACAGGTTCTCTTTATCACTGTATGTGTAACAAATACAGTATCAACAGGTTCTCTTTCTCACTGCATATGTAACAAGGACGGTGTGAACATGTTCTCTTTCTCACTGTATATGTAACAAGGAAAGAATGAACAGGTTCTCTTTCTCACTGTATATGTAACAAGGACAGTGTGAACAGTTTCTCTTTTTCACTGTATATGTAACAAGGACGGTTTGAACATGTTCTCTTTCTCACTGTATATGTAACAAGGACAGTGTGAACAGGTTCTCTTTCTCACTGTATATGTAACAAGGAGAGTATGAACAGGTTCTCTTTCTCACTGTATCTGTAACAAGGACAGTATGAACATGTTCTTTTTCTCACTGTATATGTAACAAGGAAAATGAACATGTTCTCTTTCTCACTGAATATGTAACAAGGAAAATGAACAGGTTCTCTTTCTCACTGTATATGTATCAAGGACAGTGTGAACAGGTTCTCTTTCTCACTGTATATGTAACAAAGAGAGCATGAACATGTTCTCTTTCTCACTGTATATGTAACAAAGACGGTGTGAACATGTTCTCTTTCTCACTGTATATGTAACAAGGACAGTGTGAACATGTTCTCTTTCTCACTGTATATGTAACAAGAACAGTATGAACAGGTTCTCTTTCTCACTTTATATGTGACAAAGACAGTATGAACAGGTTCTCTTTCTCACTGTATATGTAACAAGGACAGTGTGAACAGGTTCTCTTTCTCACTGTATATGTAACAAGGACAGTGTGAACATGTTCCCTTTCTTACTGTATATGTAACAAGGACAGCATGAAAAGGTACTCTTTCTCACTGTACATGTAACAAGGACAGTGTGAACAGGTTCTCTTTCTCACTGTATATGTAACAAGGACAGTATGAACAGGTTCTCTTTCTCACTTTATATGTAACAAGGACAGTATGAACAGGTTCTCTTTCTCACTTTATATGTAACAAGGACAGTATGAACAGGTTCTCATTCTCACTCTATATGTAACAAGGACAGTATGAACAGGTTCTCATTCTCACTCTATATGTAACAAGGACAGTATGAACAGGTTCTCTTTCTCTCTGTATATGTAACAAGGACGGTCTGAACATGTTATCTTTTTCACTCTATATGTAACAAGGACAGTATGAACAGGTTCTCTTTCTCACTGTATATGTAACAAAGACAGCATGAACAGGTTCTCTTTCTCACTCTATATGTAACAAGGACAGTATGAACAGGTTCTCTTTCTCACTGCATATGTAACAAGGACGGTGTGAACATGTTCTCTTTCTCACTGTATACGTAACAAGGAAAATGAACAGGTTCTCTTTCTCAATGTATATGTAACAAGGACAGTATGAATAGGTTCTTTTTCTCAATGTATATGTAACAAGGACGGTGTGAACATGTTCTCTTTCTCACTGTATATGTAACAAGGACATCGTGAACAGGTTCTCTTTCGCACTGTATATGTAACAAGGACAGTATGAACATGTTCTCTTTCTCACTGTATATGTAACAAGGACGGTGTGAACATGTTCTCTTTCTCACTGTATGTGTAACAAATACAGTATCAACATGTTCTCTTTCTCACTGTATATGTAACAAGGACAGTATGAACAGGTTCTTTTTCTCACTGTATATGTAACAAGGACAGCATGAACATGTTCTCTTTCTCACTGTATATGTAACAAGGACAGTATGAACATGTTCTCTTACTCACTGTATATGTAACAAGGACAGAATGAACATGTTCTCTTACTCACTGTATATGTAACAGGACAGTATGAACAGGTCTCTTCTCACTGTATATGTAACAAGGACAGTATGAACAGGTTCTCTTTCTCAATGTATATGTAACAAGGACAGTATGAACATGTTCTCTTTCTCACTGTATATGTAACAAGGACGGTGTGAACATGTTCTCTTTCTCACTGTATGTGTAACAAATACAGTATCAACAGGTTCTCTTTCTCACTGTATATGTAACAAGGACAGTATGAACAGGTTCTTTTTCTCACTGTATATGTAACAAGGACAGCATGAACATGTTCTCTTTCTCACTGTATATGTAACAAGGACAGTATGAACATGTTCTCTTACTCACTGTATATGTAACAAGGACAGAATGAACATGTTCTCTTACTCACTGTATATGTAACAAGGACAGTATGAACATGTTCTCCTACTCACTGTATATGTAACAAGGACAGTATGAACAGGTTCTCTTTCTCACTGTATATGTAACAAGGACAGTATGAACAGGTTCTCTTTCTCAATGTATATGTAACAAGGACAGTATGAACATGTTCTCTTTCTCACTGTATATGTAACAAGGACAGTATGAACAGGTTCTCATTCTCACTCTATATGTCACAAGGACAGTGTGAACATGTTCCCTTTCTCACTGTATATGTAACAAGGACAGTATGAACAGGTTCTCTTTCTTAATGTATATGTAACAAGGACAGTATGAACATGTTCTCTTTCTCACTGTATATGTAACAAGGACGGTGTGAACATGTTCTCTTTCTCACTGTATGTGTAACAAATACAGTATCAACAGGTTCTCTTTCTCACTGTATATGTAACAAGGACAGTATGAACAGGTTCTTTTTCTCACTGTATATGTAACAAGGACAGCATGAACATGTTCTCTTTCTCACTGTATATGTAACAAGGACAGTATGAACATGTTCTCTTACTCACTGTATATGTAACAAGGACAGAATGAACATGTTCTCCTACTCACTGTATATGTAACAAGGACAGTATGAACAGGTTCTCTTTCTCACTGTATATGTAACAAGGACAGTTTGAACAGGTTCTCTTTCTCAATGTATATGTAACAAGGACAGTATGAACATGTTCTCTTTCTCACTGTATATGTAACAAGGACGGTGTGAACATGTTCTCTTTCTCACTGTATGTGTAACAAATACAGTATCAATGGGTTCTCTTTCTCACTGTATATGTAACAAGGACAGTATGAACAGGTTCTTTTTCTCACTGTATATGTAACAAGACAGTATGAACATGTTCTCTTACTCACTGTATATGTAACAAGGACAGAATGAACATGTTCTCTTACTCACTGTATATGTAACAAGGACAGTATGAACATGTTCTCTTACTCACTGTATATGTAACAAGGACAGTATGAACAGGTTCTTTTTCTCACTGTATATGTAACAAGGACAGCATGAACATGTTCTCTTACTCACTGTATATGTAACAAGGACAGTATGAACATGTTCTCTTACTCACTGTATATGTAACAAGGACAGAATGAACATGTTATCTTACTCACTGTATATGTAACAAGGACAGTATGAACAGGTTCTCTTTCTCACTGTATATGTAACAAGGACAGTATGAACAGGTTCTCTTTCTCAATGTATATGTAACAAGGACAGTATGAATAGGTTCTTTTTCTCAATGTATATGTAACAAGGACGGTGTGAACAGGTTCTCTTTCTCACTGTATATGTAACAAGGACAGTGTGAACAGGTTCTCTTTCGCACTGTATATGTAACAAGGACAGTATGAACATGTTCTCTTTCTCACTGTATATGTAACAAGGACGGTGTGAACATGTTCTCTTTCTCACTGTATGTGTAACAAATACAGTATCAACATGTTCTCTTTCTCACTGTATATGTAACAAGGACAGTATGAACAGGTTCTTTTTCTCACTGTATATGTAACAAGGACAGCATGAACATGTTCTCTTTCTCACTGTATATGTAACAAGGACAGTATGAACATGTTCTCTTACTCACTGTATATGTAACAAGGACAGAATGAACATGTTCTCTTACTCACTGTATATGTAACAAGGACAGTATGAACAGGTTCTCTTTCTCACTGTATATGTAACAAGGACAGTATGAACAGGTTCTCTTTCTCAATGTATATGTAACAAGGACAGTGTGAACATGTTCTCTTTCTCACTGTATATGTAACAAGGACGGTGTGAACATGTTCTCTTTCTCACTGTATGTGTAACAAATACAGTATCAACAGGTTCTCTTTCTCACTGTATATGTAACAAGGACAGTATGAACAGGTTCTTTTTCTCACTGTATATGTAACAAGGACAGCATGAACATGTTCTCTTTCTCACTGTATATGTAACAAGGACAGTATGAACATGTTCTCTTACTCACTGTATATGTAACAAGGACAGAATGAACATGTTCTCTTACTCACTGTATATGTAACAAGGACAGTATGAACATGTTCTCCTACTCACTGTATATGTAACAAGGACAGTATGAACAGGTTCTCTTTCTCACTGTATATGTAACGAGGACAGTATGAACAGGTTCTCTTTCTCAATGTATATGTAACAAGGACAGTATGAACATGTTCTCTTTCTCACTGTATATGTAACAAGGACAGTATGAACAGGTTCTCATTCTCACTCTATATGTAACAAGGACAGTATGAACAGGTTCTCTTTCTCTCTGTATATGTAACAAGGACGGTCTGAACATGTTATCTTTTTCACTCTATATGTAACAAGGACAGTATGAACAGGTTCTCTTTCTCACTGTATATGTAACAAGGACAGTATGAACAGGTTCTCTTTCTCAATGTATATGTAACAAGGACAGTATGAACATGTTCTCTTTCTCACTGTATATGTAACAAGGACGGTGTGAACATGTTCTCTTTCTCACTGTATGTGTAACAAATACAGTATCAACAGGTTCTCTTTCTCACTGTATATGTAACAAGGACAGTATGAACAGGTTCTTTTTCTCACTGTATATGTAACAAGGACAGCATGAACATGTTCTCTTTCTCACTGTATATGTAACAAGGACAGTATGAACATGTTCTCTTACTCACTGTATATGTAACAAGGACAGAATGAACATGTTCTCTTACTCACTGTATATGTAACAAGGACAGTATGAACATGTTCTCCTACTCACTGTATATGTAACAAGGACAGTATGAACAGGTTCTCTTTCTCACTGTATATGTAACAAGGACAGTTTGAACAGGTTCTCTTTCTCAATGTATATGTAACAAGGACAGTATGAACATGTTCTCTTTCTCACTGTATATGTAACAAGGACGGTGTGAACATGTTCTCTTTCTCACTGTATGTGTAACAAATACAGTATCAATGGGTTCTCTTTCTCACTGTATATGTAACAAGGACAGTATGAACAGGTTCTTTTTCTCACTGTATATGTAACAAGGACAGTATGAACATGTTCTCTTACTCACTGTATATGTAACAAGGACAGAATGAACATGTTCTCTTACTCACTGTATATGTAACAAGGACAGTATGAACATGTTCTCTTACTCACTGTATATGTAACAAGGACAGTATGAACAGGTTTTTTTCTCACTGTATATGTAACAAGGACAGCATGAACATGTTCTCTTACTCACTGTATATGTAACAAGGACAGTATGAACATGTTCTCTTACTCACTGTATATGTAACAAGGACAGAATGAACATGTTCTCTTACTCACTGTATATGTAACAAGGACAGTATGAACATGTTCTCTTACTCACTGTATATGTAACAAGGACAGTATGAACAGGTTCTCTTTCTCACTGTATATGTAACAAGGACAGTATGAACAGGTTCTCTTTCTCAATGTATATGTAACAAGGACAGTATGAATAGGTTCTTTTTCTCAATGTATATGTAACAAGGACGGTGTGAACAGGTTCTTTTTCTCACTGTATATGTAACAAGGACAGTGTGAACAGGTTCTCTTTCTCACTGTATATGAAACAAGGACGGTGTGAACAGGTTTTCTTTTTCACTCTATATGTAACAAGGACGGTGTGAACATGTTCTCTTTCTCACTGTATGTGTAACAAATACAGTATGAACAGGTTCTCTTTCTCACTCTATATGTAACAAGGACAGTATGAACAGGTTCTTTTTCTCACTGTATATGTAACAAAGAGAGCATGAACATGTTCTCTTTCTCACTGTATATGTAACAAAGACGGTGTGAACATGTTCTCTTTCTCAATGTATATGTAACAAGGACGGTGTGAACAGGTTCTCTTTCTCACTGTATATGAAACAAGGACGGTGTGAACAGGTTTTCTTTTTCACTCTATATGTAACAAGGACGGTGTGAACATGTTCTCTTTCTCACTGTATGTGTAACAAATACAGTATCAACAGGTTCTCTTTCTCACTCTATATGTAAGAAGGACAGTATGAACAGGTTCTCTTTCTCACTGCATATGTAACAAGGACGGTGTGAACATGTTCTCTTTCTCACTGTATATGTAACAAGCAGAGTATGAACAGGTTCTCTTTCTCACTGTATCTGTAACAAGGACAGTATGAATAGGTTCTTTTTCTCACTGTATATGTAACAAAGAGAGCATGAACATGTTCTCTTTCTCACTGTATATGTAACAAAGACGGTGTGAACATGTTCTCTTTCTCACTGTATATGTAACAAGGACAGTGTGAACAGGTTCTCTTTCTCACTGTATATGTAACAAGGACAGTATGAACAGGTTCTCTTTCTCACTTTATATGTAACAAGGACAGTATGAACAGGTTCTCTTTCTCACTTTATATGTAACAAGGACAGTATGAACAGGTTCTCATTCTCACTCTATATGTAACAAGGACAGTATGAACAGGTTCTCTTATTCACTGTATGTGTAACAAGTACAGTATGAACATGTTCTCTTTCTCTCTGTATATGTAACAAGGACGGTTTGAACATGTTCTCTTTTTCACTTTATATGTAACAAGGACAGTATGAACAGGTTCTCTTTCTCACTGGATATGTAACAAAGACAGCATGAACATGTTCTCTTTCTCACTCTATATGTAACAAGGACAGTATGAACATGTTCTCTTTCTCACTCTATATGTAACAAGGACAGTATGAACATGTTCTCTTTCTCACTGTATATTTCACGTCCAATTCTGTGTCTATCCGATTACAACTGATGAATTGTTGGCCTGTTACTAAACATTTCACATCGATTAACGGACCCTATGTCTTCACGT
This sequence comes from Carcinoscorpius rotundicauda, assembly GCA_011833715.1. NCBI lineage: Eukaryota > Metazoa > Arthropoda > Merostomata > Xiphosura > Limulidae > Carcinoscorpius > Carcinoscorpius rotundicauda. Next base: position 68,754,576 of record CM022400.1, read on the forward strand.
TACTAAACACTTCACGTCGATTAACTGACCCTATGTCTTCATGTTTCTGAACACTTCACATCGATTAACGGACCCTATGTCTTCACGTTACTGAACACTTCACATCGATTAAGACCCTGTGTCTTCACGTGTCTGGAAATATTACTTCATCTGGTGTAAGATATTCGAGATCAGCTTATTACATTGCACACTTTTCCCAAGTTTCAATGTGAAATAATTTTACGTTTTGTTTGAAATAACTAAATATCAGATGAAAGTTTTGAACTGTAAAACATAGTGACCTTTGTTGGTATTAATGGTTCTTGAAGATTTTCTATTTTTTTCTGTATAGCAGAGCTGCACAAGAGACTATCTACATCTTGCACACCGCAGCAATCTTACCCTGGATTTAAGTGTTATATTCTGTCGATCTCTTTCTTAAGCCACTAACCTTGATGTATTTGACAAAATACAGAAATTTATTTTGGATATAATTTGTGTCAAATTTATTTCGAAGTATGACGCCTTACGAAAAACAATTAAAGGTGAATCGTGCATATTATGTATTCATTATTGTGACCAAAAATATATATTTATATAGTGAAGTTAAATTAATAGACCAGAATCCCGCAGAGAACAACTTCGGTAGTTGTGGCGACGCCCAAACGTCACGCGTGACAGCCCCCATAAACGTGAAACGCAAAACATTTTGAGTACAAAAATAAAAAGTAGATAAGAGATATTTTTTTTAGAACAAGAAATAGATCATTCCCGTCTATCGCGTCACATTATTTTAAGAAAAATATCCAGTGAAAATGGATTGTATGTACAAAATCCGAACTCTCGTCTGCTAATCCACAAAACTATTTAAAATAAGAAACGAAATCTCTCACGTGCGTCATATTGGGCGTGGTTTCTACGCTGTTTCTCCCTCTTTGTTTGAGAACAAATTAAAATTTCCTTACACTTTTGGCTGCAATATAAAAATACCGTAAACGGAAGTTTTCTTTGGGTCGAAAATGTCTTAAGGTTTGTAAAATAGATAGCATTAGTAAATCTTTCTTAAATTTAATATGATTGGTTAAGTTATCGTAGATTAATATGATAAGGTAGTAGTTTCTTTCTGGTTTAATATTACTGGTTAGTTTTCCATTATTTAATACCATTAGCTAGTTTTTCCTTGTTTAATATCAGTAGTTTGTTTTTCTGGTTTAATATACTTAGCTAATTTTTCAAGTTTAATACCATTAAAAAGCTATCCGCGAGTGATACTGATTTTGTTGTCGACAGTACAAATAAAATTTCTTAGAAAGAAACAGGATTCGGTGACAGAAGAATTCTAACAGATAAAACATAACGTCGCTCGATTCTTACACGTCTTCATTTGGTAAATGTTGCAATTCGGATTAATATTATGTTTCAGTTCAATCAACAAATGTTTAGCTATTTCCGTGATATTTACCCAAAATGAGATTCCGTGTAGCGCATCTGGATGTTGTTTCCAGTGGAAAGTTAAAGCATCTCATCAGAAAGTGTTACTGCTTATATAAACATCTCCTTTAACTCCACCGTCACTCAAGTTCAGAAACTGTCACCTAGAAAGGTTATGGCCCAGTGACTTGAGTGCCAACATTTTCGTCGTAATATGAAGTAGCAACTGCTCAGACATTTTGTTAATTGCGTAAACAAAGCCCGAGTGTTTTACTTAATAAAGGACATTAATCTAACTTTAATTTACAAAAGTGTGAACTGTCTCCTTTAGCCTAAGGGTGCTGATGAAGTAGCAGGGGCGTTTAATTAAAATGGTGTTAAGTGGACGATATAAATGTAACCATGTTACCATTTGAATCACAGAATGGTAAGAGCTTCCAGTGTCAGTATCTTGGCCGCCTGTCATTTCGAATGTGTCACCTACTTGGCACGTTGAAAGTAGTGTAAAACGTAATAAGTACTGTTAAACTAGCCGACTACCTCAACTTGCTCATTGCTTAGATTACAATGCACAATGTGCACTTCGTGTGAGGTCATTGATGGAGATAATTGTTGAGGTAGTTTTGTGAGTAGACAAAATAAGAGTTAACATGCTCAATTTTGAAATATTTATTTGTTCCAACAGTTTACGTTTATGATAAAGACTCGTTCATTCACATATATTTGTGTAAACAAACGTGGCGAAATGTACGACCAGTTTTAATTGTTTTCAACAGACAGCTTGTTTTAAAGTAAACACGTAAGTCATTTTATTTTTGTGAAATACCTATCAATGTACGTATCTGAATGTTTATTAATTAAAGAATTGCAGAATTACAAGTTGGGCTTAATCGGTTTTGTATTGACCTAAAATCACGGAAGCTAGTCAAGTTCAATCTTTTCTAAGCCTAATAACACGGCGAGTCAATTAAGTCTTCCTCTAGGCCTAATATAAAGGCTACTTAACGTGTTTGATCACCTCTTTTTTTCTTTTCTAGTTCTAATATTACTATTATTAAAGTTTGATGTCCTCTAAGTCTAACATTATAGGTAGTTAAATTCGATGTCCTCTAGGCCTAAAATCATGGCTAATTGAGTTTGATGTTCTCCAGGCTTAACACCATGGCTAGTTAAATTCGATGTCCTGTAGACCTAAAATCATGGCTAGTTGAGTTTGATGTTCTCCAGGCTAAATACTATGTCTCGATAAATTCGATGTCCTCCAGGTCTAACAACATAACTAAGACAGATTGCCTCTTGGTATAACTCGCAACTCACAATCTCTCCAAAAATAAAATATATATCCTAGATTACCTTGTTCACGTTTAACCTACAATAACTGCAAAGCAGGTTTATGTAATAAACAGATTATTACTACACATATCTGTGCAAATCCAACATCAATTAATGTAACATTGTTTATCGACATAAACAATGAAATTAGTAACTTGGCTTCAAAGCCTGGTCTCAGGTTTATTTCTGATCGCAAACAGATTTTATTGAATTATAAAGAAACCTCATTAAACTAAATCTAAAATAATCCAGTTCAGTTAAACGAATGAAAAACATCGAAAGTGTATTTCTTTAATCATTTTTGAGTCGGGCCACGTTGTATTGATGTTTCCAGGCGCAATCATTACCTTGGCACATGCGCATTCAATTATAATTACAAACTGTGAAATAAACTTGATGCGTCTGTGCCTACCGTGCATACACATTCAATTGTATTGAATCAAAGCACATTGTTTAATACCAGGGAGCATTCCGAAATCTACAAACATTTCGATTGACCCCTAAAAATGTCTTATTAACAGGTAACAATTTTTAGAATAACAGAATCAGTGGAATATTGTTAATAACAATAACTAAATTCGTATCAGTATGTTTGTAAGAAATGATTATTTCAAAATAACAGAATTAAAAAAATTACATTTCGTTTTCCTATAAAGCCAACATCCATAGGTTTTGCATTGTCCTGGAATCTGTTAAGTAATTGAAAAATAAAAGTAACATTTATCATATTGCTATGTCGGTCGAAAACAATCAACAAAGCATGCTCTGTGTACGCGAGAACGACGTGAACATGCAAAGTTCCAATCACACACAGGTAATCTCACAATATTTTTGCGTGAACAACTAGATTAGTATGACGTCAGCTACTTCTAGCTCCCTCTTCCGTTTTGTTTTTTAGTTGGGTTTTTTCCCACTGTTAATTGATTTTCTTTATTACAATGAAACAAATATTTAACTGTGATTTATTCTTCTAAATCTTTAACACTTATGGTTTGTTTGGTTTGGTTTGAATTTCGCGCAAAGCTACACGAGGGCCGTCCCTAATTTAGCAGTGTAAGACAAGAGGGAAGGCAGCTAGTCATCATCACCCACCGCCAACTCTTCGGCTACTCTGTTGCCAACGAATAATGGAATTGACGGTACATTATAACGCTCCCACGGCTGAAAGGGCAAGCATGTTTGTTGCGACAGGGATTCAAACCCGCGACCCTCAGATTACGAGTCGAGTACTTTAATCACTTGGCCATGCCGAGCCCATCATGAAAACGTTAAATCCTGAATCGCAAATGTATGCAGTATTTATTCCTGCACGTGATTGGTTAAGAATGCTAAACTGTCGAAACTAAACATGACGAAATTCATCCAGCCCTCCTGCCAATTATGGATTCAGTATTTTTAACTTTATTTGCAGAGCAAGCTTTTCAACGTGATATATCCGTTAAATTAGTCAAATTTATAACAAACAGCTTTTAGAATCTACCTACTCATTACCATTCTGCTGAAAGCGAGTCGTAACCAGTGGCTGGCGGCTCCTCCCGAAGATTGCTTTCGTCTTCTCTGGCCAAGACGATCTTAGTAAAACTAACACTTTTAGCTCACGTGCACTGAGAGTGAATGAGTGACGCTGCGTGTTTTCTGCTCATGCTGATACGTCGAAGTTGCTGATGGATGGAAGAATGAATTGTCTGAATTTTGGAAGATTGATGTTCTTTGCATACAATTTCAAAAACAGAACCTTATTCTTGTTGCCTTCTGATGTTGTGGTTACGATACAAACAGCCGTAACAGGTTACATGTTTTTCGTAACCGACACCAAAATCTCCTCACGCGCCCGGGAAAGAAAAAGGACTGTTTTTTTTTTTAATGATTTGTTTCAGACACAAAGCTGCACAAAGGGCTATCTGTAATCTGCTCACCACACGTATATAAACCCGGATTCTAGCTGTGTGAATTCGCAGATGTACCGTTGTGTAACTTGTGATTGTTTGTTTGTTTTTAATGATAAAAACTGGCAATGAAACTGAATAAGGCGAACCAAAAGTAGAATATAAATATCAACATATAGGTTTATAAGTTTCTGCTTAGAATCACATGGGCATTGAGGAATTTCACAAACAAAAAACTCAGAAAATGTTTTAATGTACCAAATGTAACTCACGTTATATTAGGGTTATTGTAATACAGAAACTTATCAGTACTGTAAATAAACACACATTATTAATGTGAAGCAGGTGTCTGTATTCTTTATTGAGACAACTTCTTATTATAACTGATAGGAATGTGTCTAATTATCTTTATTAAAACTTGGCCCACGTCTACATTGTCAAGAATTTATTTTTCAAGTTTTATTTTTAATTAATTAATCCTTTCGTTAAATTTTTACTTTTAATTAATTAACCCTTATGTTTTTATTAATCAACCTTTTTATCAGCCCTTATCATTATTAATTAACCCTTTTATTCGTTCTCGTGTTTCACCACCTTTTGTCACGACTAACCAAACATGGCGAAAAGAAGCGCGCCAAACTTTTTCAAGTGATATAAGTAACATAAAACACGTGCATTGTTTCGTTCCTTTTGTCCAGCACATTACCATTGGTTAATTACGTACAAAGTGAACTGTCAGTCGTTGCTTCGCTGTTACACAACTTACGGCCTTTTACTGTGCTCGTGACAGCCATAAAGTGAACAACTGGAAGATAAGTTGTCAGTGCTGATTGATGGTGAGGACTTGTCAAAGACAATGTCACGTGAAATAAAGAAGTACAGATACACATTACTGGTGAGCTCAGTGGTCGCAATTGTAGCTTCTGTAAATTATCTTTATTTTTATGGGAATGTGTAATTCTCTTTCACTTGAACTTTCAACGTTTACGTAATTATTGCAAACTAAAAATAACAGAAATAATTAGTTTATCGTCAGGGTTTTCGCGTCTGAATACACAAATCAATATTAGAATTCACTTTGTCTTCGTTTTTGGACACCAGTTTAGGCACAGAAGTCACCTAATATAAAGCTCAGTATTAGGCTTACCACTAGACTCAAGAATCTACGTTGCAGTTGAAGGTCAGACGTGGTTGTAGATTTATAACCATACTTAACTATCTATATATTTACGTTCAAGATAAAAGTATAACCTTATAACCAGTTACGAAAACCCGAAGGCCCAGAAACTCAATAAATCGTAAAATTAAAATCTCACAGACCTTAAGGATGATGAAAATTACAAATATATTTAAGTTAAAGATTGTACATACAGTTAGGCTTAGCATAATACTAAAAGATCCAGATTTTGTGTGACAGAAGTACCTTTATGTTATGTATAACAATGCAATAGAGTATCTGTGTTTAAGTTCAGTGTTTATTATCTAGTTAGGCTTAGCACAGGACATAAAGATCTATTCAGGATGAGACATCGATCTCGCAAAATATGCATACGACTTTTAGCGTTATCAAAGAAATAACTTTTAAAAGCATTTCAAGTGGCTTACATACAGACATAAGCACCGCTAAGAGCGAACTTTCTTTTCACACAATGTCCTAATACTTAATATACGAACATAAAATCAGTGATTAAATGTGAAGTGAAGCTTGTCGTAAAAAATAGACCCTTAATACAAAAATTTTCATTATAATTCAATTTAGCCCTCTTAAGCAATCGCAACGACCTCGTATCATAGTCTCGTCTAAGAATTACCGACATACCGCGTGTGTTCATTGGAATTGTGTTTTTTTCAATAATTATTAATATATCTCAAGATTTATTTGCAAAATAATTCTGAGTATCAAATTTGCCATAAACTGGGATTTTAAAAGTTTTGGAGGATTATTAATTTCCTGATATATTTAATAAATAGCTGTAGATTTAAATGTGACTTTAATTACTTTCACTTGATTCACAGTCACTTCATGAAGGTGTAATTCTGATCAAATCATTGTAATCTTCACAAAACTCGGACCTAAATAATTAAAGTATAATTCGTTGTCTTATGTGCTCGTGCTGTTTTAGAATTCACATCTCGAATTGGCGTGCCCAAATCGACTTCAACTGGTTAACAAGTTCACTTGTAAGTCTACTTTTATGAAGCAGAAAAAATAGTGACTTAGACTCTAGAACGAAAAGTTCTTGCTTAGGGTTAAGTGCGAGCCAGTGACAGGAAACATTAGCGTAATAAATGTCTCACGAACAAAAAACTGCAGAAAGTCGTTAAGTGAAAAACTTATGACAGAGAAAATACAGCATGGACGTCAAATATAGTCTGGAGGTGGTGACTTCGACTGTAACGACGTGGTGAAGCTCCGAATTTTTTCTAGTAGAAAGTGTTAAACGATCCGATAAATGTACCACATAATTCTAAGTACATCTTCTACTAGAACGCGGATATCGAAGCCCGAATTCCAGTGCTACAAACCTTCAGACGTACTGCTGAGCCACAACAAGGCATTAAATTCATTATTGGATTCTCTATTCCCACCAGAACAACTACCTGGCTAAATTATCTCTACTGTTTTTATTGGTTCACCAGAACGTGACATCACTACAATTGTTTTAATATAAGACGCTCGTAAGGCATAACCACTTTATCCGTAAGCTGATCTCAAAAATGAATTTCTTGTCGAACTTTAATTACGTTTTCCACTATAGCAGCTTTCCTGGATAAAAACCTTTCATTTCTGTTCCTTTCTATAAAATACGTTCAAACAGAATCGTAAGGATTATCTAAAGAAATAACAATAAATCTATCATTCACTTTACTAATACACATCGGTATGAATCTATAATAAATATATAAATCTATCATTCACTTTACTAACACGTAACGTTTACACTGGAGAACAAATAAACTTTGAAATTCATGTTGGTAACAAGCGAAGTTCAATTTCTAGAGCAGAATTAATATTCGTGTCATTAACATACAGCACTAAGAAGATATTATTAACTTTAATATTTATTTCAGTGAAGTACAACTCTCAACTTATAGAATACATGTTGTATTCATCTCCAGTATTCTGTATTTGAGTTCCAAGACGTGACGTCAATACTATTGTCTTCGATGGCTAGAAATGTGTTTGTAATGAACCAATTTATACACAAAGATACTCTGGTGTGGCTTTGTTATAACGACCATTATCTAGCTAAGTTAGGCATAATAAGCTAAGCCTAACTTTAAAGACTTGTCTATCTGGTGTGGCTTTGTTATAACGACAATTATCTAGCTAAGTTAGGCATAATAAGCTAAGCCTAACTTTAAAGACACTTGTCTATCTGGTGTGGCTTTGTTAGCACGACCATTATCTAGCTAACTTAAGTATAATAAACTAAGCCTAAGTTTAAAGACACTTTTCTATTTTGAATTCACGTTTACTTAATCAATGTTGGCACTTTTTCCGTCTTTCCCAATTTATATATATTTTACTTAGAAAACAATGATTACTTATAAACAGCTTTCATAACTCACGTTTCATTAAACTTAGGGTTATAAAGAAGTTACACGTGATATAATTCTGTAGGTGTATGTAAAGGTTAAAACTTGGTACAAAACATCAAATTTCTGAGTACGATATAAAAAATCGTGATCGGATTTAAGCTTACGTTAAACTCTTTATTCAAATAGCAAAACGCTGAAATTTGGGCACTGGTAACAGAAAAGCATGACCTACTGTGTTGTTTATTAATAAACACGTGTTTATTAAATGAATCTTTCTAGTACGTGTTTTCTTTACTTAAAACTAACAAACGAAATCGCAGACGTATCTGACTGGAGGTAGCGAAGACAAATTACTGAATCTATGTTCCTGTCGTTTGAAATTTATTGGACGACGAACCATAGTCGCTTTGAATTAGTTGTTCCACGATAAGAAGTCAAAAATAGTTCATCGAAATAAAGAATCATTATATTTTTCGAAGTTGGAGAAAATATGATGTTTGTTTGAAAACATTTCTGAAAACAATTTTTTGAAGTGTTCTATCTTGTTATCTGACTGTTAAAAATTACTTGTGGATACTGTGAACCAAAACCCGAAAACCTACTCCAGTTTTTCGAGTATAATAGGTAAAATAGTCCTCTGGATCAGGCCTAGCACTCAACTCATCAAGAACTGATGAAATACGTTACGAGCTTTAATAAAAGTGGGTGTGTCGAACACGCCTACGTGTTATGACTGATAGCTTTCTCTTACGACCGCTTTACGTTTCTCTGAATATATTTATTTAACAAGCTTGTTGGTGTGTTGCACGCCATAAAGAAACAAGCCCTTGCTGGGTTGCGCATCAACATGAAATAAATAACAACGTATTAAGTACATTTGTGAATGTCAGTTGTTTGTATGTGCTACTTAAAGCTACATTTGTTTCCATTATTAAACATTTCTTTTCGTGCTGACGACGCCCTGAGAGAAACATTTGTAAATTTTTGTAATACTAAAAAAATAATAATAATGAATCTACTGGGGGAAAAAAAAATTAAATAAATAATATAATTCAACGTAAATGAGTTTGATAATGGGAGTGTTTTATTTCTGTGTGTAGATGAATGTTTAACATGAATATGGCGTTAACGGAAGCTGTGTTATGAATTAATACGAATTTTAATGAGCGCGTCCAGAACTGGTTTTGGTTTTGCTTGTTTTGAATTTCGCACAAAGCTACACGAAGGCCATCTGCGCTAGCCCTCCTTAATTTTGCAGTGTAAGACTAGAGGGAAGGCAGCTAGTCATCACCACCCACCGCCAATTCTTGGGGTACTCTTTTACTAACGAATAGTAGGATTGATCGTCACATTGTAACGCCTCCATGGCTGGAAGGGCGAGCATGTTAAGTGGGACGGAGATTCGAACCGTTAACCCTCAGATTATGAGTCGAGTGTCTCAACCACTTGAACACGCCGGGCCCTCCAGAATTGATTCTGACCGAACAAACCCTACGGTTTGAAGATTTAGGTTGTAGAAGTTCAGAATGTGTCTCGTGATTGGCGGATATAAAGCATCATTTTTTTTTAATAATCAGACCTCGCAGAGCTACGTGAGGATAAAAGGTTGCGTGATGAGATGCAGGAGATTAAAGAAATGTGTAGCGAGTTAAAGGAATTTGATAGGTTAGCTGGTGTGGAATTTATGATCTGATTAATCAGAGAGGTTAATCTAATGGGTTCCAGCACTCGTCCCTCATATGTCAATAACGCAAAGTATCAGTTTTTCACTCAATTCACTCTTAAATACTAGAACAGAAAGGTAGTTTTCACACTTTCGCAACGCACAAGTCTAACAACGTGACGTATAATGTGGTTTTATATTAAATTTCATAGTTTTTCCTTCAGCAGCCTTCAAATGTGTATTGTGTATTGTTCTGACATGATATTACTTTTTAAAATGTGGAGTTAAGACATTGAGTTAAGGCTTTCTTATACACAAACCAATCGATATAAAGTTCCGGCATTTTTAAAACGACTTAGTTTAATTCCATCTAAGCAATTACGGATATTGACTTATTTGTTTTCTTTGCGAAAACAAGTTTTGTGCTCAATACACGTGAAGTTGAGTAGAAAAATATACATGAACAAGTTTAGGAAACGAGTATGAAAAAATAGTATGTCTGTGGAAAAATTTCGTTTGTTTTGAATTTCGCGCAAAGCTACTCGAGGGCTATCTGCGCTAGCCGTCCCTAATTTAGCAGTGTAAGACTAGAGGGAAGGCAACTGGTCATCACCACCCACCGCCAACTCTTGGGCTACTCTTTTACCAACGAATAGTGGGATTGATTGTACATTATAACGCCCCCACGGCTGGGAGGGCGAGCATGTTTGGTATAGCGGGGATTCGAACCCGGGAACCTCAGATTACGAGTGAAGCGTGAAGAGAGACAATAGGCATTACACGTTATTCATGTATTTATATTGCTGGTCGCGGCGGCTTAGTGGATAATATGACTGAACTTTGAACCTGAGGGTTAAAAGTTTTCGTCCCGTTGCCACTAAGAAAAAAAATGCCCCTGCACGTTGAGTCTGGATGCGCCAAAGAATGACAGTTAAATCCAACTATTCATTCACATAAGCGTGACCCAGCGTTAGCGGTGTGTAATGCTGACTAGGTTCCTTTGCTCTGGTAAAAAGTTCAAAGCTGGGTGAGGCTATTAAGTAGCTTTCGTTTCCGTTTATTTCTTACTAAGCACGAAGCTACATGATGGATTTTATGTGTTCTGTGGTGAGAAGAGAACATCGAGCCCATTGTGTAGCTTTGTGCTTAATTTCAAATAAACAAACCCTGTGTAAATTTTATGACACAAAAATTCTGAGCTGCAGTCAGTTGTGAGAAGAAATTGTTTGATTAATTTTGTGTTTAACAACCCGTTCCTTTATTATTAGTTAATGCGTCACACTGGTCAGTACGAATGCCATTAGCAAAGACGGTTAATTCAACAAGCTTGTGACATGCGCAGGGCCCGGCATGGCCTAGCGCGTTAAGGCGTGCGCTTCGTAATCTGAGGGTCGCGGGTTCGCGCCCGAGTCACGCCAAACATGCTCGCCCTCCCAGGCGTTATAATGTGACAGTCAATCCCACTAATTCGTTGGTAAAAGATTAGCCCAAGGGTTGGCGATGGGTGGTGATGACTAGCTGTCTTCCCTCTAGTCTTACATTGCTAAATTAGGGACGGCTAGCACAGATACCCCTCGAGTAGCTTTGTGCGAAATTCAAAAACAAAGAAACAAACAAGACATGCGCAATAAAACAAACTTTTAATAAACAACTCAACGACTGAAATCCATTGCAATTGATACGGTCCTCATTACAAAAAAAATCAACACTGTATCGGTCCTCCGCTGGTATAGCGGTAAGTCTACGAATTTACAACGCTAAAATCAGAGACTCGATTTCCCTCGGTGGACTCAGCTGATAGTCCAATGCGGCTTTGCTGTACCAAACACACATACACACACAGTACTGTAACGGACGTTTAAAAGTGACATCTCGAGCACAAATAGAATAACTTGCTCACTGAGTTTTGTTCATTCGTTATTAATATTAGGCAGTCTAGAAACGTGGTCTAAAAACCTAAACACATTATTTGTAGGAAACCGATTCCACATGTAAAAAAAACAAAAAACCCACGTGTTAAGATAGTAATGATGTTAATGTCTGAAGATAGAAAGATGAATATTGTCCAACTCTACGAGTTAATCAGAATTATGGGAGTAGAAAAAGACACTTAGATATTCAATGTTTCAAAAAACAACATAAAAACACGTGAAAATAGCATGATTTCACGCGCAGAGTATAGCGTACTAATCAGCATCTTGTTCCAAATTTAAAGTAACTTTGTCTACGAGGAAACAAGATAAAAAATGGTTCTAATAAACAAATGGAAATAAAAAGTTTGACAGTACATATTGTTATACGCACGTGGCTTTGGCAAGCACACGCTGATAGGCCCTAAGATTTTCTATATAAGTTAAAAATAATTGAATATCTCTTTGTAAAATATCTCTATTGATAAACCCACGTTAAAGATAAACAGACAAGAATTCGTAAGTTCATTCTTATTCTTAAACACGTGTCTTGTATAAGGTTTTGTTTTCGTTTTACAATCGTCTTAAGATATTTGTTGAGTATAATGGAAACCAGCCTGAGGCTAAATGTGACAACACTGAACAGAGTGCAAATTGTGTAAATATTTTGTTATAGAGCTAAGACTGTGTGATGCACCGTAGTCAGTGCTTCAGAATATTTACACAAACTAATGTAGGTGATTTCGTTTTGAGGTGGTTAAACATTTTAATACGGTTACGCTTCAACCGCATGTTCTAAGATTACCAGTGCTTCTCACGTTCTGAGGTGGCTACACATTTTAATACGGTTACGCTTCAACCGCGTGTTCTAAGATTACCAGTGCTTCTCACGTTCTGTGGTGGTTACACATTTTAATACGGTTACGCTTCAACCGCGTGTTCTAAGATTACCAGTGCTTCTCACGTTCTGAGGTGGTTACACATTTTAATACGGTTACGCTTCAACCGCGTGTTCTAAGATTACCAGTGCTTCTCACGTTCTGAGGTGGTTACACATTTTAATATGGTTACGCTTGAACCGCATGTTCTAAGATTACCAGTGCTTCTCACGTTTTGAGGTGGTTACACATTTTAATACGGTTACGCTTCAACCGCGTGTTCTAAGATTACCAGTGCTTCTCACGTTCTGAGGTGGTTACACATTTTAATACGGTTACGCTTCAACCGCGTGTTCTAAGATTACCAGTGCTTCTCACGTTCTGAGGTGGTTACACATTTTAATATGGTTACGCTTGAACCGCATGTTCTAAGATTACCAGTGCTTCTCACGTTTTGAGGTGGTTACACATTTTAATATGGTTACGCTTGAACCGCGTGTTCTAAGATTACCAGTGCTTCTCACGTTCTGAGGTGGTTACACATTTTAATATGGTTACGCTTGAACCGCGTGTTCTAAGATTACCAGTGCTTCTCACGTTTTGAGGTGGTTACACATTTTAATACGGTTACGCTTCAACCGCGTGTTCTAAGATTACCAGTGCTTCTCACGTTCTGAGGTGGTTACACATTTTAATATGGTTACGCTTGAACCGCGTGTTCTAAGATTACCAGTGCTTCTCACGTTCTGAGGTGGTTACACATTTTAATACGGTTACGCTTCAACCGCGTGTTCTAAGATTACCAGTGCTTCTCACGTTCTGAGGTGGTTACACATTTTAATATGGTTACGCTTGAACCGCATGTTCTAAGATTACCAGTGCTTCTCACGTTTTGAGGTGGTTACACATTTTAATATGGTTACGCTTGAACCGCGTGTTCTAAGATTACCAGTGCTTCTCACGTTCTGAGGTGGTTACACATTTTAATATGGTTACGCTTGAACCGCATGTTCTAAGATTACCAGTGCTTCTCACGTTTTGAGGTGGTTACACATTTTAATACGGTTACGCTTCAACCGCGTGTTCTAAGATTACCAGTGCTTCTCACGTTCTGAGGTGGTTACACATTTTAATATGGTTACGCTTGAACCGCATGTTCTAAGATTACCAGTGCTTCTCACGTTCTGAGGTGGTTACACATTTTAATATGGTTACGCTTAAACCGCGTGTTCTAAGATTACCAGTGCTTCTCACGTTCTGAGGTGGTTACACATTTTAATATGGTTACGCTTGAACCGCATGTTCTAAGATCATCAGTGCTTTTCACGTTTTGAGGTGGTAACACGTAATCCCCATGGTTTCAGATGGATACGTATGTACCTGATATTTTGAAGTGGTTACCACGGAACCCAGTATTTTGAGGTGGTAACACGTGAACTCCAGTTTTTGAGGGATTATTTCTATACTAGTGAGTTCTGGCATGGCCGAGCGCGTTAAGCCATGCACTCGTAATCTGAGAGTCGCGGGTTCGCATCCGAGTCGCGCTAAACATGCTCGCCCTTCCAGCCGTGGTGGCGTTATAATGTGACGGTCAATCCCACTTTTCGTTGGTAAAAGAGTAGCCCGAGAGTTGGGGGTGGGAGGTGATGACTAGCTGTTTTCCCTCTAGTCTTACACTACTAAATTAGGAACGGCTAGCACAAATAGCCCTCAAATAGCTTTGTGCGAATTTCAAAAACAAACTATACCAGTGCACGCTTCTTAGAGACGGAAACGGGGTAACTGTACAACATATAGCACGTGCAATCTTCGTTATATTAAAATCAAATATTAAAGAAACTCAAAACACCTTTGGTGCTGGTTCTTCATAAAACAGCAAATGTTACGAACCTCTGTAAACACTGCTAACATTTCTCTTATACTTGTTTCATGTTTTTGTTCAGATGTTGGGATTTCTTTACGAAGTCAACTCAGTGGAACGTCCTTCAGAACTTCAATAAAACTTAGTTGAAGTTTCACTGAAGTTATTTTAGGATTATTTTGAAACACTACTGACTCACAATTCATCGGCTACCATTTAGTAACAAATAGTGAAGTGAGTCTTCACATTACAACATCCATATGACTGAAAAAGCGAGCGTGATTGTCAACTTGGTTCGAACCCATAACCACCACCTTCTTCAGTTTGTTAATCCAAAAAATGTAAATATATCTTATAAAATAAACTTACGATAATGTAATGAGTTAACTAACTTAGAGTCCATTGCAATAATGAGTTACTTAACTTACAGTCCATTGCAATAATGAGTTATTTAACTTACAATCGAGTACGATAATTAGTTACCTAACTTACGGTCCATTGCAATAATGAGTTACATAACTTACAGTCGATTACAATGATTAGTTACCTAACTTACAGTCGAGTACGATAATGAGTTACCTAACTTACAGTCGAGTACGATAATTAGTTACCTAACTTACAGTCCATTGCAATAATGAGTTACCTAACTTACAGTCGTTTACAATAATGAGTTACCTAACTTACAGTCGATTACAATTATGAGTTACCTAACTTACAGTCGATTACAATAATTAGTTACCTAATTTACAGTCGATTAGAAAAGACAACAAAACTAGGGTAAATTAATTTTGAACTCAAGAAATGAGCCAAACGTGGAACATCAAGCAAAATATGAATATAACTGTGACAGAAAGCTTACCGAAACTGTGACAGAAAGCTTACCGAAACTGTGACAGAAAGCTTAACGAAACTGTGACAGAAAGCTTACCAAGACTGTGACAGAAAGCTTACCGAAACTGTGACAGAAAGCTTACCGAAACTGTGACAGAAAGCTTACCAAGACTGTGACAGAAAGCTTACCAAATGGTTTTTCTTTGCTTGCAGGTCTTTGCTTCAACCAGGCACCGCCGACAAGAGGCCACATGATGCTCCACAAATGAAAGTACCCCAAACACAGCATGAGTCGGCCTACACACATGCACTTTGAATATCAGCTGTCTGTATTATGTTCCTCATCAAACTATATGCAAGTGCTTTCGGTCCTGACGCCACGATAATGAAAAGAATCCAGAAATTGGATTTTACCTCAGGAGATAGGAAACGGGAGTTCTTCTCAGCTCAAGTTCCCGCGAAATAATTTCGCCCGTGTACGGACGGCTGGAGCTATCACTCTACTGGACTGTTGTATTGATTAACTCGTCAGTGACCGTTAGGGGGCGTTGTAAGATTGTGATGAGCGGGACACCTGCTGGGATGGTCGACACCACACTTTTTTATATGTGTGTGAAACTAGACAAGTACTTGAATCTTCGTTGTGAGTGGATTTGTAATTACAGCCACCACTGTTGTGACAATCCTAAGTTCACTGTGGCAGATAAAGAAAAGTTATAAGCACAATAGACACGATGTATATTACGACACCATAAAAAGCCTAGTGTCGTTTGTTTCGCTTTCCCGTTTGTTTGTTTGTTTGTTTTTGAATTTCATACAAAGCTACTCGAGGGCCATCTGTGCTAGCCGTCCCTAATTTAGCAGTATAAGACTAGAAGGAAGACAACTAGTCATCACCACCCACCGCCAACTCTTGGGCTAATCTTTTACCAACGAATAGTAGTATTAACCGTTACATTATAACGCCTCCACGCCTGAAAGGGCGAGCATGTTTAGTGTGACGGGGATTCGAACTCCACTATTCAACCCCACTATTCGTTGGTAAAAAAGTAGCTCAAGAGTTGGCGGTGGGTGGTGATGACTAGCCGCCTTCCCTTTAGTCTTACACTTCTAAATTAGGGACGGCTAGCGCAGATAGACCTCGAGTAGCATTGAGCAAATTTCAAAACAAACCAATCATACACAAAATGACCAATTAAACAACAAGAAAACCCACACTAATACCATACTAGGAAACTGTTTTATTGACCGTTAGGTGGCGGTGTGAGACTAAGTTTAGTAGGAAACCTACTAAAACACATCGACTTTTCTTACAAAACTCATACAAGAACTTGAAAAATTGAACTGTGGAAACTGGTGTTTAGACAACACATTCCGGAGTTGAGGTAAAGATACATAAGTTCTGCATCTCTAGCCTGATGTTTAGACAAAACATTCAGGTGTTGAGGTAACGATATATTAACACTCTATCTCCAGCCTGGTATTTAGACAAAACATTCAGGTGTTGAGGTAACGATATATAAACACTGTAGTTCTAGTCTGGTGTTTGGACAAAATAGCCTGATGTTGAATTAGCTTTGTTTTGTCGTCCCGTAACACAACTATATTTTTCAAGTGTTCTTGTCTAGTTTACTACGATACAAAATAAATCAATAATTAGGGTATGATTTAATCTTTACGGCTGTAAGGAAACCATGTAATGTCAGCTCGTCGTGTAAGCTGCGCATGTCTCAGATGATTTAGTTTTGGTTTCCTTTCGGTCAGATAAAAGCTCCGTAATTAACTTGGAGATAAGTATTAAGAGAACATGAGAGAACGCCCATGTCGGATGTGGTTTTAAAACGCAACGAGAGATAATCCTGGTATCGTGAGAAAAGTTCTGGTGTTATGGGTTGATACTTTCAGTTTCTAGTTCAGTCATTGAACAAGCTCTCCCTTTCAGACGCGAGGAATTATAAAGTAACGATCAATCCAACTATTCGTTGATAAAAGAGTTTAAGAAGTGGGTTTGTTGACTGGTTGTCTTACCTACAGTCTCTTCCTACGAAATTACGAACGGCTTGCGCCAGTAGTCCTCGTGGAGCTTGGATGCAAATTCAGAAAACAAAAGAACAGTATCATGAATAGCTTTACATCAAATATTGTCTGAAGGTAGCCTGCTTCTCCTGGGTGAAGTGTCGCACCTTGAATTACTTTGAAAAAATAAGCAACAACTGATCGACCATTGGGGGTTTTATCTTTAATTGGTGATATCTTATCATGGTGAGACCATTCCAGACTTTAAGAAAGAGAATATTGGTTAACCAACCTTTCGAAAAGTGTTCTCAACCTGGTGGAAGTAACATAAAATTAGAAGTGCTTGAAAGTGCTTAGTAAGCAGAAGAAAACAGAACAATCAGAAATAATTCGGTACAACATCCTTCAGACCTGACAAACCTTGCCTTCTCAAACTACAGCAGCGTGTGCTTGTCCCAAACAGGAATACACAGTCACACAAGAAGATGCCTACACGTTTCTCTTTTACTCTCTCTTTGGTTTTTAACCAAATCTATAGTCTTGCGGGAGTTACAGACGCCTTCCGCTACTGTTACTTTTAAACAATAAATTCAAACCCAACTTGAAAGAGATATAACATGTTGGTCTTTATTATACCACATTTTCCAACTAAATCCAACTGTTAAAAAATGTCACAAACACATCGCAACTTACAGGCATACAGACGCGCTTACCATAACGAATAAATAAATGAATAGATGCAACTACAGACGTACAGTAACCATTCATTCTTGGCAAACACGTTTACGGAAACACTGACCACTTGCTGTTGGCAAACATACAAATACCATCAAAGACACCTTGCTGCTTACATACACCTCATAGACTTACCGTTCGTTGCTAATAAATATACAAGCACGATCACAAGCAAACAGAAAACCAGTGACCACAGTATCGCCTGGACTTTTTATTACTAGAAAATTACCAATGCTAATACAGTGCCAGACACACGACAGAAACGCTTAAAATCTCAAATATGATTTAATTTGCAGAATTTAATACATCTTCCAATGACACTGGAAAAAACGTTGTATATAATTTTCCTAGGACGTTTACAAAGTCGTTTAATAATATGGGAATTACTTGTGTAACAACAAAAAGAAAAGGATAACAAAACAACGAATGTTATGGAATATTAATAAACAATCGCTCGTAAAAATACGATAAGTTTATCACATTCATAAAACTAAAGAACATAGTCCAATGAATTACCTTTACATAAAACTAAAGAACATAGTCCAATGAATTACCTTTACATAAAACTAAAGAACATAATCCAATGAATTACCTTTACATAAAACTAAAGAACATAGTCCAATGAATTACCTTTACATAAAACTAAAGAACATAGTCCAATGAATTACCTTTACATAAAACTAAACAACATAGTCCAATGAATTACCTTTACATAAAACTAAAGAACATAGTCCAATGAATTACCTCTACATAAAACTAAAGAACATAATCCAATGAATTACCTTTACATAAAACTAAAGAACATAGTCCAATGAATTACCTTTACATAAAACTAAAGAACATAGTCCAATGAATTACCTTTACATAAAACTAAAGAACATAGTCCAATGAATTGCCTTTACATAAAACTAAAGAACATAGTCCAAAGAATTGCCTTTACATAAAACTAAAGAACATAGTCCAATGAATTGCCTTTACATAAAACTAAAGAACATAGTCCAATGAATTGCCTTTACATAAAACTAAACAACATAGTCCAATGGATTGCCCTTACATACAACTGAAGAACATAGTCCAAAGAATTGCCTTTACATAAAACTAAAGAACATAGTCCAATGAATCACCTTTACATAAAACTAAAGAACATAGTCCAAAGAATTGCCTTTACATAAAACTAAAGAACATAGTCCAATGGATTGCCTTTACATAAAACTAAAGAACATAGTCCAATGAATTACCTTTACATAAAACTAAAGAACATAGTCCAATGAATTGCCTTTACATAAAACTAAAGTACATAGCCTGATGAATTGCCTTTACATAAAACTAAAGAACATAGTCCAATGAATTGCCTTTACATAAAACTAAAGAACATAGTCCAATGAATTGCCTTTACATAAAACTAAAGAACATAATCCAATGAATTACCTTTACATATAACTAAAGAACATAGTCCAATGAATTGCCTTTACATAAAACTAAAGAACATAGTCCAATGAATTGCCTTTACATAAAACTAAAGAACATAGTCCAATGGATTGCCTTTACATAAAACTAAAGAACATAGTCCAATGGATTGCCTTTACATAAAACTAAAGAACATAGTCCAATGGATTGCCCTTACATAAAACTAAAGAACATAGTCCAATGAATTGCCTTTACATAAAACTAAAGAACATAGTCCAATGAATTGCCTTTACATAAAACTAAAGAACATAGTCCAATGGATTGCCCTTACATAAAACTAAAGAACATAGTCCAATGAATTGCCTTTACTTAAAACTAAAGAACATAGTCCAATGAATTGTGTTTACCCATCTCCACTCAAGTGGCTTACAAGTGGGTTTCTTTGGAATGTCTACACAATGCCCATCAATGGTATTGAAACCAATTCTTAGCTTTATAATTTTACAGATTTATGAAACTAAAATTCACGTTTTGGTACTCGTGATGGAGAGAGCACGAATAGTCCACTTGACATCAAACACATCCGTCAAAACAAACTATATGAGAAATCTAAATGAACAAAAGAGAACTCATTATTTTATTTCACATTTAATAAATAGAGCTGCCACCTGGTGACACTTCAGTCACCAAGTGAGACACCACTGAACGCGCACTTATATCAGGTATCAGAAGAAACGTTTGTCCATGAATGAATACTATTTAATAATTTCCGTTTTAATGCTATATATATTTATTTATATTGGACAATATAGAACAAAGGACGTAAATAAATATTGTACAATAAACAGATTGATGGACGAAAAATATGAAACCACCAACAGCGTCGTTTTACGGCAATTCTAACAGTTAAGGCCACGATTTCTGGTTGAGCTTGTTTCCCAGAATATTTGTTCGTCTGTGTCTTTAAGAGCACAGACACATTGGGCAATCTGTAGTATACAACACAAGGAATCGAAACCCGTATTTTAGTGTTCTAAGTTAGTAAGCTTACCACTGTATCCCCCTTTGTGGTTCAATTGCCAACGTGTTTGTGTTCTAAAAGAGTCAAACGAAAAAAAATTCCATATTGAATCGATTTATCTTTAATATTTTTTATCTTACATCTTATTTCTTCCCACCCCCTAACTCAATATGATCGGTAACAATGATCGAAAAATAGAACGGTCCTAAACGGATTTTCATCAGCTTCATTTCCGCTTTCCTTGTGACCAAGGAAAGTTTGCGTGACGCTAGTTAAACACAGGAAAGACTAGGCTACTCGAATCGAAGAGACATTTGCGCGTGGGTACCCCCCTCCCCCGCTGCTTTCAACTCTGGCACTAATTGCTCTGATAAATTAAATGCAAGGCCCAGTTTTCTTATTCGATCAGGAAATGCAGACGACAACAAACAGAGGTTACCTGGCATCCAGTTTATCGAAATTCCATCTTGTTTTCATTTCAAGTGGGAAGTTTTATACTGACTTTTATAGACACGCTATTTGCTCTGGAACAAAACACAAATTACGCCTTAAAGCAACAACTCGGTGTTTTTAGGCCCTAAAAACAACTGTTTGTATTTGTTGTCTCAAAGAGTTAGGCATCATTGAAACAGAATTATGGATTTATTTTAATTATTTTTTATTGTAAAACTTAAAGGTACACATTGAGATATCTGCCCTCTGATCCACCAGGGAGAGTGCATGACTTTGTATGACAAACTTATGGAAAAGACACTCGAACTAATCTTGCAGAATCCATGTTTTATTGTAAGATATTCAAAGTAAAACGTAAAATTTTCCATTTCAACACCTGCTTTCCAAAGTTGGATCACGTTAGATCAAATTGCACGAGAATCGAAGATGGACGGAGGAACCTTAAACTTAAAAACAAGATTTTTATATAAAGTCCTCAAATGATTTCTTCAAGAGTGAAGTGCAATGTTTCCGTATCTATGTTTACCAAAGGTCGTCCAAGGATGTTATGTTTAGGCCTACATTACTTTCTTTAAGCTGAATTAGTTGTCGGAAGTTGTTTGCAACAGAATTAGTCCCTGTAAGTTGTTTTTACAGCTGAGTTAGTTACCCGAAGTTATATTTACAGTTGAAGTACTTAACGGGGGTTTTATGCATATTTATATCAGCTGTATATTTACAGTATAAAAACAAGAATGAATATTTTTTTATGCAAGTTAAGTTCAAAATAGTGGTAACTATTTATTTCCGTGGAAAGTTTGTTTCAGTGCTTTTAATAATGAATTAGAATAATCGTTCGTTTTAGTACTCTTGAAGCTACCACTTTATACAAATAATTTTCAATGTTTATAAACAACTGATATTCTACCAGCTAGGCCTAAAAAACTGACTGATATTCGATCAGCTAGGCCTAAAAAGATTATTGATATCCAACAAGCTAGGCCTAACACAATAAGTTTTTATGTCATCATGATTTCATTCTTTTATTTATCTTAACGTCAGTTATTATATTTTGTTGTTGTTGTTTTTCAAAAGTTAGAACTATTTTTGATATTTCTAACCTGAACGACATTTTATTTATTTATCTTTGGATTAAACGATCAGGTCAGAGACCTCAAGGTTCAGGCATAGCTATCCCTAATTCTGGACGGCTGACAAGAACCAGCACCTGTCACCTATTCTTGGCATTTTATTCTACACATTTTATTGGCACTTGTGTCATTTTCATAACACGCACAGCTGTAAGCGTGAAACGATATATCGCGGGATGGACTTGGACTTTTATCCTTCTCTGTTCAGCACGCTGACCAACAAACAAGCCCGATCCATTTCAGTTTGTAATTTTTATGTTATAATGTCTCAAAACTGTGACAAAAAAATCCAATTTAGTCAAATAATCTCTAATAGAGAAAACTGTTGTTGTTTGTTACAAAGTACAAACCTGCACGAGAACCATCTGTGATGTGTCCACCACGGGTATCGAAACCTGGTTTCTAGGGATATAGGTACGCAGACATGTCACTGCTATTGGGAGAAGTGATGCAAAAACTCACTAAAATGAGGAAGTGGGGCTAAAACATTTTTTGTTTTGTTTTTGAGAAACGAAACTAATTTGCAGAATATCTGAATGAATACTTGGATCATCATAATCTTGTCATCATAAACAGACAACGAATAAACGAAGACGTTATGTAGATATTCGTCTTTCGAGCCTCATGGCATAAGAAGGAAATGAGATGGTTAGCCTAAGCTTAGAAGCAAAGAGAGAAAAACTTACGTTTCACCAACATTCAGAGCACGTTGACATAAACAGATCGCGTGATTCTGTTTGCGTTCTGAGCTCACACGTCTGCATTTTCCGACAACGTTCCATGTTTACCAAACTAATGCATTAGTTATTAATGGTCCTGTGGAAGGAACTGACAATTATTGCATTTTGTTTACGCCAAACTTATATTTTTAGCCTTGTTAATTATGACAAAGTAGCTTCTTTTCAGCCTTCTTAGGTGTATTAACGTATCGCTTGTTAAATCTTTGAAATTTCTGTATTCCTACCATAGATAGCTAATCAAGCATAAAGGTTCTGTGTTTCTAACCCACACATATCTTTTTTATAAACTACAGCTACCAACTGTGTTCATGGCTAGAGAAAAGTTATATTCATAAAAAAAATTTTAGTAACAATAAATAAAGGTTGTGTGTTGAGTGTCGCCGCGTAGAGGTACCAATATCTCCTGATAAATGGCGATTTCATAACCTATCCCATGTCGAAACCACCTCCAGTTTCCACCATCCTCCTCATGTACAGTTTTAACTTTGTTGGTTCATTACGGCTTCTTCAAAGTCGAACAGATTATTCTAGTCCGTAAATTAAAACATACTGTCACACTTTTTTAAACTAAGGTCCGGTATGGCCAGGTGATAAAGGCACTCGATTCGAAATCTGAGGGTCGTGAATTCGAATCCTCGTTACACCAAACATGCTTGCCCATTTAACAGTGAGGGCGTTATAATGTTACGGTTAATCCCACTATTCGTTGGTAAAAGAGTAGCCCAAGGGTTGTTGGTGGTGGGTGATGGCTAGTGGCCTACCCTCTAGACTTACACCGCTAAATTAGAGATGGCTAGCGCAGATAGCCCTCAAGTATTTTTGCACGAACTTTAAAACAAACCAATATTTCAACTAAACCCTATTGCTTTCTAGAATTTTGTTCTTCAGACACTCAAACAACACTAATCGGTCTCCCTGCTAAAACTTACTGAATGAAATATATTTCTTCTCAAAGTTTAAGCAATAATAAAGAAATAACCTAAACTGCAGTAAATCATATTATATACATTAGAAGTTGTTGATTATTTTACAATTAAGTACAAAGCTACACATCACAGATATTGAAACCTTATTTTTAACGTTATATGCCTTCAGACTTACCAAGTTATTTTTCGTACATCTGCACAATCAATAAAAGTGATTTTTGAACACTAGGGGAACAAATAAAAAACAAAATATTTATTATACGATTCAGTTTGGTTAGTTATTTTCGTACATTTTTAACGGAACTTTTCTTATATAATTGTTGCCAGATAATTCTGATATAATCGAGTTTCAATAAGAACCGCATAACTTCTTACCATATAAAAAGAAAGATATTTGATAGCCTAACTGCTTTGTGCCATAAAACACCAAATCAACCAACAAACCAATCATTTTAAAATACTTTATCACAATAAGTTAGTTCACGTAAACAACGCTAGAGATCGCTAAACATGCTGCGAAAACGAAATTTGATTTGTTGGCTGTTTTGAACTTAAGTACAAAGCCACACAAAAGGGCTCTCTGTCCCATTATTTTAAATTTTAGCTCAAGAGTTTCTGATTATATTTTAATGTCTAATTTCTAGCAAAGTTACTCAAAGGCACATCTTTGTATAAGTCCTGAGTATTAAATTGATAGAGTGGAGGAAAATAGCTAGTCAATAGCACACAGTCCGACAACGTTTAGGCTTATCTACAAACAAATCGAATACCCATATTCGCAAAATATCTGTCTTCGGATTCACAGACTGGGCATGCGAACGAATAAGCCACTCCCGATCAAAGTTTTAGTGTCGTGTAGGGTTTGACCCAGAGCAAGAACAGAACGTTCAACTGACAAACAGCTGGAGTTGATACTTTCCAATAACTGGGTGAAATATACAGAAAGTTAAAAACGACTTTGCGTGATAAGCAACGTAACGAGATATCTACTAACATGGACCCTGTTAAAACACGTGGGACATCTGTACACTGAACAGAATCGTCGTCCCTAAACGATCAATATACACGTGTAACTGATATAGAGCGCGTGTTAAACATCGCAAGTGATAACAAGGCTTAGAAAAGTGTTAAATATATATAACACCTCTTAGCACTTATTATGTTATTATTCAAAGTGGAAATGTTTTTTTTTTATATTTTGGAATGCATAAATATCGTGATAGCGTGTCGGTCTGCGGATCGAAAGGTTCGAGATGCGATGGACTAGAAATGGCCTATTTATTAGCTGCCCTGTTATATGTAGCTATTGTTTTGAATTCAGTTGCGCTGGAGAAAAATTATACAGGTTGTAATTTCGGTACACGATACCTTTATATTCTTGTTTTTATCACACAATGTCTTGCACATGCAAAGCATACTTTCAGTTTAGTTGGTTGTTTTTGATTATACACAGTGGTGCTTCCACCTACTGGTTAAGGACTACACTGCCGATTTTTTATAAATAATTGAGGGATGAATTGCAACAACAAATAAATTTCAATAACATTTTATGAAAAAGAGCCTATTCTAAATATTGTGACACACGATTCATTGTTTATGCAACCACTTAAAGAACACTGAAACAAAACAAAAATATTTTTAAACATATTTTTTGTCAGTATTCATTAAATATTAAAATTAAACCAACTGTATCAGCCCAAATAGGAGGTTTATTCGCATTTATTTAAGATGGCTGATAAAGTGAATAAAATCTTGAACACCCAGTCCAGAAACAGAAACTCTAACACTGTTCTCCGTTTTATAAGCATTATTAAATAAATTATATGTTTTCAGTTGCGTATGTTGAGTCTTAAAATGGGAGTTTAAAGAACCCAAATCAATATCTTCTCAGCTTCACATTGATATCACACGTTTAGCATGAACCAATAACCTTTTTGGTGTATTTTCGTTTTGAAAATTAATTTTCTTAAACTTTAAAAGTATAACCTAAAGTTATTACCCTAAATATAAATATATATGTCGCACGTGGTGTGTAATTATTTGCAGAGACTTATTTTGCTAAAATCTCTTTATAAAGCTTCCATAAAAGAGATTGAAATATGGTGCATCAAAGAAGAAAAGAAGTAATTATGAGATAAAGAAGTAAAAATAAAAAAGAACTAACACGTGCGACTCGCTAATCTCATCATCTCGATATAATCACATACGATACAACACGAGCTATTGAGGTATCCACAGGTTTTACCACGACAGCGACCAGGTATCACACCATAGAACAACTTTTAATAACTTTGTTAAGTGCTCTAATTATGGAATTCGAGTTAGTTACACGAATCAAAGTTATACATGCGAATAAAGTTGGTTCCATAAATCAACCTAAAACACACTTTTTAGTGAATTCCTTTTTCCGTGTTTTAGAAACACCATTTTTTTTATTTCAGCGCAAAATGAAATAATTTCTTTAAAATAAAAACAAACAAACACAATCAGCAATCTTTGCGTTTAAATTCAAGTCACCCTTTCGTTTTGCTTCAGAATTTCGCGAAAAGTTACACTAAGGCTATCTTTGCGTAGTTACCTTTTTAAGCAGCTCTTCCGCAGTACTTACCGTCTACTTTTGGTGTTACGGACTGCTTTTTTATGACTGAACGGAGAGATTTAATAATCCATCGCGCCAAACATGTTCGCCCTTTCAGCCGTGGGGGCGTTATATAGTAACGGTCAATCCCACTATTAGTTGGTAAAAGAGTAGCCCAACAGTTGGCGGAGGGTAATGATGACTAACTGCCTTCCCTCTAGTCTTACATTACTAAATTAGGGACGGCTAGCGCAGATAGCCCTCGATTAGCTTTGTGCGAAATTTAAAAACAAACAAACTTTTAGCTAATCTACAGCAAAACGCATTTCTGAGTCAGTGGATCGCGAGTTATGAGTCCTTGCATTCACAGTCTTGGCACATTGTGGATAGGTCCACACCCGGCCAATATAGTTAAATTATAGTCTTTGAACTATTTTTATGGAAGTTTTCATTGGCAAAACGTACGAGGGATGTTAAAAAAATACGCGGACTGTTTTAATTGCGCGGCTCCAGTTGGTTCCAGGGGAATCGGCTTGGTGTCGATAGGTTTGCACAGATCAGCTGATTACGACGCCATTTCTTGTTTGCAGATATCTTCATGCTGTGAAATTTTGTGTTAAACTTGGAAAATCTGCAACTGGAACTATGCTTAACACGACTTACGGTGATGTTGCTATGAAGCGTACGGCATGTTTCAAGTGGCATGAACGTTTTAAGGATAGTCGACAGTTCATTGAAGATGATGAGCGTCATGGACGTCCTTCCACGTCAACTGACGACCCACACGTCTTAAAATCATCACCCTAGTGCAGGAAAATTGACGTCTGACTGTCAGGGAGCTTGCTGAAGAGTGTGGGATATCAGTTGGATCTTGTTACAAGATTTTGACCGAAAAATTGAAGATGCACCGCGTTGCTGCGAAATTTGTGCCACGCAGAACATGTGAGTTTTTGGCCAAACACTCAATCACTGTTCTTCCCCACCCCCCTACTCACCTGACCTTGCTCCTTGCGATTTTTTCTTGTTAGTCGAACTCAAAAGACCCTTGAAAGGAAGACAATTTGAGACGATTTCCGAGATTAAGGCAAATGCGACGAAGGAGCTGGAGGACATTACAAAAGAAGCGTACCAGGACTGTTTTAACAAGTGGAAACACCGTTGGGATAAGT
The DNA here is from genome assembly GCA_011833715.1 of Carcinoscorpius rotundicauda. NCBI lineage: Eukaryota > Metazoa > Arthropoda > Merostomata > Xiphosura > Limulidae > Carcinoscorpius > Carcinoscorpius rotundicauda. The sequence continues at coordinate 68,782,065 of CM022400.1, forward strand.
GTGTGCGTTGGGGAGAAGAGTACTTTGAAGGGGTCCCAGACCTGTAACTTCTAAATAAAGTACATTTTGTTTTATGACGTCAGTCCGTGTATCTTTTTAACAGACCTCGTTTTGCTTATTATTTTAAAACCTTATTGAAAAAGAATGCTCCCCCAACCAGTGGCATAGCTGCAGGTTTACGAACTCGCACTGCCAGCAATCGGGTTCTGATACCCTTGGTGAGCAGATCACAGCATATTGTGTAGCTTTGCGCTTAAATTCAAACAATCAGTCAGTCTAAAAATAAATGAATCAAAGTGGCAACTATCTCCAAATAAACATTTCTCGTTCATCTCGTGAAAATCCGAGAAATCATTGGATGTTTGTTATGTTCGTGTATTTAAATTATCCTAACTGAACTTTACGTCCTCCTGATGGTCTCGTGACATGAGTCTAATTAACTAATGTCGGAGCAGAAATGTTGTTCTTGATATCATTTCCCAAAGCGTCTTAAAGTGCAAATGATTATCCGCGCTGTGCTCGCTTCGAGTATCCAACCCCAAACTTCAGCGTTACAAGCCCTTAAGCTTGCTGTTGCGTCATCGGAAGACATACTGGTAGTTCACTTTTGGTGGAATTCACGAATTGTTTTATATTAAGTTACCTCTTGTTACAACAAATAACCAACTATTTTAATGGAGCCGTGTATTTCAGGGAACTCATTCATTAATTAAACAATAATAACTGTATAATTATTGGTAGTTTTATTTACCATAATATGTACATGCGACTGAAAGGCTCTCTATAACCAACAACGTCATGGACCCACAAACAGCTTAAGTTAAAGAAACGTCTTTAAAAAGTCGATGTTGTCCATATATCACATTGTTTGTTTGTTTCTCTAGGGTTAAAAAATTTACCAACATAAAACCAAAGTTTCTTCCACCTATCTCAGAATACTAGAGACAATTTAACACCCCCTGTCTTCCTTCCCCTCAGAAACATACATTTATACAGAAGTTGTCGCTGTTTTTGCTTAGCAGTAAATCAGTAGCGCGAGCGTATCGAGAAAAATGCCCCCACAGCGATATGGACGGAAAACACAAAAGAAAACACAGTAACTTCAAACCTTGGCTGAAGATTTGATAGGCACCTATAAAAACAACAAGCGAAAAATTGTGCCTGTCTGTATTTATTATTGTGCAACTCTAGATCATTTAGTTCGAAGCAGAAGAAAAAATATATATATCACGATCGCGTTTTGATCTCGATGTTGAAAAATAGTTTCAAAAGCTGATGTAACATTTTTTTCTGTTGTTTTACTAAAGTTTCAAAATGCGCGCTATTTGCACTGATAGCTTCAATAGAACGCGTTGGAAAGTGTCGCTTGGCAACGATACTGAAAAAAACAACAACAAAAATTCAAAGCGACATCTTGCATACTTTAAAATATATATAAATAATAAGTTAAGGGAAATAAGATCAGCAAATGAGTATTATAAAAATGAAAAAAGGCTTAGGTGATTTTTGATACTGATATTAATTAATTTTAAAAATGTGAATTCTTTAGCTAGATAAGTACAAAAGATTTTTAAAGAATCATTTCATTTGTTTGCTTAAAATATTCTGAATGCACAATATAATATATATTAGGTTGGTAATATAAATTACAAACTACGAGCGCCTCGCTAGTACAGCGGTATGTCTACGGATTTATAAAGCTAAAATCATAAAAATCCCACATTGTATGAGTATCTTAGTTCCAAATCGATAAATGATAATCATTTATGTAGATAACTGTCAGCATATAGTCCGTGCTAAATAAAAGAGACCTTTTCATATGAGCCAAAGACATCACTGATAAAATTCATCACACAAAACAAACACTGGGGACATGATAAATGAAAGTTTGTCCAATCCATGCGTTTCCCTTAGCATTCTTTTCTCGCATCTGTTCGACTGAAATCCAGATAGTTACCTGGTCATCTCGGATGTGACTGAGAGGCCATTATCGCGTAGACTGAAATATGAAACATCGCGCATTTACAGTTTATTAAAGCAGTTACAAAGAACGTGACTAATGAAGCGAATAGTTTAATACAAAACCTCTTTGTATTATTGTGAGTTAGTATAAATAAAATGCGATAACAAAAATCGGGGATACACCCCACCAATATCGAGCTTAACAAGTTGAGAAAACATGAGTCATGTTCGTTCTCTTTCTTTGTCCAATGATTGGACAGAATATATTACGCATTTTGTGACGTAGACACATCTCACTACAACACCCGTCAAATTTAATTTCATGTCATTGTTGTAGGTAGTTCGTTTCCCATTTTAATTAGAAAACTGATATGTAACAACTATAGTTACCACTCATTGTTAAACATCGACACTAACCGTAATGTAACAACTATAGTTACCACACATTGTTAAACACCGACCCCAACTGAACGATATATAACAGCGATTATTAACATTAACCATTAAAGCTGAGACTCAGAACACCGTTTAACAACTCCTTTTTGAAAAAAAATGTTTTATGTTTATATTTTCTAGTAACCTGTGGCCGGATACCAGCCTGTACTTTACTTTGTAATAAAGGCTATTACAATAAGCCAGAGGAGGGCCTGGCATGGCCGAGCGCGTTAAGGCGTGCACTCGTAATCCGAGGGTCGCGGGTTCGCGCCCGAGTCGAGCTAAACATGCTCGCCCTCCCAGCCGTGGGGGTGTATAATGTGACGGTCAATCCCGCTATTCGTTTGTAAAAGAGTAGCCCAAGAGTTGGCGGGTGGGTGGTGATGACTCTAGTCTTACACTGCTAAATTAGGGACGGCTAGCACAGATAGCCCTCGAGTAGCTTTGTGCGAAATTCCAAAAACAAAACAAACAAGCCAGAGGAGACACTTGCTCTATGTAGTCGCAACTTTCACTGCTGTTATCAGAAGAAGGGGATATTCCTGAGTGTATCCTAAGAATGTAAGCATTTATTTTATCTAAAATCAAAATATATAATTAGCTATAATTTAAAACATGTTTTTTAGACTCAATGTAAGTTATACCATTTTAAATATTTCGAATCAGTTCGTAATGTTTTTGATTTTTTGAGTTAGGTGTTAGCCGCTACAGTGAAAACAACGAACTATAACAAATTGGACGTGTAAATCAAAATTTAGGGACGGCTGGTGCAGATAGCTCTGAAGTAGCTTTGTGCGAAATTCAGAAACAAACCTTTCTGGAACAGTGGAAACCACAACCTTTCCCATTTTTTTTTTCTTGTCTGTAGCGAATTGCACTGGTCTTTTCACGTGCTTTAAAAGTTGATTTTCCTGAATTATCAAAAGGCTTACAAGTTGAATGTAAATTATTGAAATGAACTGAAAATGAAAGTATGTATTTTTATTAATATGTATAATAAATAGTTTCTGTTTTCTGGTCACGCTTCTTTTTTGGTAATGGTCTAGAATTTACGTCGTTGCTTAGCAACAAAACTACCAACTGATACTGTTATTGGGCCAACCGTGGTGTTTGTATTAAATGTTTAATGCACATGCTATTTTGTTTTAAAAAATTGGTTTTTGTTATTATTATTTTTAATTCGGTGATGTAACAACAAAATAGTTTAATTGAGAAATTATTTAGATTTAAAACTGATTTTTTAATTAAAAGTTTTATCCACTTAGAGTTAAGGTAGATCATCGTACACTTACGTCTTTATTTTAGGCTTAATTACAAAACGAATAATACTTTAGGCTCTCTTATCACACTGTGATGAGTTAAACAAGATTTTATTTATTTATTCAGTTGTTTAATGAACCTCTAAGTTTTTTGAGTTGTAAACAAAATCAAAATAAGAGTTACCAAGTATTTCAATAAAGTAGTGTTTCAGCTAAGCCTTACGTTACGTTTAGGTATTAGGCTTAATGCTTAAATTGTGCTACAAATAGGTCTACAATTTCTAACGTTAAGAGTTTAATAACAGTTACATAAGTGTCAGTGTATACAAATGGTATTTTAATTGAACTGTTAAAGAACTTAATATTTCATAAATATTTACGTACCATGTAAAAACCCAAATTATGAATAGAAAAGTAGAAATCTAGAACCGTTCAAAGCTGTTGTATTACGTAGCAATGATTAAAAATCTGAAAACCCTTCTGGTTACTTTGACGGCGCTTTTGAATATTAGAATTTTCTTAACATCCATACTTTTTGACGGGTTATAACACCAGTTAATTAATAATAAAAGCATCCCATTGAAAATATAATGTGAATAGTATCGTAACTATGACTTAGGGGTCTGATGTGGTGTGATGATTAGGGTTGTCGATTTCTAAGCTGTGGGTTGAAAGTTCGAATCCTGTAACTGAACGTGTTGGCTCTTTCAGCCGTAGAGCCATTATAATGTGGTACTCAAGGAGTAACCGAAGAGTTGGCAGTGGGGGATGTTGACCAGTTGCTTATCTTGAGTAAGTTTGCACGAAATTCAACATGTACACAGACTTTTGTACACATTGCTGACGAGGCCTTTCAGCAATACCAACGCACTTGAGGCTCGTTGGAACACGACACAATTAATGAACACATTTATATCCTAACAGCCCCTTCCATATTTTCGATACTAAAAAAGGAAGTTTTAACAAATGATCACTTGCTATTCCCGTTAACACAGCGATACGTCTGAGGGGTTATAACGATAAAAACTTAGTCTCGAAATCCGCTGTGGGCAGAACACAGGAACCACTCTCTGCAGTTTTATGCTAAACAAAATATCAACAAATCTTTAATAAATTTCTCGTCAGATTGTTTACTTATTTAAAACTGTTTATTTACAGATATATTCTGATGCAGGCCTGGTATGGCCAGGCGGGTTAAGGCGTGCGACCCGTAATCTGAGAGTCGCAGGTTCGAATCCCCATTGCACCAAACATGCTCGCTCTTTCAGCCGTGGGAGCATTATAATGTGACGGTCAATCCCACTTTTCGTTGGTAAAAGAGTAGCCCAAGAGTTAACGGTGGGTGGTGATGAATAACTGCCATCCATCTAGTCTTACACTGCTAAATTAGGGACGGCCAGCTATGCGCGAAGTTGAAAAAAAATTCTAATGCAACAGGGAAAAAAAAGATTACTTGTAATAACGCCAATCATTATTTTTAATGTAATGTTTTCTTTCTCTTTTTTTGTCCCCATCATAGGGATCGAACCTTGAATTTTACCGTGGCAAGACTGCATGTCGTAGCACAAAGTTGAAGCAATTGGCATTAGGCGATTAAACATAGTTAACGAACGAGAAATAGGATATATTTCTTATATTTGTTTCTCTTTCTTATTACGTTTCCGGCAGCTGAACTTATCTGTTAGGCTTAACGGATCGACGAAGATCAGTTATAATAAAGGTTCGTATTCATGCTAGAACCTATATTCTTGTTAAAGTAAGTGATCGTAACAGCTAACGAATGTAAGTTTAAAAAATATTAAATATAAAATATTGCAACAAACTATGTCAATTTATCGCAGCGCCATCTAATGTAATAGTTACGTTTGTAACAGATTGTAAGAAAGCCTGTCTTTGAATTTCATACACCGAGTAACATTATTCGTAAAATTTATGACAGCAAAATAATGACGTAGCGTCACCTAGCGGTTGGGTGAGTTTGTAGCAGTTTATTCTTGCCAATTATATTTGCTGTCCTACCGAAATATGGGCTGTATTCTTCGCGGTGAACATGTGTGTTTTCCATGTCTTTCACGATCAATAGAAATCCTGTCACTTTCACAAATGTTGTACAAAATATTTCTTCAGTATTGTTTTTGTTTGTTTTTGAATTTCGCGCAAAGATACTCGAGTTTTTTTTTCTCTTTATTTATTTCACCTCAACGAGGGGGCATATACAGAAATACAACAATTAAAACACAAGTTAATAAATTATCATGTATCAATAACTCTACAGATTATCATGCTGAAAATTACCACAGAGTGCTATCTGTCCCTAAATTAGCAGTGTAAGATTAAAGGGAAGGCAACTAGTCATCACCATTCACCGCCAACTCTTGGGCTACTCTTTTACCAACGAATAGTGGAATTGATCGTCACATTATAATGCCCTCACGGCTGAAAGGGCGAGCATGTTTCGGTGCAATCTGGATTCAAACCTGCGACCATCAGATTACGCGTCGAACGCCTTAACACAATTGACCATGCCGGGCCCGTTTCTTCAGTAGCTCCAAAGTTAAAAAAATCTTTCGTCATCAAAATTACACTAAAATGTTCACCAGAAACGACCGGTTTCGTGTAAAAAGAGACTGACACCTGTGAATATTTTAAGCCGACTTCGTGAGAATCAAATCACTTTTATAATCTCTAAATAAAAACAAAATTTTTTTTCAAAATAACATGGTTTGACCAGAAGTATCGGTTTCACTGTACGTTAATTAAATTCGAACATCAGGTGTTTATTTTATTTATACATAAGCACCATAAGCTGAAACGTAGCAGACGAATTTTACCTTTTTGATTCAAATAGTGAAACCATTAAAAAAAAAATATATATATATATACAAGTCACAAGTGTGTTATAAGTTGTTGCATTTGTTTTAGGTGGTAAAACTTTGGTCACTAAAAATGTCCATTTCAATGCTTCTAAAGGTCAAACGGATCTGAATGCATCACCCCCTCTCTACCAATTAATCTTTTGAATATCTACTGAACCAAACGACCCTTCTATTGTTCGTATCAGACGTTTTTGAGAGGGGAATAACTGGATATATTCGTCACGACACCAGGAAAGTAAAGGAACGCTGTCAGAGAACAGTTATTGTGTTTCGTGTCGCCCAGCTGCGCACTTTCTCATACATTATAAAGGTATCCTCTTCGGTGTGTTGATGTTCGGCGCCATCTTGAATTATTTCTATGCACAAAAACAAGTGTCAGATCACCGAGATGGTGCAAACGTTTCTAAACATCTCTTGTTGCTAGGGGTACTTTTAGAACCATCTCCGAAGTGTAATTGTACTTCGATGTTCAATGTTTTGTTATGTAGACACCTTCGTTTCATCTGTTCCCAGTGAGGTAGGGGTGAATAAGTTGTGGTGAGCAGAACACAAATGGAGTCACGAAGTGTTTCATTACGCGAGCTTTCTTGTTTGTGTGCAAATTTAACCAATGTCTGCAGTGCATTTGGAAACGAATTTTCAATTAGACATGTTCGCAGCTCATCTTCTGGTTAACCTGAAGATGACAAAGGAAGGTCGTAAAGTTGTTCTCTGCTTATCAAGAAAAGTGTTAATACTCACACCAGTCGTTCATAACTCGCCCTCTGAAATGCAACAGTTGTAAACGTAACAAATTATGAAATAAACCTGAAACTATTTTGTGTCGTTGTTTTTTATCTGACCTCAGTAAGTGATATGATCGATAATTCTTACACCTTCAATGATTTTTCCTTCGACTATTCTACTTTATCATTTTTTTCATGATAAACATGGTAACATCAGGGACAACGTGAGTGACGTTCTAAGATACTTGTCTCCAGTTTTTATTTTGCATCTAACTTTCTTTTAGTACCAGGGAACAGTGGGACTATGGCCCCCGTTTTAGGGCTGTTATGAAATAAATAAAGAAGTTCAATTGTTGTTAACTGTATAAGATAAAACCTTGGGACAGAGGCGATTTGTTTGGTACCAGATATAGAGATGAGTTACAACAAAACACATATCTTATATAAGTGTACTTACACTGAATGACTCCTAATTACAGGGACACATGGATTTTACTTATAATGAATGACTATCCTTCTGAAAAAGGGAAGCTTTTCAGAAAAACAACAACAACAACAAACGAAAGAAATCCATTTTAAAATAGTTCTTGCATTAAAACAAAGAATTTCAAAGAGTACCTCTATTATTCAACGTATCACATTATTTTATGAAGTCCACTGGGCTCCATGGGAAACACAGCGGTGAGTTTATGGATTTACAACGCTAAAATCAGGGGTTTTATTCCCCACTGAGGATGCAGTAGATAGGCCTAATTGTGGACTTGATGGCAAACAAAACAACTCAACAATTTCACTATTTTATTTTATCTATTTTAAAAGTTCTTACGCTTTTTACCGAAACTTTGTCAAATATCTCAACCAGAAAACATTTATTCTCTGATAACTGTCCCTCTATTTTAATAAATAAATAATTGTTTTCTTAAATATATTCACTATCTTCGACGTTCCCTACCAGGACAACGGTAAGTCTACGGATTTAGAGCGCTAAAATCAGGAGCTCGATTCCCTTCGGTGGACTCAGCAGCTAGCTTCGTTTGGCTTTGCTATAAGCAAACACACACAAACAAACTTCAAGGACCAAGCACCACCTATTGATCATCAAGCCAAACTATATCGCTCAGATTCCGTGGCTTTTAACCAGTTGTATCTTGTTCTTGTCTTCCTGCCCGTGACTGGACCTTATCCATCGTTTCTTTCCTGACCAATGCCTGACCTCATTGTCCAAATAAATCCACTCTCTTCTTTAATAATAATTTCAGCCAACTCCTAACAATTTACATCGAATATTTGTGAGTTAAATTCATTGACGCGAGTGACTCGAATGAGTGAGAGACACCTATTATGACCCATTTTCAAGTTACAACACTTGGCAATTAATTTCATACCACAAAATATGTTTACTCACACACGCTCACGAACTGGTTCATTATTCATTTTGTTTCGATCAGTAGATTGTTATGATTGGCATTTAATATTATTCACTGAATCATATGCCCACAGTTTGGTTCTTGGTTCAACAGTTTGTTTGTTTCTTCCAACAGTTTCTCTTCTTCACCACTTCTATCTCCACTGTGTCCTCATCTCTCAGGCCTGGCATGGCCAGGTGGGTTAAGTGGTTCGACTCGTAATCCAAGGATCGCGGGTTCGAAGCCCCGTCGCACTAAACATGCTCGCTCTTTCAGTCGAGAGGGTGTTATAATGTAGGTCAATTCCACTATTCGTTAGTAAAATAGTAGCTCAAGAGTTGGCGGTGGGTGGTGATGACTAGCTGCCTTCCCTCTGGTCTTACACTGCTAAATTAGGGTCGGCTAGCACAGATAGCCCTCGAGTAGCTTTGTGCGAAATTCAAAAAAACAAGCAAAAGAAATCGTTGCCTTAAAATCCTTCCTTTTATATCTTTTTCCATTTTCTTCATCAGAGTTTTATTTTTTGTCTGTCCTCTCGAGCACCCTTCTTCACATCTTCATCCTATCCAGCTGAGATTCCATTCGTCTCCAAACATAATTCTTAAAGCTTTATAATCTGTTACAAACACCATGGATTTGAAGCATTGTGAGTCTTAAAAAAAAGATGCAACTTGGTAACAGTAATATCCATAGATGGTAGCACTTTCGTTAATTAAACTAAACAATAATTATCTGCTTCCTTGCTTTTTGCTGAGCGCAAAGTTAAAAACTGGACCATCTGTGCCCTGTTCATCACGATTATCGAATCTAGATTTGTGTTTTTCTTCTGCTTTAATCTGGGAGCCTTGTAACCCAAAATTAGTTGTATGTTTCATGGAAAATAATAATTTAACGTTTTATGAACTCGACCAGAAGCCAAACAAAAAATACTCTTTCTTTTCAGTTACAGTGATATCTGTTAGTCATTTTTTAAATCTATGAAAACTTCGCGAAAGTTCCCTGTAACTCATCAGATATCAATGAAATAACCAGAATAATGTAGTAACTTAGTTTTCTACGCTGCTACCTCGGGTAGGAAAAGCCCAGCCCTAGAGTTACGACCCTGTGCACCAGCTGAGCCATCCAGCAGAACAGACCGATGGACCCCCTACTGTTTCCTCGGGGAATACGCCACATTAGGCTTAGCTCTGTTACTGTTATTAACTCTAGAAGATCGATCGATACCCGTTTCATGGAGATCTATGAAATGTAGCGAGCAAATGACTGTCGCATCTCTCGATTCCCTTGGAGCAGAACACCAAGCTATTACCGCATGGATGAATTTGTACTCGCTTCCTTAGCTACTTTTAAAAGGTAATGCGAACTCGGAGCTCCTATCGTGATAGATTAGAGAAATAGACCAGATGAATACAACTACCTGACGCCACGATTTCACCACACAATCAATAGGAACTTCTAAATAGCACCAAATATTATCGGAGGTATAACACTGAGTAGGGAAATCTGTTTACGATATGGCGGAACAAAGTAGTTATTCATAACTCTGGTTGTTGAAAACTACAACGTGTTTGTTTGTTTGTTTTGGAATATCGCACAAAGCTACTCGAGGGCTATCTGTGCTAGCCGTCCCTAATTTAGTAGTGTAAGACTAGAGGGAAGGCAGCTAGTCATCACCACTCACCGTCAACTGTTGGGCTACTCTTTTACCAACGAATAGTGGGATTGACCATCACATTATACGCCCCCACGGCTGGGAGGGCGAGCAGGTTTAGCGCGACCCTCGGATTACGAGTCGCACGCCTTACGCGCTTGGCCATGCCAGGCCACTACAACGTGATGCACACGTGTTTCTCAATCTTGTCAATAGGGGTTGATAGTCTCACGCTAAAATCAGTTTCTTCAAAATCTTTAAAACTTTGCTCCTATCGTGGCCAAGTAGCACGTAGCTTGCCAGTGTCCTCTTGTGGCACAGCGGCATGTCTACAGAATTCAGAACACAGATAATTCATTGTGTACTTTGCGCTTAATTACAAACAAACAAACACGTGTCGGGCGGGCATGATCTAGTACTTGGCGTACCTAACTGTAAATCTGAATGACCGCGGTTCGCATCCCGTTGCCAAAAAGTGGTTATGGATGCGTTTACAAGAGTGTCAATGAACCTCTCTATTCGATTATTTAACGGCTTCGAACTCTATTATATCAGTTAAAAACAAGAAGAGTAGCTCTCGTGACCCTCGTGCAGCTTGGCGCGAATACCCAAAACAAATGAATATACAATTGAGGAGTTAAATGTGATAACAACGCCCTCATTTTGTTTAGAATTCTCATGCAAAGCAACATAGAGTTCATATGTGCACGACCATACTTAAGTTTGAACTGACTGAACAGAGAAAGAACGTAGAGAATCAATAGTCAAACAGTAGGTCATTGTTCTCTGACTGGCCATGCATGGCCAGATGGTAAGGGTACTCGACTCGTAATTTAAGGATCGCGGGTTTGGATCCCCGTCGGACCAAACATTCCCGCCCTTTCACCTAGGGAGCGTTATGATATGACGGTCGATACCGCTATTCGTTGATAAAAGAGTAGCCTAAAAGTTGGCGGTGAGTGGTGATGACTATCTGCCTTCCTTCTAGTCTTATATTGCTAAATCATGGACGGCTACCGCAGATAGCTCTTGTGTAGCTTACTGCAAAATAAAACAAACAAACTATTCTATAGCACTCACAATCCTGCATTACAAAGCGTGCTCTTGCGTCAAAGGGACGCGAACAAGTAATTTTCAGATATCTACTCCTTGCGAGCTAACCACCTCAACTTCCCTGCTTTTCTAATTATAGTATTCGCTTTTATTACTTCACTGAGACTAAACCCATCGACAGAAGATAACACACATGCTAAGCCAAGCGACGAATGACGGAACTATTTCTGTTATTTTATTTTCAAAGTTTTTAACAGACGATACACGATTCAAAGTCACAACAACGTCATTCGCAGACCGTTAAAGTACAGTGAGATACGTCGTTCCGATTAACCTTCATCCGCACGAGTCTTTCACTAAATTCTTCCGTTTCCTTCTTGTCCAGTCCTTGCTCGTGACATTTCTCACGTTTATGACCGTTCCTTTTTCTCCTGGTTTCACTTACGATGTTTCAGATTTGAACCGTGAGTTATCGCTTGGAAATCCCATCTGTTCGTCTCAACAAAAAAAAAGGCTTAGTGTGTCCTGTTTTCTCTAGATGATAAAGATAACAACTTATTTTCGAGGAAACACCGTTGTTTATCTCAGTCCATAAAGTCTGAACTGAATAATTTTTTGTTACGTATTTGCATACTTTTTGTTATTATTATTCCAGTTACAATAAGGCACAAGACGTAAGAAATGTTTATCATCGGAAGTTCACAGCTCATGTCGTCTTATGGGAAGTAATGTAATAAATGGAGGAAAAGCAGAAAAAAAAAGACTAAACGCTCCGGTTTGCCACTGATCTGCACATTAGATAACTACAATATTGCACATTGTGTAGCTTTGTGCTTAATTATAAACAAGCAAACAAACCTACAGTATTCTAACTTAACCCTCATGGAAATTAACAGACGTTTTGTGTAAAATGTCGCAAGAAAAATCACACTAATAACTTATGAAAAGCAAAATGTTGCAAAATATAAAAATAGTTAATTTTTCCCCACCCCACCAAAAAAAAAAAAAAGATTCAATTTAAAACACAAAAGAACAGTGGTTATAAAATACCCAGTAGAAGCATCTAGACGAAATTCGTTTGTGTAGTTGAGGTGACCAAGTTAACCAATTGCCGATTCTGAGCTCGAGAATTCACAGCTCACATCCCGTTCATGTTGAAACATCTGAGGCTGTGGATGCGTTATAAGAGTGACGGTGAACTCGAACTAATCGGTTAGACAAGAGACACTCAAGAATTGGAAGCGAATGTTGTGGAATGACTTCCTTCCCTCTGGATTGTTACTTCAATCCTAGAGTCAGTTACGTGCAGGTGTTCTAGTGAAGATTTGTGCGACATTTCAAAAAATACAAAAGGAACACAGAGTTAGTGATGTCGAGAAAACCCACTTGTAGAGAATATATACACAAAAACGGCTCGTTTGGGTTGAGAAAATATTTTACATAGAAGAGCGAACAACGTTTCGACCTTCTTCGGTCATCGTCAGGTTCACAAAGAAAGACCGGAAGCTGACCACATGTTTGGGAGGGGTTGTGTAACTGAGTGTCGGAATGTAGAGGGCGGTGTTAGATGTTTGAATTTATAATTTATTTACTTTATTATATTAATATAGGTATAAAGGCGTTCATTTATAATGGTTTATTTTGAGTTTAAGTTGTTGTATAAGTAAGGCTTCTTTAATTTTGTGTTTGTTTATGTTTGTCTCTTTTTTTGGTATTTGGGTGTTTTCTATGGTTATCTTGTGTTTATTTGACTTGCAGTATTCGAAAACGTGTTTATATAAAGCTAGTTATATAAAGGGCTATGTGCCCGTAACCGTCATTAGATTTCACCTGAATTACTGGAAGGAATCGCGATAGCGACCTCTATCACTGTCCTTGTTGAACCAAATTCTAGCTGATTGATCCTCGTTCTCACAAGTGGAACACTTACATGCACGCAACACAGGATTCACATTGTTCTGATAAACAGTTTTGAGTAATATTACAGAATGCATCTGTAGTCCTAGCAAAACAAAAACAAACTGGAGCGGGTTATTTTGTTGACTTAACGAGCTTATTTTATTTTAGTGGAATATAAATGAATAAAATTAATTCCCCAAAACCAAAAATTAGAAGATAGAAAAACGAATGGACACTTCGAAGAAACATGAAGCCAGTAGGGCCTAACCTTAAGCCTAAAGGTTAACGTTGCTCATTAATCTACGTGCAAGTTGTCATTTTCTTTTCTCAATCAATTGCTACACGGTAAGGCATGTTCTGTCTTTTTAATCTACGTACCAGGTGTTCTGTAATCTCGTCAGAATTTAAACGGTGATTCATTTGAATTTCACAAACTCGAGGAAGTCTTATTCGTTTGAAGCCCAGCACCAGATGATTATAGGGAATCCGAAATTTGTAGAATATTTTTTGTCCTGTTATTTTCCCCTCGGCATTAACTTGCACAGTTATGTTAAAATTAAAACGTAGAGTTGAGAAGGCCAGGATAAACAGGTGTTTAGAAAGGAAAAATAAGATGTAGTCTTTTTAAATTATTTTATTTAAATATTTGGAGAAAATTAATCGCCATGTTTTTAAAAACACACTAACAGAATCATTTGAAATAATATAGCGTGTGTTCCAGCTGATCCATGAAAAATGTATTATGGTGAGGAACATTTTGCTGTTGCATTAGTGACTCGTTGAATAATCAAGTTTGGACGTACATTCTGCAAAAAGCCTATATATTTGCACGTGGAAAACGTCATAAATAAGTTCACGAGCATTTGAGACATCTGAGTTGAAAATGACCACTTCGATCAGTACCATTATGTCCAGTATTTTATTAAGAGGAATCGGTTACTTCGTCTATTAAACACAGCAATAAACAAAATGTCCCGAATAACTGCAGACTTCACAGTGATGTAAGCATTCGGTTTAAGATTACAGGTTTAACACTCGGACACATTATTTCCGGAATTTGTATTTGTTCCGTTCTCTTGCCGTTTCTAACATTCATGTCTCTCAGTGGGACAGCAGTATGTTTACGTATTTACAACGCTAAAGTTCATGGTTCGATTCTGTGGTCGGTAAAACAGATAGCCCACGGTGATTTTTGATCTGACACATACAATACACTCGTTCACGCAACTTATCGATATTTTGGAAGGTCTCATCGTCAACTGAAATTGGATTTGTATTTGTTTCAAACGACTCTTGTCATTGCAAAGTGTTGTTATTTGCTGCCATCAGTGTGTTTCAGACACAAGGTTGCAGGTTTTATAAAAACGCAACTTAGTCGATTAAATGAATAGTTTGTTTGTTTCGAAGTTCATTCAAAGCTACTCGAGGGCTATCTGCGCAAGCCATCCCTAATTTAGCAGAGTAAAACTGGAGGGAAAGCAGCTAGTCATCACCACCCACCGCCAACTCTTAGGCTACTCTTTTACCAACGAATAGCCGTCACTTGATAACGACCACACGGCTGAAAGGGCATGTTTGGTGTGACGGGGATTCGAACCCGCGACCCTCGCCTTCACACACTTGGCCGTGCGGGGCCCTAAATGAATAGCTTTTTATAATATCGGTTACTGCACCAGGATAGAGTTGCACTGTGCATTGAATGTGGTGGTATAATACGGAGAAGCACACTTTGCTAGAAACAAAAACTGAAGCACTATCACTGAATATATGCCTATCTGTCTGACAGTCCCTATTTTTAATATATCTATGTGGCTGTCTTTGTTTACTTATCTCGCTGTTTAAACGTTGTTCGCTTCTCTACGAAAAATATTTTCTCAACCCAAACGAACCGTTTTTACATAAATATTTTTCTCTCCAAGTGGGTTTTCTCGACATCACTCATATTTATCTATCTGTCTGGCCCTCTATATCTATCAATGTATCTATCTGTATGCCTGATTACTGCTCTGTTTACGTTTTATCTGTCTATTTATATCCTTGTCTGTCTCTCTTTGCTCATGTACCAGTCTCTTTATTTATTTAATCCAAACGTATGTTCATGTCACAAATTTACGAGCAACTCGTTTTTCTTTCATCCGAGATTTAATACGCTCGTAAGTACTGTATATTTTCTTATCTATTGCTTCATTTACATAATTACATCAGAAACAGATTCATAAAAAAAACAGTTGTTGTACTTAATTAGAATGTATTGTTTCTTTGATTCGGAAAATTACTTACTGATAATTAAAGTGGAATTCCTACAATTTTCAGAGATTTAATCAGTAAAAACAAAATCAGACGAGGCTTATCTTCTCTAACTTGACTGTTCTGACATTTTGTTATCCTCTCTGTCAAATAAGAAGTGGCTGTACCTTTACTGAGGAACACCGCCGATCAATCATCGTTTAACAGACAGAGACACGTGTGCAGTATGATATATACAAAATCAGATAATAAATAAATAAATCCTCGAGTACAAAAAACAGCACACAATTACGTAATAACGAGCGAGCAGATTCGCGAATAATAAAGAAGATGGTAACCGACCAGACTTTATTAAAAACTCTCCGTCTAACGTTCTACACGTGAAACGTAAAACAAGAACGGTATAGAGTTGTAATCGCAGAGATGTATAAAAAGTTTAAATGCAAACGTAACTTCTGTTCTGGGTTTATTTATTTATAATTAATAATTTAAAAAATGAGATATATTTTACGCTGTCGGTTATAAATATCTCAATAACTAAGGCTGGGGCTGGCCTGGTAGATAGGGCGCTCGACTCGTAATCTGTGGGTCCTTGGTTCGAATTAATAAGTGAACATTCTTCCCTTTAGGCCATGTCGGTGTTATAATATAACGACCAATACGATTTTTCTTTAAAAAAGAGAAGACCAAGACTTGGCAGCGGGTGTTGTTGACTTTCCTCTAGTCTATCATTTCAAGATTATGAATGGTAAGACCAAGTTTCTCTCGTGTAGTTTTGTGCGAAACTCGAAAAGCGGACATTGCTTATTCATATTAGTACTGTGTTCGGTAGTTCTTCTATTATCACAATAAAATTGCGTGAGTGATGCTTAAAAGTTGACCTGAAAAATTGCAACATTTAAGCAAAGAAAGTCGAAACGCTGTTTGCTCTTCTATGTAAAATATTTTCTCAACCCAAACGAGCCGTTTTTGCATATATTATGCACAAGAAATGAGTACTAAAATATTTAAAAGTCTTCTGACAAATAGTGATTATTGACTGATTTGTGTTCTCTTAAGCCTTTTAATACTGTATCATTGATTTTATCATTTCTTGGGATGCTTGTCAATTATACCTCAAGGTGGTGCTAGAGAAGATGTTAGCGAAGTAAGTTCTCGGATATTTTTGTATATTATTTAATATTATAATTTGTAGTAATTTGGGTTAAATGACAACAGATTACCTTGGTTTAAAAAAAATTGGTGAGTAAAACAAGTAAAGTTAAGCTTTAAGTTAGAACATTGAGGCGTAACTTTTACTATAAGTAGATTAGGCTTAGATTTGGAACGTGTAACGGTTCTTAAGCAGGCTTGGTTATAAATTGTAGTATAATTCAACTTTAGAGGTAGGTAATAAAATAAGTTACATACTTTGTTTTTTAAACAAGTCCAATTTACAGAGTAGTTATTGTCTCTTCATGTTTTCAGAATAAACTTCGTCACTGGACTTTAGATCCATTAGTTGAAATTCAGCTTTAACTCTTAAACTGAAGGTGGGTTAATAATGTAAATGAGGCTTAAGTAAATAAGTCCAATTACTGTTTTAGTGTGTAGTAAATACATTGTGTATTTACATAAACGTAAATTTCGACTAAAGGAAAGACTAGTTATTTGTCATTTTATAAAATTAAAGATGAACTTAACTACTTTATTGTGAAGATAAAGTAGCGACAAAATAGTGTAATAATACCAACATATTTGATTCTCAAACGTTAGGCTTAACAATGTTGTTAGTAAGTTATTGGTAATTGCAATGGTATTTGGTGTTAGTAGTAGTTGGAAGGAATTACGCGTTCACACTTGGTTAGGTATAAATGGGTGCAGTGAATGGATTTCATTTGTGAACAAGTTTGAAGCGAGCAGTAGTGAATTACATCATTTTGAATGGTTTTCTGTTTTTTAATACTTTTAGCCTAGAGGATGTAGTCTGGATGGACGAATAAACCCTTTATTGGCCCCAAACGTTACGTTACATAAAATAAGTGAATAAAAAATAATTTAGCTTGAAGGACTACAGTGGTAACTAAATTCATTTTTCACCATTCACTTTTAGTTTGATGAAAAAAAATGTATTTAATCAATCGATTTTGAGATTTAACTTTTATTTATTTATTACAGTGTTTCGTTCAAGTGAACTTGTCCAGAATTACTTTTCGGTCTGTACTGAAAGGACGCTGGGAAACGGTATGATGGGAAAAATATATATCAAAGCTGGCTTTGTGTCGAGCGGGTTCTAAATGCACCAAAGAAGTGCAAGTTGTTTTATACCAGAGCATTTCTGGTTTGCTAGTCACAGTCGAATAGTTAAAGAAGTTATGTTACTGTGGACAAACACTTCACCTACATATTAAGAAACTTGAATTTATTTCTTTTCTTAAAGTTATATTTCAGCGAGGGAAGTAAATACACAAAAATTATGATTTCTGTTGTCGTTTTCTTTGTGCAAAGCTATACGACTGGCTATCCACTGTCAAGAATCGAACCCCTGATTTTAGTGTTGTAATTCCTTAAAGTGACAATCTGCAGGGGTTGTATCCACTGCGGGTATCGAAATCACAATTTTTAGTGTTATAAACCCATTAACCCACTGCCCAGCTTCATTGGAGAACAGTAATTTCAGTTTTAAGAACCAATTTGAACATCCTGTACATTTCAAATACTGATAAATTAGTAATTATATTTCCATCCGGGCAAGTATAAGTTACTTATACAAACTTGTCACCTTTCTAGCTCCGTGAGTATTAATTATTTATAAATAACATTGAGCTTTCTCTAGAACAACGAAAATATAAATGGTAACTCGAGGTTCTCTTCCTTCATTAGCGGGCTCTCGTTCCAGCACAACGTTTAATATTTTATTACGTGGCAAGTAAAATGGAGGTTTTCCAACATTACTTCAAAGCACTGACACGCCCGAGTCCTGACCCGGCTCTTAATGTGTCAACGTCAGGAGTCGTCCAAGTGTTCCCAAACTTTCCCTTATTTGATGGATTAAACACAGAAGTCCATTGTTTCCTGACATGTCCTGGAATGGTCTCTGGTGGGTGTGCACTTTTCTGGCTGTAGTCAGCAAAAGGGTGTAGAATTTCTGTCAATCTATTTTGTTAGATAGTGTCATCAGGAACGCTGTGCCAAAAACAAATATGGGATTTTTTGCAAAAGCTAAAATGAAAATTTTGAAACATGTTGAAAAAAGACTTTATCAGAATCCAGTGACTTTTGAATAGCATTGTTTTACAACACTATAACAACATAATCGCTTTGAAATAATTTTATTTTCAATCTAATCGCTATGGAATTGCATTCTTTTGAAATGGTGCTAGGCACAACATAGATCAACTGTTGTTACGTAACCCACTGAACTTGGTAGTGTCGTTGTTAAATAGAAATTTCGACTTTAAGTATTGGTTGTTCATCTCCCGATTGCCATGAAATAATAAAATTCTCGACTGGTAGTCGTTGATTTAATCACTTAGCAAACGTGTTGAATCTAAAAGGGTTACTAAATCACAAGGTGGTCCGTAAGTCTTTACCTATCCATATATATTATGTATCTGTGTGCTGTCCCCCATTCTCGCTGCATAATATTATGCGACGCCATGTTCTGTGAGACATTTTCCTCAGGCCCGGCACGGCCAAGTGTATTAAGGCGTGCGACTCGTAATCTGAGGGTCGCAGGTTCGCATCCCCGTCGCACCAAACATGCTCGCCCTTTCAGCCGTGTGGGCGTTATAATGTCGCGGTCAATCCCACTATTTGTTGGTAAAAGAGTAGCCCAAGAGTTGGCGGTGGGTGGTGATGACTCGCTGCCTTCCCTCTAGTCTTACACTGCTAAATTAGGGACGGCTAGCACGGATAGCTCTCGAGTACCTTTGTGCGAATTTCAAAAACAAACACATTTTCTTCAACATAATAGGGGTTAGTCTTCCAAATGCCGCTGTAACAGCTGCCTTCAATTCAACATCATCTTAATTAAATATAACACAATAACGTATGGATGAGTAGGGACTTATGGGCCACCCTTTACATTATTACTGCGGCTGATTTGTGATAAGAGGGTTCTCAAATAAGTAAATATACATATTCTGTGTACATAAGTACGTTGTATTAAAAGATCTTGGAGTTTTTCTTCGTCTGATCACGCTTTGTATGAAATTAGATGAATTCTCTTTTCATTTGAACATATCTTTTCTGGAGCAATTTTTGTACAAGTTACTTGTGTTACTTTTAATGACGAATATCCATCTTGATTATGTTATGTACTATCACCTGGAGTAAGTGGGCAACCTATTCCATTGACTCTTATGTTCGTGGATTCTCACATGCAAGTAAAGACTGCAGTTTGTTTACCACAGCCGTAGTAATATTTGATGCAAGTCTTTTTTAGACGGTCCTGGTACCCCAAGTTAATCCAAATTCCTTTGTTTTCCAATGTCATAAATAGGTGCAATGCATAAACACACCTGTGAAACTTAAAATCCACGATCTGAACATATATCTTTGATTAGAATCTGTGCTTATTTTGATTCATAAAGGGCTGTTGCATACATTTTCCAAAGCGACCAATATTCTGTGGGTTTATACCACCTACACCAACCTAACAACCACAGAATGTAGTTCTGATACATTCTGTACTGTTGCGACTTTACATTGGTTATGGTTGTCGCACAAATTACGTAATTTCATGTTTCACTCGTTTTCACAAAATGTATCCAATCTTCTATGTATATGTACATAAATATATGTGTCTGTGTGCGTATGCTTTTGTGGCTTACATTTATATGCAACTGATTAGTTATATTTAGCATTAGAGAAATCGGATTGAAATTCTTTTTAATATTTGCTGTATTTTTGAAGGAAAATTGATCAAAGTACAGATGTCACTACGTTTTTTATTGCTGAACCTTACATTTTGTGTAATAGAATAACCAATAATCGAAAAGTTTCTCAGTCGGACTTTCTCAAACGTTTTTGTTCTGCGGATCATCTCCGGAAATTCTGCAATCATGAAACTTATGGTGATGTTGTTTTGTAGTTGCTATGCTGAGTTCCTGCACGAGACATTACGTTATATTTAACACCTTGTGACGTATTTTGTTAGCTGTATTATACTTTCACTGTGTGGCAACATTTTTAGTAAACATAGTCACTCACCTTAACTTAAGCCTTTTCGCGGCTCACCTCATATTGCTTTACAGCCAACCAATAGGCCTCGACTCTCCTTGGTTGAGAAATAACTTATTGGATTACTCATTGAGTCTGTCGCTTATGAAAATTTAACACTTTCCAACAACCATAACCAAACTGAAAATCTATTGTAAAGCACACACACAAAAAGCTTCACAATGGACATGTACTGTGCCTAATGCAGGGAACAAGCCTCGAATTTTAGCGTCATAAGCTCTTAGGTTTACCACTGAGAAACTGAGGTGGGTGAGGGAAGTCAAACCTTAACCAGAATTGGTGAAGAGGATCTGTCTTTTATTTGTTTGTTTTTTTGTAATTAAGCCCAAAACTACACAATGGGCTGTCTGTGCTCTGCCCACAACGAGTATCGAAACCCTGTTTCTATCGGTGTGAGTCCACAGATATGCTCCTGTGCCATTATAAAAACGCCATATGGTGGCTCGGCGATAAACACGAAAGGGAAAGTCGCTAAAATTCAGGGTTCGATCTCTCTGGTGTTCACATTTTTCCCGATGAGTCCTCGTGCTTAATTCTAAGAAATAAAAATACCTCGTTCACACAGATCGCCCCTTCACAAGTCTCCCGTGTCAGAATTACCTGTTTACGCTCACGCATAAATCACCTTCGACTCGTGGCCTTTAAAGCAAATTATAAAATATGTATTGCAGAATTGTTCCTTTACACTCTCTTGATTAATAAATGAAAGAATTTCAAGGTTCGAAAATGTTTCCTTAAATTACAAAAAAAAACCTTCTGAAAATACAAAAGTTCACTCTTGTGTGTTTGTGTTGACAATGGCTCGGTACGTTTTGTGTTGTAGAAAATCGTGCTCGAAGTGTCAGTTTCTAACAAACGTCGCGTGCACTTTGAAGTTATTGATTGAAACAGATAAAATTGAGTTCTTCGCTCAACCGTCTTTTCACACCTGTAATACATACACACACAATCTTGTACCAGTGAAATAAATAAGGTATATTACAGCTACCAGTGACGTCACTCTTCAACCACGTGATGAAGAAACTTGGGGCGGTTTGTTTGTAGAGGATTTGTAGGTAAAGTAAACATAGTACTTTAGTACCCGTCTACCCACAGCAGTACCTAAATTTAAACTGATGAACGAAAGAGAAGGCTGCTAGCCAAAAGCACCTTCCGCCAACGTTTTGTCTACTGAATAGTTTAATTTGCTCGACCTTGTGGTTTTCGGTAACGGGACGCGGATCGGGTATTCACGGATCACACTACTAATCATTTACTCACGTCAGGCATACGGAGTAAACATGCGGTAAGTAAGAAGTTTTTCGTGCATCAAGAAAATAAAAACACGAGAGATTAATAGACCAATGAAATCGTGACACGATAGATCCTAACGCATTGACTGAGTTGGCAACTCTGTTATTAAATGAATTAACCACAAGTTTCCACCGAATTAGCTGTCTGAATACATAAGCTTATATCTGGTAACAGCAAATAAAATAACGCGTGTAATCGCGTTGTTCCATTAATTCTCTGCTCAATATTCAAATGTTTAATTAGCAAATCAACTTTCGGGCAATTAATTAGAGTCAATTTGAGGTTTGCTCGAAGTTAAAATCATCTGATTTAAAGTTTATTCACAGAACCCAACATTGGCTGGCGTCTATAAATTCTGATGTATTTAAAATGAAGCCTGGAAGCCCACTCGTGTCGTTTTGTTGTTGTTTTTTATTACAAATCGATTGTTGAAACACTGAGAAGCCACGGAAAAGTTTTAAGTAAAGATATATGTTCTTGGATAGTTTTATTACTATTCGCTAACGCTTCCGGTCATTAAAAAAACTTTTAAACGTTGGAATGTTTTTTTATATTTCATCACATAAAAGAACTCGACCCGTAACAGCCACACTTTTGAAGTAAATATACTGAGAAATTTGGAATTGTTCCAAAAGCTATCGTATTTGGCTCAAGCTTCAATTCACTGAATGTTTTTTTACTCTTACGGTAGGTGTCGCTTTCATTAGTTTAATTTCGTTTATATAAAGATATTGGTTTCTTTTCCTTGTATTATTTTAGCCTCCATTAAAGCTGCTCTTTTAATCATTAATCAAGATGGAGAACCAAAGATAAAGACCGCTGATAAGATGTGATTCACACAAAAGGTGAAGAACAAAAGATAAAGGACTGCTGATAAGATGTGATTCACACAAAAGATTAAGAACCAAAGATAAAGGACCGCTGATAAGATGCGATTCACACAAGAGATGGAGAACCAAAGGTAAGGACCGCTGATAAGATGCGATTCACACAAGAGATGGCGAACCAAAGATAAGGACCGTTGATAAGATGCAATTCACACAAAAGATGGAGAACCAAAGATAAGGACCGCTGATAAGATGCGATTAACACAAGAGATGGAGAACCAAATATAAGGACCGCTGGTAAGATGCGATTCACACAAGAGATGGAGAACCAAAGATGAGGACTCGCGTTGCGATTTGTTCTTTTAATTATTGCTTAGTTGTCCACGTACTTCGTCTGAATACTGGCACTTAAATCGGATATTAGCACGCTTCATAAGAATATTACATCTCACTCAGAAATAAGCACATTTCGTGTAAATACTAAAATTTGAATAGGAAATTTCATTGTTTTAAACAAAAATTTGATGATATTTTGGGCCCAACATGGCCAAGTTGGGTTAAGGCACTCGTAATCTGAGGATCGCCGGTTCGAATCCTCGTCACACCAAACATGCTTGCCCTTTAAGGCGCGGAGGTGTTATATAAGTCACAGTCAATCCCACTATTCGTTGGTAAAGAGTTGCCCAAGCGTTGGCGGTGGGTGATAATGACTAGCTGCCTTCCCTCTAGCCTTACACTGCTAAATTAGGGACGGCTAGCGCAGATAGCCCTCAAGTAGCTTAGTGCGAAATTCAAAACAAATCAAAATAACATTTTGTGAAACGTTTTGTTATTACAATTGATATTTAATAAATATAATTCCAGTAATATTTGAGATATATATTCGTTATAATCGTTTCAAATAATATTTTATCTTGTTTGACAGTTTGTTTTTATTTAAAACAGGTCTTTCTGTAAGAAAGTTTTGTTACGCTTGCCTGCGAAGTTAAACTGGCATAAAAGTTGGTTTTATTTTAGTCATGGATTTTACATAATTTCGCATATTTCGAAAATAATATTCGTTTGGTTTTTCTATCACGTAAAAATTTTATACAAATCATAAAGAGAGACAAAAACTCTTACTTAGATCAAATTATCATTACGTTTACCACAATAAACATTCATTATTATGTTTAGGTTCTAGAACGATCGATAAGACTCACGTCGCTATTGGTCTAGAGAGATCTGTGGCCAGTGGTTGTCAACATTTGACGCATGACAAAATGTGATTCAATTTCACTGAAAACTGTTTAGTCATGTAAAAAACACATACGTCGTTTTTTGTAAAGACTGTAAGTGGTAGAGAAAAATCAATATAATTTTCAGATTCGACGCACAGTAATTACCGTGAAACATGTAAAACGTTCAAGACAGCACAACCATCGCAGGCCTGATTTGTATGCTTTTTGTTATAATTTTATAGATTGCCTGAAAGCTACCAAACATTTTATCAAATCACTCACTCTGATGAAGAATAACTGGATTAGAGTCAGGGTTCGAGCCGAGGTCGATACTGATTTCCGCTGACAAAAGTTTTCTGAAGTTGTATTAGTTCGGTCTTTGAGTAAGTGCTCTAAAAGCTTAAAAAATAAACACGATTTTTTTTCTTATATGTTAATAACTGGTTATCAACTTATGCTCCTTATTTAATAAGTTACTTTGCAAATACGTAACCTCGCCGATACTAAAATCATAATAAACATTGTAAGATTGTTCCCCATACTATTGATAGATGGCAGCACTATATATTGGTGTTATTATTGCTATAGAAAATGCTTAAATTGCATTTAAGTGACACACATGTCAGAATATCGAGCGAATGATGTTAAAATTGTACGACTTAACAAATTTGTCGTGGCGTACAACGTTACGCGTACTATTACACCATTTGTTGTTTACTCTTTACTACAGCGTATTTTTTTCACCTCGGAATTTCTGAAATTCGGGAACTGTATGTCTAGTGGTAAGTTGGAACTCGAAGGGCTTATATTCATTAAACGAGCTTAAGTGGGAATTTCAATCGGTAATCCAATTCTACGATAAGGAACTGGACTGGAAAACGATTTTCCTAATATTGCGTTTATTCCAGATAAATTATGGCTGTAATGGTTCTAACGAAACCTTTCACTTAGCGACAGACTCAACTATCTCACAGAATCGTCAGTGTGTAACATTACTGGGGGTTTGTATGCGCCGTTTCGTATACAGCATTGGTTAGAAGTCGACGTAACGTTTCTAATCGTTAAACTATACCTCTAAACTCGTAGTAGAACAAGACAGGTTTCACCAACTAATTACAAGTTGTGTAACAAATAAACGGAGTAACTGGAAAACTATAATCCCATAATTACTTGTAGAGTTAATGTTTTACAGACCACTAGAGGGCGGGGGGGTCAAGTCTGAAGGATAATTTTAGGTATTTGATTAATGGACCAGATGAGTGCTAGAGGTTAGGATTTGTCCTTCGTGTCCCGTAGCAGTGATTTGACTCGGGAGAATTAGTTGTACATAAAATACCAAGATTCAAAGACCGATTCAGAAACCACGTTTTCAAGCGTGCATTAGGCGGTAAAGGCAATCGTTTAAATCTCGTGTTTTCTCCTAGCGCGAGAACTGTAAGGTTTATAAGCGCTTTAGTTCTTCCTCGAAGTTAGGTCCCCGGCATGGCCAGGTGGTTAAGGCACTCGACTCATAATCCGAGGGTCGCGAATTCGAATCCCCGTCACACCAAACACGCTCGCTCTTTCAGCCGTGAGAGCGTTATATAGCCACGGTCAATCCCACTAGTCGTCGGTAAAAGAGCAGCCCAACAATTGGCGTTGAGCAGTGATGACTAACTGCCTTCCCTCTAGTCTTACACTGCGAAATTAGGGACTGCCAGCGCAGATAAGCCCTTTTGCAGCTTTGCGCGAAAATCATAGAAAGTAAAACATCATAGATCTGTGTGTAACAGTGCAACATTATATTAGTTCTTCAATGCTAGCCCCCCTAGTGATACAGCGGCATGTCTACACCGCGAGAAACTGAGTTTGATGAACGTGATGGGCAGAGCACATATAGCCTCACGTGTAGCTTTGTGCTTAATTTTCAAAGAAACAAACCTTTACCAGAAAATGTGTTCATTGGTTAAATACACCTGGTGTAATTAAATACAGATATTACCAATAATGTAACTTAAAAACGTTACACGATCTTTATTATCAAATTGGTGATTTTTACAAATCGGATACCGACAGAATCCAAAACACCTGAGGTTCCATATTTTTTCGTTTCTCGCAATGGAACAACGCCATTTCTTGATGAAGAGAAACCCACTTGAAGTAAAAATGTATCTCGGAACGGCTGGTATGGATATTAAAACTTATTGGTAAGCAGAGAACAGTGTTGTGACCTTCCTGGGTCATCTTCAGGTTCTGAGGAACAGCGACAAGTTTACGGGCTTACAAAACTATAATCCGGAGTTCGTTTCGACGCGATGGACGCGGCAGATAGCCCCTCAAAAACGGCTTTACTTTAAAACAAATAAAAGCTAAAAATCTAATCCGATTCGCCATTTTGTTTTTCACAACGAAAGTACCTGAAACGAATTCCATTTCGATTGCAGCATTTAAAAACAAAATTCTTCTCTTTGTAACTAAGTGGAATCTTTATTTTGTGTTACATCATCTTCTTTGTTTCCCCAAGGCGCGAGTACCTCTTGACTTTGTGTACGAACATCCTTCACCATCTTCTAAGGAGTGTGTTACATCGCGTATTGACGAGTATTTTGTTTTTTAACGTGTTTGTAAGACTATATTCTGTTCATGGAGCAAGACTCGTGTTTATGACGTACAGCTGAGGAGCACGTGCTGCATCTTTAGGAGATTACGTGGAATCGACAAGTTTAGCAATGGTTTAATATGTTGTGAGAATCAACTAGATACTTGCGTTCGTCAGAACTGATCGATAAATCAGTGTTCTGATGATGTTTTCGTTATGGTGAGAGCTTGGAAATTTGTGGATAATGAAACCTGAAACAAATGACGTCGGAGGTCTAATACGTATATTTCAGTTATCATTCGTGTTTAGGGTAATGTTTTCATATAAAAATGAGGTACGATATATGGGTTATTCTCGCTTTATTTATGTGCTACTAGCGCGTTTTAATAATTTTTATCTGAATCGGATCGGAGACAGCTGTTTCTAATTTAGAAGTTTGTTTGTTTGTTTTGGAATTTCGCACAAAGCTACTCGAGGGCTGTCTGTGCTAGCCCTCCCTAATTTACCAGTGTAAGACTAGAGGGAAGGCAGCTTGTCATCACCACCCACCGCCAACTCTTGAGCTACTCTTTTACCAACGAATAGTGAGATCGACCGTCATATTATAACGCATCCACGGCTGGGAGGGTGAGCATGTTTTGGCGCGACCCTCGGATTACGAGTCGTACGCCTTACTCGCTAGGCCATGCCAGGCCATAATTTAGAAGTACTGACCAAGTGCAAAATAGCCAATCGGCAGACCACAGCCTGGAGGACTCTGTCATCTTTTCAATCGAATAACGAGATTGACTGTTACTTTTATAATCCACACACAACTGGAAATCAGAAAATGTTAATTGGTTTCGCAAAAAGAAGCTTTCCAACACATTAACAGATTAATTCAGATTACAAATGAGAAACCTCACTTGTAAATTTGAACAGCGACAAACGGTGTTCACCAATCACAAATCATTTGTCATTTGAGACACATAACTGCATTTGAAGCAATGCAATCACAAACACGTTTTGTAAAATTAAGAGTGCCCTCACAGTTTTTATGGAATTACATTAACGAAAGTTAACGATAAATATAGATTAATGTTTATTAAAGAAATTAACATGGTTTACTTAAGGATCTGGAAGAATTAGACCGCCTCGCAACTCTTCTCGAATATTTTAAACCAGCTTTATGAATATCGGGCAATGTTGATATAACATAATTTTAGAACCGTTCCATAATATGCAACATAACATTAGCAAAAAATGCAAGATGTCTCCATAATTATGCACATTTGTAGTTTACATATAAAAATAAAGATTGTTGGTGATTAATATTGTCATGTGAAATTATATTTGAACAAAAAAGCAAGTTCTGAAGTGACTTTGCTTCTTGTTAATGGCACAAGGCAACAAAATAGGCTTTCCGAGCTCCGCCCACCCCACGTATCAAAATTCTATTTCTGGCGTTATGAGTGTGAGGCTCATCGCTAAGTTACCTCAAATGAGGATGATAAACGTTTATATTATACATATTGTTATTTCGCAAACTAAATATTTATAGTGTAGATAATTTTACTTTTTATTTGTATCGCCCCCCAGTGGCTCAGCGGTATGTCTGCGGACTTACACGCTAAAATCCGGGTTTCGATACCCGTGTTGGGCAGAGCACAGATAGCCCATTGTGCAGCTTTGTGCTTAATTCTAAACAACAACATTTATTTGTATCAACGAATTTGTACAAACTTGCTCTGAATAGAAGGGTAGATAAAATACAGTTACCTATTTTCAATTTATCGTCAATTATTGCCCAAAAATATACTTAGTTAATAGGATCGCGGGTTCGAATCCTTGTCGCACCAAAAATGCTCGCCGTTTTAGGCGCGGGGTCGTTATAATGTGGTGGTAAATCCCACTATTCGTTGGTAAAAGAGTAGCCCAACAGTTGGCGGTGGGTGGTGATGACTAGCTGCCTTCCCTCTTGTCTTACACTGCTAAATTAGGGACGGCTAGCACAGTAGCTCTCGAGTAGCTTTGTGCAAAATTCCAAAACAAACAAACAAACAAATCCACAATCCTGTTGTTTTAACATGTCCTATTTAAAATATTATTTTTCATCCATTAATTTTTGACACGTTTTGTTTAATTCCATGATTTAAATGTTCACACGTGATGTATAACATTTTTTCACATTTATCGTATGATTCTATAATCCGTTTTTTCACACAAGATTTTTAACACAACAATCATGTAACCTATATTTTTCATATTCATGCGTGGATGTTTTTCCAATAGTGTATTTTTTATTCATACGTAATGCAGGCTGCTGGAGTCCTTATTTTTCAGACCTTGCCTGTATTTCCGAGATTTTTCGTAGTGTTGTTTATTGACGTGAAAATTATTTTCCTTTATTCAACTACTGTTGTATAAAAGATTCGCCCAGCTGCTGGGTTCACTTGTGGATCATAGATCTTGTAAGATGGGGTCTGAGCACAATTCTAAACCTTGCACTACTCTCTGTATACTGATAGGAGCCAGTAACACAAAATCCGGCATTGAAAGCCCGTGTTTCGATAAACGCCCTATTGCGTTTAAGCCCTTAAGCCTGATCAATACGTCCCTACTGCGGAGGAAGGCATGCCATATAGATGGGGACATCACCTCTTTCCATCTGGAGTCAACCTTGGTTCTACTAACTCCAAAGGCGTAAAAGACGTTTGTGGGCAAAACAAGGGCTTCAGTGATGTCGAAAAAATCCACTTGTAGAGTAAATATATATGCAAAAACAGCTCGTTTAAGTTGAGAAAATATTTTACACAAGAGCAAACAACGTTTCGACCTTCTTTGGTCATCGTCAGGTTCACAAAGAAAGAAGTAACTTACCGGAAGCTGACCACATGTTTGGAAGGGATTGTGTGACTGAGTGTCGGAATGTAGAGGGCGGTGTTAGATGTTTGAACATATAATTTATTTATTTTATTATATTAATATGGGCCTGGCATGGGCAAGCGCGTAAGGCGTGCGACTCGTAATCCGAGGGTCGCGGGTTCGCGCCCACGTCGCGCTAAACATGCTCGCCCTCCCAGCCGTGGGGGTGTATAATGTGACGGTCAATCCCACTATTCGTTGGTAAAAGAGTAGCCCAAGAGTTGACGGTGGGTGATGATGACTAGCTACCTTCCCTCTAGTCTTACACTGCTAAATTAGGGACGGCTAGTACAGATAGCTCTCGTGTAGCTTTGTGCGAAATTCCAAAAAACAAGCATATTAATGTAGGTATAAAGGCGTTCCTTTATATTGGTTTATTTTTGGGTTTAAGTTGTTGTATAAGTAAGGCTTCTTTAATTTTGCGTCTGTTTATGTTTGTTTCTTTATTTAGTATCTGAGTGTTTTATATGGTTATGTTGTGTTTATTTGACTTGTAGTGTTCGAAAACGTGTGAAGGTGACTTTTTATGTTTTTTGAATCTAATTTCCATTTTTCTACTTGTTTCTCCAATATAGAAGTCGTGGCAGTTATCACATTGTAATTTATAAATAATGTTGGTGTGGTGTTTGTCAGTGTAGTTTTTACGTAGTATAGACCTCAGTTTTGTGCCAGTTTTTGAATAAATTTGGAATTCCACAAACCGTAGAAAACATTATACGCACACACCTGGACAGAAAGCAAAATCAACTGACAAAAGTAAATATATCTCACGAATCACAAAACCATATACTGCTGTATACCATATATTCCTGGCATCAGCAAACAAGTAACCAACATTTGGCAAAAACTAGTAACAAAATATGACATTCCAGTTAATACTAAATTTATTCAAAAACCAGGCACAAAACTGAGGTCTATACTATGTAAGAACTACATTGACAAACACCACACCAACATTATTTATAAAATACAACGTGATAAGTGCCACGACTTCTATATTGGAGAAACAAGTAGAAAAATGGAAACCAGATTCAAAGAACAAAAAAAGTCACCTTTAAACGTTTTCAAACCTTGCAAGTCAAATAAACACAACATAACCATAGAAAACACTCAAATAGTAAACAAAGAAACAAATATAAACAAACGCGAAATTAAAGAAGCCTTACTTATACAACAATTTAAACCAAAAGTAAACCAATATAAAGGAACGCCTTTATACCTATATTAATATAATAAAATAAATAAATTATATATTCAAACATCTTACACCGCCCTCTACATTCCGACACTCAGTTACACAACCCCTTCCAAACATGTGGTCAGCTTCCTGTAAGTTACCTCTTTCTTTGTGAACCTGACGATGACCAAAGAAGGTCGAAACGTTGTTTGCTCTTCTACGTAAAATGTTTTCTCAACCCAAACGAGCCGTTTTTACATATGTAAAACAAGGGCTTGCACATTATGACACAAGGAATGAATGTAGGATGACTTTTCACTAAAGAAAACTGTAACTGCCCTGGTCTTGACATATTTCAATGTTCTTCTGACGTAACCTTTACATCTTTCTGTGTGCGGCTAACCTGACCTCTTTATCTTTCAATGTGCAACTAATTTATCTTCTACATCTTTCAATACGGTTTAGGCCCGGCATGACCAGGTGGGATAAAGCGTTCGATTCGTCATCTGAGGGTCGCGGGTCTGAATCTCCATCGCACCAAACATGTCTTTTCAGCCGTAGAGGCGTTATAACGTGACGGTCAATCCCACTATTCGTTGGTAAAAGAGTAGCCCAAGAGTTGGCGGTGGGTACTGATGACTAGCTATCTTCCCTTGTTCATCTTTGCGCGAAATTCAAAAACAAACAAATAAACAATACGATTAAAGTCAACAACAAAGTACATCACGCTTTTAAGAAACTTACTTTCGTCTTGTATGAGGCTATGTCTGTGAATGTATCGTTCGATTTTTTCTGCAGTTTACGTCCTCAGACGTTAAAAATTTATCTTTTTTTCTATTTATAACTATGTTCGTTTAACTACATCCTAGGTTCTCGGGCGTTCAACAATACGATATCATAAAAAATGCCATCGATTTCGTCTAACGCTACTTACAAGACGTAAAAGGTAAACTGACGCTTTACCTGGTTTACTTCTTGTGGTTTGTGTGATTTGGTGATCATGTAAGAACCATGCAGTCTGTTTCGTTACTCCGAACATTTGGTTCTTTTGCAAATTTGGGCTAAAACACAACCAAACTTATTAACGATTCATTCAAAACACGACTGGGGCGACATCTAGCGATGTAATAAGATAACCACAGTTTAAAATAAAAGAAAAAGAAAAATATCCCAGTTTATTTCTCGTCCTGCGAATTCAATTCATCTGTAAACGTCTGGAAAACCAGAACAAAAAGCATTCAAGAACCATGCGTAGCGACCAGAGCAGCATCTCGTGATATAGTTAGATAAACCACACGTGGATGTACTATGATTCACATTACTACTGTGTTATTAAATTTAGACGCAGAGCGCACTCACGGGCTAGAATGACGTCTTTAACTGCCTTTTGAGGTGTTACATCGTTGTTATGGCTAATATTATATGTTCAGTAAAGGCTTTCTGTTTTGGTGAAAGCTGTTCTTTGTTTGAAATAACAGAATATACGAAAGAAAATTTTCCGACACCAACCATTGCCAAACTTGACCGTCACTCTGACTTGTATCTTCCTGACACCGTTTTCCTTACGTATCGTTGGGTTTATCCGTGTGTACCCACCAAAAATTAGTTTTGAAAATAAAACCAGTAACGCAGTGATATAATTATTAGTAATACATTATTATATTTATTTAGCGAATTCTACGATGCCAGAAAAATATTGTTTAATGTCGTACAATGTTCTATTATTAATTGTTTTAATTTGCAGCGTGACTACTGTTGTTTTCGAAAGGATCTGTTGGAGGATGGTACACGATTTTAACTTCCACTCAAAGCAAGCTAAACTACTTGGAGCAAAACTAAAAACTGATTAAATACACTGTCCTTATTTATAAGGTTGACAATTCGCTGTTCCATTTGTTCGGTACACTCCCTTTTTAACAACACCTCAGTTGTCAGTCTAAATGACATCTAAGTTTAACCCCGTCTGGAGATTTATGTAGATTTTTAATCCATACACCAAGTTAAAACGTATCAACGTCTGTTATAAAAACAGTTATCTCCTTCCAGTGGCTCAGCGGTGAGTCTGAAGGCTTGTAACCCTAAAAACCGGGTTTCGATACTCGCGGTGGGCACAGAAGAGCTAGCCTGTGGTATGGCTTTGTGCATACTCTACAAAGAAACAATAATAGTTAATAAAAATATGTTATGAGTGATAACATTAGATGTATTAAACATTATAACCAATGAGGGGATATCACTAGCAAGCTGCTTTACCTCTAGTCTTACACTGCTAAGTCAGGGACGGCTGGTGCAGATAGCCCTACTGTAGCTTCGTACGAAATTAAAACAAAAAACAGTTCAGATATTAAATAATTGTACAACACATACGTAGAATAGTAATACTGTAATACAATAATATAAATACCATGAAATAATCATAAACTTGTTAATATAAAGAATAACTCAGAAATAGAACTCTGGTTCACGAATCAATTACATTTTCTAACAGTAATTTCTATTCTAATAACAAAGAAGAAATGTATTCCCTTACAGTGACCTCTATTCTAATAACAAAGAAGAAATGTATTTTGTAACAGTGACCTCTATTCCAATAACAAAGAAGAAATGTATTTCGTAACAGTGACCTCTGTTCCATTAACAAAGAAGAAATGTATTTCCTGACAGTGACCTCTCTTCCAATAACAAAGAAGAAATGTATTTCCTGACAGTAACCTCTCTTCCAATAACAAAGAAGAAATGTATTTCGTGACAGTAACCTCTCTTCCAATAACAAAGAAGAAATGTATTTCGTGACAGTAACCTCTCTTCCAATAACAAAGAAGAAATGTATTTCCTGACAGTAACCTCTCTTCCAATAACAAAAAAGAAATGTATTTCGTGACAGTGACCTCTCTTCCAATAACAAAGAAGAAATGTATTTCGTAACAGTGACCTCTATTCCAATAACAAAGAAAAAATTTATTTCGTAACAGTGACCTCTCTTCCAATAACAAAGAAAAAATGTATTTCGTAACAGTGACCTCTATTCCAATAACAAAGAAAAAATGTATTTCGTAACAGTGACCTCTATTCCAATAACAAAGAAAAAAAATTATTTCGTAACAGTGACCTCTATTTCAATAACAAAGAAAAAAATGTATTTCCTGACAGTGTCCTCTATTCCAGTAACAAAGAAATAACAGTTACTGTTACAACTATTCCTGAACTCACTGAAGATGAAAACGCACAAAAACAACTTTGTAATACAAGAGGATTAAGTCACTTCTAGGTTACCCTTTTATGTTTCTGTTTAAGAAATTTCGTGTTAAGTCGTCAATTAGTATGAAGATGGCCCTTATTTGTTGTATTTATCGGAGACATTATTCGGTAAAAATGGTCAAGTCTGCACACTGGGACGGCGCTTTGTTAAACTAAACACATTTTTTCTGGTTCCACTACTTCCACCTGGCTGGAACGGCAAAAATATTTTGAAGTGACCATGTTAGTGGAGTCTGAGATATCAGTTACCGTGGCTTTATTGTATTCGTTGTCACATTTCTTATCCGTGGTGTTTATTGAGCTAGGACGAGGAGTTATTCAAGGATAACGTTCTTGGAGAGTGGGAGGCACGTGCCCCGTCTGTCCAGTATGGGCCTGGCATCGCCAGGTGGATTAAGACGTTCGACTCGTAATCTGAGCGCAGATAGCCCTTGAGTAGCTTTGCGCGAAATCCAAAAACAAACAAACTGTCCAGCGTGTTGTTTATTTACGATATCTTCAGTTAGTAATCGAAACCCA
This sequence comes from Carcinoscorpius rotundicauda, assembly GCA_011833715.1. Lineage (NCBI taxonomy): Eukaryota > Metazoa > Arthropoda > Merostomata > Xiphosura > Limulidae > Carcinoscorpius > Carcinoscorpius rotundicauda. Next base: position 68,816,577 of record CM022400.1, read on the forward strand.
ACAGAATAACGTGAACTGGTGGGTACCTTTCAGGAGCAAAGGTCATATTGTTCTAGCAACTTCTATATCTATAAACTTTGGTAAAACAACCGGTAGAAAGTTAAATTACAAGGTTTTTATTTGCATTTCTTTTTAAAAAATGGTTAAAATAACGTTTTGGTCTCGTGTGAGCGATGGATAAAGTAAAGTTGTGTGAAGGAAATATACAAGAGTTATTGTTGTTGTATGGAAGAAATAGACATCGGTGATTCACGGTTTCTTTCCCGTTAGCACAATAACACGCTTCGCACTTAGAGGTGGTAGCCGCACTATAAAAGTGAGCTCCAAACCCATCTGTTCGGTTGTCTATGGGCTGATGATGGGGCTGTGAACAGCCTGCCTTCTCTTTAGTCTGTCAGTTAATAATTTAGGATGATTATTTTGACTTACCTCAGTGCTAAGGTTCTCAAACAAAGAAATAAACAAAAGATTGCATTACTTTTCCATACGTTTCTGTTTGTTTGTTTGTTTTCACAAATGTTCATCTCATTTCTGACGTTTGATTTATATAATTGAACAACGTGATTGGTTATTAAAATGGGTTTCGAAGTAATGTCGTTTCACTTCCTATTATTCATCCATAGCCTCTGCACGCGATGCAAGATGGGTTGCACGAAGTCTCTCAACTTGAGACAGATTTAATAACTCATTTTCGTGTTTGCCATTTTAGAAACAACCATCGAGGTGCGATTCGGAAAGGTGCTCATTTTTGCACCTGTTAATTTGTTTGTGTTGTGGCTGTGTGCTCTGTCATTCGCGGGTATCGAAACCCGAATTTCAGCACTCTAATCTTTGAGACTCGTGGAGGCGATTTCTTTTCTAACTTATCATTCTCGGGAAATAATTTTAAAAGCCAATCAGGATATTTTGAAGATAACACATCTCTGTTTTTCTCCACATTTCAAAGTTACGAATGGGATAATTAGCAGTTTGCGGAAAAAGAATGATTTTGCTTATAACGTCAATAAATTTGTCATTATTCAACGTGTTTCTTGAAGTGAAAAGATTCGATTTAACTCCCAGAATTATGTGATAAGAAAGAAATATCAGGCCAAGAATTTTCAGGCGTTAAATTGTAGATTAGGTTATCTCTTACCAGCAGGTCAAGACATAGACAGATCTTTGAACGTCTTAACTGGCGTTTTTTGTTGTTGTTTTTTTTCACTAGTACAAATGAAACATTGGTCGTTAGGTGGCGCTAATACGTCACAAAAATATTTTGGAAACAATTATCGTAACATAATGAGCACGATAATAATTTGTGGACGGCACCCGAATATTTTATTGAGCCCCCCTGGTGTGGAAAATTGATTTTGTTAAATGCTTGTATATTTTAATTAAATAAATATTTATAATTGAAGTATTTACGTGATTTGGCGTGAACGGACAAGAAAATATTATGACGTAATGGTAAGATCCACAGTTGATAGTTTTACGTCATATGACGTCAGGTGTTTCCCTGAATTTGAAAGTGGAAGTTTCTGTGTGGCACCGTTAACTTCCTCTGCCCACAAGCTCAGTGAAAGATGTAACAAACCGGGTCTCGATATCCAAGGTAGGCAGAGCAAAAATTGCTTGTTCAGTAGCTTTGTACTTTAGAACAATCAAATCGGAGGTCTAAGGTTAAATATAAGGGCTTGTATATCTAAAATTCATACTCAATTAACTGTGGTGGGCACATTGTAAACAGACAGTTTTGTGTTTAATAACAGTCAAACAAACACCGTTATGTGCATTTAAATAGGAAATTCAAAGGCGTTTATAATGTTTAATACACGTGTCTGTATTTATTTATTGGCTAACGGTGGTTTGTGTGTTGAGATGTAAACCTCAGAGTCCGCAATTCGCTTCCTTTCACCGCTTTAAAATGAAATAAAATCCCTCTCAGCAATTTGAGGCCGTCGGTATCTTATCAGGATGACAATCAAACACCACTATTCGTTCAGAATAGAAGTAGCTCTAGAACTGAGGTCAACTGTTGCTGATTCGTTGTCTTTCAACTCAAGCCGATGAGTTGAAAATTAGAGACTACTAGCTCGCATAAATATCCTTAAATAAGTGGAGAATGTACATAAATATTTATTACCGTTGTTCAATTGTTTCTTATCCCCGTAAGGATATTGTTTACACTGGATAGTTATTATATGGGATTAGGACTAAACTACTTTATTTTATCTAGCTAAATCTTACGAGATGTTATTTGGGATTATGGCCGAAAGTGTCGACATAAACGTGATGAACCAGTGCACGTCAGTCATTCCTGTTTTTGGTTTGGTTTTGAATTTCGAGCAAAGCTACGCGAGGGCTATCTGTGCTAGCCGTCCCTAATTTAGCAGTGTAAGACTGGAGGGAAGGTAGCTAGTCATTACCACCCACCGCCAACTCTTGAGCTACTCTTTTACCAACGAATAGTGGAATTGACCGTCACATTATAACGCTCCCACGGCTGAAAGGACGAACATATTTGGTGCGACGGGGATTTGAACCCGCGACCTTCTGATTACGAGTCAAACGCCATTTCTGTTTTACACTGCAGACTTCTATTTAGACCAATATTTTAAACTATATTATATATTGAGTTAGTTTTGATCTATACAAATCGCTTGCTTTGATTGAAAATTGTTGAAAGTTTACAAGTTCTGTTTTCTGTGAAGGTTAGAAGTCAGTATCTAGGGCTTTTCAGCAACGATACATTAAACATAACGTTACGATATTTAGACATCGAACACTCGAAAAATAAATACGTTCGTTTCATTATCGGGCATCTATAAAGTTTATATCCCCTTCCATTTGATTCGTGAATAAGACTGCGGGCTTAAGGCGTTAATATCCGGGTTTCGATACCTGTTATTGGCAGAGAACGGACAGCCCACCTTGTAGCTTTGACAATTCAGAGTAATGACCCCTACGATTTAAGTGTAATCGTCTACAACTTTGACCTTATCGTCATCATAACATTTCACTCACAACTGAAAGTGCAGTGCGTGTCGAGCAGTTCCAGTTTTGTAACCCCATATCTCTCGATCTACAGTCCGGAAAGCTGACCCCTAGGCCACGCAAAGCCTAATTTTATTCCAATAAGAGCATTAAATGTGTTTGTTTTGTCAAACAAACTAGAATCCAATTTCCTTTGAAAAATAAATAATATTCAGCGTTGTTGTACATTATCAACCACCTTCTGATGATTCAGCTGTACGTTTGAGAGCTTATAACGCTAAAAATCTGTATTCGATACCCGCAACGAGAAAAGCACAGATTGTGTTTAACAACAAATATTGTCGTCTTACCAGTTCTCGTTACAATCATTTGAGGCTGAGCGTGGCTCATTGATTAGTGAGCCGGAATGTAAATCTACAGTTCACGTCTTTTTATTTGTTTGTTTTTTTAATTTCGCGCAAAGCTACTCGAGGGCTATCTGCGCTAGTCGTCCCTAGTTTTGCGGTGTAAGACCAGAGGGAAGGCAGTTAGTCATCACCATACACGTCAACTCTTGGGCTACTCTTTTACCAACGAATTGTAGGATTGATTGTAACTTTATAACGATCCTACGGCCGAAAGGGCGAGTATGTTTGGTGCGACGGGGATTCTAATCTACGATCCTCAGATTACGAGTCGAACGCCTTAACATCCTTGGCCATGCCGGGCCCTCCTTTGACTGTCAGCTTTTTACGTTTTCAATGGCTTCGATCTAGTAGGCACGTTTGGCGACACCTGGTGTGGGCTACGCCGACTTAAAATTCTTCTCACACTATTTGCTGCCTCGTGTGTCATTTGAAGCGCAAAACACGAGGTTTTAAAATCGATTGTAATGGGTAGCATGAAAGTGGGTGGCAACTGTCGATGCTTGAAAGTGTCGCTTTCATTTAGGCTTAAAGACAAAATCATTCCACCAGAATAAAACTCTTCAGTCTGGTAAAACTTTGAAAAGAAATATATGTTTTTGAACACAAAAAAATAAGGCATTTTAGAATACTCCAGTAAAATATTTGGATGAGGTTTGAAGAAGTATCTTAAATGATTTAAGTGGAATAATAAAAACATTCACGCCATTTTGTGGTTAAAGTTTGTGTTTATGGACTACAAAAACCTGATAGTTATCGTATTTATGTGTTATAAACAATTGTTCGCAGCTACGTTAACTGTTTCATGGTTTTATAACGAAACGTTTTTGTGTGTAGAATAAACTATCGACTTGAATTGTGCAGAAATAATCACTACTGCTACGCCACCATGCGGCAAAATAATCAACAATCAAATAGCAACGAATTATGATCGTTATGAAGCAGGCGAATAATGTTTTTTGAATATATTCATCTGTAATAGTTAGTCTATTGGGCTGTGGACAGCCACTCGTTATTTATTTTAAATGCCATGGTAATGACGGTAAAAAACATTGTGGTATACGGATCTTTTATGGTAGTAAGTTATTGTTGAAATTTGTTTGCTCAGCGGTTAGTTTGAAGGGTTATAACGCTAACAACCGAGTTTGGATACCTACTTAACGATAAACAAACGAACAAAACGTCATAAATAATTTGTAATAAAATAGTAAACCGACAAAAACAACAATTTCGAACCAATGGCTTGAACGTTTGTTTAGTAGCTGATTAAACACAATGAACGATCTGACCTAGCCAGGTGATTTGGGGCACTCGACTCGCAGTCTGAGGGTCACAGGTTCGAATCCCCATTGCACCAAACATGTTCGCCCTTTCAGCCGTGGAGGCGTTATAATGTGACGATAACTCCCACTATTCGTTAGTAAAAAAGTAGCCCAACAGTTGGCGGTGGGTGGTGACGACTAACTGCCTTCCCTCTGATCTTACACTGCTAAATTAGAGACGACTAGCGCAGATAGCCCTCGTGTAGCTTTTTGCGAAATTCCAAAAACAAAACAAACAATATTTGGTGTGCCTGAATTTTCAGAAAGCATTTGACAAGGTTCCACATGAAAGGTTTGTACAAACATTATCTCCATTGGTTTGGTGGATAAGCTAACAAACTGGACAGAAGAGTTTTTTCGTTGAAAGGAACAAGTGTTTTATAATACTAAATAGCACGTAATTAATACTGAAATTATTAACAATAACAGCGATTGATATTCGATTGCCAAAACCTTATCGTAAGTACACAAGTAATTACCTATCAATGTTCATTACCGAGCGTGAGGTCTAACATTCTAAATGATTAATGAATTCGTTTCTTGTGTCGACCTTGAACAGCATGTATATAGTTTGTATTTTTAGAACGTTCCTTGTTGTGGATAAATCCATTAATATTGAATTAAATACCAATAAGTGCTACCACCTAAATAACCTAAATTTGACGATAAAGAATTACGTTTGTTTGTCCATAATTTTTCACAAAACTACACGAGGGCGATCCGCTCTAGCTGTCCCTAATTTAGGAGTGTGAGATTAGAAAGAAGGCAGCTAGTTATCACTACCCACCGATTATTTTTCAGTTTTAGAAAATTTATTCCAGAGGAAATAACAAGGACTCTGGTCATAAGGTCAGAGGTAAATTCTCTTAACAAGAAAATCAATCAAAAGACAAAGATAAATAAGTCTCAAGAACAAAGAAAACAACACGTAAAAAGTATGCCACATGGAAGTTAGCCCTAACACAAAGTGGATTATAAATCGAAAGTAAACCACCCACACACGTAATGAACCACAATAAATTCTATACATGACCAAAGTGAATTACACGTAAATCTACCCACGGAAAAAGTGGGCTACAAGACGAGGTGAACTCAACCGTCACAGTACATCTGTATAAATAAAATAAACGCCAATGTGTCTATTTATCTGTTCCCTATATATTTTAACATTTCTTGATCAATCAACATCAAACTTGACACACTGGTACAGGATCGCATAACTTAAGTCATGGAGGAACTGGATCTCCCATTTAATATCTGAAAAACTACCAAATGAGCACAACGTAGCACAGTGGTATAAAATAACATGAGGGGGTCATTAGAAGGGGTTGTCTCTTTATTTTCAGTGTTGATACATTTATGTACTTTATTGAATTTTTAATGTTTATAATGTTAAAAGAAATGGAAGCACGATTTCCTATCCTTTGTTACAAACGTGTTTTTATTTGACCCGACTGCTCTAAGGGTGCTCCAGATAGTCTGGCACAAACTTGAAGTTGGATAATAAGATTTATTCAATAGTTTGTCTTGTTTAGATTTCGTCTATAAAATTCGGTTTGTCCATAGCAAATTACCATAATATGTATCACACTGTTAGAAACATATTTCCCCAAGTAGAGCTTTGTCTGTATGGAACTTCACGGTTTCAAGTTTTATTGTTGTTGTTTTTCAAAAGGACAGACAAATAGTGTAAGACCTGCTACTTTTGAATGTACCATTTTCTTAAATAATACAACCATGAACTTGTTTACACACGTCACTGAGGTAAATCACACGTGTTCTAAGGTTTCTTTGATATTATTTCGTGAAACCTATCACGAACTCCATAAACTCATCTTCAGAACTTATTTCTAATGCTGTAAGTTTCTTTAATATTGGCACCTGGAATGGCCTGCTGGTTAAACCACTCAACTCCTAATCTTCGTGTCTTCGAGTTCAAATCCCAGCACCGAAAATTCTCAGTCTTTCAGCCGTGGGGGCGAAAATAACGTGGAGGCTAATCCAACTGCTCCGTCGGTAAAGAGTTGTCCAAGGGGGGCGTTGTTAAAACTTGCTGCTTTCTGTTTAGTCTATAACTTCTAAACTGGATACAGATAGTCCTTGACAAACTGCGTATGCCTCTATTAAAAACGACAGACTTCACAGGCTATCTGCGGGGGCTCGATTCCGGTAACAGAGGCTAAGCAGATGGATCCTTCTTCAACTTTTTCTATTTTTTTGTCCGTTTCAAAAGAATATTTTTAAAAACGTTTTTTTATCACTTCCTCCCAGTGTTCAGTGATTTCCCGATTCTCTCCTGACATTTAGTGTCAGATTCCCGTATGACGTAACATCCTGTTGAAATGTCTTTGAAAAGGAAGTTTAACCCTAAAGAGGTAGGGGAGAATTGAAGAAAACGAAACCAACGAGCTGTAAAATAAACATAGTTTTATCTTCACTTTTCAGAATAAATCTTTATTCCAATATTCGTATTTAGCGTCAGATCCACGAAAAAATTTTACATTTCAAGATATAGATTTTTCCTTCAGTTGAAATTAACCAAAAAAAAACAAACAAAAATCAGCGTCCAGAAACTGGTAAATCAGTACAAGTTGGTGTAAAATCTAATTCACCAGTTTTTTCTGGTGAAAACTAATACCAGTTTTGCTCATAATAAAGTTATCTTTCTTAATGATTTATTTTTTAAAACTTAAATTTAACGTAATTACATGAAATCTTATTCAGTTTCCTAGAGGAGAACTTTGAAGTTATTCAGAGAATCGAAGTTTTGAATTCTAGTTATTTTCATGGGATTTTTTCTCAGACTCAGTGCTCTGAATTGAACTACTTTTAAGAGAATTTTTCTCAGATCGTTTTTATTTCAAAGGGAATGTTTAGATTCAATATTCCGAATGGTACGTAGTTTTAATTGGATATCTTTGACCCGATGTTCTGAATCATATTTATTTTAAGGGGATATTTCTGACCCGATGTTCTGAATCATATTTATTTTAAGGCGACATCTCGGACCCGATGTTCTGAATCGTATTTGTTTTAAGGGGATATCTCAGACCCGATGTTCTGAATCGTATTTATTTTAAGGGGATATCTTAGATTCGATGTTCTGAATTGTGCGTTCTTAAAAGAGGGTTTTTGTTTTCTTGGCATTTAACTTGCAAGGAATAAATTTGAGTAGATCCAAGGTTCGAGTCGCGATACGTCATGTAATGTCGCTCACGTACTCTCAGCTGGGGAAGAGGTAATATTTGAACTGAGATAAAATATAGTTGTCTAATTAGCGATTACATCTTGCTGATTTCACTCCCTCTGGTCAGTAGTTGTAATTTAGGGGTGGCTATGTTTTTAACCTGACCCTTTGACTAGTCCGTAAAGTAAGATTCGGTTTGGTTTCACCAGATACAATTTTTTGTTACTCCATCTTTATTCGCAGTTCGTTGTGAATTAGTTAAATGTTTCACTGTACTCTATATCAAATTCCACTGGTTCATAAAATAGATCTTTTTTAAGGAGTCGCATCCATGTTTTAAAATTGTACATCCTTTAAATGTTAAAATATTTTACTTATGTGCTCTGAAATAATACGTTTAATCTTAAATTATTCTGCTTTTAGGTGTCGCTAGAATCGGATTTGTAGAAATGTAAATTATATTAGGTTTGGTTTGTTTTGAATTTCGTGCAAAGCTACACGAGGGTTATCTGCGCTAGCCGTCCCCAATTTAGCAGTGTAAGACTTAAGGGAAGACAGCTAGTCATCAACACGCACCGCCAACTCTTGGGCTACTCTTTTACTAACGAATAGTAGGATTGACCGTCACATTGTAACATCCTACGGCTGAAAAGGCAAGCATGTTTGGTATGACGGGGATTTGAACCCGGGACCTTCGGATTAGGAGTCGAGTGCCTTAACCACTTGGCAATGCAGGGCCAATTATATTAGGAAAACATTGTTAAGACTGGCCTCAAACCGGTTCGAATATCGTTTATTGACGTTTTCTTCTGTGAGATTATTAAAGGGGAGGTAGATTTGGGTGGCTAGAGCGTTCAACTCGTAATCTGAGGTTCGCGGGTTCGAATTCCTGTCCCACCAAACATGTTCATCTTTTCAGTCGTGGAGCGTTATGATGTAACGATCAATCGAACCATTTGTTGGTAAAAGAGTTGGCGGTGGGCGTTGATGACTAGTTGCCTTCTCTCTAGTCTTACACTACTAACTTACGCGGGCCTGGTATGGCCTAGCGCGTTAAGGCGTGCGCTTCGTAATTGATTTTAGAATTATTTTAATACACTTTTATCACGTGTGATGAATCCTTCTTATCACCGACTGAGGGACCACTGGGTTTTCCCGAGTGAACAAATCTCTATCTTCGAAATAATTATGGTATACATGAAAATGGGTAGATAAGCACGTTGATCGGAGCTACGTGGCGATTACAAGCGTACATTAGTTTGTTTTATGTGTTACTCAAGAGACTGTGTGGAATTCCGATCCTTAACGTCATAACATCTACAGGTTACGACTCGGCTCCCGGGGGTTGTTGGGAAGAAAGGGTGGAGCTACTGCTATCTTATACAGTATTTGGAAAATCGATTATAATGTGAAAGCTACATGCGATGTCTTAACTACATAACATCAGTGGAATCATGTACTTTACCTTAGTAGAGAAGAACGGGCTATCTTTGATGTGCCCACCGTGGTTATCGAGTCTTCGGTCATAACGTGGAAACTTTCAAACTTATCACGAACCGCTAAATGTGAAGCTACACAAGGGCCATCTATACTGTGCCCAACACAGACTTTGAGTTCTGATTTACAGTGTGTAAACCCTCAGGTCTGTCTCGAACTGCTGTCTGTTTGTTTTTTAAGCACAAAGCAACTCAACGGGCTATCTGAGATGTACCCATCGCATATAAATTCTCGAGCTTATCGCTTGGACCAGTGGTTCCCAGTCTTTTTTATGCCCCGCACCCCTAAAAAAATTTAACATGTTCTCGCACCCCTCACAGTAATTATTTATTTAATAATAAAGGTGATGGTGGCCAAAATAAATGTTATTTTGCACCCCCTGGCTGGGAACCATTAGCTTAGACGATGGGTGAGTCGTAAGAAAAAGAACACGATGTACGTTTCTAAGATTAACTTAAAAGTTTCTGATTTACAACCAAGTTCTGTAACAGGTACAAACTATTTTTGCTATTGCCTACAATAGAGATAGAACCCGAAACTTTAGAGTTATCAGCCCTTAAACTTAGCAACACGTTAACGGGAAACAGAAGGCTCGGTTTAGTTTGTTTTGAATTTCGTGCAAAGCTACCCAAGGGCTATCTGCGCTAGTCGTCCCTAATTTAGCAGTGTAAGACTAGAGGGAAGGCAGCTAGTCATCACCACCCACCGTCAACTCTTGGGCTACTCTTTTATCAACAAATAATGTGATTGACCGTTTCATTTTAACACCCCGATTGCTGGAAGCATGATTGGTGTGATGGGGATTCGAACCTGCGGATCTCAGATTACGAGTTGAGTGCCTTAACCCTCTGCCCATGCGAGGCCATAACAGGAGGCACTGGAGAATATAGAAGATTAAGTCAACTGTTGTCAAATAAACAATAACAATGGACTTTTTAAAAATCTGGATTTGACAATGATTATTCAAATTCCATTATTCCGGTTTCCTGAGAAGCATCGTAAGTTAAACCACAATAAAAATCTAAATAAATGAATTTTGTCTACGAAAATAATTTAAAATATTATTTTACTTGAAACAGGGTTGGTTAATTTTAGTTGAAACAGTTGCTGTTCGTTTAGATTAAAAGAAAGTTGGTTAATTAATGGAGTTTATTCGTGTCGGTTAAACAGAATGTTTAATTTAAACTAGAACAGAGCTGTTTAAATTTGATTTGACGAGAACTGTTTAATTCTAAACAAACTTTGCCAGATGGATAAGGCACTCGACTCGTAATCTGAGGGTCGCAGGTTCGAATCCCCGTCACGCCAAACATGCTCGCCCTTTCAGCCGTGGAGGCGTTATAATGTGACGGTCAATCCCACTATTTGTTGACAGAACAGTAGCCCAAGAGTTGGCGGTGAGTGGTGATAACTAGCTGCCTTTCCTCTAGTCTTACACTGCTAAATTAGGGACGGCTAGCGCAGATAGTCCTCGTGTAGCTTTGCGCGAAATTCAAAACAAAGTTGGCTAATCTTGATTAATTACGGTTAAACAGAGATAATTTTAATTAATTAATATACCGAGTTTTTTGTCATAACTTTAGCAGTATTTTAAACTAAATTTCAGTAACTTAGTCTTAAATTATAAAAGTAAAGACTCGTAAAATGGCAGATTTTCAACAATAACAGAAATAAATAGTCAATCATAAAATTACTGTTTCCAACAACGCTTATCTAACAATGACCAATCTTTTCTCACTCGAAGGTAAAAGTCTGTGGTGTTTACGCTCATACTTTCGAAAATGATTTCTTTGTTGTCGGTGGGTTTTCTGTAACATCACGTTAATAACTTTCACGTTCAGTGGATAAAAATATAAAAGTTCTGTATGTTTCCATCTCCCTGTTTATTCGCGGATGTCTTTTGCATATTCGTTTAATGTCGGTGCAGAAGTAGTCGTGTTGTTTATTGTTTGACAAGTGATAGAGTGAGTTAATCTCACAAAATTACTCCATTAACATTTAAGATTACTTACTGTTTCGTATACAGTGATGGCGCTTTATCTCCATACGGTCGTTCTAATTTCTTTTCAAATACTCTAGGACCCTGTTTAATATTTAAGGATAGACTTATTGTTAATATGAAGCCAGTTTCCAATAGGAGACTTGGATATTTTATTTAGCCAATCTCCTTGTTCTTAGCTCCTGTATTTACTAGAAAGAGCTCGTGAATTTCTGTGGAATTCGTTCCTAAAATATGTTTCTTTTGTTACAAGTTAATGTTTCTATACTAAGGACGATTTCTTGTAAGAGGAGGTCCAGCGTTTCCGTCATTAGTTTGTTTGTTTGGAATTAAGCAAAAAAGCTACACAATGGGTTATCTGCCCATCACGGGTATCAAAACCCTGTTTTTAGTGGTGTGAGTCCGCAGGTATTCCGCTGTGCCACTGGGAGGGGAGTTCTAAACGTAGTACGTGTACTAAAAACTATTTTTTGTGTGTAAAATGTAATAATATAGCACTTGATGAGAAGGTAAACTAAAACGAAACTGCTTCGTTTCTTTTTTTGGTTTCGTTTAAGTTGCAGGATCTCTTCTGGCACAAGTACCAGTATAACTGTCTACAGTTGGAGACGCCAATAAAAATTTGGTAATTTCAACCTATTATGAACAAGTCTATCATCAAGTGGACAGAAACTAACGTATCACCAAGAGATGACCTGATAGAAGACAAGTTTATCTTCTTGTAGACAGAAACTAACGTATCACCAAGAGATGACCTGATAGAAGACAAGTCCATAATCATGTAGACAGAAACTAGCATACCACTAAGAGATGAACAGATAAAAGACAAGTCCATCATCATGTAGACAGAAACTAATGTACCACTTTGAAAACACACAAAACTTTGTACAATTAACTTGCTTATTAAATCCTTATACTGCTGTAAGTACATGTAGCTGACGTCATCGCAGTTCAGCTAATCAACGTCTTCTCACGTGGATCTCAATGTGTCCTTTCATTACAGTGTTTAGGATAATTATGAAACATTTAAAGTTAAGCCTTTTCTGCAGAGACATCTGCATCACTTAAACTGAAAGTGAAAATACCGTAATTTGTTAAAATAATGAGGAAAAAATCATACCAATAAATAATCCTGAAAATACGGGAACAGTCACGTGATTACCATAAATATTAAAAAGCGAACATAAAGTCAGAGATTAAATGCATCGAATTATTACATCAGAAATGTTAGGATTTTGTTTGACTTATTGACTTTCACGGGTTACTATTAACCGATTCTTAGATGTCATTATAAGTGTTCCAACTTGTAAATTAAACGTTTTTACATCAAGCGCTTTTGGTTTGGCATGGTCAGGTGATTTAAGGCGTGTAATCTGAGGGTTGCGGGTTCGCTCCAAACATGCCCTTTCAGCCGTGGGGACGTTATAATGTGACGGTCAATCCCACTATTCGTTGGTAAAAGAGTAGCCCAACAATTGGCGGCGGATGGTGATGACTAGCTGCCTTCCCTCTAGTCTTACACTGCTAAATTAGGAACAGCTAGCGCAGATAGCCCTCGAGTAGCTTGGCGCGAAATTCAGAATCAAACCAAGCGCTTTCTCGATCGTCTTTCTCAACCCGAGCAGACGTCAGACGATCGTAGAGGCATGGCTGCACGAAAATTGTTCACAATGAAATACTCGAAGGCTTAACATCGTTGAAATTCGGTGTTCGATCCCTGCATTTGGCCCAAGCTCTGAAATCCTTCCTTCCGACATAAAAAAACAAACTTATATTATTAACAATTTGCTGTACGAAGATTCAGAAAGAATAGCGGTGCGCATGCGCACTGAAGTCTTAAGTTGTGTGTCTGTTTGGCATGGAGGTTTTCAGCATCTGTGTGTTTAATAACGTAAAGTTGGTTGTGTGTTCCTGTCTTAGTAAAATACTTTAATTTTGATAAATAACTTAATCTACTTTTTTTTAGTTTCGCACCCTTGTGTCAGAATTTCGCACAGAAGAGCTTCTGAAGGGCTACCTGGGCACAGAGACTAGACAAAAGACAACCAACCAACAATAACTGCAACCGCTAACTCTTGGGCTACTCTCGTCTGGCCAGATAGTGGGATTTGAGCGATATTTGGAAAAATTCATCCACGGCCCCTAAGTGCGGAGTGCGCTTTTGTGGTAACGAGATGCGAATCGGTAATCTCCGGATTCACGGTCCCCTCCATGACGTCCCGCAGGGTATTTCACATCAGTAATTAATTAATTATATTTGATTTGTTTGTTTTTATACATTCCATATATTTATAATTTTGAATTTTTTAAAAAAAATCTTTGTTTACGGTTTTGGCAAATCGTACATTATCTATAATTTACCAATTCAGGAGACCCATTAAGTCATATAACGTTCACAATTCTCAAGTATGCAAGAGTGTAGCCAGTGGTGTAAAAAACACAGCAAACCAACTACGGCTTCGTAACTCGATATCCTGTCGCGCGTTAAATTATAAACTTTCCATGACAAAAGTTGACATTTCATGATAAAATATCTTTCATTTTGAACATCATCCAGTTTTGGTCATGAATCGTTTGGCGACATCTATCACATTAGTCCAAGAAAAGAACAACGGTTCGAAACTCGAAGCGTGAAATTGACGCTAGCGCTCGAAATGGGACAGTGTAATAGACGCGCTTTTCGATTGACACGTGAAACTGTAACATATCGCGGTGAATCGCTCTTCAGAACCACGTGGATTTTTTGTGCTTTGCGTCAGCCTCTTTATAAAACTTTTCCAATTATCTATACATTTTATTTGTAGTGGAATGTCCATTATTGTGAAGAATTAGCCCCGTTATTACATTACCGTCTTCCAGCTTCCTTCTGTGCTTCTTACCGAGTTCCGTTCAAAAAATGAATTATACAACTTTAATATAGATGTATTTAATGGAATTACTACTGTTAGGTACGTTATAATTTAAACAGTTTTGTATTATCTAAGTTTTGTTTCTTTAATTTTAAGAAGAAATATTTGCAAACTGGAAGTTTTCACGTCACGTGATCCGTTTGCGATTACGACTCTGAATTTTACGACCAGATACTTTTAAAACGGCTCTTCTACACCACGTGGAATAAACATGAATTTTCAACAGACAACCTGAAAACAGATTAAACAACACTTAGTAACTAAACCTCGACGATACCACAAGCAGGAGCGTAGATTTTTTACACACGATGGGGGGAAGATGATTTTTGGAACCACTTATGTGGACTGTTCAATTTGAAAATTGGTAATTTCTGATTACGTGAACTTGAAAGCTGTAAACATGCAGTCACAGAGTAATCTTAGTTGCCACGATACTTAGGCCTACTGACTGATACTTACGAACTATCTCTTAGATCTAAAAGCTTAGAAGCACGCCTATATTAAAGATGTACATTTCGGCTACTGAAAAAGCCTACATCTAGGCCTAATTATGTAATTCGATTGGTAAGAACACGAGAATCACAAGAACAAACACACAATTTGTAGGCCTGTGATGCAATGAAACAATTCAACAGACCAAACTGGGGGGGGATGATTGTATGCTCCATACCGCCTACCCAAAATGAAGGGGGGATGTATACCCTCCATCTCCCCAGGATCTATGCCCCTGAGTCTACAAGTATTCTATAAATGAAAATGTGATACATTTAAAGATACTTAGTTACCTGTCTAAGCCAATCAGAACTCTTCTCGCAGATCTAACTAATAAATGTTTGTGTACTTGTACATGGCGTCATCTTTCATATCACAAAACCGATCTTTCAATGTAACAACGCCACTGATTGGATAAAAAAAATAGTTATCTCCTCTCGTTTAATGTGCCTCACGATTCTAACAAAGATTCGCAGTTTTGTAAGCGATAACAGAAGAAACTGAGGCTGAAGGAAGAGGTCTTAAAATTAACCACTTTTATCGATAAAGTAAAACAAACAAAAGTATAATTTATTTTAAAACCAATTTAAAAGTGTAAGTATTTAATAATTCAGCCGTAGTGTACAAAAATAATGTCTTAACATATATATGTGATATTTTAAACTAAACTTGGTGGTTTTAAAACATTATAAATTTAATATAGTAGAAAATAAGGTTCCTCGTTTCGTTTTCATGAGTGTTTTTTTTTCTGTGGTGATGTTTTTCTTTATTGTTACTGTTAAAAGCTGACGAGACCTTTAGATTACGAGTTTCGTTTTCTGAAACAATGTATATATATAAATATAGACCTAATTCTGCTTGGTACGTTTCATTGATTTCGTAGTTTCTTAATCTGTAGATTACAATAATGGTGGTTCTACAATCAGTATGTGAGGGGTTTTGGTTCGTTTACCGGGCAATGACGTCTCTGGTTTATTTGTTGATTGTATTGCGTTTCTAAAGGTTTAGATTGATTATCTGGAATGAACTATGACAGCACGAGTTTCGATTCGTTTTCCCTGTTGCACTGAATTGGTTAGATTTCATTTGGTTTTCTAGACGGTGTCGCTCAGTTTAGGTTTCGGTTCGTTTGTTGAACGACACACTTTCGATTTAGGCTTTGATTCGTAATTCTGGAATATCTTTGAAAGTTCTACCGTCCTAAATTAATAACGAATTCAAGCTGCGAATATGTCGAGGTAATATTACAAGTGTCTTGTTTGGATGTGCCTCCCATTAGGTTTACTGCATCTTTTTAGAACCTTTTTTATTAAATTTATTACAAAACTAAAACCAGAAACAGAGATGTAAAGGAATATTTACAAACAAAAGGAATCACACGAGCTTACTAGCATGACAGCCTTCACTCATCAAACACAGAATTTGTGGGTTCACAGATAATTTGGAAAGCCTTGTTTATAACGACAAAACATATTTATTTATGTATGTTATGTGAAACATTTGTTAAATAGCAGTCGTTTCATGAGGTTAATTCAGGAGAAACTTCCAAATTGAGTAGAAATACATCTTGAGCTATAAAACGAACGAAAAATATATTTTGTTATTCTTAAACACCAAGCTAAACAATTGGCTACATGTGCTTTGTTCACAACAAGCATCGAAACCCATTTTAGCACCTTAAGCCTAATTTACCAATGAATAAAATAATACCAGCAAGAAAATTAATTGCTGTCGTCTACTACCAATAGCGCTCCCCGCTAGAACAGCGGTATGTCTTCGGATTTACAACGCTAAAATCAGGGGTTCGATTCCCCTCGGTGGGCTGAGCAGATAACCCTTTGTGGCTTTGCTATACGAAAAACACACACTACCAATAGTAAACACTCAGAGACTATCTGACTATCTACTATCAATAGTAGACACTCGGTAACTTCTATAGTGTCGTCTGCTACCAACAGTAAACACTCTATAGTTATGATAGAACACTGTACTACTAACAGTAGACACTCTGTAGTTATGATAGAATATTTTACTACCAACAGTAGACACTCTGTAGTTACGATAGAACATTCTACTACCAACAGTAGACACTCTATAGTTACGATAGAACATTCTACTACCAACAGTAGACACTCTATAGTTACGATAGAACATTCTACTACCAACAGTAGACACTCTATAGTTACGATAGAACATTCTACTACCAACAGTAGACACTCTATAGTTACGATAGAACATTCTACTACCAACAGTAGACACTCTATAGTTACGATAGAACATTCTACTACCAACAGTAGACACTCTATAGTTATGATAGAACATTCTACTACCAACAACAGACGTTTATATTTTCCAGAGGCGTCGTCTTTAGAACCACGTATACAAGATCTACTCCATTTTAATGTTTCAAAGTGTATTTCACAAAATTTGCTCCAAATGTTTTTAGTGATCAAATAAACATTTTGTTGTTATTGTAAAAAAGGAACATTTAGTACCCAGATGTTAAATCAAATTTTTCTCAGCTTCACAGACATACATGAGTATTGATATATTTACCGTGTTCTGTTCATTAAACAAATACCATTCATCCTGGCTGAACCAACATCACCGTGTACAACAAAATATTCATCTCTATACCACTACAATTGTGACGTTTCACATCTGCGTGTAAAACGGTTCCTCGGAATTCTCTTGTGTATGTATGGTCTTATACAAACGTCTGGCATGGCCGAGCGTGTTAAGGCGTGCGACTCGTAATCTGAGGGTCGCGGGTTCGCATCCCGTCGTGCCAAACATGCTCGCTCTTTAAGCCGTGGGGGCGTTATATGTTACGGTCAATCCCATTATTCGTTGGTAAAAGAGTAGCCCAAGAGTTGGCGGTGGGTGGTGATGACTAGCTGCCTTCCCTCTAGTCTTACACTGCAAAATTGGGGACGGCTAGCACAGATAGCCCTCGTGTAGCTTTGTGCGAAATTCAAAACAAACTAACAAAATTTCGATTAACTTATTTTTGTTTTTTTATGTAACGTGACAGCTAACGTAACACCAGTGATTGGGTTACAAACGAAATCTTGAACAAACTGTACACCAATAAAGTGTCAAAGTTTACCGTTCCTAGTGAACCAAGTTAATAGTACTAAGAGTCCGCCAGGATTAAAGTCGTTGGGTAAAGATTATTAACATATAAATTAGATTTGTACTTAAAATTTTCTGCACATTACCCCAAGAAATTAGGTGTGTTTTTTGCCATTTATAAGTTCGTGAATCCTTTCTGTATATAGAAACATCAAGGCTCCACTGATAGATTGCGTGTGCGTTCTGGAATACACGGAGAAGTCTGATGGTTGCTAGACCGAAACCCGTTGTCCCACAACGCTTGTCTTCAAATGGTAAGGTTATTAAATATTTATTTTGATTTGTGTACTAATTTTCGTGACGTCACGAAACCTCACATAACAAATTAAGCGTTTCTGAATTTGATTTTGTTCGAAATTTGCTTCACAAAGATTTATTCCACGTTACAAAACTGCCCCTAGTGGCTTAACAGTGAATTTACGGACTTGCACGCTAAACACCAAACATTCATGTTGGACATTTGTTTGTTTGTTTTGAATTTCGCGCAAAGCTGCACGAGGGCTATCTGCGCTAACCGTCCCTAATTTAGCAGTGTAAGACTAGAGGGAAGGCAGCTAGTCATCATCACCCACCGCCAACTCTTAGGCTACTCTTTTACCAACGAATAGTGGGATTGACTGTCGCATTATTACGCCCCCACGGCTGAAAGGCGAGCATGTTTGGTGCGTGATGGACGAATCACAGATAATGTAGTTTTAAGCTTAACTACAAACAAACAAATAAATCTTCTACGAGTGGTGGCGTCATGGCTCGCACTCTTTTCTAGCATGGTGAACTGTGAGAAAATTCGAATGTAAATCTTTGTAGTTTGGCATTCATCGGAGAGAAAAAACAAAACAAAAACGTAGTTACCAAATCAAAAAGCTAGTCCTTTCAAATGGTCTAAATTATAACGAACAAGATATTTGATTTCAGGAAATAATATAGAACAGTTTCTTTCATTAACTTGGTAAACTCACTTGTGCGTTGTCCACTGGAGGTATCGAACCATAATTTTAGCGTTATAAACCCTTAAGATTACCGCCTGAAGACTTACTACAACATATTAATATTTCACTTTGTGACCGAGTTTGTGTACATGTTTTTCATTAACGAAATGCTCATTGGCTTGTGTTTTCTCTTGCTTTGTGCGCGCAGGCTCACGTGGTGTTACGTACGTGCAATATTAAAATGGTGATTTTTCAATCTACGGTTTGCTGTAAACCTCGTGTTTTGTTTAGAAATTAACTAAATCCACAAATAAGCGGAACTTTCGTATAGAATCTGATCTGTGAAACGTGAAATAAAAATAAACAATAATTTGTAAGGACTAACAAAGGTACACAAACGTCACAATGTCAAGGGCATCCATCACCCATGCACCACAAACTTCATGGTGTCAGTAGTACCTCTTGGGCATTATATTCTTCAGGGTGTTGGAATCGTATTGAAGACATACGTTGATGACATGAGGGTTATGTCTCTGTAGAAACTGTTTGTTGCAGTACGTATACCGACATACACAAACAACAGTCCAATACGTGTATTTGTTGTGGTACATAAACCGACATACACAAACGACAATCCAATACGTGTATTTGTTGTGGCACATAAACCGACATACACAAACGATAATCCAATATGTGTATCTGTTGTAGTACGTAGACCGACATAAACAAACGACAGTTCAAAACGTGTATTTGTTGTGGTTCATAAACCGACACACACAAACGACAATTCAATACATGTATTTTTTGCATGTATTATTGAGATTTGACAGCTCCGAACCAAAAGATAAACCAAGACAAACATATATTTATATCACGTACTCGTATTATATCAGAGCACAGAGCTGATGCAGTTTGTTTATCGATATTTGAATACGAGGTTGCTTTCCCATCCATTTTTTAGCCTTTATTGTGATAATACGAACAACACGGCTTTCACGAGTCAATTCGTTGTACATACAAAACGTATGTGGTCAAGTCAATAATTTGCTTATCGTATCACCACTTATAGAACAGATTAAATATTATTTCGTCCGGTTTAGGTTGAAGAATGGTTTTAAAACCTAATGGGATGTTAGCTGGTCGCAGCGCCACCTAGGTACATTTTCTGTATCACTGAGCTCGTTACTCATGTTTATAAAGTTGGCGTGAATTGTGAGTATATTATTTTATAACTCTAAACTTTAAAATGCCAAACTTGTCCGTTTAAAATGTTGTCTCACTCTATTGTGGTCTAAATTTGAAAAAAAAAAAAATTTATAATGCACAGATACTCTGTGAATATACCAGTTTTATTTATATGTACTAGCTAGTAAGTAACAGCCTACAGACGTGTAATTTAACCTGTTGACTGCTAAGTATTTCATTTGCTACGGCAACTGCGAACCAAGTTCAAAATAGAACTCTATTCCTTTTTTTGCAACCTTTTTTTCTTGACGCCATTTTGGATCGAAAGTGAAACAATATGTAAGTAGATCAAGTGCATGCATGGTGCTGACATCTACCGTTGAAGTTAGGTATTATTCAGAACAAATTAACTCGTCCGTGGCACTGTGTTACCGATCGGCTTGGACGAGTTATCTCGTCTACGACACTGAACAGATTAAATATTATTCAAATCATGACCTAGTTGAACACAGAGACAAATAAACTTGAAGTGTATAACTTTATTTAACATTTCATTATTGTTTCTCTTCCAAATTTTCAGCTTCGTTTATTTTTTGGACATTTACAGTCAGGTCGCTTTTATCAAATGGGATTATTTCAATAATCCAGCATGTAAAGGTTAAAACACGAGATTAGAAAAACGGACAACTGTTTGCTCTCATATTTCCCTATCTTGAACACCAAATAGCCATCTTGTTTACAACCAGTCCACTAACGATGGAGTCCACATGTTGTGATGAATTATGCTCCGTTTATACAACCTGTTGTGCATGCGACTCCATGAGGCCACCAATGTTCGATGTAAAATCCATAACAGTTACTACAGTGTTGATGGTGTTCATATGCATGTTTTGTTATCACTAACATGTTATCAGGGACTCTATAACCAACAAAAGTATGCGCCTCAACAAGCAACGTAATGCACGAGCGAACATGAAATTGTGTTAACTAGTTTGGTGGGATCCAAACCTAGTGATACTTCAGGTCTTAATTCTGTGTTCAGACTTTAGTGCAAAGTTGTACGAGAAAACGGGAGGGAAGGTAACGAGTCGACACCAACTAATGTCAACTCTTGAATGACTCGTCTTTGAAGTGTGGATTTGTCCGTTATCCTATAAGACATCAACAGTCCGAAAGCGCGAACCATGAATCTTTTTAAGATTATCAAAGAAATATAATTGAGGTGTATGAACTAATTTACTTATATCTCTGTAACGAAACTGAAAAAAAACAAACGAAACGAAAATAGTGAAAAGCTTGTGACAGTTTAGATTCGAAACGAGTGTGGTGTTAATCAATAGCTAATGTTAATTTTAATTCCAAGAGAATGTGGTAAAGTCTTTAGTTCTTATACCTGAATTATTTTGTAGCTATAGAATACATTTATTATACTCGTAACAAATACCTGTTCCACCCACTCTAAAACCAGAAGTACTCTTTTATTTTAAGAATAATTTTCAAAATTATACAACGTAATGGCAGTGAAGAAACACGTTATGTTGACACAATTAACTTAGGCCTAACTATTACGGCTATTATCGTTATTAAATACAATTATCTTAACCCTAACCTTTCACGGTTATTATTGTTATTAATTACAGTTATTTAACCCTAACTTTTTACGGTTATTATAGTCATTAAATACAGTTATCTTAACCCTAACCTTTCACGGTTATTAAATACAGTTATCTTAACCCTAATCTTTCATGGTTATTATCGTTATTAAATACAGTTATCTTAACCCTAACTTTTTACGGATATTATCGTTATTACTGTATAAGTGTAACGCACGCCAATTATAGAATTATAATTGGAATCACTAATTAAAACGCTCTAATTACAACTAGACACTTAGAACTCCCCTTACTATGTTCCCGAGGGGGGCTTTCAACAAGCTAACTCGAACGGTTTCTGCGATAAAGGTCCTTTCTGAACTACCCAGTAATGAGGACATCAGTAAGCGAGTGTAGACTCATATATGTCTAAAAGACCACAATCTGTCTTCAAAATCATTGTTTTGCTTAGGAATATTTGTGGATTGCATGAAGAAGCCATAATAAAAATGTCTGAGAGTATGTTCATCCTGGAATAAAACAAAAACACTGATCCTAAAGATAATCCATGAGTTGTTTTGATTTTAGTTTTCGTGTGAAAAGTGTGATAAAAATACGGACTCTGAAATAAGTCAGATGTCCAAGCTTCTTGAATTTGAAGATACAACTACTTAATTAGTTGAATGATTAAATTATAACTCAACACAAAGCAGGCTATACAATTAACATCTAACGAGATCGTTAAGTTTAATAACTTATTAACAAAAGAAAGGAAGATGGGGGAACTTTATCTAACACTGTTTTTTATATTTTTTTTGCCTCGTTAACGGGTGTTCTCGACTGGGATCGTTAATGTTACGAGGTTTGTTTTCCGTTCTTGACTTCCTACACAGAGCTAGGACAAAGTTTTCCTTGCTGGCCAAACTTCGTGAGAAGCTATTGGAATTTTGGGATTTCAAATGATGAATAAATTAATAATAATAACAACAATAATTGATAACAATAATAATATTGATGAGTTGTTTTGACATTGTATACTTCTGGTTTGTCTGATAACTAAATTAACTTCACAAATTAGTGCATTAATCAGTGGATTAATGTAAAATACAGATAAGTGACCTACAGTAATTACTAGATTAATGTTAAATACATACAAGTGACCTACAGTAATTAGTGTATTAATGTTAAACACAGATAAGTGACCTACAATAATTAGTGGATTAATGTTAAATACAGATAAGTGACCCACAGTAATTAGTGGATTAATGCTAAATACAGGTAAGAGACTAACAGTAATTAGTGGACTAATGATGAATACAGATAAGTGACCCACAGTAATTAGTGGATTAATGCTAAATACAGGTAAGAGACTAACAGTAATTAGTGGATTAATGATGAATACAGATAATTGACCCACAGTAATTAGTGGATTAATGCTAAATACAGGTAAGAGACTAACAGTAATTAGTGGATTAATGTTAAATACAGATAAGTGACCCACAGTAATTAGTGGATTAATGCTAAATACAGGTAAGAGACTAACAGTAATTAGTGGATTAATGATGAATACAGATAAGTGACCTACAATAATTAGTGGATTAATGTTAAATACAGATAAGTGACCTACAGTAATTAGTGGATTAATGTTAAACACATATAAGTGACCTGCAGTAATTAGTGGATTAATGTTAAATACAGATAAGTGACCAACAGTAATTAGTGGATTAATGTTAAATACAGATAAGTGGCAAAGAGTAATTAGCGGATCAATGTTAAATCAGATAAGTGACCTACAATAATTAGTGGATTAATGTTAAATACAGATAAGTGACCTAGAGTAATTAGCAGATCAATGTTAAATACACATAAGTGACCTACAGTAATTAGCGGATCAATGTTAAATACAGATAAGTGACCAGCAGTAATTAGGGGATCAATGTTTATATATCATACGAGCTATATTATTGATAATATACAATAAACTTTAAATCGTGCTATTTATTTATTTTAGAATTTCGCGGGCTTCCAGTATCTCTTTGATAAGTATTTGAACTTGGAAGGCTAAAAATCTGGTTTCGATACCTCCTTCAAGCAGAGCACAAATAGTCCGTGTTACATCTTTTTTGTGCAACAAACAACAGTAACGAAATGAACTAACAGAAATTTGCACAAACCACGCAAGAGCCATACCAGTCGTTACTTGAGCTGTTAGACTAGAAAAAGAGAAGGAGCCGCCCTCCAACAATGTCTGGTCGAGTGGTGGGGTGTGACTCTTATTTTTATCGCTCACTTCAAAGTGCAGAGTGATTTTTTTGCAGGAACAGATCACAAGGCATGAACTCTCGACTTCATTACCTAAGACACGCTAAACCACTAGGCCAGACCCTGACCATTTCTGATGGAAGTGGTTACATTCCTTTGTCCTTGAACTAGTTATATTCGTTATTCATATTTTTACCCTAACCCCCGCTGAGTTAGAGGTACAGTTGGACCTTTTAAACACTAATATTTAGGGTTCTATTCCGGTATGCACCGCATGGCCAGGGGGTCAAGGCTCTCGACTCGTGATTCGGGGGTTGCGGGTTCGAATCCCCGTCACATCAAACGTGCTTGCTCTTTCAGTCGTGGGGGCGTTATAATGTGATGGTTAATTCCACTATTCGTTGATAAAAGAGTAACCCAAGAGTTGACGGTTGGTGATGATGAATAATTGCCTTTCTTCTCGTTTTACACTGTTAAATTAGAGACCGCTAGCGTAGATAGCTCTCGTGTCGCTTTGCGCGAAATTCAAAACAAGCCAAATCAATATTTTCCAATCGGGGAGAACCTACTATTAGCAACTTTGCGTTTTAAGACAAACAAACAGGCCAATTCTTCCCTGGAAACCTCAAACAATAAAACTGTAAAACTAATTTATCCTCACAAAATAAAAGTTTTTTTTTTAATTATGTCTTTCTTTCAAGGTAATTTTCTCTTTGTTTTTTCAAAAGAAATTCATTCATTTTATTAAATTTTGTTAACATTTCTTAACAAATATATAAAAAAACATCTCACGAAACAATGTTGTAGTTGTAATACAACACATGGTATTCATGGTTTCTGTTTTCTGAGCTTCAATTCGCTCATTTTCGTGTCACCATAATGCTAGCTTTACAACGTCCACAGTGCAGAGAAACTCCAAAACGAACAGTTACACCTCTGATCATTAAAGTAACATTCTCGCTGAGTCAACTTACTCTTGACAGCAAGATACTGAAATTCTGCCTCGTCAACTGTTCTATCTCGTTTAATAACAGGGTAAAATCCGTATTTAGTTAAAACGTAATGCATTCGTGTTTTACCTGATTTCCTAAGAATTCATTATGTACTCATAATTAATGCATGTGTAACTTATACCAGGATGTTAGTCGACTGGCTCACCAGATGGTGTTCCGTGCTGTCCAGACAAGAAACTTGGAAGATGTTTTTAATTTAAAGAAAATTACTAAATTAATTCATTAAATTAATACTGGTAATAAAGCATCATTTTCCTCTCGTATTAACGTACACATTTCAACGTAGTTTTTCACGTATCGAGCATTTTTCGTACATTATTTATAGCCTTATGGGAGAAAAAAAAAGAGAATTATTTTTTTGCGATTGTAGCGCCTCTACTGGTTATAATTTTACTTTCATATACAGATACATGAAAACAAAATCAGTTGCACCCACCCACCAACGAGCATGAACAGCTGCCCTTTGGGTAATTTTATTTCGTAACAGAACAATAAAATCAATTTCTGTAACATAGCGCCTCTGGTGGTTCAATTTTTCTTTAAATTTTAGGGTTGTGATAAAATAATTACTCTTATTAATTTTAGCGTCAATCGTGGCTAAAATTCGAAACACCCTTGTTTCTGAAAATAAAAAAAATTCCCCTGGTGGTAACAGCGATAGCATTCTGGATTTGCAACGCTAAATCCAGCGTTCGATTCTTCACGGTTGGAACAGCAAACAGCTCGTTGTGACTGACTGCTCTAAAACAAACAAACCTTTTTGCTCTTAACCTTTGATCTTTACTAGTAACAAAAAATGAACATCTTACAAATCCGTACAGTGTTTTAATTTTTAATTAAAATACCGATAAGTGAAAAAAAATTTCACTGTCGCAGCTTGAATTCGTGGTTCTTGGCTAAACGAAGAATGATAGTTTTGGTTTGTACTTAATGGTTAAGTCCTGACTTTGAGCTCTTATGGCTGATTTGTATAGGTTTGTAAAAATATTTATGGTGAATTTAGCCAAATTCAAATATAGAAAGGAACAATAAACTACCAGTTTCTCAGTAGGGAGGGAATTTTGAGGGTCTTTAATGTCAGAATTCATGATTTTTTCCTACTTGTGGGCAAAGCCCATTATGTACCTTTTTACTTACACTAAACAGACAAGATGTAATTTTGTCTGTGGCTGCACTCGTTGTAGTAAACGATGTGTTTTACTGGAACATGTAAAACGTTATTTTAATTACACGTAATGTTTTGACCAGAAAACACTCGATGTTGGATGAAAATTGCACACTGAAAATTTCAACTTTATCTTAATGTGCAGCGACATCTGGCGAAAATCTAACGTTTTCTCCAGGCATTTTGTCACCCTTATACTTTCACGTTGGCACAAATGTTTTAATTCTTAATCACAGCTGCTACTTGGTAAGAGCCTTTAAAAATTTATTTTGCTATTATACCAAATGAAGCGACCTCTACTGGCCTCTTTAGATATAAGGTCAACATACGGTGTATAGTTGTGAAACTGTGTATAATTATCTCAGCTGAAATCACGTATTTTAAAGTTATCCAACTCGTCAACGCTGAATAGTTAAGCTATGAAAATTTTCAATTATATATTCGAGCGTTTGTTTAGTTGTAGTTAAGCACAAAACTACACAATGGGTTGTCTGAGCTCTGCCCACCACAGGTATTTTTGTTTTTTGTTTAGAATTAAGCACAAAGCTACGCAATGGGCTATCTGTGCTCTGCCCACCATGAGTATCGAAACCCGATTTTAGTGTGTAAGTCCGCAGACATACAACTGTACCACTGGGGGGCCACAGGTATTGAAACTTAATTTTTAACGTTGTAAGCCCACAGACTTTTCACTTACGTACAAGAACTGTATTACTGTGCCCGATGTCTATGTTCAACTTCTCTGTCTGACTTGATAAAATAATTTTCAGTACTTTTCCTTAAATCAAACACGATTCTCCTACTGGTAAATATGAAGCTGAACTTCTCATGTGCAACGGTGATGTCATAACTGTATGTTAACCTGTAAAGATCCTGACGTTAGGCTTAACGTGCTAAGTAAGGTTCTCTCTACCCCTTGACATTGAAAATGAAGTAGATAAAATGATTCGTGTTTCCGTTTTTTTCTTCAATTAAAGTTGTTACCGTAACCAGTTTTTTTGTCGTTTAGGTAATATCCAATCAAATAATTCCACATGAACAACTGGTTGGACAGTCAACCACACCAAGTTAATACCCATTCATATCACTCCACGTTGCGACCTAGATCCAACAATAAATTATAGCAAAAGAATATCCAATTAAATCACTCCATTGTGATTAATGACCAGTAAGATGATATCCAATGAAATCATTCCACGTAGCCGCATTTGATTCAACGACAAACCACAGTAAAGCAGTATCCAATAAAAACATCCATCAACCAATTAACAATTGATCAAAAACGAATTTCATTTTCCTCCCCACCTTATTGGCTACATTTTTCGTTACGAAGAACGATGATAAATAATAAAAGTGGGGTAGGAAACTTCATAATACACCATCATCTCCAGTTCCAAACCCTTCTGGCTGGAAACTCTTGCAGACGTGCTCCCTTATCATCACTGAATATAACTCGTCAGTTAAGGTTTCCATGAATTTGGTCGGCTTCTTTGTGCCTACTGTAATCGAGATTTTAGCAGCCAAAGACTGAACGGATATGGTTCTTTGTCAACTTAAATGTAAGTATTGTATTGAAAACTGCAAATTATGCCTTAAGGGGCATTTATTATTGTTATTATTATCGACTCTTTTGCAAACAAAGACAGTGATGGTGTTGAGGGGGGGGGCTCAAAAAACAACCCCGAGGGAAAACTGGTCTCGTGCCTTGATTACATGAAAGAAACTTTCGTGCGAAGTAAAAGAATCGTGTGGAAAAGAGGTTCTTTAAACATATAAGTGTTGTAGAGAAATGATTAGCGAAGCATATTTACTGGGACAAGAAAAAATGAATCTTTCCATAATCAAGCCAGAGTTTAATTCTTCGCTACCATATGGATTTCATCCGCCATTAAAGGAACTCCAGTTACACGAAGAGCAAAGACTGTCTGGTAAGAATATACCTTTGGTTCTGAACAAAAATTAGGACTTCGATTTCTTCTCAAGCAAAAACCGCTCAATTTTAGCTTCAGGTTTTCGTGTGTTGAAACTATACTAGTGTATTAACAAAGAGAAAGAAGCTTCTACAGGGTGGTACGTAAGTCCCTACCCATCCATATATCTTGTGTATCCAAGTGTATCTGTGTGCTGTCCCGCATTCTCGCTGCACAATTTTATGCGACGCCATGTTCTGTGAGACATTTTCAAGTGTAACTGGGCTTACATCGGCCATATATCTCTAAAAAAAAAAGAAACGAATTTATAATACTTGCGTAATTGAATATAACATAATAACATATGATTTGGTAGGAACTTACAGGTCACCCTGTAGAATACCCAAATCCAATGAATCGTAGGTTAGTATCTCGTTTCCATAAAAACACTCTCCGTCTTTTGCTGTCGTGGACGCCCAATAAGGGTCATGATCAAATCGCACTAGTCGGTCAGAAAAGCACCCCAAATGTGGCTGTGGGTTATGTTAACTATTTGCCCTCGTTTCGTCTGTGAGTTCAAAAGTAAGGACGGTGTATGAGAACAAAACCTTCTGTGTAGTTTTACAAGAAAGGACGAAACGATTTTAATGTTTTTCACAGAAATTCCTAAAATGACGTAATTCTTTTTTTTTTTAAATTTCTTCTCAGGATGGCGGGAATGTCCTTGTGATTAGGTCCTTCGACTTGCACATACATGTGTTCAAACCCATGTGACGTCCTTTCAGCCTTGGATGCATTATAGTGTAACGATCAATCCCACTGTTTCTTAGTAAAAGAGTATTTCAAGGGTTGGCGTTGTCAGTTAGCTAGGGCTCGGCATGGCCAAGCGCGTTAAGGCGTGCGCTTTGTAATCTGAGGGTCGCGGGTTCGCGCCCGAGTCGCGCCAAACATGCTCGCCCTCCCAGCCGTGGAGGCGTTATAATGTGACGGTCAATCCCACTGTTCGCTGGTAAAAGAGTAGCACAAGAGTAGGCGGTGGGTGGTGATGACTAGCTGCCTTCCCTCTAGTCTTACACCGGTAAATTAGGGACGGCTAGCACAGATAGCCCCCGAGTAGCTTTGTGCGAAATTCCAAAGCAAACAAACAAGTCAGTTAGTTTCTTTTTTCTGTAGTTTATCTACTACAGCTAAGTTAGGGACAGCTAACCCTTGTGTAGTCTTGCGCGAAATTCAAGAGAAGCAGAGAGTTATCTCCGTATATTTATATTAATGACTCACTAATAAATAGTTCAAACCGAAGGAAATATTTTCTCAATACGTTCGTGGAAAGTAAAGATAGAAGAAACCCAATGTTAAAGTTATTGTACGCTAAAACTGTATGAATATAACTAATACAAATATACCAGGAATTCGATGAGGTATCGAAACCCCCCATTAGAGTTCCGGAGGCTTTAATTACAGAATATGTCCAGCTATTATCTCTAATTACTTTTGTAACCATCCTATAACGGGAGGTGAGGGGTCGCATCTGAACACACAGAGCATATTTGGCGCCACCAGCGTATAAGTGAAGATAAGAACACAGTGTCAAAATGGCTTTCTAAGCAATTCGAGGGAGATGGAAGATGGAATAGGAAAATCTGATAGCAAATTCGGGTTTAATTCGCTTTAATCAACATATTTCTATCGTATACGACATTTTCAACACATTATGAGACACGTCATTCAGATCAGAAACCCCACGTTCTGGCAAAAAACAACAACCCTAATATCCAACAGCTAATTAGAAGTAGAAACGAGTCAACAACTCCAGCTGGCCTTATGGTTACCATTTGTAACGTCTTCGCATCTGAGAGAGAGTATAGAAAGCTCAGGAGTATATCGTATCTCAGACCTTTCAATCTGAAATTAGCAAATTTCTTGTGCAATAAACCTCAAAACAGATAATCTCTGGTTTCTGCCCCGAATGCAGTTAGTGAGAATATTAAGCCATTCAAATTGCGAGTACGGGTTTAGAAACCAGTGGAGATGTTGAATTTGGAAATTAGGTGAAACATCGAATCGGGATGATTCAAATCTGCCCTAACAATAGTTTTTAGGAATAGTTTTGAATAGCTAAGCCTAATATATATTTATTATTTACTCTTCTAGCAGCAAATATATCACGTTCTATCATGTATTTATTCTGTATAGCATATAATCTGTGTATTTGTCCTGTTCTGAACAGTGGAACATAAAACTACACAGTATTTGGTCTGTATATCTCCTCTGTTCTGAATAGTGGAACATAAAACTACACAGTATTTGGTCTGTATATCTCTGTTCTGAATAGTGGAACATAAAACTACACAGTATTTGATATGTATATCTCCTCTGTTCTGAATAGTGGAACATAAAACTACACAGTATTTGGTCTGTATATCTCTGTTCTGAATAGTGGAACATAAAACTACACAGTATTTGATATGTATATCTCCTCTTTTCTGAATAGTGGAACGTAAAACTACACAGAATTTGGTCTGTACATCTCTGTTCTGAATAGTGGAACACAAAACTACACAGTATTTGGTCTGTGTATATCCTCTGTTCTGAATAGGGGTACATAAAACTACACAGTATTTGATCTGTATATCTCCTCTGTTCTGAATAGGGGTACATAAAACTACACAGTATTTGGTCTGTACATCTCTGTTCTGAATAGTGGAACATAAAACTACACAGTATTTGGTCTGTACATCTCTGTTCTGAATAGTGGAACATAAAACTACACAGTATTTGGTCTGTCCGTATCCGCAATCAGTTCCTCACTACCAATTATATTTGAGTATCCGTCTGGAAATTAATATTCAGTTAAAATATCAAGGAATAGATTTTATATGAATCCAAATAAATAAGGAAGGAAAAAAATGTTATTTGCTTACCAGAGAAATTAATAGTTTTTTATTTGATCGCGTTTCTCATGTTCTTCGGGGAACTAATCCCCATGTACCTTTAACCTATAACCTTTTGATGCACAGCAAGTGGTAATACCAAAGTTTCTTTTTTATGTAGCCTAATTTTTTTTTCATTTACGACATTCTTGTTTTATAAGTAATTATCTTTGAACCTTCCATTAATCTAAGAACTATTTTAACCGTCTTTAACCTTAAACAAACGTAGTAAACGTGTTTTTTCTCGAGAACTCACAGTTACTGTGAACATATTATTTGATTACAATGACATATAAGACGCTATTTAAACGAACAAGCTCTCAGCTATAAACCTCAGTTCTCGTGTGTTCAAAAATGTTAGGCTTGTGATTTGAGTTTGGGCTAAGCCTCCTGCAATCAGTGAATCAATAGACGAAGAATTGAAGAAGCGAATTATTTTCTACTGTTGAAATTACCTCGTCATTTCAGTGAGATAAAGGATACAAAACAGCAAATTATAAATAACTTAGTTTTTATTAATCAGGCTATTCTGCTGTATACTTGTTTGTTTTTTAATTTCGTGCAAAGCTACACGAGGGCTATCTGTGCTAGCCGTCCCTAATTTAGCAGTGTAAGACGAGAGGGAAGGCAGCTAGTCATCACCAATTCTTGGTCTACTCTTTTACCAACGAATAGTGTGATTGACCGTCACATTATAACGCTTCTATGGCTGAAAGGGCGAGCATGTTTGGTGTGACGGGATTCGAACCCGCGATTCTCGAATTACAAGTCGAGTGCCTTAATCACCTGGCAACGTCGGGCCTTGTTTGATTTAAACACCGCGTTAAATCGAATCACGGATGTTTGTGTTGTAAATTTGTGAAATGAGCGATTACTCTTTAGGGGTATTATCATAGAAGTTGCAATAACATTTCCAGGGAGAAGAAGAAATAGCACGTGGAATTGTTTAAAAGACAAGAAAAAGAAAAGTTAGCTGTTAAGTCTAACGTAACAGCGTTATTCATTTGTTTTAAGTTTGATTTCTTAGAACATTAAATTTGACAAGTAATACTCATACTAAATTGAATAGGATAACTCAGACTGCGATAATCTGTTTATAAGACGCTCTCTGTAGCCTCTAGTCTTACACTGCTTAATTATGGACGGCTAGAACAGATAGCTTTCGTGTAGCTTTGTGCGAAATATAAAACCAAACCAGTAGTCACAGACATAATTCAGGGGACAATTTTTGTTGTTTTATTGATAAACGAGTTACGATTCTTAACACTAAATATTCACTAAACGAGGACTTGCGAGTTGCTAGTATTTGGATATGTAAACCGTATCAAGATTTTATAGACTTATAGAGTTCTTGTTTTCGTAATTAAAGCATTTATAAGTTCTTGGTTGTTACAATAGTAAGAAGTGATTATTGGTTGATAGTTTCTGAAAGCTCCAAATCCAACTGTAAAATGCTTTCTACAGTATCAGAGATACTTCAGTTAGAAGTATGATTATTGGTTGATAGTTTCTGAAAGCTCCAAATCCAACCGTAAAATGCTTTCCACAATATCAGAGATACTCCAGTTAGAAGTGTAATTATTGGTTGATAGTTTCTGAAAGCTCCAAATCCAACTGTAAAATGCTTTCTACAGTATCAGAGATACTCCAGTTATAAGTGTGATGATTGGTTGATAGTTTCTGAAAGCTCCAAATCCAACCGTAAAATGCTTTCCACAATATCAGAGATACTCCAGTTAGAAGTGTGATGATTGGTTGACAGTTTCTGAAAGCTCCAAATCCAACCGTAAAATGCTTTCCACAATATTAGAGATCCTCCAGTTGGGAGTGTTATTATTGGTCGGTTGTTTCTAAAAGATGGACCTCCAAATCTATCTTCAAAACACTTTCTGTAGTACAGAAGGTCTTTAGTTCCACATAGCGGTTCATGGTAGTAACAGTACCAATATTGATTTTTTGTTATCGAAATCCTGATAATTCATCATATCGAAGAAGATAAAAATACTTCCTCCCTCCGACTGTTTGCTAGAACCAAATCGCATTTCTTACACCACATCCATCTCTTTCATTTTACAGAGAAGGAAAGACAGCCATTCTAAAATCAAATGTTTTTTTCGACCGACTTTGTAATTCTGAAAACACACGTATACACACAATTAATGATAATAAGTATTTCTCCACGTGTTCAGGTTATAACTAAAATATTGGTACAGTGCCTTACAACTACAAATAACTACAAAACCAAATCGAAATATAAGTGTAAAAAATAAATGTACAGTTTGTCGACTGTCTGTACTTAAATGTATTGTTTAGACTAGCTTGGTTACATATTAAAACCTTGACAAGTTTTCTTTATAATATTATTTTTAAATAAGTGGACGAACGACAGTTGACTTCAGATAAAGTAATCGTTTACTTTTTAACGTTTCGCTTCTAAAGCTGTGACACATTTTTCTCGTGCGTTGCTCTTTATAGTTTCA
Organism: Carcinoscorpius rotundicauda; assembly: GCA_011833715.1. Taxonomy (NCBI): domain Eukaryota; kingdom Metazoa; phylum Arthropoda; class Merostomata; order Xiphosura; family Limulidae; genus Carcinoscorpius; species Carcinoscorpius rotundicauda. Next base: position 68,849,964 of record CM022400.1, read on the forward strand.
ACTAAATATTGTTCAAAAATAATCGAACAATTTTTATACAGTAAAGAAGGCCCGGCATGGCCAGGTGGTTAAGGCGTGCGACTCGTAATCTGAGGGTCGCGCCAAACATGCTCGCCCTTTCTGCCGTGGGGGCGTTATAATGTGACGATCAATCCCACTATTCGTTGGTAAAAGAGTAGCCCAAGAGTTGGCGGTGGGTGGTTATGACTAGCTGCCTTCCATCTAGTCTTACACTGCTAAATTAGGGACGGCTAGCACAGATAGCCCTCGAGTAGCTTTGCGCGAAATTCAAAAAAACAAACAATACAATAAAAAAAGTATTGTTACAGAAGGTACAAAGACGGTTAGGGCACTCAACTCGTAATCTTTTAGCCGTAGGGACGTTATGATTCCACAGTCGATTCCTCCATTCGTCAGTAAAAGAGTTGGCGGAGGGCGGTGATGACTAGCTACCTTCCCTCTAGTATTACACTGCAAAATTATAGATGGCTACCGCAGATAGGTTTGCGCGAAATTCGAAAATAACAATAGTCTACCAAATTACATTATTCATATTCAATATGGTAGAAACGAACAGAACGTTAAATCAGTCTGTATCTTTCGGAAAGTGACACTTCCAAGTTCAAAAGCGTTAATCAAAGCGTACAACCAAAACGTTAGGAAATCAAGGAAATCGTCCTGAACCGAAAGGTATTCTGGTTTCTCAAGATTACATGTTGTTTCCTAACCATCACGCAATTCGTTCTTGTTACGTGTGGTTCGATATTGTAAACGATAAATATTGTTGATTTTAAGTAATTCGATGTCCAACTTTATATCTTCTACGTTTAATTTGACCGTTTCATTTTCAGTATGTCGATTCTTGAATCTCCGCTGCGCAGACTGATACGCTAAGAATTTGGACTAACATCTCTCCAGTTTATCCTGAAATAAAAGCTTCGATGTTTTTGATGTCCTTTTGGACTAACATCTTTCCAGTTATCCTGAAATAAAAGCTTCGATGTTTTTAATGTCCTTTTGGACTAACATCTCTCCAGTTTATCCTGAAACAAAAGCTTCGATGTATTTAATATTCTTTTGGACTAACATCTCTCCAGTTTATCTTGAAACTTCACCAAAACTCCTTTCTACAATAAAGAACTATTTCACACCGTCAACGAACCATTTATTTAAGCTGAACAGTCCGCCCACGCCAACAACAAATCACTTTCCTAATCTCAACAATTATCCCACGCCAACAACAAATCACTTTTCTGAGTTCAACAATTAGCTTTTGTTCATATGTACCACTTAAAAGCAAACAGGAATCATGTTTCATATTAGCAAAACGTTAATAACCTTAATTCATACGACAATTGTCTAGTTTCATGAAAACGAAACGGTAGTGACCTTATTCATACAATATTGGCTTAATTTCGCGAAGATCGTTTCTTGAGAAAGCGGAAACAAACTTGGTCATTTCCGACCGCAGTGAACACACGAGAGATATCAACACGCGGTATACCGAAACGGTAAAAACAAGCTGAATCATGACATCGTATTAACATGTTTAAATCAAAGAAGGACGTAACTTGTAGATTAAAAGTTATAGAAATGAAAACAGCTGTTCAGCTTTTTATGTATTACTACGACATAAAACGTAGGGCAGCAAGCTATTCTAGTTTTGTCTCTTGTTGCTGTTTAAGTAACCACTAATCAATTTCAAGACAGTGCCTGTATAATTAACACTCTAACACTTACAACGTAAGTAAATTAATATGTGTTGTTATAAACGGACGTTCTCCACGCTAACTTCCTTTTATGTGAACAATCAGAGCGTTCATCGGGTAACAGTACACTTTACAGTAGTAATATTTTAACATATGGAAAAACTACTACTATAATTCAACACTTAGATACGTTATATGATCGAAATTACAGGTTAAACTGGTATCAGACACACATCTGATTATCATATAAATGCCACTTCTCATGTATCACATTATAAGAGACATGCATATTTCTTACCATAAGGTTTCAGGCTGTTCGCTGGACGTTGTTCAAATTCTGCCTTTGTTATGAAAAACCAATGTAAGCAAAAAAACAAAGAAATCTTTAAAGTCATTAAACGGCTTTTAAGAAACGACATTGGTGTGTTTTATTCTCTTCCTTCTGGTTTCGAGCAGGTCACTGGTCAAGCTACGCTTACGTTAAGCTGGGATGATACCTCTGTGACTCTCTGCCTCGAATATAGGAGTTGTAACACTGCGGTTTGGGAAGTAAATGATCTCGTCAATGGAAAACGTTCCGCGAGGAAGAACATCTCGCGTTCGATATCGTATTGTTACAGTTCCCAAATCCCGAAGGAGGGCGCTAAGAAACAAAATCGGGACACGTTAGAACTTCGTCTTTACAAAGATTGATTCCCGAGGGAATACGACTGCAGTTTGTAAAACAGGTTGAATAGAAAAAAAAACACACCAAAACATAGTCGCATTCTACGAAACCTAAAACGCCTGAGTTTCTAACTGATTGGGAATTTTAAAACTGGAAGCCCAATATTAGGAATTTTCAGTGTAGAAACGCCTCATTTTCTCATTTGTTAGGAATTTTCAATGTAAAAACGCCTCATTTTCTCATTGGTTTGGAATATTCAGTGTAAAACGCCTCATTTTTTTCATTGGTTAGGAATTTTCAATGTAAAAACGCCTCATTTTCTCATTGATTAGGAATTTTCAATGTAGAAACGCCTCATTTTTCTCATTGGTTAGGAATTTTCAATGTAAAAACGCCTCATTTTCTCATTGGTTAGGAATTTTCAATGTAAAAACGTCTAAGTTGGGGATTATTTCATTGTGAAACTGCCCCTAGACAACAAATCAGCGTGTCCCCTTCCTAACGTTCTAAAATTTACCAACAACAAGATATTTCCTACCAACTCAATTTCACCACACTTTAATAACGAATAAGATATTTCTATATGTTTATTTCTCACAATTAAAGTACTACCCGCCGTCTGGACGTACTGAAAGTTTACCTCATGTTCAACAGCATGTCGCTACTCGAACTTTGAATCTTATGGTTTGTAATATCCTCCGGGCAGTTATTTAGAAACAAATAAAAGTTTATCCTGCAAGTCTGAGCAAAGAAAGATATGGAATACTTACGCTAACCGCTCAAGCTTGAAGAAAACTAGTCAAACAGCATCCTTCGTCAAACCTTGGGCTGCTGCAATCGAAGTGGAGGACTTTACTATCACTATTTTAACGAACCCTCGACCATAGAGTGCGGAGCGCGATCTTGCAACAACGAGGCCCGAACCGTAAACCTCAAATCACTGAACGATGCCAAACGTGCTGCCGATACAACGCATGCCAAGTTACATTAAAACCTGAACAAATAAATCAACGTTTATTTGCGAAAATAAAAGTAAGTTTGTTTTTTTCTTTACTAGACCTAGCATGGCCTGATGGTCAGGATGCTTTACTGAAGGTCGAAGGTTCGAATTTCTGTCTCACAAAATATGCTCGCCTTTTCAACTATGAGGGCCTTAATGTGACAGTCAATCTCGCTTTTCGTTGGACTAAGAGCTGGCTGTGGGTGGTGATAATTAGCTGTCTTCCGCCTAGTCTTTCACTGTTAAATTAAATACACATGATAGCCCTCGTGTAGTTTTGTGCGAAATTTCTCTGTTTTGAGAAATAACAACACTTGAATTATTATTTTTTTAATATCTATACAACTTCCAGTCCAAACCGATCGGTAACACAGTGCCACGACGAGTTAATTCATTCTCACTAATACCTATCTTCAACGCTAGATGTCAGCACGAGAACTATCTTCACTAGCCGCCCCTAATTTAGCAGTGTAAAACTTGAGGGAAGTCAGCTAGTCACCACCACCCACCGCCTACTCTTCGGCTACTCTTTTATGACAGTCGTATTATGACTTCCCCACAGCTGAAAGGGCGATAAGTTTGGTGCGACGGGGATTAGAACCCAAGATCCTCAGCTTACAAGTCGAACGCCTTAACCACCTGACCATGCCGGACTGTTGATCACACCGACTGAGAAAAAAGAATTGTACTAGGAAAAATTGTAACAAGCGATTAACTTTATAAAACCGAAAGTGAGTTATAAAACCACTTGATAATTTCTTGTGTGTCAAATTCTTGCTTATCCTAATAGACACCTGGTTTCTTTTATTATGTTTTGCGCAAAACTTTGGAAGGGCTATCTTCTCACAGCCGCCCATAACACAAGTCTTGGACAAGTTTCACTTCCAAATACTTGGATACAAGTGTCGTTTGTTTTGAGTGCAGTTGTGACCCCATGATGTGGAACGTGTTTTTTCGACAACGGGACGCAAACAAAAACTCTTTGATTTATACTTCAACTTCAAGATCGCAACCACCTGCGAAAAAATTACGGAATAATTTTTAACTGGTGTTACTATATCTGAAATGTGGCCCAAAATGTTCAGTTGATTTTCAAATGAAATTACGTGACTACAAATATTCAGTCGTTTCTTTTCCAAACGACAGTGTCTCAGTGGACTTACAAAGCTAAAAAAACCGGGCAGAGCACAGATAGCCCATTGTGTAGCTTTGTGCTCAATTCAAAAACAACATCCAAACGATACCTGTGACAAGTCAATATTAAGAGTCACTTTCATCAGTATATTCGATCCACGTAATCTTGTTTTATTGGTCAATTCTGTTATGACGTTTACTTCGTTTATGAGATCCAACAACCTAACCTTTCCGAAACGTCTCGAACTCATATTTGGTATCGGAAACTAGAGGTACCACTTGCACGCGAATATTACGAACCTATCTTATGTTCGGATTGCGCAAACTGAACAACTTCTGATTGGAGGGAAGAATTCACGCTTTTAGGTATGAGCTTCAATAAACCGAAATTGAAACCCTATGTTACGCACATGACGGTATCTGTATGCTTGCATGTGTTTGTACTTATAAAATATAATACAACAACTGTCACGACTTCTGTATTGGAGAAACAAGCAGAAAATGGAAACATAGAAACCAGATTCAAAGAAGAAAAAAACACTCATATTTTTGAACATTGCAAATCAAATAAACACAATAACCATAGAAAACACCCAGATATTAAGTAAGGAAACAAATATAAACAAACACGAAATCAAAGAAGCCCTACTTTTACAGCAACTTAAACCAAAATTAAACCAATATAAAGGAACATCTTTATGTTAATTGATAATCAAACACGTAACTGCAACGCCCCCTACAATCTCATATCCGTTTACACTATCGTCCGTTAGACATGTGCCCGGCAACGGTCACTTGCTAACTCTCTTTATTAACCTGTAGATGACCTAAGAAGGTCAAAACGTTCTTCTGTACTTTATTTTAATTAAAGTTTTAATATCCATACCAACCGTCTTTAGAATATACTTTCTTCGGTATTGCTCCCCACAGTTCAATGAGCAGAGCGTGTTAAGCGGCGTATCGCGTCTCAAACCTTGGACTTTGCGATCTGCTGGCTCGCCGTTTTGTGTGTAATAATGAATAACCTTCGTCGTGTTTGAAACTTCTGGAAGCTATGGTGCTTTAAATAGTTTCCTGTTTTTTACTTCAGTGTTTCAAAGAAATGTTTAAGAACAAATTCTGCTGTTTTACTTTTTAAACTTGTAATGTGGTTAAATTAATGTGTAAAAACGAACATAGAACGTTCTCTACATTCGAAACAAACAAGCAAAATAAAAACAACAAAATCTCGGTCTTTGTACCTGAAAGTAGAATGGCAAAATTTATGAAAAACCAACAACGACAAAAAAAAATTCGACATCAAAAACCGGTTCCTTTTGACTGGTTTCTGTATGTATAGTTTTACAAGTAGCATCAATGCTATGATTATATATAACAGCTTCAAACTAAGAAAAAATGCAATAATTTCAACAGCAGGAAAATGGTTTTGGTCGTCTAAAGTGAAGCCTAACATGCATCTCATAATGGCTGGTATGAGCAATAATACTTTTATTGATAGGCAGAGAACAACATTTCGACCTGAAGATGATCTAGGAAGGTCGAAACGTTGTTCTCTGCTTTATTAGTAAAAGTGTTAATACCAATACCAACTGTTCTGAGATGCATTTTTATTTCAAGTGGGTTTCTCATCATCAAGAATTAAGCCTAACATGGCCGACCGTAAATGTAAAGATTAATATAATTAGAATTTCCGTAGTGTGTTTTTTGTAGCTAAACTGCTTTTGAATTAAACCTAACATGGCAGACCGTAAATGTAAATATTAATATAATTAGAATTTCCGTTGAGTGTTTTTTTGAAGCTAGACTTTTTTGTTGTTGTTTTTAAATAGACTAATCTTAGTTTTATAAGTTTTGAAACAAAGTTTCCACCTTATAACGCCGAACACACTTTTAGACAAATTTACGCTGTCAGTTCGCCATCGGATATTTATCGTTTTCTAACATCTTACTTATAAATTCTATCGTTTACATTTCATGGGCCTAATTCTTAATGCAAATAACTTCCCACTTCTGTATGATTAACTTGAACGTCAGATTCGTCAGTTTTTATGGCAAAAGCGAATATTAATGTAGGATCTAATGAACACCGTACAACTTTTTGTTTGTTTTATACTCCATCATTTGTTATATTAAGGTACAGCTGATACTCGCTATCTTCCGAGCACCAAGAAAGTTCAACTTTAACTAAATTAGCCTCGAAAATAAATTAATTATAGTTTTTTTTTATTCTCTTAAGCCCTGAAATGTTTTGCAATTCAGTGAAGTGAATGATTTTAGACCTGTGTACAGCTACGCTGCGCGTATTACGCTACGTCACTTACGTTACTGACGTCATAAGTCGAAATAATACAATCCTATGTTTTGGACAATAAATATACTTTTACCTGAATATATTATAAAGGATCAAGATGCATATGTTAGGTAAATGATTTTAACTTATGTGCACCTAATAATTGAACGTGCTACGTTACGTCGCATACATTACTGACGTCATATGTAGAAACCACGTAATTTTCTCTCTTATACAAGAAATATTTTATGGTTTGATTTTTAATTTTGCGCAAAGCTACATGAGGGCTATCTGCGCTAGCCATCCCTAACTTAGCAGTGTAAGACTAGAGGGAAGGCAGCTAGTCATCAACACCCACCGACAACTTTTACCAACGAATAGTGGGATTGACCATTACATTATAATGTCCCTATGGCTGAAAGAGTGAGCATGATTGGTGTGATGGGGATTCGAACCCGCAACCCTCGGATTACGAGTCGAGAGCCTTAACCACCTTGCCAGGCCGGGCCTAATATTTTATGTGAATATTTTATACAGAGTTCAGGTACTTGAATATGTTCCAGCTTCTGATTCCAGACTTTAATAAACTTCCAACGAAAATAAGACATGGAATAGATTAAAACTGTTTATTTTGAACATCACGAGTGTAATTTGTCATCAGTAAAATAAACTGTTCGGAGTGTCGCCTAAAGTGTTTTAGGTCAGATTATAAAACCAAACTTGATAATTCACGATCCTAATTAAAACATTCCACAGACTAAAAGCACTCAACGATAACCACAAAAAGTGTCGGTGATTAATACACACTTTTATTTCTTTTTGCCAAACATTCCATAACTCAAGAAATTAAAAAAAAAAGGACGGACGAAGATGTTTCTTAATATGGGTAGAGGTTTAAAAAACAAACAAAAGAGGGAATTCCAGTCTGTCGCTAATGGAAACAACAATTCTGTTCACTTGCAAATACCAAAGCTGTTAAAGAAACTTTATTTAGTGAAACAGATGAGTGTTCGAAAAGAAAAATAAGCCGACCGCTAGAAACTCCTCGATTATAACTTTAAATACTTCAAGTACTTGTTTGGAAAATCGATTTCCTATTAAAAACTGTAAAAATAACTTATTTTTGAATCAAAAAGTGCACAGCAAAATTCAGCACAAACTTTGCTTATCACGCGGATTTGTCGGCTTGAATTTTTTTGTTTGTGTTTCACAAGTTTTTATTGGCAGTTTGAGACAATTTACATTAAGAACAGTTTATTTAATGTACTTAGGGTTGAGTTATATTATCCTGAGTTATATTACAAGAAAAAAAGAGTCATTTAGAGTAAGTTAATTTACTGCAAGAACGAATAAGTTAGATTAGGCTTAGTTATATTACGGCATGTTACATATTATAATTTATCTCGGGTGGCCTCCAATTTGTTAATTTACATATTATAACTTTAAAAGCCCTAAGACTGAGTTAAACTTCAATTTAAATGTTAATTACATTTCGAAATGTATCAAAATTATGACGGCCAACAAGGTTGATACATAAAGTTTTAATTCTAAACACAGATCTGTTTTAGTGTACGAACAATAACGATTATTAGAAATGCTTATCACAAGTAATGATTTATGTACCAAAATTGTATAAACTTAGTATTATTTTTGAGTTGCCCCCAGTGGTATATTTGTGGATTTAAAACTGGAATCCGGGTTTCGATACCTGTGGTGGGCAAAGTACACATAGCACACTGTGTTGCTTTGTGTTTAATTTCAAATAATTAAGCCAAAATACTGCGTCTTCTGTCTGGTCTGGAAATGAATATTTTATCGACGGTTCACGGTGGGTGAATTAATTTCGAGTTATATGGTTCACTTAACGTATATCTAGCAAGCTCTTCACCGATCGCACAGAGTTTCACCGCTAATATTATCTCATGTTTTCGTAGAAATACAAATGTTTGATGAAAATCTTCTGAACTTAAACGGTTTTTAATATTCGAAGTCTATAAACATTCTTGGTCAAATACTTGTCGTTTCCCGATTAATAAACGTTAATCACAATTATAGATGTCGTTCTGGAGTACAGCAACTGTAGCAAACCAATAATGTGTACTGTCTCTTGGCGTGTCGGTTTATAAACGTTAAAGCAAGGTTCTAGAAATTCTAGTTGGCAACAGCACGAGCAATCACTGGTATTAACGTACACATATAGTACATTGTTGATTCTTACATTCGAGAATCTTCTACATTTTTAGTAACTAAACGGGAATTTCGCAATACTTATTTAACAGAATAGGTTACGTGCATTTCTAAATGTATAAAATAGACACATAATAGTAAACACGTCACAAGTAGGGAAAAGTAACTTATAGGCTGTTTGATGTTAGGGTATAAAACAGTTAAGAAATATTTCAGGATGGGTATATATTATTTTATAGCGGTTTCATTAAGTAAGGGTATTTCGAATTTATATGAAATTGATGTAGAATACTTCAGTTTAAATGACAGTAAATTAATTATGGTTAGTTTGACTTCCACTAATTCAATTTGTGATAGGTTAGGTTAAGTTTAGGTTATGCTAAAAAGGTTAATTCCGATAAAAAATAGGGTAGATTAAGTAAGGGTTAGGTTATGTTAAGTTCATTAAAAATAAGGTAGATTAGGCATTTTTGATACAATAAAGTTTCATAAAGGTGGATTAGTTAGTTAGATGGTTATCACCATTAGAATCTATCTAGGAACATAGGGCCGCAATGACTTGCGGATTCTTCAACAAGTATTTAAGTGAGCAGGTTGTTAGCCCACTGCAGTGAGCCGTTCCTAATTTGGTAGTGTAACACTAGAGGGAAGCCAGCTAGTCATCACCACCCACTTCCAACTCTTGGGCTACTCTTTTACCAACGAATAGTGGGATTGATCGTCACATAATAACGCCCCCACATAAAGGTAGATTAAGTTTTCTTAATGCTAGATTAAGAAAGCTTAATTCCGTTCAAGATAAGTTTGATCATTTATGTAACACAAGTTTCAAGAAGGCACATTAAAAGTTACCAGGTCTATGGTTTAGTTGGCGGGCTCTGAAAAATATTGGGTTTTGTATGAAATTCTACGGTTCTCCTGGTTTTCTTGTGACATTTATACAGGGAGAAATTTAAAACTTGGAGGCCCATTCCCTGTCCTGCGTTCTATGCCACTGTGTGACTATTGTAATAGAAACTATACATCATATACTTTATATCGTAATACAATTATCTGTACATCTCGCCAAACGAAATATTTTCCTCGAACAACCCTCAAAAATTAAAAAGTATCGTGCTTGCGTGATGAAAGTAACAGACTTAGTAAATGTAGTTTAAAAACATTTTCGTGTGAATTCTGTTTGTTTTTTAATTTCGCCCAAAGCTACAAGAGGGCTATCTGTGCTAGCCGTCCCTAATTTAGCAGTGTAAGACTAGTCGTCACCATTCATCGTCAATTCTTGGGCTACTCTTTTACCAACGAATAGTGAGATTGACCATCACATTATAACGCCCCCACGGCTGAAAATGCTAGAATGTTTGGTGCACTGGGGATGCAAACCCGCGACCCTCAAATTACGAGTCCCACGCCTTTACCCACCTGGCCATGCCGGGCCCTTTTCGTATAGAAGATGTCAGCTCTGAAGATACGATTTTATGGTAATTATCTGAAAGATCAGTGTGTAAAACTACAGATTTGTTGAAACTCTGGTGTGTAAAACTTCAAATTTTTTCAAACTCTCATATGACTGATTTACTTTATCTTCATCGAAAGAACTTGTGTGAGTGGTTCGCAACTTACTTCCGTACAGAAAGCGTACTTTTATTCTTAGTACGTGTTCATTTTAGCATTTAATAGGAAAAATGTGAACACTTTGAAATAAGTCTAAATACTAGCTGGTTAAAAGTTTAAGACCACACCAAGAAAAAGTCCTAAACAGGATAGGAAGTGCCCAACAAGAGGTCTCAGTAGTAAGTTGCACGGCCGTCATTGCGAATAACTTCAAACATTTGCTTTGGCATTGTCGATATACGTGTTTGCGGAAGGCTGGCTGGAATGTTATTCCAAGTAGTAAAGATGGCTTCACGAAGATCATGCACTGTTTGGAATTGACGTCCATTTCAACAGACTTCCCCTGCCATCCACCCCCAAACATTTTCAGTGGGATTCAGTTCGGCGAACACGCTGGATGGTCCAAAAGAATCACGTTATTCGACATGAAAAAATCTTTTGTCCTGCGGGCATTGTGAATTGCAGCGTTGTCCTGCTGAAAGATCCAGTCATTTCCACACAAGTGAGGGCCTCCAATCAATAAGAATGCTCTCTCCAACATGCCAATGTAGCCAGCTGCTGTTTGACGCCCCTGTATGACCTGAAGCTCCATTGTTTCATGAAAGAATAAAGCACCCCAGATCATGATAGAACCTTCTCCACTGTGTCGTGTAAAAAATGCCTCCGGTGGGATATCCTTATCATGCCAGTAACGTTGGAAGCCAACCGGACCATCCAGGTTAATTTTTTTCTCATCAGAGAACAAAACCTTCTTCAACTTTTCTACATCCCATGTTTGATGCTTCTCAGCAAAGTTTAACCGAGCTGTTTTGTGGTGTGGGAGGAGGTGTGGCTTTTGAAGACGTTTACGATTTTGAAAGCCTTTCTCTTGAAGATGCCGTCTTATTGTTTTTGAGCTGCATTCTGTGTTGGTAAGGGATTCTAACCTGCGACCCACAGTTTGTTATTCTAACGCCCTAACCATCAGGCTGTTTCAAGTCAAAACTTTTCTGGTTACAATGTGTAGCAACTAAGCAGTAAACGCTACTTATAATATCTTTCCTCCCCCACAAGTGATTTATATATAGAAGTTTTAGAAACATAAAAATACTACTGAGTTTCCCCCTAGTGGCACATCGGTATGTTTACGGACTTTTGATTCCAGGTTTCGATATCCGTGGTTGGCAGAGCACAGATAGCATATTGTGTTGCTTTGCCCTTAATTACAAATAAACAAGGGTCGCGGGTTCAAATCTCCGTCACACTAAACATGCTCGTCCTTTCAGCTATTTGGTCGTTGTAGTGTCACAGTCAATCCCACTATTCGTTGGAAAAAGAGTAGCCCAAGAGTTGGCGGTGGATGGTGATGACTAACTGCCTTCCCTCTAGTCTTACAGTGCTCAATTAGGGACGGCTAGCGCAGATAGCCCTCGAGTAGCTTTGCGCGAAATTTCAAAATATACAAACGTCGTCTGAGACCGAGAGAATGTATGGAAAGAGAGCATGTGATAACGATTATTTTTCAGTACTTTGAGAAAATAAAAACTCGTAAGAAAATCTGCAAATGGGAAGGAAACGGACAAACAAATGCAGTATATACAGTCAAACCTGAATGATTCTTGTGATATTTCTTTCTCAAAAAAACTTTGTGTCCAATAACATAGAAACGTTTTAAACTAGGGGGGTTTGATGTTTTGTTTTTCGAGAAAACTTCGTACTCTCCCAACGTGGGGGCTAGATCAAAATGTGCAGTTTTGATCTTCTGTACGAATCACTAAATATTTGATCTGAGATTTCTAACACCGAAAATCTTTCGTTTTCCATTGGAGCAAAACTAGCATGGAGAGCAGAATCTGTTGTAATCAGTGACTTTGATAAGTGGCTGTGGTGAACAACTGGCCAATCACGTGGTCTCCTCGCAATTTATAGGAACAATCAAATTATAAGTGGTAAGCGCCTATTGGTGCAAAAAACGAAGACCTCTAAAAATAGTTTAACACTTCGCTTTTATTCGAAAATCCAAGCATTCATTTTAAGATTCTTTATATCAAAATGTCACACAGAGTTCAGAGAATGTAGCAAGCTTTGATTTAGTTTTGTAGAAGATAAATGACAATAATATGTACCTTCAACTGTCACCTAATAACTTACTTAAGGATCCACGGTTGGATCAAGAAATAAAGGAAGAATTATTTATTTGATCCATCTCGTTAGAGCGAAGGTACATAAGTCGCAATTTTGAACAGCTGTCACAAAACAAATTCTAAGAAGGCATCCAGTAAGCGGCGTTCACCGCCAACTCTTAAGGACTTTTGTCTGACTGACTAGTGCAATTTGATTTTCGTTCACTACATGGTCAGGCTAAACACTTGGTCATGTCTGACCCATATACTTGAAATGTATTTATCTGTATCTAGTAATTTCTGTACTGGACAGTTTAAAGTTAATCGAACTCGAAATCCATGAGCCACGTAATGACAGATTCTGTAATACTAGATATTAGATCCATAGTGGAGTATCACAGCTTACCAACAATCCTGTTGGTTGATTCAAAGATTAATTAAATAACACAATAAAATGTATCGAGTAAAAAGCACGTTATAAATAAAATTACCTGAAACAAAACTAGTACAATAATAAAATTACTTGTAACAAAACTAGTACAATAATAAAATTACCTAGTAACAAAACAAGTACAATAATAAAACTACCTGGTAACAAAACTAGTACAATAATAAAACTACCTAGTAACAAAACTAGTACAATAATAAAATTACTTGTAACAAAACTAGTACAATAATAAAATTACCTAGTAACAAAACAAGTACAATAATAAAACTACCTGGTAACAAAACTAGTACAATAATAAAACTACCTAGTAACAAAACTAGTACAATAATAAAACTACCTGGTAACAAAACTAGTACAATAATAAAATTACCTAATAACAAAACAAGTACAATAATAAAACTACCTGGTAACAAAACTAGTACAATTATAAAACTACCTAGTAACAAAACTAGTACAATTATAAAACTACCTGTAACAAAACTAGTACAATAATAAAACTACCTGTAACAAAACTAGTACAATAATAAAACTACCTGTAACAAAACTAGTACAATAATAAAACTACCTGTAACAAAACTAGTACAATAATGAAACTACCTAGTAACAAAACTAGTACAATAATAAAACTACCTGTAACAAAACCAGTACAATAATAAAACTACCTGTAACAAAACTAGTACAATAATAAAACTACCTGTAACAAAACTAGTACAATAATGAAACTACCTAGTAACAAAACTAGTACAATAATAAAACTACCTGTAACAAAACTAGTACAATAATAAAACTACCTGTAACAAAACCAGTACAATAATAAAACTACCTGTAACAAAACTAGTACAATAATGAAACTACCTAGTAACAAAACTAGTACAATAATAAAACTACCTGTAACAAAACTAGTACAATAATAAAACTACCTGTAACAAAACCAGTACAATAATAAAACTACCTGTAACAAAACTAGTACAATAATAAAACTACCTGTAACAAAACAAGTACAATAATAAAACTACCTGTAACAAAACCAGTACAATAATAAAACTACCTGTAACAAAACTAGTACAATAATAAAACTAACTAGTATGGTCGATATTTGCGATTCAACATGCACTGAGCCGGTTCTGTTCGTATTGTCATATTGAACAAACGGATAAAGTAATGAGGCCTGGCAGTCACATGATTAGAACTAAGTCATCTGATAATGCCAGTTGGTTGTGTTCTCGAACAAACAACTAGAATATAAATTCTGAACTATAACTTCACAGATTGCCAACATATAATGAGTAAAGAAATAAATACACCAACACGAGCGATTCCAAACATTAGTGACAAGGAATAAAAACCAACCACTGATCTTACTATTCACAGTTCATCTCAGGCTCGTTACTCATATATCCACATACAAATATATCTGTGTGCACATTAATAGTTGTGTTACCTCGGAAACTATAAATATTCCCATAACTTATACTGTACAGTGTTTATATTTTATAGTCCTATGGCTTGTACTATATAGCGCTTTTATTTTATAGTCCTATAACTTGTACTATGCAGTGCTTATATTTAAGAGTTCTGTGGCTTATACTATACAGTACTTATATTTAATAGTCCTATGGCTTATACTGTGCAGTACTTATATCTAAGAGTCCTATAGCTTATACTTTCCAGTGCTTATATTTAATAGTCCTATGGCTAATACTATACAGTACTTATATTTAATTGTCCTATGGCTTATACTGTGCAGTACTTATATCTAAGAGTCCTATAGCTTATACTTTCCAGTGCTTATATTTAATAGTCCTATGGCTAATACTATACAGTGCTTATATTTAATAGTCCTATGGCTAATACTATACAGTACTTATATTTAATAGTCCTAAAGCTTATACTATACAGTGATTATATTGAATAGACCTATGGCTCATACTATGCAGTATTTATATTTAAGAGTTTTATGGCTTATACTGTGCAGTGCTCATATTTAATAGTCATATAGCTTATACTACACAGTGCTTATATTTAAAAGTCCTATGGCTTATACTATAGAGTACTTATATTTAATAGCCCTATAACTCATATTATGCACTGCTTATATTTAATGGTCCTTTAACTTATACTATGCAGTGCTTATATTTAATAGTCCTATAGCTTATACTATACAGTGCTTATATTTAATAGTCCTATAGCTTATACTATGCAGTGCTTATATTTAATAGTCCTATAGCTTATACTATACAGTGCTTATATTTAATAGTCCTATAGCTTATACTATGCAGTGCTTATATTTAAGAGTTTTATAGCTTGTACTATGCAGTGCTTATATTTAAGAGTTTTATAGCTTGTACTATGCAGTGCTTATATTTAAGAGTTTTATAGCTTGTACTATGCAGTGCTTATATTTAATAGTCCTATAGCTTATACTATACAGTGCTTATATTTAATAGTCCTATAGCTTATACTATGCAGTGCTTATATTTAAGAGTTTTATAGCTTGTACTATGCAGTGCTTATATTTAATAGTCCTATAGCTTATACTATGCAGTGCTTATATTTAAGAGTTTTATAGCTTGTACTATGCAGTGCTTACATTTAAGAGTTTTATAGCTTGTACTATGCAGTGCTTATATTTAATAGTTCTATAGCTTATACAATGCAGTGCTTATATTTAAGAGTCCTATAGGTTATACAATGCAGTGCTTATATTTAAGAGTCCTATAGGTTATACAATGCAGTGCTTATATTTGAGAAATACTTGAATATTTTGATCTTATCTTGTGCTTTCTTCCATTGCAGTTTTACTGTTTTCTTTAGGCCTAGTCTATCCCACTGACACATGTTAATCTGAACAAAAGCCGAAACCCCTATTTTTGTTATATAAAAATCATGTTTATATAGTTTTCTTGCAGTTGTTTATGGTATTTAACGGTTTCTATACAATTTACTTTCTTCTGATGAAGTCCTAGGATATTTTGTCTTAAGATAATTGAATGAAGTTAAATGAAGATTTATGACTTGAATACTGAAGCCATATTGCGACAGTGAAGTTTTGTAAACCAGATTCTCTACAGTAGGTGTCTTGTTGGTGATAAATTTCAATAATAAATAAATTCCACACAGTTCATTTGTTTTTTAAAAGTAATATATTAAAACAAATCAAACTAGTATACAAGTGTTCGTTACATTATTGCGTCTAGCCCACCAGTGTTACAGCTTTATGTTTGCTGAATCTCACAGCTAGAAAGTAGAGTTTGACACCGGTCGTGGGCAGAGCATAGATAGACCATTGTGCTTAATTTCACGAAACGAACAAGCAGAACTTAAATTAACTACAGTGTGGTTAAGTTAATCCAGAACACAATTGATAAGACAAATCATTGTTCTCTGCAGTGTTATTACAATACATTCTGTGATATTTCCACTCTACAAATCACCATTATACGCATTTTTTTCACTCATCTTACAATCACGCATTTTAGATCTGAATAATTATATTTCGACATGTGTTTATACCTCAACAGAAGACTAGAACATCCCACACAATATAATGTAGCAATGCACTAAATATCTTTATGTTACTGAAAAACTCAGATCACGTTTAGGTGACCGTTCCACACCTGCTCTCAGCAGTTTACTACCTACATTACCTGTGTCGTACACAAACAAAAGAAAAGACTCTTAGCTCCAGCTGCTGTCAACATTGAAACTATATGTAAGTTGTTTATAGAACCCAGAATGACTAATATGTTATTATTATATAAATTAGTAATATAATTCAACACTTAATAACTATTATGTATGTAGATAGCACAATACTTTACTGTAATAAAACATACAAATTTAATATAATTTAAATCTAGCGCCATCTGTAGTTAAATAACAGAATTATGACTTGCTGATTTTTTTTTCGGATGTTGATAGTTTCTATGTCAACAACTGTGCAGTTGTTGAGGTTGTATTTCATGCAGAATATTTTCCACATCTAATTTCAGAAATTTTTACAAATTTTCTGGGGAGCGTGCCCCCCTCACTACAGCATTAACGTACTTTGCATGGTAATCGTGCTTCGCCCAGTGTGTTTGCTGTTGATCTCAAGAGTTAAAATCCCCCTCAAACGTTCTTCGTGTAGGCTTAGTAGGGCATATGGAATGAAAATATAACTTCATCATACGTCATGTGGACAACTAGATGTGGTTTGAAGGACTAGTGAGCAACCACGGAAAACAGCCTCGCATACAAGTTTGTTCTCTTTAAATTTAAAATGATATAAAGTTAAGAAACGCAGGCCATTAATTAGAACTCGTCTAGTGTAGCTGTCAGTTCCCAGTCTGGCCAATGCATGTGTGTGTGTTTTTTATTAGAGCAAAGCCGTATCGGGTTATCTCCTGAGTCTATAGAGGGGAATCGAACCTTTAATTTAAGCGTTGTATATCCGTAGACTATACCAGCGGGGGACGCCTGACGAGTTGTAAACTTTTCAACCGCTCGCATGATCTAGTGATTAAAGCGCTCGACTCGTAATCCGAGGGTCACGGGTTTGAATCCCTTTCATACCAAACATGCTCGCCCTTTCAGCCGTGGGGGCGTTATAATGTGATGGTCATTCTCCATTGTTCGTTAGTAAAAGAGTAGCCTAAAAGTTAGCGGTGGGCGATGATGACTATCTGCCTTCCCTCTAGTCTTACACTGCTAAATTAAGGACGGCTAGCACAGATAGCCCTCGTGTAGCTTTGTGCGAAATTAAAAAAAGAAATAATTCTCACCGTGCATCATGCCTGCCACAAAAAAACAACAACTTAACTTTCGTCTGCCCCTCATTCATTTCCAGAGTAAAAATACGCATCTGAAAATACCTGAGTACTCCATAATTGTGTTTCCGTTCAGTGAACGTGCAATACCTAATTGGTCAATATTAGTGAACATGCAAAACGCAATTGGTCAATATTACTTAACTAGCTCTACCCAATTGGCTAATATTTGTGAACGTGCTGTACCTAATTGGTCAATATCATTGAACGTGCAGTACCTAATTGGCTAATATTGGTGAACGTGCAGTACCTAATTGGTCAATATTAATAAACGTGCAGTACCTAATTGGTCAATACCGTGAATATTAGAACTAAATATTCGTATCATTCGTCCTTTCTATCATTCACTTTTTATAGATTCCTCAACAAAATCTATTTACTGTTAGTTTTACTTCATTTTAATAAAATAAGTTTCTCTCCAAACGAGGTGTTCCTACCACTATTGATGTTTCAGTTTAGGCCTAATTCTTCACGTACGCTTCCAGAGATAACGCGTTTATATAACGCGTCATGGTATAATATTATCCAGTTTACCGGAACCGGATATTGATTATTGCTGCTCTTATCTGAGAGAATGGGAAGAGCTCAAGGTTAACACTTTAACAGTTTCCGTTATCTCCAGGTTTATAACGCTTAGATTCTACTACAAGCTTGTTCTGGCTGCATTAAGCCTTTTTCGATAAGATTTACCATGTTTCAGTTTTGTTAATTATTGAGTGTATACCACGAAAACAGAAACACGTAAACATACAGAGATCTCATTTGTAACGCCTGTAAGAGAGGCCACGTTACAATTAACTTAAATTAATGTTATTAATTTAAAATGAGTCAAGATTGACATTGTAAGTTAGTGTTAGACGGTCACGGTGTTCTGTCACGACTTCACTCCATCTTTTCCCAATTACTCAGTTCCATATAGTTATTTCTGTTTTAACCCGTTGTTGCAAAAAACGTCAACTTTTCGCAAGCGCTGGGGTCAAAAATTTTTATAATTTTCTTATTATTATTTTTTAATCCGCCTTTGTCCTCTAAGCCTAATTCTTCCACTGTCATATATTTATCGTTCAACAACCCTCCCAGTGCAAGATTCGTTTTCAGATAATCACCACACAGAAACGCATCTATTAACACTTTATTACTGATTTAAATCTTGAAAACTTGTAACTGTATAATACACATATACTAAATGACATATATTGAGCTCGAATGTTACTTCAGTGGCTAGTGTGTTTTCGACTGTGGATTTACAGTCTATGACAAGAGACATGTTGTCACTGTTCGACTGCATACTTTTAGTAGCGACTCGTCATATAGAAAACTTTGTTTCGCTCAGCAGAAAGCAACACAAAGGGCTATCTGTGCTCTGCCCACCACGGTTATCAAAACAGTTTCTAGCGGTCTCAGTCCACTTGGTGTGGGGAAGGGGGTGACTTTTAATCACTTCAAACGTTCCAAGCTCTTTATCTATGCTCTGGCAATTTTTACAAAAGTTATTTATCTTAAATTAAAAAAAAAACAGTGAAATGAAACTCGGTATGTGATGATCCGAGTTGGTTTTGTTTGGAAATCACTTCTTTTAAGAGCAATTAAGATTCGTGTCTTGAAATCATAATTATTTTTCTTTTGTCTCTCTAGGAGGGAATTAAAGTCCAACAAACCTGTATAAATAATCTCTTGATTTTATATTAGCATTCAGAAAGTTCACATTAATATCTTACAAAACATAAGCTCTAAGCCTATATATGTCGACTGGTCTTCTTAGGTCGTCTGCTACTCCTAAGGTAAATACATCATTAGAATCTCAATACGTCAGATTAGATCGCTGATTGGTTTGACTTTACTAAAGCATATAAAGTTGGTCGTATGTCATTAACTGTAACTTCGTGGGAAATGAGGAAATAATTACAAACTAGATTCCTTGGACATGAGAACGCGATACAATTATTTCTTTCTGAAGCGAACTGTGGATCTTTAATGTGAAAAGAAATTGACAAACAAACGAGTACAGTTTTTTCAATAAGAAATTAGATGTTTCAAAGGATAGTTTGTTATTCTCGGATATAGGAGGAAAAATTTATTTTCTCTGAAGTTCTTTTACGTATGGATCATTATAAGACTACAGAACTTAAAATTTTTAGAAGTGGATAAGAAACAACTGGTTTACTGAGGTAAAACAACACAGTACAGGTTGATGAGTGCGTCGTTATACAGTGTTAGTCATCGTTAGTTGATTAGTGTCATCATTGTGCAGTGTTAGTCATCGTTAGTTAACTAGTGTTATCATTGTTCGGTGTTAGTCATCGTTAGTTGATTAGTGTTATCATTGTTCGGTGTTAGTCATCGTTAGTTAACTAGTGACATCATTGTTTGGCGTTAGTCATCGTTAGTTGATTAGTGTTATCATTGTTCCGTGTTAGTCATCGTTAGTTAACTTGTGTTATCATTGTTCGGTGTTAGTCATCGTAAGTTGATTGGTGTTATCATTGTTCGGTGTTAGTCATCGTAAGTTAAATAGTGTCGTCATTGTTCGGTGTTAGTCATCGTTAGTTAACTGGTGTCATCAGTGTTTGGTGTTAGTCATCGTTAGTTAACTGGTGTCATCAGTGTTTGGTGTTAGTCATCGTTAGTTGATTAGTGTCATCATTGTTCGGTGTTAGTCATCGTTAGTTGATTAGTGTTATCATTGTTTGGTGTTAGTCATCGTCAGTTAAATAATGTCATCATTGTTCGGTGTTAGTCATCGTAAGTTAAATAGTGTCATCATTGTTTGGTGTTAGTCATCGTTAGATGATTGGTGTTATCATTGTTCGGTGTTAGTCATCGTTTGTTAACTGGTGTTATCATTGTTCAGTGTTAGTTATCGTTAGTTAACTGGTGTTACCATTGTTCCGTGTTAGTTATTATTAGTTAACTAGTGTTATCATTGTTCGGTGTTAGTCATCGTAAGTTAAATAGTGTCATTGTTTGGTGTTAGTCATCGTTAGTTGATTAGTGTCATCATTGTTCGGTGTTAGTCATCGTTAGTTAACTGGTGTTATCATTGTTCAGTGTTAGTTATCGTTAGTTAACTGGTGTTACCATTGTTCAGTGTAATCACTTGTAACATATGTTATTCGATCTATAAGATGTTATTCTCTGTAAGGTCACACCGAACGACAATTGATCCGTAAATATCTGAATATAAATTTAATATATGCAGATAATTATTTTGAACATGATCATGATTGGATGTTATTTGAGTGAGAGTTTGGTTAGTTTTGTGTGATGACAAAACAAAAGTTCAGCCTTGTCAGTGTGAAATGTTACAATGTCATAAAAAGTGACACATTTTGTACGTCACTCATAAATAGCTTTTCGATCAAGGCATTATGAGTTGTACTCCGAACCGATCTGATGACATATGGCATCGAACGAAAGGCGTCATCGACAGTTATGTGTTGGCGAGATGCTATCATAATATTTCTTACTCTATAGGTGTATTACAGAATCACTAAAGTGAGGTTCCTGAGAAATAAAACTTATTATCAGTGTTTTTACGATGTCCTACAAACTACTGATCAATTTCTAGGATTTATTATGACAGGTGGTCTTTAGTTTTCCAAAAAGTGCTCGTCCAGAATTTCATATAGCTCAGTTTGGAATACATTATGGGGACAGTGGATTGTACGTGTTATACACATGGGATTGTGACCGTGTGTAGATCCTTCTTTAGTACCTTCCACTTGAAGGATATTGTAATAATTTTTATGATACAGTAGAAATCCGTGAATATACAACTGGTCCTTTTGTATTTATACTTCAAGGGCTTTAAAATACTTTTATGACAGAGAACTAAGCACTGAAGTTTTGGGTATTAACATTATTGACTTATGTTATTTTATTTTTATGTTTGACCACCAGGTGAAATTCAGGGAAGGCGACAGATTATGCAAGAAGTTTTCAACACACACAAAAATAACAGTCGCTTATTTTACACTAAATTCTAGATTCTGATGTCAGCGTTTAATTTCTTTGTGTCATTTTATGATATATAAAACTAAACATGGACGTACGTAGATAATTCTGAAAATAATTTTAGGTAACTTTCCACCATAAGACATCGAGTGACGATTATTTTAAACCCGTATAATGAAACAGTTAGCTCTCCATACGAGTCTGGTGATTGAGGATGCTTAATACCCCATTTCTAATCCCCATTATACCAAACATGCTTGCCCTTTCCGCCACGGGGGCGTTATAATGTACGTTCAGTCCCACTATTCGTTTGTGAAATAATAGTCCAAGAGTTTGCTGTGGGCGATGTGGTGTTTATTATCTTTACTAGTCTTCGTGTAGCTTTGTGAGATCTAGAGAACCAAACCATTCTCCACAAATGATACTGAACCAGAACCACAAAGCGAACTGGTTTGCAACCACTTTGGCGAATTTATATCCAGACCGCCTTTTAGCTGTCTGCTCTGTTAACAATATTATGACTGAATTTTGCGAATGACGGCTGTGATAGGGAAAAACTGGTCAGTGAAAACTTTGAATTCTACAAAATTTTCAGGAAACTTTGGTCTCTTGATGTATAAGAAAAACATTGATTGACAGCTGAGGTTATCGGCATTTGTTTTCTTTAATGTCTAAAAGATCCCCAGAGGATTGTGATGAATTTCGTTTCGTTATAGAGACTTAGGAAACGGTTTTATTAAATTTGCAAACTTCGTATATTGATCGTGATCTCAACTGAACTGTCAACTTCATGGTAGCTTTTCGGACACTTGTTTGTTTACGACCTCATTTTGCAGTACAACGCGTTATAAATCAGAAGTGTTTACCTTTCATGCTGTCAAACTATCCACACCATAGACAAGATTCTTATGTTATCAACCTGTACTCTTTGAAAATTTGCAAATATTATTAAAATATCATTAAAAGCTCTAAGATTTTTAGAAATCGAAGCGAGTTGGGATTTCAAAAACTCTGTGTAAAAAAAACAACAATCTCAGATTCCAACCAAAGATTTTGTGAAAAGTGAAAAGGAAGTCTATAAAATCACAACAAATAATTGTTGACTAAGAGTAAAATATTTTTAAAATTCCGAACTTGTGTTCTGCAATGAAAAACGACTTTGAAATTCAAACAAAATTTTACAGTAGTCAACAAATAAAAACGTTTGCAAAACAAAAAGAAGAAATTCTATCCATCAATAAGAAAAAAAAATTCAAATTGAAACAAAGAACTTTAACTCGTCAATAAAGTATGTATTTTAAAATTTAAGGCCTTGGCATGGCCAGGTGGGTTAAGGGGTTCGGCTCGTAAGTTGAGTGTTGCGGATTCGAATCCCCGTCGCACCAAACATGCTCGCCCTTTCAGCCGTGGGGGCGTCATAATGTAACAGTCAATCCAACTATTCGTTGGTAAACAAGTAACCCATGAGTTGGCGGTGGGTGGTGATGACAAGCTGCCTTCCCTCTCTCACTTCAAAATTGGAGACAGCTAGCTCAAATAACCCCCGCGTAGCTTTGCGTGAAATTCCAAACCAAACATAATTTTAAATTTCAAAGAAAGAATACAACTTGTATTGAATTCAAAATCACGACAGATCTGTTTTTTTTATGGAACGATTTTCGGATGTTTTATAATTTCTTCGTATTTATATTTTACACACTAATAAAAATAACATCATCATTTTGGTTTATGTTGGTAATTTCATGAGTTATTTCACAAGCAAAGTTCACCAGTCGAAATGGAAGGTTTTTTAATGCGAGGCTACGAAAGTTTTCGAAGTGAACACAATAGTAAAGCTACGAAAGAAAATCCAGTCAAACACAATTACTGAAGAAGTGAGCGTATTGCAACTAAGTTGAGAGTACAAGAACAAGAGAGGTAGATGGAACACGTGAGTTATTGGCGTATCATTCAATAGATGTGGTTCAAAGTTATAAGAGTTCCAAATAATGTGATGACGTATGGGAATTAATGTTTTTAATATATCTTTTTTTATGATAAATGAGTTGATCAAACTCTTATTTATCTGTGAGACTGAAACCAAATGTTGCCTAGAGGAAGGAACACATAAATGAGGGAATGAAAGGCCTCGTATTCATCCTCAGTGTCTCTAATACAAATATCAGATAACTTTTGTCTCTTATATGTGCTTCACAATAATTAGATTTATCTGAGAAAAAATATCCAGTAAATAAAACCAAAAATTGCAGTTTGGGAGATCGAGAACCGATCCGTCTCCTGCTGGTACATCGGTAAGTCTACAGATTTACAATGCTGAATAAAATAAGGGGTTCCATTCCCCTCGGTGGACCCGGCTGATAGCCCGATGTGGCTATGCTGTAAGAGAAACACACACACACCGAGATCCGATCTTGTTCCAGATCCAACGAACAGTTTGTTTGTTGCCAGTTTATTCAAAGCTACACGAGGGCTATCTACGCTAGCTGTCCCTAATTTATCAGGGCAAGACGAGAGGGAAGGCAGCTTGTCATCACCACCCACCGCAAACCCTTGGGCTACTCTTTTACCAACGAATAGTGGGATTGACCAAAACATTATGACGCCCCCACGGCTGAAAGGGCGAGCATGTTTGGTGCGACGGGGATTCGAACCCGTGACCCTCAGATTACGAGTCAGGTGCCTTAACCACGCGACCATTAAAAAGAAAAGTGAATTAAGCAATGAAATCAGATTTGATTTGATCAAACATCTGGTGTTGAGCTTCCGGTAATATCGGGAATCAAACCGCGGACCCGTGCGGAATACGGCTAAAACACTGAATCTAAAAAAAACATGAATAATTAAATAGGCAGAAGCCCGACATTGAATTTGAAAGGAAATTCTCTTGAAAACATTTAAACTTAACATAGAAATGGAATTGAAACTGGTTTTAAAGGTGACTAACAACTAACACTGGATCGTAATAGAAACAGACTTTGAATCTGACATTGAATCAGAAGAGACACAGACCTTGAATCAGAATAGAAGTCTGTGTTAAATCGATGTCAAATAACCTAACAAATATTCTACTTTTTTTCATTTAAACAGATTTTAATATTTTACGAAAATAATTGAGATTTTTGAAGGCATGCAATAATTCTGTAGAATCCTTAAGTATATATATATGTTGGTATTCCATTATAGCTTTTAAAGGTCACTTTAATGACAGAAAATTGCACATGTGGTGGACAGAGCAGGTTTGTACTTTATAACAAACAACAACAGTTTTCTCTATTAAAGATTATCTGACTAAATTGGATTTCTTTGTCACAGTTTTGAGACATTATAAGAGGAATTGCAAACTGAAATGGATCAGGCTTAGTTTGTTGGTCAGCGGGCTGAAGAGGATGATAGGAGTCCACACTTTCAGCTATGCGTGTTGTGAAAATGACCCAAGTGCCAATAAAATGTGCACTCTCGCCAAGAATAGGTGACAGGTGCTGGTTCTTGTCAGCTGTCCAGAATTAGGGTTAGCTATGCCTGAACTTTGGCGTTTCTGACCTGATCGTTTAATCCAAAGATAAATAAATAAGATGTTCCGGTTAGAAGTATCAAACATAATTCTGACTTTTGAAGAAAAAAAAACTAACAATAAAATATGATAACTAACGTTAAGATAAATAAAAAAATGAAATCATAATGACATTGGAACTTGTACCGTTAGGCCTAGCTGATTGGATATCGATCATATAGTGTTAGGCCTAGCTGTTTGGATATCAATAATATAGTGTTAGGCCTAGCTGATTAGATGTCAATAATATAGTGTTAGGCCCAAGCTGATCGGATATCAATAATATAGTGTTAGGTCCAAGCTGATTGGATATCAATAATATAGTGTTAGGCCCAAGCTGATTGGATATCAATAATATAGTGTTAGGCCCAAGCTGATTGGATATCAATAATGTACTGTTAGGCCCAAACAAATTGGATATCAATAATATAGTGTTAGGCCCAAGCTAATTGGATATCAATAATATAGTGTTAGACCCAAGCTGATTGGATATCAATAACTTTCTTTTTTAGGCCTAGCTGGTTGGATATCAGTTTTTCTAATAAATGCTGAAAATTATTTATAAAAAATGGTAGCTACAAATATAATAAAATGAACGAACATTTTCTGAGTCATTATTAAAAACATTTAAATAAATGTTCCATGGGAATGGATAATTAAGACTATTTTTGACTTAACTGGCAAAAGAAATATTTGTATTTTTATATTCTAAAGATATAGGTGATGTATCAATTTATATACTTCCTAGGAAGTATATTAATTATAAACGTATCTTCCGGGAACTAACTCAGGTGTAAACATATTTTCTGGGAGGTTGTTAATTTATAAACGAAATTTCAAGGTTACTAGTAATTCAGGTGCACGCGTAAAAGTGACTGACCATTGCGCTTAGTGAAAACCGAAAAGTAATTACGTGCTGCCATCTCTTGACTTAGTGTAAAACTATATTACGAACTTTTATTAATTTAAAAGTAACGTTAGTAATACTGGAAAAACCGATATTTTAGGCGTGATTCGAAGTTGGTAATGTACAACTGAAGTGTGGATTACGTATTATATGCTTTTCTGCATTTGTTAAATTACTTGTTCAATTAAATGTATCAGAAACACTAAAGATGCTTACCCACAATTATCTCAATATCCGTTCAGAATCTGAAATAATTTCTTATACATTTTAAACTTCACTAACTGTCGTAAGAGGGCAGCAGCTACCACTGGCTGATTCGAACAATAATTTTTATTTTTTTTAGTAAAGCTGTCTCGTATGTGGGCCCCTCCGATAGTACAGCTGTATGTCTAGGGGTTTACAATGCTAAAATCAGGGGTTCGATTTCCCTCGATTGGCTCAGCAGATAGCCCGATGTAGCTTTGCTATAGGAAAACAGAAACGCACTCGTATGTGGCTCAACAGTAAGTCTAAGGCTTAAAACGTTAAAAATCGACGTTCGATAACCGCGTCAGGCGGAGAGCAATTGGCCAGTTGTATAGCTTTATACTTAAACACAAACACGGACAAACTGCGAATGGCCATCCTAAATGTTAAATTAATACAATAAAGACAACGCATCTAAAAGGCACCATCAGTGGCTAACAGTTGAACTACTATTGTCTGACTGCCACTCCTATAGTCGCACCTGCCGCGAAACACATGTTTATGACAGCATAACATGAACCATGAATCTTCCAAGTTGCACTCCAGGAATACTAACCATAGGCCACTCTTGTCACTCGAAATAAACATCGAATGTCCGTGGTAACTCACTTGAAGTAAAAATGTATTCTCAAGACGGCTGGTATGGGTATTAAAACTTTAATTAAAATAAAGTACAGAACAAATTTTTTAATCTTCTTAAGTCATCTTCAGGTAAATAAATGGAGTTTGCAAACTGTCTTTGTTAACCAGACGAGGAAGTAAGAAAGTCGAATATTTGTTCGGTGCTTTATTAAAGTTTTTAGCACCCGCACAAACCGTCTTGAGAATACATTTGTAAAATATATTTCTTATATCGGGTGTTCGGAAAGTCACTGTGCAGTTTTGTTTGTTAATAAATATATAAATGCGCAGTAACCCTGTAGAAGATTGTAGTAGTTAGCTATAAAATTATTACGTTTACAATAAAAATATTAAAAAAATCTCAAGATAAGTTTTCTGATAGGTCGTGATGCGCCCTCTATAGACGATATAGAAATACTTTAATTGCGTAGTTGGGTTTTTCTTATTAATTCTTTCAGACGTATCGAACTGGGATTCAGGAGGTCGCTTGTGACACTTTCAGCCGTAGATCTGTGAAAAAAGAATGACAGTAAATTCCGTTATATTGTTAAGAATAGTCACGTTAGGCGGGAGATGTTAACGATTTCTCGCCTCTTTTTTTAAATCTGGGTCTGACATGGCCTGGTGATTGTGGCGCATGATTCGCAATCTGCAGGTCACGGGTTCGAATCCCGTCACACCGAACATACTCGCTATATCAGCCATGGGAGCGTTATAATGTTACGATAATTTTTTCTATCCGTTGATAAACAAAAGTAGCCCAAATGTTGGCGGTGGGTGACGTTGACTAGTTGCCTTCTCTGTAGTCTTTCACTGCTGCATCAGGAACACTTCATCTCTTTTGAGGTTCTCTGTTAAAGCAGATGATATTTTAGTGTTCACTTAACTTTGATTGCCATTTGTTAATTATTGTCACGTGACAAAATTTAACCGTCAAGTTCGTGGTTACAGCTTCACTGGAAATGCTTAAATCGATTATAACCGAAGTTTCTTTGAAACTTTTGTTGAGAACAATCTGCTAGCTTCTGAAACTGATTAGTAAAAGGGACGTGGTCTGGCAAATCCGAGGATTGGTTGTTCGCGATCCGTTGCCTCAAAAACGTGCTCCGCATTTTAATACCTGGGTGAGTTATAAATAAGAGAGACGTGTACATTCCAGTCATCGGCCAAACAGCAGCATATCAGAGTTTGATACCTGCTGTCCCTCGGTTCAGCCATGCGCAAATAACATTCGTGTAGTTTTGTGCAAAGGTTCTTAAACGAACAAATAAGACCAGGTAAAATATTGTTTGTTTGTTTTTGGATTTCGCGCAATGTTACACGAAGGCCATCTGCGCTAGCCGTTTCTAATTTTGCAGTGTAAGACTAGAGGGAAGGCAACTAGTCAACACCACACAACGCTAATTCGTAGGCTACTCTTTTACCAACGAATATTAGGATTGATCGTCATGGTGTAACGCCCCCACTGTTGAAAGGGCAAGCATTTTTAGTGTGATGGAGATTCGAACCCGGGACTCTCAGATTACGAGTTGAACACCTTGACCAACTGGCCATGTCGGGCCTAACGTTGTTAGTACATAAAAGCACCACTTGGGGCGACTGAATTTTTTAATATTCGATTTGTTTCTTTTCCAAAAAAACAACGATTTTTGTTTGCAAATCTAATTTGAAATACTGGGACGTCAGAAGAAAACTTGTGCGGGGGTGTATGAAACGTCATAAAGGATGAACCAAAACAAAACAAAACCAGAGAAAAAGCAGACGTACAAACAAATGATGCGTCAACTTTCGAAATTAAAGAACGTTCTAGTTCCTTGTCGTTAGAAGACTGGCTACTTCAGTGAACACGTATACGTGGGAGTCATTTATTAACATCTGTAACTGACAATTCTCTTGTTACGTACCAGCACGTTGTTCGAAACACGGCATAATTCAACACAAGTAATTAATGTGTTTTTAAACCGAATATCACAGATATTTTTCTATCACTTGAAGAGCTGTCAGAGAAAGACATCTTCAGGCATAGTTGGAATTGTTTTGTATTGTGAGACTGTTTTTTTTTCATTTGTATCAGATGAAACACAAAAAGAAGCAAGACTCGAAACTATATATCACGACAAGGTTTTCATTGCGTTAAGTATGTAGGTGCGCGCGTGAGTACGTATATGTAGGTAGTAAAGTTAAAATTTACAATGGTATAAAGGTCATGGGGAAATTGGGAAAAAAAAAGACATGCTTTAATCGATTTTGCGAAGTGTCCGGGAAGTCTGGAATCGAACACCGTTTTTATCTTTTCTTAATTTCAGTACGCCCGGCACGGCCAGGTGGGTTAAGGCGTTCGACCCGTAATCCGAGGGTCGCGGGTTCGTTATAACATGACGGACAATCCCACTATTCGTTGGTAAAAGAGTTGGCGGTGGGTGTTGATGACTAGCTGCCTTCCCTCTAGTCTTACACTGCTAAATTAGGAACGGTTAGCACAGATAGCCCTCGTGTAGCTTTGCGCGAAATTCAAAAAACAAAAAAACAACTTAATTTCAGACACGTGACAGGTTATGGCGCTGCTAAATCACGTGAAGAAAGTTGAGTTGGTTCTGGTGTTATTCTGCACTCGTTTAGATTTGTAGAGTCTGGAGAATCTGCTGGAATCTGACAAACTGTTGAGACCACCGTGCATTAAATTAAAACTATAAATACCGAAACGTTAATGGTTTCTCTGGGCGTTTCAGACACTTCTCTGTAATTGTTTGAGTCTTGAAAGCTGATACAAGTATGTTTTTTTTTAATTTCGCACAAAGCTACTCGAGGGCTATCTGCGCTAGCCGTCCCTAATTTAGCAGTGTAACACTAGAGGAATGGCAGCTAGTCATCACCACCTACCGCCAACTCTTGGGCTACCCTTTTACCAACGAATAGTGAAATTGACCTTAAATTTATAACGCCCCCACGGCTGAAATGGTGAGCATGTTTGGTGCAAACGAGAATGTAGAATGTTTCCCAGTAAACAACGGTAAACGATGTTTACTGATATTAATAAAAAATAAACTGGTTGTCTTTCTTATTCTTGGGGATATGTCTGTTTCATAACATCAACGCTGCGTTAATATAGGTTATAGCAGTGAGAACGTTATATATTCTTTTGAAAAATTGATAAAAAAATAACAAAACATTTTGGTTTCTTGCTGTATAAAACCCCCTTACATATTAATGTAGTATTGCACTTTTGTTATAACAGATGGCGCTACTTTCAGATTTGTTTTTATAATTTGTAATGAATTTAAAAAATATTATTTATTAATTTTAAAGATATGAAAGGACTCTCTTGTTATACGTCCATAAAAACGTAGTAAATGCACAAGTTAGTAATAAATAAATAACCGTCTTATTGTTAATTTATATTTTAACTGTTGAAAGACCCAGTGACTTAGTTTCAATGGAATCTCTTGAAAAATACAAGATCAGAGAGAAAAGAACCCACATCCAAAAATAAGTTGTTGTTTTTTAAATAACAGATTTTGCAAACAGTAATGATAATTTAAGTATGTCATTTTTAAATCGTTATGTGAATTAGGCCTAACTTTTGTTTCCAAAAACTTGTATGTGTAACACTATGTAACAAAAATTTTAACTTTTTTCTTCTTCCTGGACAGAAAATATTATTTCCCAATTGCTTATGTCTAAAGTAAATGGAAAACACCTGTTTTTCTCTTCAAACTTTGCTTTTGTCACCTGGGTAATGAATTTTTCAAATTTACCCATTTCACAGAACATTCCAGGTAGATTCAGTACTGAGTAGGTGACAGAGAATTTTCTCAAACTTATAAGAACTTTCTAGAATGTTGTAGAACTTACGAAGAATTTTCAAGAACCTTTTATAATTTTTTAGAACTTTCTACCACTCACCACTTTAGTTCTAGCGGTCTAAGTGAACACATAGATCTATCTTATTTTATCAGAGATGGTACTAAGAAGCTGCAAACATTCTACAGACACATTCTGCAGTGTATGTGGCCATTTTATCAAGACAAGAGCGAAAGAGCACCCTGTGGCAGGATCTACTAAAATGTGTGAAGCCTACAAGACATATTTCGGCATGCCTATCGGGGATGAAAACAAACCCTGGGTCTCCAAGGAGGCTTTACCAAGTTTCCCTGATATCTTGCCTTTGGGACAGCAGGGACACCGCAGCGCACTACAACAGGAAGCACTGGCCACAACGGACTGAGTTCACTGGGGGAAGGCACAATGCCATGTGTGAACCACAAGTGGACCTCCAGATGGTGTTGTTCCCACAACGGCCCGAGTTCTCTAGGGGGGGAGGCACAATGCCATGTGTGAACCACAAGTGGACCTCCAGATGGTGTTGTTCCCACCATTACACAGGCCCCCCAGTGGCTCAGCGGTATGTCTGCGGACTTACACGCTAAAATCCGGGTTTCGATACCCGTGGTGAGCAGAGCACAGATAGCCCATTGTGTAGCTTTGTGCTTAATTCAAAACAACAACAAAACAACAACCACTGCACATAAAATTGGGTCTTACGAAACAATTTGTCACAGCTCTTGATGAGGAGTCTGCAGCCTTCAAGTACCTTCGAGACTTCTTCCCTAAGCTGTCTAAGGTAAAGGTCAAAGTTCGTGTCTTCGTTAGACCATAAAGAAGATTTTGGAGTACACAGAATTCCCCAAGAAGCTCAGAAGGAAGGAAAGAAAAGCTTGGGGCAGCTTTGTCACAGTGGTTTGGGGCTTCTTGGGCATTCACAAGGCCGAAAATTGTGTGTAACTGGTTGAGGTTCTGGTGAAGATCTATGGCAAAATGGACTGCAGGGTGTCCATGAAAGTCCATATCCTTGACGTTCATCTTGATAAATTCAAGGATAACATGGGAACATACTGAGAGGAGTGCTTCCACCAAGATATACTGGACTTTGAACGTCGCTGCCAAGGAACGTATAACGAAAACATGATGGGAGACTGTATTTGAGGGCTGATACGTGAAAGTGATTTACATTACAGTCACAAATCTTGAAAAAACTACTCACTTCTAAACATTTTTGTGGAACTTTAGTATAAATACATGTAAATCTCGATTTATATGTTGTTTTATTCAGACCTTATGTAAATTAAAATGTACAAATTTGTCCGTTTATACACATAAAATAAGTTAATTTCTAAATTTTATTATCCAGGTCGCAAAAACAAAGTTTGAAGGGAATAATGGCCATTTTGTGTACTTTTACAACATAAGCAATTAAGAAATAACACAAAATATCCAGAAACATAATTTGTGTTACACAGTGTAATCAATTAACCCAATGAACTTAATTAAAATGTAACGTTCTTAAGCTGTTCGGTGTCCCCCCCCATGATTTTGAGGACTTTTTCCTTAAATACAAAAATATTCACCAATATTTTGACCAGTTCACAGGATTTCGGTAAACAACTCGAGCTATTTTAACCAACACACAACAGTTACGTTTTTCAATTTTCCCCGGAAAACTGAAATGCGACTTTAACCTCGCGCATGCTCAGTTTGAACCACAGTGTCCCTTTTTACCACCTGCTCTAGTTTTAAAACGATTCCTTCTTCTAACACAATCGTTGCCATGGTAATAAATATCGTTTCCTGCTGTGTTATGCAGATTACCACTGTAGGAGTTGTTGTTTCTCATCAAGCAAAACTGGAAGGATATTCAGAATGTGGGTCCAATCATCCTTTCTTTTAATTTCCCTCTGGACACCCGAGTACAGCCGACTATCTCAGTACGAATAGAACTTCCTGTTGAGCAAAGTAAATTTTAATAAATCGTTTGTGTTGAATGTGAAAGTTTTCACATCACACCATAATCGAAGAAGAAGGTGGACTTAACACAACCATATAATAAAAACTTTATCTTTCCCACTTAACATTCTCCTGCATATTGCATGAGATATATTTCACAGAGGGCGCTCTATGCACTTGGATAACCAAGAATTATCCTGTTAAAAGAACTTGTACCATAATATAGTAAACTGTACCATCCAGTACCTCGCGACACCTGAAACATGTACTTTATATAAATCTGTTAGCCCCGGCATGGCCAGGTGGTTAAGGCGTTCGACTCGTAATCTGAGGGTTTCGGGTTCGAATCACCGTTACACAAAACATGCTTGCCCTTTCAGCTGTGGGTGTGTTATAACGTGACGATCTATCCCATTATTCATTGGTAAAAGAGTAGCCCAAGAGTTGGCGGTGGGTGGTGATGACTATCTACCTTCCCTCTAGTCTTACACTGCTAAATTAGAAACGGCTCGCGCAGATAGCCCTCGAGTAGCTTTGCGCGAATTTACAAAACAGATTAGTTCGAAACTAATGTTGTGGTTTTATTTTTGCTAATTAATTTGCTTGTTTTGAATTTCGCACAAAGCTATTCGAGGGCTATCTGCGCGAGCCGTTTCTAATTTAGCAGAGAAAGTAGCTAGTCATCACCACCCACTGCCAACTCTTGGGCTACTCTTTTTCTTTGTTTTTTGAATTTCGCACAAAGCTACTCGAGGGCTGTCTGTGCTAGCCGTCCCTAATTTAGCTGTGTAAGACTAGAG
The DNA here is from genome assembly GCA_011833715.1 of Carcinoscorpius rotundicauda. NCBI lineage: Eukaryota > Metazoa > Arthropoda > Merostomata > Xiphosura > Limulidae > Carcinoscorpius > Carcinoscorpius rotundicauda. Next base: position 68,883,779 of record CM022400.1, read on the forward strand.
GGAAGGCAGCTGGTCATCACTACTCACCGCCAACTCTTGGGCTACTCTTTTACCAACGAATAATGGGATTGACCGTTACATTATAACGCTCCACAGCTGAAAGGGCGAACATATTTGGCGAGACGGGGATGCGAACCCGCGACTCTCAGATTACGAGTCGCACACCTTTACCCACTTGGCCATGCCGAGGCCTTTCTGCTAATTAAAAACAAGATGAAACCTTCATACAGCTATGATGAATCAGAAAATGCGTGTTAGATGTAAAACATATCAAAGTTCACAATGAAAATGTCTTTAAAAGAAACACAAGTTACGATAACAAAAACAGTCATTTTCGTAGATGTCATGTGATATTGTTTAGATTTATTATCGGTTACGAGAAAAACGCTTTACGTAATTGGTTTTTATGACATATTTAGTTCGTAAATTAATTTACCGACTGAATAAAAATTAAAGTTTTTTTTTACACGTTAACTCGAATTTGCTAACATTAACATGCTCGTGTCTGCAGATAACTCGGGAAACAAACGCTACGATATTAACAAATACGTCATATCCGACAGAAAACATTCGCAGCAGCATCGCGTGCATGACGTGTGTGTGTATGCGTGGAATAATTCACACCCCACCAGAAACCTACGCCCTGTAATTGGGGGTCTGGGAATTGTAGAGAATATGGTGATATAGTGCGACCCACTGTTGGCATTAATCACTTAACATCAAAATTTACATTTCGTGGAATTAGAAACAGTGCGCGATAAGAAGTAGACCGCAAAAATAACATCCTTCACGTGCGTTCCGAAACGCAACATTTGGTGGTTGGTTGATTATTGATACTACTAGGATTAATTAAAGATGGAATCTTCGTACAAAACAACACTGATTAGTGTCGGTATCACTCGCCAGGATGTACATCCGGGAAACCACAGTAAACTAACCAATACTGAATGTCAGACTTCTGATTATCTTCTGAGTACGATGTACCTGATAGTAGAAGTAACATCCCTGTTTAAACTGAAGAAGAGATGTATTTGTGTGTATGATGTACCTGATAGTAGAAGTAACATCCCTGTTTAAACTGAAGAAGAGATGTATTTGTGTGTATGATGTACCTGATAATAGAAGTAACATCCTATTTAATGTTCAGTTGAGATGTATCTTTGTGTGTGGTGTACCTGATAATAGAAGTAACATCCTGTTTAACGTTCAGAAGAGATGTATCTTTGTGTATGGTGTACCTGATAATAGAAGTAACATCCTGTTTAATGTTCAGAAGAGATGTATCTGTGTTATACTATTCGTGGAAGTGTTAGTGAGAAACTGGGTTAATTTCACCTCAGAGGAAACTCGAACGTTTCACCCTCTTGATGTCAAACAAAATTAAAATAACTTGTGGACAGTGTGTTTGGTCTGCTCTTTATGTCGTGTAGTTTTCCACTCGTCAGATTTTCAAATAAATGTTTTGAGTTTTTCACTGGTCATAGTTTCAAATTAATGTCCTGTAGAGTTTTTGACTACTGTGTTTCTTAGTGTCAGACTTCACCAATATTTTCATACTACTGTTATGTGTGTTTTGGACCACGCCTACTCTCACTGCTGCTGACATTCTAAGTGTGGTCCAGGGTTTGAGACAACTTCTATTTGACGTTTTTATGCACTAGGACGCAGTTACTATGTGTATTGTAACAGATAGCTTATTCGTGGTGGATCTCACATGTTCCTTGTTAGCAGGTACAGGAAGCAAGTGAACAGATAAAACTAACATCAGTGTTCAGTGTATAAATACATTTCACACAGAAGTTTTAAAATACATTTAGTTTGATGTATGTATTCCTTATTTCGGCGAGGTTAGTCTTATTTTGTTATTTTTTATGAAAGAAATGAGTAGATTGGTACGTGTGTGGTAAAACAACAAAATTTGAATCATTGGAAAAACATTTATCAAAATATTTATGATGGTCGGTTTGAATAAACCTCGTTAACTCGAGCAATTTAACACACAATGACTCACGTGGTGAACACACATTAAAATTGAGCCCCGCTTCTTGTTTGTTTTGAATTTCGCGCAAAGATACTCGAGGGTTATCTGCGCTAGCCGTCCCTAATTTAGCAGTGTAAGACTAAAGGGAAGGCAGCTGGTCATCACCACCCACCGCCAACTCTTGGGCTACTCTTTTACCAATGAATAGTGGGATTGACTGTCACATAATAACTTTCCTACGACTGATAGGGCGAGCATGTTTGGTGCGACCGGGATTCGAATCCGCGATCCGAGAATTACGAGTCGAACACCTTAACACGCATGCCGGGCCGAGTCCCGCTTCAGTCACATGGTGAGCACACATTAAAGGTGGAACGAGCGAAAGTTACGTGGACAGTCAAAGGCTTTTTCAGTTGACAAACATTTACAGATTTAACTAATTAAAACAAATTAAGGTTTTATCGCATGAAGTCAAATAATTCCCGTCTTTGATAAATAAACCTCGTATTTAAAAACATAATGAAGTTAAAGTCGTTTGGAGAGCTTGGCCTAAACCCCAGCAACTTGAAATCGCTGTGACAACTGACGAACACATAAAAAACACTATAATTTCAGACCAAAGTTGAGAAGGCTTAACACGATCTGTGTTATTTGTGCTTTGTCCAGCACGGGTATCGAAACCCGGTGAGACCTAATGGTGAGCTACTGAAGGGGAGTGGTTAACTCATTCGCAATCTGAGGGTCATGAGTTCGAATCTCATCTCCAAGCATGTTCATCACATTTAGCCGTTGGGTTTTTATAACATGATGTCCACTTCCAATACTCTTTATTAAAGAAAATCTCGAGAGTTGGCGGTGAGCGCTGCTAATTTGTATACCTTTCTTCTATCAGCAGTGTCAACCTTCATGTAGCTTTGTGCGAAATTTAATAAAGGTCCAACTGTGTACTCTTAATAACGGAACAAAAATACATCTCGTCAACAAACGACGATTTCTTGTACGTATGGAAAACATAAAAGCGATGGTTAAAAAATTACGGATGGAATAACTTTAAACATTTTTGGAAAGAGTTAAACTATGTGTTTATTACAGTTAATAACACAACAATCATGACACACATATCACATAAAAAGATTAAATATTCGTAAAACAATTAGCTCAAGCCTTCCGGGCCCGGCCTGGCCAGGTGGGTTAAGGCGAGCGACTCGTAATTTGAGGGCGGCGGGTTCAGATCCCCGTCACACCAAACATGCTCGCCCTTTAAGCTGATGGGGCGTTATAATGTGACGGTTAATCCTACTATTCGTTGGTAAAAGAGTAGTCCAAGTGTTGGCGGTGGGTGGTGATGACCAGCTGCCTTACCTCTGTCTGGTCTTACTCTGCTAAATTAGGGACGGCTAGCGCAGATAGCTCTCGAGTAGCTTTGCGCGACATTCAAAAAACAAACAGTTAATTTCGTGTTGTGGTTAATGTGACTTTTACACCTAATTTAGGTAACTGTCCATTTTTAGTATCTCTTTCAGTTTTCTGGCATTGAACCAGAAAGTACATAATTACGCTTTCCTTTGGTTCGCGCTGTGAAATATTGTGTAATCAATTTCAGTTTTAGTAACACGTGGCTTACTCGGTGAAGAAGTGAAACCGTGAGTTTGAATACCGTTTCAGTCAAAACTGCCCTTATAATCTCTGGTATACACTGAAGTATGTGCGCTGATCCACGTGGCTCCTGGTTTATTTCGGTAATTATCTCTACAATCAGTCGGTATTCACAGTTCTTTAATGTTCTATGGACTGACGAAGCTTCTGCGCCTATAGAGAACCCTTCCTGATACCAGGCTCGCTGCAGAGGGTCATCTCGAAGCCAAACAGAAGATGGGAGTGTTACGTATTCTCATAATAATAAAGAAAGTGTACAGAGAAATATAACAGAATACAAAGGTTTGAGACATTATATTTATCTGAAAAACTTATTTTTTGTAAATATTCGTTTTATGTCAGATTCCAACAAACTATTCTCTATTCTTTAAAAACGTTTTATATAAAACTCTCTGAAAAGGGAAGGAAAACCGACTAAAAGCAACAAAATGTTTTGCATTAGCTTTTTTTGTAAGTTTTATCTTCTTTTTCTCCTCAGGGTTTCTCTATTCGTTCCTTTTGTAAGACTTTCTGAAAGTCTGTTAAAAATATTCATGGAATACGAAAGTAGATATTTCTTGAAGAATTAATCTGTTTTTCTACTTGAAAACGAACTTTTAAGTTCGTGCTGTGTTACACACGAAGAATGAGTTGTTTTTACTTGGGTTTTTAGTTCGTGATGAATATTGAATTTGCGTTGCTTTGGCTCACTTTGTGAGAAGCCTCGTTCCCTGCCAGATTTGGAACGAAGCTTTTCACACCGAAGCTTCCGGAGTTAGAATAGTTTCAGTGCTGCGTAGTTGTTTTGTCATTTCCAGTTATCTGACTACGCCATTAAACGGTTGTTTCCTTAGCTCTTAAAGATCAGTTAAAGATATGTTCTTTGTAAGAAAGGCTTAGCATTTTGTCACTCATTGTAAGAAAGGCTTAGCAGTCTGTCACTCATTGTAAGAAAGGCTTAGCAGTTTGCCACTCATTGTAAGAAAGGCTTAGCAGTCTGCCACTAATTGTAAGAAAGGCTTAACAGTTTGTCATTCATTGTAAGAAAGGCTTAGCAGTCTGTCACTCATTGTAAGAAAGGCTTAGCAGTCTGTAACTCATTGTAAGAAAGGCTTAGCAGTTTGTCACTCATTGTAAGAAAGGCTTAGCACTTTGTCAATCATTGTAAGAAAGGCTTAGCAGTCTGCCACTCATTGTCAGAAAGGCTTAGCAGTTTGTCATTCATTATAAGAAAGGCTTAGCAGTCTGTCACTCATTGTAAGAAAGGGTTAGCAGTCTGCCACTCATTGTAAGAAGGATTAGCAGTCTGTTACTTATGAGTCTTTGAAATCTGTTTATCGTCGTGGATTTTTACATATTTAATGATTAGAATATCCAGCTGTACATTAGATGGTCTACGATTTGAGTCGCGACATGTTGCTGAATACGCTCCACACTTTTAGCTCTGGAGTATTATAAGTGTAACAGTAATTTCTACTACTTTGTTAGGTGCTGGCATACAATATGCAGCTGGTCCTGTTCCCTGATTTCTTTCATCGTAGGGAGTCGTGTGTTCAGCACACCGAAATGCGCACTGAACTGGCAAAGGCTCGATCCGTGAAAGTTTGCTAAATACGCTACGTACTTTCAACTTTGGGGAGATGTTATAATTGTAACAGTTATTCTTGCTATTCGATTAACAAATCCAAATTGGTGGGGTGCTTTCCTGAAACCTTGGCTGCTTTATGTCGTTCGAGGGGGCGCGGTATTGTTTTCAATACTTACACTGTTAGCCTACCAGAAAATGTTACATCAATAACCACACGACTTCTAGGAACATACTGTAAAGTAAATAATAGTGTAACACCATAACTAAACATAACTGCTACCAGATGGCGCTGCGTTAAAATATCGACATACCAAAATGCTTAGGTAACACCAACTTTAAAAAAAATGTTTTAACCTAGAGTTTGTTTGTTGTAAGAGATGTAACTACAATATTCGCCCTATTTATTTCTAATCAAACCCTAACAATGCATCTACTACCTAAATCGAATATCAACCAGTTTTCGCTGTCATCTCGTGTCTTATATGTTAACGCCGGATGTGAACTTTTGTTTGTCCTTTTCGGACTATAAGTCTGAAGATTCGTGTTTCGCTTCACTTTATCGCAGAATAGCTGTCCATGCTTTGAGACCGAGGTTTTCGTTATAAGAGTGACAGTTAAATCCCACCATTCGGTGAAACAAGAATTGACCAAGAGTTGGCGGTGGGTACTGCTGATTGAAGGTCTCCCTCTGGTCTGTCAGTTCAAAGCTAAGGATATCCACTCGAAGATAACATTTTTCTTGTGTCTTTATTTTAAATTCGGAAACGAAAACAAAAGATTTCTCGTGATAACATTTAAATTTTAATTTACAGGAGATCTAGAGGGCGTTTATTGTGTTTGTGTGTGTTTAATTCGTGATCACACAAGTCGATATTACACCAATTCTGTTAAACTGATTCGTCTGAGTGTTATTTTAGTGAACCTTTACGATCCACTTTTTGTCACGTTGTAACACACACAGAGTTGCAAAAAGACATTTTAAAGAGGTAAAAAGTGTACAGATTGCGTAGTCTGATATAAAATTTCTTGTTGAATTATTTTAAAAACGTACTAACACACGCTACTTTTCCCTGAGGCTTAGCTTAAACCTCGTGCACAGACCACAGACACGATTCTATTCAGGTACTAAATATTTAATTTATCTGCCCCTGTATATCTCCTTTCTCCTCATGAGCATCAAGACCATTACTCGTAAGTAGTTACTTCGTGGGTAATTCATAAAGAGAAACGAACTACTTAAAGGAACGTGTGTGTGTTTTTATTACATTAGCAGTTTCTCCCCCCCTTCATTTCTGAGATTTAATAATTCAGTGTTAATGCGTTATTTTCCATATTCTATTACTCAGTTTGTTCGGTATTAAAAATGTTCCCCTAAAAAACTGTTCCGTTTTATGAAATCTGTTGAATTGAAGTAACAGAACATTCGAGAAATTTTCCGAGCACGTGGAGTTTTCGGATGGACTTCAATTATCTTGAGAGTTTAGAAGTCTGTTTTCCATGGAATGGAATTGTTTTCTCTACACCACTGTTATACCACGTCGACCTCATTAGTGTTGTTACAAGATGTGTCTTGGTTATGTCAGAGGTGTGTGCTATCAGTGTTGTTGTTAAAACTATCACTGACTATCATGGACACCACCTAATCCCATGATGGTTCTACGGTAATGGGCTTATTATGCTAGAATTCAAAGTTCAATCCCCGCCATCACATATACCTCTAGGCATTTCAAGGTGAATCTCGGCTCTTAAACCCCATCCCATGTCCCTTTTGGCGAAGTGGTAAGCCGGATAGGTTTATAACACTAGTATTCGAGTTTCGATCTCACCCGAAGCACTGTGTCAGAACAGGTTCTAACACTAGTATTCGAGTTTCGATCTCACCCGAAGCACTGTGTCAGAACAGGTTCTTGGTGTGAAGTTTACACACGTTATTCATGAATTATTTGTTGGCGGAACTTTAAGTTCTGTTAACTTCCTTTCTCATTTTGATAAGGTGTTTAATGTCGGATTCTAGACCAAGATATCTAGAAAGTCTAGCAGAATTTCTAAATACCTGTAAACTGTGCAGTATATTCTGAATAAGATAAAACACAGAAAGATGTGAACCAAAACCCCACTAAAGTGATGCACAGAAAGATGTGAACTAAACTAAACCCCACTAAAGTGACACACAGAAATATGTGAACTAAAACCCCAATAAAGTGACTCACAGAAATATGTGAACTAAACCCCACTTAAGTGACACACAGAAAGATGTGAACTAAACCCCACTAAAGTGACACATAGAAAGATGCGAACTAAAACCCCAATAAAGTGACACACAAAAACGTCAGATAAAATCTCACCAAAGTGACACACAGAAAGGTGTTGAATATTGTATTTTCAAAACTTGCCTTTTAAACAATAATAAAACTTTTTTATTCTGTTCTTAAAGTTTGGGTAAGATATAAACAACATTAGTTTTGGATCAAACTGGTTTCCTCGAATAAAATGTTTAACACTTGAGACGTCAGATAATAATTATATTAACATACTGAGTGACGGTATAATAGTAATACGTATATAGTTTACGGTTTGCAATTCTAATCTTATTAGAATACGGTATAATATCAGTAAACATTGCCAGTTTGGTATCAGAATTAATGTACGTTTCATCAGATGGAACTCGTTAGGTTGACTTAAGTAATTCAGTTATGATTTTCAGCTGTATTGTGCATAAGCTGGCTAAACATTGAACTATAAGTTTACACAGGAGGCTGTCTTCATTCAAGGATGTACAATTGACTGTGTCTCCAGCAATGGCAAACAATAAACCTTCGAAGTTCTCGATTCGTTTAAGACTGAAATTAGGTTTAAGGGAACCACCGCCAGTAAAGGTCTAACGACAAATTCTCAAACTATACTTTACCAGAACAACAGCTTACGTTTGTCAAATATTAATTGTTTGTAGCCTTAATTATTATGTTAAACTTGAAATGGTGTTAACCCTACTGCGTGTAACTTATATTGTAGGCTTAGTTATTATGTTAAACCTAACACGATATTAACCCTACTACGTATAACCTACAGTTGTGGTCTTAATTATTGTATAAAACCTAACATGATTTTTAATTCTAATGTGAGTAATCAATAGCTTCAGCCATGCAAATAAAATAATTACGTCTACGTAGCTTATCATATTATAGAGGGCGCAAGAAAGGGATTCTTGATACATCGAAAGTCCTAAATCTTGTTAGTGGTGGTATTTAGACAGAAAACTTCACAATGAGTTATTAAAACCCGTTTTTTGGTTTGTAAACCCTCAAAGCTCATCTAATCCATTTTACTTTTAATATGGCGTGATTTTGTCAGCTTAGCTACTCGTACGAATTTTTTTTTCTAGGCAGAATTTAATTTTTTCTTTTAAATATCCTAACAACTAATTATTCACTAATTTAGCGTAATAGATGAAATTTTACAATCGCCTTCATAAGGATTGTAACACAGATGGATTTCTACGTGTTTACGATTCAATATGATGACTGTTACAAAACAAAAGGTTAAGATGCAGCTTCTAATGAGGCCGAATAGAATAGTCGTTATGTCACAGTTATTTTTCTTCTGCGTCAGCCACTTTAGAGAAACAAGTTATCAAAGAAGATAGTTGCAATCCGGTTAACTCTGTATTTACTGATGGGATTCATTATGAATATGAGTTCCGTGAAATCAATGACTCTTTGGGAGTTTTACCAGAAAGTAAAATGTTTAAAACGTATCTCTCCTCCCCCCACTCACTTTGGAACACGTGTTTTATATTTTGTTTCGTAAGACGTTGATGCTTTTAGGCTTTCCACTCAGTGGTGTAGTGATATGTCTGCGGACACACAACCAAATAATAGTGACACGCTGGTATATAACTTTCAGGCACATTTTTTCAGCTTATACTAAATACATAGTCAATTCCTTTCAACTATCCCTCAAAGCAAGCTAAATTACTTAGAGCAAAACTAAAAACCAACCTGATACGGTTTATAGCTAATTAAATACACTGTTCTTACTTATAAGGCTGACATTTCGCTGTTCCATTTGTTCGGTACACTCCCTTTTTAACAACACCTCAGTTGTCAGTCCAAATGACATCTAAGTTTAACCCCGTCTGGAGATTTATGTAGATTTTTAATCCATACTCTAAGTTAATACGTATCAATGTCTGTGATAAAGACAATTGTATCCTCCCAGTGGCTCAGCGGTAAGTCTGAAGGCTTGTAACCCTAAAAACCAGGTTTTGATACACGCGGTGGGCACAGCGCAGATAGCCCATCGTGTGGCTTAGTGCTTATATCCTAACAAACAAATAGAAAGGATACTTTCAAAGGTCATCGTGAAACGTTATCTTGACCTAATGCATTTTAACTTTCTAAACTGTATACAGAGAATCATTCTCAGTGGAAACGTCTCGTACAGGGCCCGGCACGGCCAATTGGTTGTGGTTATGGTGCTTGACACGTAATTTGAATATCGATGGTTCGAATCCTTGTCGCACCAAACATACTCGCGCTTTCAACCTTGGAGAGGATATAATATGTCAGTCAATCCCACTATTCATCAGTAAAATAGTAGTCCAAGAGTTGACGGTGGGTGTTAGTTACTAGCTACCTTCCTTTTAGTCTTACACTGCTAAATTGGGAACGGCTAGAGCAGATAGGCCTCATGTAGCTTTTTGCGAAATTCACAAATAAAGATTTTGTATTAGTCAAAGGTTTACAGTAAATTAATCTTGGTTAAAAAGGTTTGTCTTTAAGAAATATTTCTTAGCACATCTTCTGACCAGGTCGAAAATATTTACGGTGAAAGCTTTATATAAACATTAAATTATATACGCGAAACATATTATACCAAACAACTCTTCGGTTGTATTGTGTCACACGTTATGTTTGTTTCTCTTCAATTGGGCCCGGCATGGCCAAAAGTGTTAAGGCGTGTGACTCGTAATTTGAGGGTCGCGGGTTCGCATCCCCTTCGCGCCAAACATTCTCGCCCTTTCGGCCGTGGAGGCGTTATAATGTGACGGTCAATTCCACTATTCGTTGGTAAAAGAGTAGCCCAAGAGTTGGCGGTGGGTGGTGATGACTAGCTGCCTTCCATCTAGTCTTACACTGCTAAATTCCGGACGGCTAGCATTGTTAGCTCTCGAGTAGCTTTGTGCAAGATTCAAAAAAACAAATAAGTCTCTCCTATTGTGTTGTATCAGAGTTGCTTTATAAATAACAAAGAGTTAAATATATTGAATGATAGAAGACACTTCTCAGCAGGATAATAGTACAGAATTACAAGAAATTTCGAGGCAGAATGAATGATTTCCGTGACACTAATGGCCTCTTACATAAATTCTGTCATAACAATAGCAAGAATAGACATTTTTATACAAATTGTAGTCAATGTCTAAACGAATTCCTACGTCAATGAATCCTAAGGCTAGGACAGAGCCCCTATGTTAAATATCACATTTTAACCATTTATAATTTTAAAAGTTCCAACAAGAAAGGGAAAATATAACCAGTCAGCATCGCTCGCGCCTGTGGACTAGTTATAATGTAATAAGCAGCGTGTCTGGTATCGAACCTTAGATCATTCGATCCGTTTCCTGGCATTCTAACTGATAAGTAATGACCATTCGTAAAATAAAGAGCACATCACACGCCCCGTGTTTTTCTTCTCAGATGGTTATGGTGTCTGGACTAGACGTAGCCTAGAGGTTAGTGTGACGTGTCTATAATTCCGAAGATGCATGTATCGCACCGACCTGTGGTTACAAAAAGAAAATGCGTCCCTTAGTTTGGGTCCAAGAGGAGACAATAAGGGTGACAGTGAAATACCACTATTCGGTCCGACAAGAATATGTATCGTTCATATCGTAATAATGTATTGATTATTATATGATAATTAGTTCTGAATCAATATTTAGTATGTAGCAACGTTCAGTTCTTAATGTAATAGTTACTATGTAGTGACGTTCAGTTCTTAATGTAATAGTTACTATGTAGTGACGTTCAGTTCTTAATGTAATAGTTATTATGTAGTAACGTTCAGTTTTTAATGTAATAGTTACTATGTAGTGACGTTCAGTTCTTAATGTAGTAGTTACTATGTAGTGACGTTCAGTTCTTAATGTAATAGTTACTATGTAGTGACGTTCAGTTCTTAATGTAGTAGTTACTATGTAGCAACGTTCAGTTATTAATGTAATAGTTATTATGTAGTAACGTTCAGTTCTTAATGTAATAGTTATTATGTAGTAACGTTCAGTTTTTAATGTAATAGTTACTATGTAGCAACGTTCAGTTCTTAATGTAATAGTTACTATGTAGTGACGTTCAGTTCTTAATGTAATAGTTACTATGTAGTGACGTTCAGTTCTTAATGTAATAGTTATTATGTAGTAACGTTCAGTTCTTAATGTAATAGTTACTATGTAGTAACGTTCAGTTCTTAATGTAATAGTTACTATGTAGTAACGTTCAGTTCTTAATGTAATAGTTACTATGTAGTAACGTTCAGTTCTTAATGTAATAGTTACTATGTAGTGACGTTCAGTTCTTAATGTAATAGTTATTATGTAGTAACGTTCAGTTCTTAATGTAATAGTTACTATGTAGTAACGTTCAGTTCTTAATGTAATAGTTACTATGTTGTGACGTTCAGTTCTTAATTGAATAGTTACTATGTAGTAACGTTCAGTTCTGAATGTAATATTTACTACGTAGTAACGTTCAGTTCTGAATGTAATATTTACAACGTAGTAAGGTTTAGTTTTGAATGTAATAGTATGTAGTAACGCTCAATTTCCAAATTTAGTTTGGATGCGTTCTTTCAAATGTTGTAATAACACTGAAAACATTAGCTCAGAAACCGGTGATCGTTACGTGAAAGAAAACGGTTTTATTGCTTACTCGGTATGTGAAACCCTGGCCCTAAAATAAAGTATTTCAAAGTCTACCCCTTTATTTCTACTAGCTAGCTTCCTGTTCGAATGGGGCAAATTAGTCATTAGAAACGAATAAAGTGTGGTGCTTAGCGGGGAAGTAAGCTTTGTATAGCACTCATATTTGCGATTCGTTCAATTTATAGGCTGTAACTTAGGCTCGCTTGGGCCTTGTCATAAAAGGACTTCATAGTGTTTATTTAAGAGTCAGTAGTCTTAACGTCCTTATTATATTCTGCGTAACGGAAGTTACGTTTTTTTTTTCTGTTACCATCTTGCATGTATTAACACAGTAGAACTTGATGTATCAGAGCTCGAGGAACAACAGTTAAGCCTAAAATAAGTTTCACAAAACTTTAATATTCGTCATGTTTCTGTAATAGAGTCGTGTATCACTTGATATCAGAGAACGTATTGTAAACCTGGAGAAAAGGCTCACCCCTCGTCAAAGGAAAGAAAGTTCCACGTGGATGAAAACAATCCAATTATTGAAACAATTCCAATTTCTCCAACTCCATTATTTATTTATTTTCGACGAAAATCCCAGGTTGCTCTACCCTTTACCCTTCATTTCAAACTTCTATGTAAAACATATCTATGCATTGAAGCAGTAGTGAAGAGGTGAGTGATTACTGGGGGTCGAATGGTTAGGTAGGCCACTGGAAGGGTTTTATGTTGCCAGACAACATCAGCTCGAGCAACAGAGGCCACGAAGTTTACCATCTTTCATATCTGTGTCTCGTGGATACAAATTGCGGCTACGTATATTACGCTGTCAGTTCCCGCCAAATTGTCTAAACGTTTAATGAGTCGGGCCGGCATGGCCAGGTGGTTAGGGCACTCGACTTGTAATCGAAGGGTCGCGGGTTCGAATCCCCGTCACACCAAACATGCTCGTCCTTTTAACCGTGGGGGCGTTATAATGTGACAGTCAATCCCACTATTCGTTGGTAAAAGAGTAACCCAAGAATTGCTAAATTAGGGAAGGATAGCGCAGATAGTCCTCGTGTAGCTTTGTGCGAAATTTTAAAATAAACAAACGTCGTATGAGACCAAGAGAATGCATGGGAAGAGAGCCCGTGATGGTCTGGGCTTCTGTTTCCAGCTCTCCACAAACTAAAAATCTAAGTAATTATTTAAATAAAACTACTAAAAACAGAATTCCGGGCATGGCTCAGTGATAAGCATACAAGGAGTGCAAATCCAAGAGTTGATGGTTCGCGTTCCGTTGTTGCTAAAATGTGCTCCCCTTTTTTGAGGCCATGAACGCATTATGAGAGTGACAGCAAACACACCAAGCTAAAAACGGAATTATTCAATTTTGTATTCCGTGTAATGATTACACTTTTGATGTATTTTAAAAGTAAAACCTAGTTTTTGTTCGTAATTTGAGCTTTAACATTGATTCACGTGCAAACCTTCGAACACCCTCCCTGCCCCCTAGCGGCTCAGCTGAACGTCTCTTAGCTTATGACACTACAAATCGTGCTCAGACACCCGTAATGGGCACATCTTAAATAGCCCATCGTGAATAGCTTTGTACAAGCAGACAAATAAAAAACAACCTTTTTGGTTGTCTTTAAGCTTGAAGTCTAAATTTCGGGGTTCGATCCCTTTGATGACGGACAATTCAAGCAACCCACTGTGCAGTATTTCCTCTGACGGAAAATTCTTCAGTTTTAGAATTTGATGACAAATACTGCAGGAGTGACTGTTATAAATAAAAAGAAACACCTTAATCTAACAACAACTTACTCTAAAAGAAGCCTGCACGTACAGATATGAAAATGTTCAACTCACAAGAGTATGGTTTCTTTGAGTTTCTCATAAGAAATCCTACAACAGGAAGATGAGAAAATATTTTCTGTACCAGATAATAACATTACGTTTTGCCCTGTTCTAATTTACTCTTCACCGGATGCGTGATGAGACGTGGCTGAAATAGACACGAGCGAGCACGTGGTTTGATAGTCTGTTTCATTTTCTTATTAACAAACAACGATTCACCAACGAACCCTGTTAGTGTCAGTTCGACACGGCTCTGCATTCAGATCGTGACTTTAAGAAAATATCGAACCGAAAATCACGTGCAGGTTTTCGAACGGAACGAAAAGGTTTGGTTGTCGTTCAGAATTATGTGATAAAAGTAAACGACGGTTGACGTAAAGGAAGTGGTTTAACAAAACCAGACACTTCTATCAAGCTGCATATTCGACTTAGTAAAAACTTTGTAAGTTACGTGTTATGAATCAGTTACGTCCTGTAACGTTCAGAACTGAAACATTTCATTAAGTTTTTGTAATGCTTAGAACTGAACAGTTGGTACTCTAATGTTCAGATCTGGACAGTTCAGTTGGATACTGTGATAGTATCATCTACAGTTTAAGTGGTCATAAGATAAAGTACATTTATTAAGTCACATTATATCAAAACTCGGCTAAACAGATAAATGTGAGATTTATTTGTTTAAGAGAGGTAAAAAATATCACACGAACCATAACGGTTTTCGAATACGAGTGTCTGGATCTGTAACCTTTATGCCAGTTCCCCTAACGAGTCTCATTGGTCCAAAGACGGGGTAGGAAACGTTTTGTATTATTTTACCTTTGTTTTTACGATTGTCGTTCAAACCAATATAACTTCCGTGTTTTATAAATAAGAAATCATATTGTTACTTACACTCACAGTATTGGTTGTTGTTTTGAATTAAGCACAATGGGCTCTCTGTGTTCTGCCCACCACGGGTATCGAAACCCGGATTTTAGTGTTGTAAGTCTGCAGACGTACCGCTGAACCACTGGGGGGGTAACAGTATTAGTCGTTTGATTTAACACATCGATTGGTATTGCTTTTTGTAATTTGTCCCTCGATTGGAGGGCGGTAAGTCTACGAATCTACAGTACTAAAATCCGAGGTTCGATTCCGCTCGGTGGACACAGCAGATAGCCCGCCGTGGCTTTGCCATAAGAAATCATATTTTTAATTTTAATGTTTGAGATGGTACACTTACAGTTCAAAGCTTATCGCGGGTTTAGCGTCAGTCGCATTAACTTGGAGAATGGGGTTGGAAGGTTTGAAATAGATTATTAATTTTGTAGTCACTTAAGAATGTTCGTGAGCGTGACTTTAAAAGTCGATTATGTTTATAAATCCATCTTTTTTGTTTTAAGGGGGAAGGAATGAAAAATAGTTTGAACTGGTTTTCTTTGTTACTCAAGAGAACGAGCAATTTCCTTGCAAAGAACAAACCAGTTTTCGTAAATAAAGAATTATCTCTGTGAACCTGTCGGGAAGTATCAGATAGTCCTCGTGACATCTGTGATAATAGATGTTAAGTGATAGAAGTCTGACTGTCTTACAAACAGCATGTCAGCGGAAGAAAATATTTACAGTCGTTTATCAACAAGTTACTTAACGATATGTGACAGTAGGACAGTGTTACATTACTGCATTCTACTGATCAGAGACACATTGGTCCTCCGTAGATAAGTGTATACATATATATATATAATAAACTTTAACTGTTAGCTTTTATATATATATATATAGCTCTATTTGTTAGTTTTTGTGTATACATAAAAACTAATAAACTTTAGTTGTTACCTTGATTTATAAATATATATATATATCATCTGTTGTTTCTTCTTACAAACATGGGTTAACGAAACAGATGGTATTACCTATTCATATTTTAAGACGTCCCATCTACTGGTATTTTAAGACCATCATGGTCTTTACTTGGAAGAAATGCTGGTTCTTTGAAGTAATACAAGTTGGAAAGTGGCTGAAACATTTAGAACTAATGAAAGAAAGTTTGTCGAACAAACTACAAGACGAGCTTGTCAGGAGGTCGTTGGATTTCTTATATGAAACTAAGTTTCTGAATATTAAAAATCAGCGCGTCCATTCAAGAAACAACGAATTGTTTTCACCATAAATGTTTTTAGTGTAATTTATTTTAAGAAATACGTTTATTTTCGACTGTTTTGAGTTTAATCAAATTTCCAATTCATATCGAGTTCAACCATATTTCTAGCGGTTTAATCAAATTTTGTATTAGTTTAAAAAAAACAAAACCGACACGAATGTTTGTTAGATTGCCCTGGGGAGGACCACGAGAACTAACGTTGCTGGGTCTTTCAGGTTTATAGGACAATTGTCATTACGGTTATATCTGTTTGCGTGCAGAGTTGAATCGCTGAAAATAGTTGTTTTTTTATAATGCGGGACAATATACAAAAATGGCATTTATAGCTCATATTTCTCGTTATAAATCGTAAAGAAATTGGGAAAAAATACTCTCAGAGAAGTGTGGAAACAGAAAACGAAAAAGTAACTCCCAAGAAAAACATCTCAGCGCAAAACGCATGAGTGCAAAATAAGAACATAAAAGTATAAAGTCACGTATCTAAATAAATATATACCAAAATACGTCAGTGTTAACTTACGAGTTTACTTGTAATGCTGTTTTCGACTTACCCTCGAGGTTAGAGGTAAGAAGTGCCACTAATAAACAGATATCAATGTTGAATTTCATTCTAGAAGAAGGTGCAGACGACCCGCTGTATGTTGTCAAGCCTATTCAATTAGTCTTTCAGGCCTAAACCAACTTTGTAGCGAGTAATTATATTTCTCTCTCTTTTGTTTCACTTTTCTTGCTTTTTCGGCGAGAAGAGTTTATATGACTCCTCGAAGATTGTATTTTTTTTAAACCACAAACTGACTTGAGTCACTTATCACTGGAAGTCAGAAGAATACAATACCCACTGCGTGTAATGTCGAAAAGCGGTACCTCGCATATCGATCGCTGAAAATATCCTAAAACACAGGTGGCGCTGCAGGGTATACCTTGTGTCTGAGAAGTTAGAGAATCCGATTTAACCTGTGGAAGATTCGGGTTAATAAATGTTTCATGAGATTTTTATTCCAGTTTTTTTTTTATCAGAAGCCTTCTCTACGTTCTCTCTGTTTTATGTCGACGAGTTAAGTTACGCGGATTAACATTCGAATAGATTCATTGATGTTGTTTTGAATTAAGCACAAAACTAAACAATGGGCTATCTGTGCTCTACCCACCACTGGTATCGAAACCCGGTTTTTAGCATTGTAAGTCCAAAGACATACCGCTGAGCCACTAGGGGGCTCCATGACATTCAATAAACTACTTTATAATTTATTACTAAAATATAGCTGTTGAAATCGTGAAATTAGATTTGTTTCTTTTTATGCTCGACCGAGTTGTTCAGGTCTGTGAAATTTTGGACATTATTGTTTGTTCTCGTCTTAACAGAAGCCGAACAAACTGTTTACAGTGATGTATAAATTCATTTAATGAACAAGAACCGAACGCATCACGTTCTCAGAACCGACGAAACTGTTGACAAAAATGTTAATTTAAATTTCAGTAAAATTATTATTATCTTGATAGTAGGTTTTATTGGATGCCCCCTGCTAGTGCAGCGGTATGTCTCCGAACTTACAACGCCAAAATCAGGGTTTCGATTCCCCTCGGTGGGCTGAACAGATCGCCCTTTGTGGCTTTGCTATACGAAAAACACAAACACAGGTTTTATTGGTCGATATTTCAGGTTTATCTCGCTAACTCTCTCGATCGGGTGCAGCTTACATTTCGCGTGCCAGGTTTTGAATCGAAGGGTCCAGGGTTCGAGCTGTTTTAAAAGAGACGACAGATGTTTTAATTCGGTTCATAACGTTGATAAAAGTCCTTTATAAGACTGTGTAAATTGTTAACTGTCTTTCATCTAGTCGGAAGCTCGAAATGAGAAAGAATGAAACGAAAAGATATCTGGAAAATATTGTAACAAAGCAAGGAAGTAATATAGAAAACCCTGGGTTGTAACAAAGAAAGTTATATCGAAAACCTGCATTGTAACAAAGTACGTCAAAAAACCTGCTTTCGAACAAACAAGTGAGACAGTGAACCTTGCATTGTAATAATTTAGGAAACAGAATAGTATAGCCAGGATTGTAACAAACTTGGGGGTTAAATTAGCTCGTGTTAATGTCTGTATGACTTTGATACACGCTTAACCTCAAACAAATAAAGCGTCCAATAAATTATTTTTTATTCCAGTGTGAGAGACGCCCAGTATTAGTTCTGAATTTCAACTTCAATAATTATTTATATAAAGTCGAATTTTATTTTCGTCTTCTATTAGTTAATAGCTGCTATATAAATAGTTATGCTAAGTTTTAAAACTTAAACCATTTAAAACTTTAAAACCATTCGAGATTTGGTCATAAGAAAAACGCGTAATATTTTGGCATCAGCTTTCACGGTAAACTGAAACTTTGTAAACAAAAGGACTGGATTAGTTTCTCTGCATGGCTGGTCGTTGCGAGTTTGTAAATCGGGGAATCCGTGGCTCGCGTCTCGTCGCTACAAATATTCTGAATTCGAATTTCTAGACCGTGGATGCGTTATAAGAGTGGTTGTCAGGTGTCACTATACTGTTACGAAGAGAGTATACTAACTACTTGCGGCGGGCACTGTTAACTCGTTACCTTTGTTTTAGTCTGTCATTTGAAAGGTCGATACGGCGAGCACAGATAGCCATGGTGTGGCTTTTGGCGAATATCTGTGTTAAAAAACATTTTTCTTTCTATCTCGATACTAATAAACGTGAATTATAAACGGTTTGGTTTCTGTAGTAATGTTGTTAGTAGATATCAGGACAGCAATAGAATGTTGACAAAAGTAACGTTGTAAATACAAGACAGTACAACAACATCTGTAGAACTATGACGTGTAAGTAGAAGACAGTACAACAACATCTGTAGAACTAAAACGTGTAAGTAGAAGACAGTACAACAACATCTGTAGAACTATGACGTGTAAGTAGAAGACAGTACAACAACATCTGTAGAACTATAACGTGTAAGTAGAAGACAGTACAACAACATCTGTAGAACTTACGTCGTAATAAGAAGACAGTACAACAACATCTATAGAACTATAACGTGTAAGTAGAAGACAGTACAACAACATCTACAGAACTATAACGTGTAAGTAGAAGACAGTACAACAACATCTGTAGAACTATAACGTGTAAGTAGAAGACAGTACAACAACATCTACAGAACTATAACGTGTAAGTAGAAGATAGTACAACAACATCTATAGAACTTACGTCGTAATAAGAAGACAGTACAACAACATCTATAGAACTATAACGTGTAAATACAAGACAGTACAACAACATCTACAGAACTATAACGTGTAAGTAGAAGACAGAACAACAACATCTACAGAACTATAACGTGTAAGTAGAAGACAGTACAACAACATCTACAGAACTATAACGTGTAAGTAGAAGACAGTACAACAACATCTACAGAACTATAACGTGTAAGTAGAAGACAGTACAACAACATCTGTAGAACTATAACGTGTAAGTAGAAGACAGTACAACATCTACAGAACTATAACGTGTAAGTAGAAGACAGTACAACAACATCTACAGAACTATAACGTGTAAGTAGAAGACAGTACAACATCTACAGAACTATAACGTGTAATTAGAAGACAGTACAACAACATCTACAGAACTATAACGTGTAAGTAGAAGACAGTACAACATCTACAGAACTATAACGTGTAAGTAGAAGACAGTACAACAACATCTGTAGAACTATAACGTGTAAGTAGAAGACAGTACAACATCTACAGAACTATAACGTGTAAGTAGAAGACAGTACAACAACATCTGTAGAACTATAACGTGTAAGTAGAAGACAGTACAACATCTACAGAACTATAACGTGTAAATACAAGACAGTACAACAACATCTACAGAACTATAACGTGTAAGTAGAAGACAGTACAACAACATCTGTAGAACTATAACGTGTAAGTAGAAGACAGTACAACAACATCTACAGAACTATAACGTGTAAGTAGAAGACAGTACAACATCTACAGAACTATAACGTGTAAATACAAGACAGTACAACAACATCTGTAGAACTATAACGTGTAATTAGAAGACAGTACAACAACATCTACAGAACTATAACGTGTAAGTAGAAGACAGTACAACATCTACAGAACTATAACGTGTAATTAGAACAGTACAACAACATCTACAGAACTATAACGTGTAAGTAGAAGACAGTACAACATCTACAGAACTATAACGTGTAAATACAAGACAGTACAACAACATCTGTAGAACTATAACGTGTAATTAGAAGACAGTACAACAACATCTACAGAACTATAACGTGTAAGTAGAAGACAGTACAACATCTACAGAACTATAACGTGTAAGTAGAAGACAGTACAACAACATCTACAGAACTATAACGTGTAAGTAGAAGACAGTACAACATCTACAGAACTATAACGTGTAAATACAAGACAGTACAACAACATCTACAGAACTATAACGTGTAAGTAGAAGACAGTACAACATCTACAGAACTATAACGTGTAAATACAAGACAGTACAACAACATCTGTAGAACTATAACGTGCAATTAGAAGACAGTACAACAACATCTACAGAACTATAACGTGTAAGTAGAAGACAGTACAACATCTACAGAACTATAACGTGTAAGTAGAAGACAGTACAACAACATCTGTAGAACTATAACGTGTAAGTAGAAGACAGTACAACAACATCTGTAGAACTATAACGTGTAAATACAAGACAGTACAACAACATCTATAGAACTATAACGTGTAAGTAGAAGACAGTACAACATCTACAGAACTATAACGTGTAAATACAAGACAGTACAACAACATCTGTAGAACTATAACGTGCAATTAGAAGACAGTACAACAACATCTACAGAACTATAACGTGTAAGTAGAAGACAGTA
Organism: Carcinoscorpius rotundicauda; assembly: GCA_011833715.1. NCBI lineage: Eukaryota > Metazoa > Arthropoda > Merostomata > Xiphosura > Limulidae > Carcinoscorpius > Carcinoscorpius rotundicauda. The sequence goes on from CM022400.1 coordinate 68,904,794, forward strand.
CAACATCTACAGAACTATAACGTGTAAGTAGAAGACAGTACAACAACATCTGTAGAACTATAACGTGTAAGTAGAAGACAGTACAACAACATCTGTAGAACTATAACGTGTAAATACAAGACAGTACAACAACATCTATAGAACTATAACGTGTAAGTAGAAGACAGTACAACAACATCTACAGAACTATAACGTGTAAGTAGAAGACAGTACAACAACATATATAGAACTAAAACGTGTAAGTAGAAGACAGTACAACAACATCTATAGAACTATAACGTGTAAGTAGAAGACAGTACAACAACATCTGTAGAAGTAAGGAAAAGAGAATCTCTTAATGACACATCTCTTCCATAGCTGAATGAAACGTCCACTGAGAAAGGATTACAGTTACGACACTGGCACGTATATAACATTGATATTTGAAAACTAGAATATGATTGTTTACTCACTAGATTGTGGTATGCACGTGAGAAATGAAGAAAGGACTAGAGTTTATTGCGCTGAAAATTCTGTTTCCTCGTCGATAGAGGTCTCCCGCGTAAAGGTCGTGACATCTTGGCGGCTAACCGTTATGACTGAGAAGTTATAACCTTAAAATTCCTGGTTCGATCCTTATTGCGTATGCCGACATGATTTGCTCTAAACACGTTGTAACGAATAATATATAAAACCTAACTTCGTTTTTTAAAAATAATCTCTTCTTCTATTAACGTGTTTTTTGTTTAGTTTTTTGGGTCGATATAACGTCAAATCACACGGATATTGTCAAGGCCAAATTGTATAACTTGACCAGTGCTCTTATATTACGCCCGCGGAACCAAAATACGGGATGTGTGGGCAATATATTTCTAATATTTTATTTGGTGATGGAACCTATTCCGGCATGGTAACCATTGAGCCATGCGCGGGTTTTAGTTGGTTTAATTAAGATAAACAAAAATTGAACATGTTGCTTACATGTCATATCTTATTTCTATAAGATCGTTTGCAGAAAGTCGTGCAAAGGAAGGCAGCTAGTTAACGTGCTCATCTCCACCTGTTTAGCTACCTACGTTTTCAAAATCAGGACAGAGGTTTGTGATTACCCGGATTAGTCCGTGCACGAAAACCACCAGGCCACATCGGTCCGTTTCTCACTTATAAATATAACCTCTTGTATAAACTAATAAAATCGCATTTAACGCACGCGCTATATTTCTGTCACTCGAGAAATAAACATAGCATCGATTTTGGAAGTGGGAATTTGATACTGAACTAGTCAGACACTGTGAGTAATGGTTCGGGTACAACTTGTTAAAACAGTGTATGTATATTCGCGTTTTTCTTCGTTGATTCACCCGAAAAACACTTTTACGCATCACGCACGTATCAACTCGAAGGTCAGAAAGTGGATTATGGAAAACCGAACCACTCAAATCTCTTTTCACTCACAACAGCGAATTGTCGATATTTGTAATAACACTTACTTAGGCCTAGCGAAAGGATAGAAAAACAAAACTAAAACCGACGCTGAGGAGCCTCGTGTAGAATTAAGATAACCGAGTTAATACAGAATGAATTGGGTATTTCTGGAAATTGAATTTCGCAATAAAGTTTCGAGTCTTTCACATTTTACTAACAAAACAGAAGCGAGATTAATTCTGTCAAGTATTTCGCATGTCGTCGCTGTAGGTTTTTCGTGTCTTAAATAAACAGAATCATTTGGAACAAACTTCTTAAATTCCTCACAAACACAAAATCATAAAAACAGGAGAGTTTGTTTTGTTTTTGAATTTCGCGCAAAGCTACTCGAGGGCTATCTGCGCTAGCCGTCCCTAATTTAGCAGTGTAAGACTAGAGGGAAGGCAGCTAGTCATCACCACCCACCGCCAACTCTTAAGCGACTTTTTTACCAACGAATAGTGGGATCGACCGTCACATTATAACGCCTTCACGGCTGAAAGGACAAGCATGTTTTGACACCACTCGGGCGCGAACCCGCGACCCTCGGATTACGAGTCGAACGCCTTAACACGCTTGGCATTCAGGACAGAGATCCATACTTGGCCCGGCATGGCCTAGCGGGTTAAGGCGTGCGCTTCGTAATCTGAAGGTCGCGCCAAACATGTTCGCCCTCCCAGCCTTGGGGGTGTATAATGTTACGGCCAATCCCACTATACGTTGGTAAAAGAGTAGCCCAAGAGTTGGCGGTGGGTGGTGATGACTAACTGCCTTCCCTCTAGTCTTACACTGCAAAATTAGGGACGGCTAGCACAGATAGCCCTCGAGTAGCTTTGTGCGAAATTCCAAAACAAGCAAAGATCTACACTCAAATGAAAACTCTGTTCATGCACAGATCCATACGTCGTTAGCCAATTAAATTGAAATTTCCTTCATGAAGAAAAAAAAGTTTTTCAAAGATAAATATAATATATAAATATAATTGTATTTATAAAATTAAAACTTAAATCTTGAAAAATTATAAAGTTTTACTTCTGTTTAATGTGCGCAGACAAAATGTTTCGCATACAGGTTACAAATATTATTTTCTTTGTTTGTAGCTCCATCTGGTGGCGATATAATTTTTTCCTTTTTTTTAAGGGTCTATCAACTAAAACTTTTACACTATTTTGTATCAATTAAGAGACGTACTTTCACATCTTCTAACTTTGCTTTAAAGAAATAGAACTTAATCGATGCCTGTGGAGCAGAAATAATGGGTTTTCCTTGTATCACCCTCTGGTGATAAAAAGCGAAAACTAAATACACGAAGCTTGTGTTAACAACCCGGGAAAGAACTTTTATACCGCAAAACAACGAGTAACAAAACTCGCAGAACGACAAAACCATGACTTGAATGAGTCGTTACACTTTCTTTCGTTGTGTATATGATAGAACTGGAACCTTAAAAGAGTACTTTTTTCTTTTTACAACCTCAATGGAGTTTTTTCTTATATGGAATAATAAACACATTCAGAAGGAAAAATAAGTCGTAAAGTTTACAAAAACTCGCAAAATCGCGTTATTATCACAGGAACTTTACGGTACAATACAGGTATATAGAGCGATGACTTTCGTTGTTTGTTTCTGAATTTCGCGCAAAACTACACGAGAGCTATCTGCGCTTCACCTACAGATGTTTGTTTTACTATTTTGAACGCGATAACGTGTAACTAAAGAGTCAACTTTATTATTCTATAAATGTTTATATTGTGATTCAAAGACACTGGCGTATCTACGGGTGTTTATATTGTGATTCAAAGACACTGGCGTATCTACGGGTGTTTATATTGATTTTTAAGGACACTGGTGTATATCTTCAAATGTTTATATGTATTTTAAAAAGATGCCTGGTGTGTCTAAAAAGTGATTTTCAAGTCAATAAATGGCAGGATATTGTAAAGATAAATCTATTTATGATAAATAATTCGTGAGTTTTTGCTGTAATTGTTCTCTAAGAAATTCGGAAGTAATAAACCTAGAGCTAATTTTTTTGGCGTTTGATTTAGGACTTATAGAATTTGGAGCTCGACCCCTGTGTTCTTTTTGATCAGATAATCCTTTCTGGGTGCTCATAGAATTTCGCGTAAAGATACACGAGTACTGCGTGCGTTAGTCGTCCCTAATTTTAAAAGTAACAAGAAATGAAAGCAGCGAGTGAATATTACCTTCCGGGCCCTGCGTGGCGTTTGACTCGTAATCCGAGGGTCGCGGGTTCGAATCCAGGTCGCACCCAAAATATGGGTGGGGACTTTATAATGTGACGCTCAATCCCACTATTGGTAAAAGATTAGCTCCAGAGTTCGCGATGGGTGATGATGACTAGCTGCTTTTCCTCTAGTCTTACACTGCTAAATTAAGGACGGTTAGGGCAGATAGCCCTCGAGTAGGTATGTGCGAAATTCAAAACAAAACAAAATATTACCTTCCACCAACTTTTGCGACTCGTAGATTGCAAGTCCAACTTATAACCGCTAGGACATGGTTGCCCTTCCAGGTTGCAGCTTTGCACCTGAGCAGTTATAAAATATCTTAAAACTGCATTCAAAAGGACAAAACAAAAGCCATTTTACCGATAGAATGAAACGCTAAAGCCAACGATAAATAAATGTTTCAGGGTCTGGTGTTTCTAGAGTCGTAACTCGTAGGTTGTAACTTTCACTGATTTAATAATAGAGAAAGACAAACACAGGCCCCGTGTGGCATTAGTTTGGTTGTTGGAAAAGAAACTTCGCTATCAGAGACTTTTTTGAGCCCTAGTGTTTAGCCCCAAACTATTTCGACAAAAATGAAATACTGAAAACTCTGTGGGAGGGGCACTTTCTGTTAAAAGTCTTATTAACAACGTAATGACAGTTCGTGTTACTGTTTCGAACACACAAATCAGTATTCGTTGTAGCTGATTTTTACAGTCATCAAGGAAACTGATAAGCGCCATCTTTTTTTTAATACTTGTAATAAGGAGAAAAGCTATTAACGCATTTAGTACAATAATAATTAATTCGGCTTTTCCAGGCGATCAACAGCTGGCGCTGTCCGTAATGAATAATCAGTGTTAAATGGTGTGTGTAATTATATTTGGTTTCGGTTCTTTATGATTAATACTCGTGGAAAGAAACCAAAAAGAATTATGCAAGCTAAGTAATCGTGGAAAATATTTTTTTAAGAATTCACAACAGAAAAAAGTGTTTACTGGACGACGTATTGTGTGTGTTTTTTTAAAAATCTCATATGTGCGTCATCGGAGTTTTGTTAGATGTCGATTTAGTTACGTCAAATAATTTATATAATACTATTTTTTTAAATTTTTCTCAAAAAAGTCGACTGGTACAAATAAAGCGTAACAGACTTAAGCCTTGTTATAAGTAAAATGATACAGACTTTCCAGTAGTATAGGAAAGAATTGCGACGTAGGGGGGCAGTTAGATACACAAATGTTTGCAATGAAATTTTATGGGTTAAATACATAAAAGTGGGGATGCTACAGCACCCCACGTTGCCCCCACTTTCGAAACCCATACTGCAAATTTTGATACGAATAAAACGTTACAAATCTTGGCTTTAACAGGAATAAAACAATGCAGAGTTAAGACTTGATATAAATAAAACTATATAATCTTAAGCCTAGATACGTATAAAATGATACAAAGATAAGCCTAAATATGGGTAAAAACCGATGCAGACTTAAGCCTAGATACGAATAAAACAGTTCGGAGTTAAGCCTTGAGGAGTATAAAACGATTAAACCTGAGCTTTAATATGAGTAGAAAACGATACAGACTTAATTGAGCCTTGATATATTTGTTTATTATGTTAAGAACATAAAATAAAAACACGATTTCATATTCTTTGTTACAAATGAGTTTTTATTTCAACGGTACTCTGGGAAGTAATAACGACATGATAAATACAACTTTCTGAACTTTTGTTCTGACGTTAAAAAGAAAATAGTAAATTCTGTTTGTATTTATTGTTGTTATTGTTTTTTAAATAAAACAATGAGAAATGATTATAGAACTTAAACAATTCACTTTGTTTAAGAAATAAATATTAGCTCACTGATATTTATTTCACAACTGAATAATGTGTTTTTCCCTTTATTTGTTCTCCCGGGAGGGTAACATAGACCTCATAGAGATGTCACCTCTGTAATCATTCGCACCATAATACAGTCATGTGTTGTCTGTCAGTCAGTCAGTAGACACTAAATTGACATAACGTTAGGGACATCTAAAACTATTTATTTTCTCGTGACGTCAGCAAAACGTATGCATACCATGAATCACCGGAAGAATCATGTATTTTTCATTTTACAGTAATTTACGAGCGAATAATTCACTTTATGAAAAGGTACGATTAGTCTGGAAAAAGTGGAAAATATTTTGCTTTCAAGTAAAAAGATTTCTGACACGTAACCTAATTACACTTGTATCTCAGTTCCGTTTTAAAAGTTTAAAAATATACGTCTTTGGACACCGTTAAATGATATTTATTTGTGAAAATGGGACGCGAACTGGGATTCTTAGGTTATCATTACAGCATACTAAACAGAAGACCACTCTCCGTCCACGTCATCACAAACTAAACTGATTCTTTGATGTAATCTTAACTCCAATGCTCGCAATAACGGACGCAAGTGTAATTTATTACAGGTACAGTTAAGCCTAAATGTTCGACGTCAGAAACGACTAACACATACAGCCGTTTTGTAACCTTGCGCGAATATTACAAAGAAATATAACCCCATGATAACGATATATTTTCAAACCATTTATTTTTTTCTGTTCTAGTGTTCTTTCATTTATCTGAATTACTTTTGTTTTATTGTTACAATTAGGCTTAATAAATACATATAATATCTGTTGTTCTTTCTTTCTTTATATTTCGGGAATTTTTGTCCTAAAGATGCTGAGGGATTTTACTGAGAAAATAATGGAATTTATATTTTTTTGCTTTGCACTAAAATTTGAAATTCGACTTCCAATTGTGCGTCACTGACCGAATAAGAACTAGTTCAAACTGATCTTGTGTGTCAAACCGTACAGTGTTTTTGGAGTTGGTTTCCACAACTGGCAACATGTGTGTTTTATTTTTTTTTCCTGACTGATTTAGGGGTTTTGAGATATTTACTAAAGAAAAACAAATCGAAATGCTCCAGAAAATTACTTCATAAACCCGCGAGAAGGTTGCTGTTTTTCACTCAAGGATCTTTGTGTCTCCCAGCTGTTTCAGAGTGCAGTAGAAACCAGATAAACATTTTCATATGTGTGATATTTATATAGATGAAAAGTTTTTCCACTAACGCCCGAGCAGTGGACGCACATGTGTGAAAATGTGAAGAAATATGTTCGTTTATTCTTTTCCTCTCGGGGTGGGAGTGTTTAACGTGTCTGGATATGAATCTCGGAGTTCATGGTCCGTGTTACGTTGCAGCACACTCACACTTCTTACACTTGAGGGTGATGTATAAACCTGTATTTATACACTTACACAAAAGTCTGAGATTCGGGGTTATGTTGTTTGTTTGTTGAGCGCAAAGCTACACAGCGATCTATCTTTACAGCAGCAAGTTTTTAGGGCACTCAATTTGTAATCGGAAGATCACGGGTTTGAATCCCTGTAACACCAAACATGCTCGCCCTTTCAGCCATGGGGGCATCGTAATGAACGATCAGTCCCACTATTCGTTGGTAAAAGAGTTGCCCAAGGGTTGGCAGTGGGTTATGTTAACTACCTGCCATCCCTGTGGTCTTATATGCCCGGCATGGCCAGGTAGGTAAGGCACTGGACTCGTAATCCGAGGGCCGCAGGTTCGAATCCCCGTCACACCAAACATTCTTGTGTAGCTTTGCGCGAAATTCAAACCAAACAAATTAGCGCGTGTCACTGGTTGTTGCATCCTCTCAGTGGTACAGTAGTATGTGTGCGGACTCACACCTCTAGAACCCGAGCTACGATACCCTTCGTGAGCAGAGCACAGATAGCTTCGTCCTTAAATCCAAATCAATAAATCCAGTTTAAGAATACTTTCACAGCGAAAATCCATAAAGAATCCAGTTTGAAGACTTTTACCATTTCAAGGAGCTGTATCTTTAACACTGATTCCACTGAGCATCGATATGTGCTATTAATGATTCATTTACCCAAAATGCACGGCGCTAGCATCTCGCGTTTGACTCCTGTGGTTGACAGGTCATAGTGTATGTTTGCGTCTCAAACAAAACAGCTAGATTAATATGGAAAACATAACTGAAAGTTATTCTGTTTTTTTATGAGTTAATAAATTCGCAAACAGTGATATAAAATGCAGATATTAAAGAGTTCATCTCCCGTGTTGTATACAAAAGTGAACCGCACCAGAGTACAAGGCCCGGCATGGCCAGGGGGTTAAGGCACTCGTTTCGTAATCCGAAGGTCGTTGGTTCGAATCCTTGTCACACCAAACATGCTCGCCATTTCAGCCTTGGGGACGTTATAATGCGAGGGTCAATCCCACTATTCTCAAGAGTTGACGGTGAGTGGTGATAACCAGCTGCTTTACCTCTAGTCTTACACTGCTAAATTAAGGACGGCTAGCGCAGATAGCCCTCGTGTAGCTTTGTGCGAAATTCAAACCAAACCAAAACCAGAGTGCAATCACGTGTTGATAGCTGAAATTGAAATTGGCAGTCATCTAACTAATTATTACTGGCTTTAAAAGACTAAACGTCATACTGTTCTCAACAGTATTGTGGTAAACGCACTCGTGGCTCCCAGAATAAAAATGCTACATGTTTTAAACGCTTAGAAATCAGAGTAACAGATGGAAACGACGTTTCGTGCTTTCCAACAGCTGCATAACAAATCTTAACTTGTTTATAACTCATGTCAGTGATACTCGAGAATTCGGTAAAAATTATACCAGTGACTTTGTTCTTTGCAAAGGTGTAAACGTAGCTTCCAGAACTAAAAGGAAATCATCTTAACCTGAAGATATATATATATATATAAACTTGATTTAATCATCTGACGAGAAACAATGGGATGTACAAAGATTGGGTATCTTGTATTTAACAGACAGTTTTATTTGTTGGTAGAGAGTAGAACACGTCGAGTTACATCATCAACAATCAGGCATGTTGAGGTGCCAAAGTGTAACAATATGGAAGTTCCTCTGGAAAAGTGTAACAATACGGAAATGCTACGGGTATAGTGTAACAAAATGGAAGTTCTTCTAGTATAGTGTAACAATACGGAAGTTCCTCTAGTATAATGTAACAATATGGAAGTGCTACGGGTATAGTGTAACAATATGGAAGTTTCTCTTGTATGGTGTAACAATATGGAAGTTCTACTGGTATTGTGTAACAAAATGGAAGAGCTACGGGTATAGTGTAACAATATGGAAGTGCTACGGGTATACTGTAACAATATGGAAGTTCCTTTGGTATAGCGTAACAATATCGAAGTGCTACGGGTATACTGTAACAATATGGAAGTTCCTCTTGTATGGTGTAACAATACGGAAGTGCTACGGGTATAATGTAACAATATTGAAGTGCTACGGGTATACTGTAACAATATGGAAGTTCCGCTTGTATGGTGTAACAATATGGAAGTGCTACTGGTATAGTGTAACAATACGGAACTGCTACGGGTATAATGTAACAATATGGAAGTGCTACGGGTATACTGTAACAATATGGAAGTTCCTCTTGTATGGTGTAACAATATGGAAGTGCTACTGGTATGATGTAACAATATGGAAGTGCTGCTGGTATAGTGTAACAATATGGAAGTTTTACTGGTGTAGTGTAACAAAATGAAAGTGCTACTGGTATAGTGTAACAATATGGAAGTGCTACTGGTGTAGTGTAACAATATGGAAGTGCTACTGGTACAGTGTAACAATATGGAAGTGCTACTGGTATTGTGTAACAATGTGGAAGTGCTACTGGTATAGTGTAACAATATGGAAGTTCTACTGGTATAGTGTAACAATATGGAATTGCTACTGGTACTATGTGATAATGAGGAATTTCTACCATTAAAAAGATTCAGTTTAACAGAAGAATTAGCCCATTTTAATGTCCAAAGTTGTCTCGTACTTTCAACTCGTGTTTTTTTTCATCATTTGTTAAAACAACAGTGAGATGACATGAGAGACGTAACACAACCAGAAAGATTAACATTATCATCTAAGGGGTTGTTTAAATATTGCTTGAAGGATGGAAACAATAGCTCCTCAGGAGATAACCGCAGGAGACGAAACCAGTTACTCTAGAGTTACGTGAATCACAATATTGTTTGTATGTTGTACATCTTAAAAGAAGCAAAAACGTTTCGTTCTCAGGTATATCTCACCAGCGGGTTTCGATAACAGCACGGGATTTGGTTAATAGCTGGAATATCTATGTCATCATGGATTACATGAGTCAGACTTTATCAGAATAACAATGTGAACTTCATCAGTATAACAATACTGACTTCATCAGAATAACAATGTTGATTCAATCAGTATAACAATGTGAACTTCATCAGTATAACATTTTGAACTTCATCAGTATATTAATGTGAACTTTATCAGTATAACAATGTGAACCTCATAAGGATTACAATTTGAACTTCACCAGTGTAACATTGTCGACTTCATGTGTTTCAATACTTTCGTGCTGTCTAAATTTAGAAACATTCAATTTTAAAATGTCATGATAAATTAAGATAGGCTTCTGAAACATGGAGTATCGTTTGTGAAATGAAGGAACATATTTTCTGACAGTAAAGGGACTTTTGCCGCGAGAGGAATATGTCGCACGATAGAACGTGACAAGATAAATGATGCACGTTCTTCTGAGTTTCCTCTACAGATACTTTCTGAACATTCCACTCTCGAAAGTTACATTAATTTCAACAAAATTAGAACGTAGCCTGTAAAACTGATAATTATAATTACTGACAGTCACTAAACAGCGTAATTTTATTGTCCTTACGAGTAATAAGTAATCTGTTATTGTTTATTATTGATTCAGTGAATTTTGTTTTGTAATTACAAAAACAGAGCAATTGTGGTCAGCAAAGAATATTTTTACTGTCGTCTAAAACGCCCCCTTCAGGGACTGTGTGGTAATTAAGTGAAATAAATCCACACGTACACACACAGCTATGGGTCTTATAACCCATATAATCTGAGGTTTGATTCCTGTGGGGTGTAGCTTTGTGTTTGAAAGAACAAGAACCTGTACTGTGTATATTTGTTTACAAAAACTAACTTAAAATTCATATAATCACAGGATTATGAAATTCATATAATCACAGGATTATGAAATTCCTGTTATAAAATATGAACCAGAAATGGGATTTGGCAACATGAAATTCGTTTTGTATTTTTCATGTATATTTATATAACGATATGTATTTTATATATATAACTGATGCAGTATTATCGATATGTGTTTTTTGTTTAAAATGATTAATTAGTCGGACATTGGAAACTCCATCACGGTTATATGTAGTGACGTCATCCGTATAGACACCTATTTTTTATTTATCAACATTTTTGTGGCTGCATGGTACATCGTCATTCGGGCAACCGACGACAGTTTTTAACAAAAGCTACTTTATCTTGGAGGATTTTTAGAGTTCCTCTGGTGTGCTGAATAGTCGCTACTAACTGCTAATTCCTTCCGTTTATCAATTTCGTTGTTAGACACGCTCTCGTGCCTCACGTGGCCATGCCTTCTAGAACAATGGTTTCTTTATGATTTTTGCGTTAAGTAAAAATCGTGTCTTCACTTGTCCTGAAAAGTGTGACTCTGAAAAACAAAAATTAATTATATACATTGTTATTGAGTTTTATTTAACAGTTGGTAACACATACTATAGTTTGTTTTATTTAACAAATGGTAACTGTTATTGAGTTTTATTTAACAGATGGTAACACATACTATTATTAGTTTTATTTAACAGATGGTAACTGTTATTGAGTTTTATTTAACAGATGGTAACACGTACTATTATTGAGTTTTATTTAACAGATGGTAACACATACTATTATTAGTTTTATTTAACAGATGGTAACACATACTATCATAAGTTTTATTTAGCAAATGGTAACACATACTATTATTAGTTTTATTTAACAAATGGTAACACATACTATTATTAGTTTTATTTAACAAATGGTAACACATACTGTTATTAGTTTTATTTAACAAATGGTAACACATACTATTATTAGTTTTATTTAACAAATGGTAACACATACTGTTATTAGTTTTATTTAACAAATGGTAACACATACTGTTATTAGTTTTATTTAACAAATGGTAACACATACTGATATTAGTTTTATTTAACAAATGGTAACACATACTGTTATTAGTTTTATTTAACAAATGGTAACACATACTATTATTAGTTTTATTTAGCAAATGGTAACAGATACTTGTCTTAACTGAAAGAGCGGTTATTTAACTGACAGTTGTAATTATAACAACGGATCTATATATAATTATAAAGTATCCATGGAACAAATGTTGTGTGTAATGAGTGTGTTTCTGTAAACCACATCATCCAGGCAGTACCATCACAGACTTCAATCAGCTTGCACTGTTGGGATGTTGCAGGTTAATTTTACGAGTATGGAAACGAAAATATTTGTCAAGAAATGCACACATGAACAAACGACTCGTTTGTATTATTTCACTGTTTTTAGCACTTTTGTCACAAAGCTACACGAACATGGCATGATCAGGTGGTTAGAGCGCTCGACTGGTCATCTGAGGGTCCAGGGTTGGAATCCCTATCGCACCAAACATGCTTGTCCTTTCAGTCGTGGGAGCGTTATAACGTAATGGTCAATCCCACTACTCATTGGTAAAAGAGTTGGCGGTGGGTAATGATGACTAGGTACCTTCCCTCGAGACTTACACTGCTAAATTAAGGACGGTTAACGCAGATAGCCCTCGTGTAGTTTTGCGCGAAATTCAAAACAAACCAAACCTTCTCGGTCAACAGAGATATCGGTTTCGTTGTGGAAATGAGTCAGCTATACCATCTAAAACACAGTATTTCCCTGGAAATAAACTGGATAAACATTGGCATAATAAAATGTTCTGGAAAGTAGCTTTTAAACAGATAAAAATAATTGTAATAATGAACACGTTAGAAACTTCCATCATTAAAAAAGGCTTAAGAAATAAAGTAAGGTTGATTAAGGTGTATTTCATTGCAAGTTAGTGACAGCTGTTTTATTAGTCGTATTTAAACGAAATGAGATGGCAAAACAAAGTAGAAAAACTCGTGTCTAATTAAAACCAGTTTGCTTCTTGGTGATCATTCGAGGACGTAACTGGAGTTATTGATTTTCTGGATTTGTTGTCCTTGGACTCGTCTGATGCGTTCCCATGGACAACATTAAACTTCATATTCATGGATAAATTGATCCTTACCAATTTTATAAGCATTGATGTAACGTTAAAAACTGGGTTTCCTTACCTGCATTGGAAGAGATGGTACGTTGAAACTCTGTTCACTCTCTAGTTTTCAAGTAAATGGATCTTACAATCAACGTTCAGATTTTCCACAAAACTAGTTACCTTTTCCAGGCCATCGTCTGCAGCTGCACACGTGACTTAAATTTGCACAATAAAAATATTCTCTGACCCCGTTTTTCCAGAAGCTTGTTTGTTTGTTCGTTTTTGAATTTCGCGCAAAGCTACACGAGAGCTATCTGCGCTAACCGTCAATTTAGCAGCGTAAAACAAAAGGGAAGGCAGCTAGTCATCACCATCTACTGCCAACTCTTGGACTAGTCTTTAACCAACTAATAGTGGGATTGATCGTTACATTATAATGCCCCCACGGCTGAAAACTAAATTAAACAAGGTCCTGCATGACCAGATGGTTAATGCATTTGACTTGTAGTCTGAGAGTAGGGTATTTGAATGAGAAACGGCTAACGTAAATAGCCCTCGTGTAGATGGTCGCGAAAATAAAAACAAGCAAACAAAAAATACAGCCAGAAGATGAGTACCGTTACCCAAAATATGGGGTCAATCCCACTAATCGTTGATAAAAGAGTAGCCCAAGAGTTGGCGGTGGGTGGTGATGACTAGTTGCCTTCTCTCTCGTCCTAAAATGCTATATTAGGGATGACTAACAAAGATAGCCCTTGTGTAGCTTTGCGCGAAATTCAGAACAAACAAAATCACTGATTGTGTATTTGTCTAATCAACTGATTATAAATTTGTTAAATCCACCATTCATATTTTGATCAACATCTGGTAAAACCACGGGTTACAGATTCTGCATGTTACACCTTCAAGCAACAAATCAAAATAAAACTTAGAGATAGATCAGTTCCCTTCTTTCTTCGTCTTTGGTTATCAAGGTCACGCATGAGTCAGAGCAGAAGTCCATGTCCAAACTGTCCAACAAAATGTATGTAAGAAAGTATGGATTAGCAATCCACACGTGTTTATTATCGGTGTCATTAAAGCTTGCTATTCGGGAAATGGAATTGGGTTAGAAATGAAACACTTCACGTGCGGAATTTGAAGTTGACAGACAAAATCACGAGAAGATGTAATACATTTTTCATATATTAAGTTGAAGATCTGTTTGGACTGCATCTTCCTAAGACAGTTTCAAGGCAACAGTTCGAACTACTGGTATGGATTTCGTATGGTTAAATCTGCGAAGATATTGACAAACGCGGTTGTATTTGAGTTCCAGACTCGCAGCTCTCGATTGTGGCCGCGTTTCAACAATAATGTTTGCTGTACACAACCAAACCGGTTTGACAAACTTCAAATTCTACCTTAAACACCTGTCATCAATTGTAATAACGATAACCAGTTTCATCCGTTAAAGACTAATACCAGGAGCTTTGAACATCACCCAAAACCTTCTAAGACAGATGTGGTTCACCTAAGCCTACAGTTAAGTACAGTTGCACCTGCCTAAGTTAAACAACAACGTTCTTTTTTTTTTAGAATTTTTCTGGACCTGTTTTATGTTACACATTATAGTCTGGCAAAATATACAGGAATCTACTCTAGTTTCTCCATAAGTTTCATCTTCATAGGGGTGGTAGCTTCGATGCTAAAGTTAATAAAAAGTATTTTGTGGCACACTTCTCCCAGCATCTCACGAAAACTCGGCCCAAAACTCTTATTACCACAAAATATTACTGTATTGGCCCGAATATAAGACGATGCATTTTTTTATTAATAATTAGGCTATGAATTATGTAGTCGTCTTATAATCGCGGCCGATCACACGCTCATTCCTCTATTCTAGCCTATCGCATTCCTGAATCTCCAGATAACATTTGGATTTTGCTCCAGATCATAACTGATTCCAACAACTAATCCACTTTCAGGCTATTCAGTTATAGTACTGAGTTTGCAGACCTAAAATCAAGGACGTTGTGACCCGTATTTTTTATTTTCCTTGTTTTTTTAAAATCTGTATCGCCCTATAATCGGGCCAAAATGGTGTGTTAGGATAATTAAAAAGCATATTGTGAGATACAAAGTTATTAGAGCATTACATAAAGTCTTTGTATCACACCTCCACTTCCAACGAAAGAACAACAATGCAAAATGCATTTTGGTTCCGTCCACAAAATTAATTTATGTGCATATATGATACTTTTCGTTTCTCCATTTTTCGCGCGTGTGATTTGCGTACAATTCCGAGATCTTTCTTAATGTATGACGACATGGCATTTGGGAAACACGCACTCTACATGTTTACCACAATAAAATTCGAATTTCGATACCCGTAGGTGGACCTTTCAGTAGCACAGTGGTATGTCTGCAGACTTACATCGCTAGAAACTGTGTTTTGATACCTGTGATGGGTAGAACATAGATAACTCATTGTGTTGTTTTCTACTTAATTCTAAACAAATAAATAAAAACATATATGGAACAGCACAAATAGCCCATTGTCGAGTCTAAAGAATGAAAACTCAGGTGCAAACCCTCAGGATTCCCTTAGTGAGCGTACTTTTCAGGTCACTAGGTTCTTTTCTCTTGGAACTTTGGCCAGGTAGTTAAGGCATTCGACTCGCAATCTGAGGATCCTGGTTTCGTATCCCCGTCACACAAAACATATTCGTCCTATCAGCCATGAAGGCGTTATAAATTGATGGTCAGTTCCGATATTTACTGATAAAAAGTAGCCCAAGAGTTGGCAGTGGGTGGTGATGACTAGCTGCCTTTCCTCTTCTCTTAAACTGTTAAATTAGGGACGGCTAGCACAGATAATCCTCGTGTAACTTTGCGCGCAATTCACAAACAAACAAACAAACAAACGCTATGTAGGTCTCTCTCTCAAGGGGTGCTGGCCCCTGAAATCATCTTATCTTTACTTCATGCCCCCCGTGGCACAGCGGTATGTCTTCGGACGTACAGTACTGGAATCCGAGCTTCGATACACGTTGTAGATAGAGCACAGATAGCCCATTTTGTTGCTTTGTGTTACACAGTTTTTTTACTTCATAGAATATTGTTTATCTTAGACTGCTCTGACATAATTTAAAACTGGGGGTATGTTACAGTAATGTTATCGATTTAAACCAGAATAGGAACCGTGTTTGAATGCGCAAAACGCCCTCTTGAAAACAACACTGTTTATCTTTTCTCTGATTCAGGATCGGGTGCTGGGATTCCAGTTTGACCAAAATGATCGAGTCACGCCCTTCCTTCGCCCTAATATGTTGCAAATTTAACGTCATAAAAATAAATTATCCTTTGGGTTTTCGGCCCGGCATGGCCAAGCGCGTAAGGCGTGCGACTCGTAATCTGAGGGTCGCGCTAAACATGCTCGCCCTCCCAGCCGTGGGGACGTATAATTTGACGGTCAATCCCACTTTTCGTTGGTAAAAGCCCTCGAGTAGCTTTGTGCGAAATTCCAAAACAAACGAACCTTTGCGTTTTCATCCAAGCTGTTTTATCGAAGTATCTCTCAAACCATTTCCGGTCTTCGGACTTGCAATACTAAAATCAGTTGTTTGAATCCCATCGGTGGACTAAGCAGGTCGATGTGGCTTTTCTACAAGAAACACACACACCACTCTTACATTTTTCCACGTGAAAACGTGTGAGTCGCAAAACAAAACATGGTGCAGTCCTTTAGACTGGGCGGATGTTCATTTCGGGTTGCCACTTACTTGTCGATGGATTTTTAATTTTTCAATTCGCAAAAACAAAACAAAAGAAAAACCACTGAGAACATTCTGAACAGGGTTATATAACCAAAGCGAATTCTTAGTGCGGATTGGATATTGTTAACCCCAGTATTCGTAACATTTGTATCAAATGAATAAATGGTTCTCTCTTTGTTTTCATTTGAATTTCGCACAAAACTATTCGAGGACTATCTGTACTAGCCATCCCTAATTTAGCAGTGTAAGACTGGAGGGAATGCAGCTAGTCATCTCCACCCACCGCCAACTCTTGGGCTGCTCTTTTACCAAAGAATAGTGGAAATGACCGTAAGATTATAACGGCCCCACGGCTGAAAGGGCGAGCATGTTTGGTGCGACCGAGATTCGAATCCGCAACCCTCGGATTACGAGTCAAACGCCTTAACGCGCTTGATCATGCCGGGCCTTGAATAAATGAAACCTGAACTCCAGACCTTGTTTCGCCTGATAAATTAAAGTGTAGTTTTAAACATGCACAAAATAATCTCCACTACTGATAAAATCACTTAACTTTTTTTCTTTACTGTACCCGCAATTTGTCACCATCGTTACACCTATGATTCTAAGTCCAGAAAGTAAATTTATTATTTGATAAAAAGAATCTTCCGTTGGATCGGCAGTAAGTTTGAGGACTCACAACGCTGAATTTTATGGAGTCCAAACGATGGACTGTGTGATGTAGTTTTACTTCAGGACAATCAAATACCACAGCTGAGCGAGAAGAACGAATATAATTGATTTAGATGGACATCGATAAATCCAATAATAATTTTAAAATGATCACTTTAATTTTAATAGAAGGTCGAAAGGTTATTCCACAAAGGGCCATCTGCGCCTTGCCCACCACGTGTATCGAATTCCGACTTCTACCACTATGAGACATACCACTCTAATGCCGCTGGGGACTATTTCACCTTTGACCTGGTCAAAACTAGAAATCTATGACTAGCCGACTCCACTGTGCACCGAGATAGATACAAATATTCCATTGATTATTTCAATATACAGTGAGTGTTGCTTAGCAACAAGATTCAATCTCTGCAAAAAAATGATTTTTTAATTGATGGGGGTTATACAGAGAACAGTTTGTTGTTAAGCGGTCTACTAACCAGACTTTTAGCGTTATAAACTTCGGGCTTACCAATGAAACAATAGGGAAGTTCTCTATAGAATAGAACCAATAAGACGTATTATTTTGACTCCCTTTCTGTTAATACGCATGCATTTCAGATCTCTGTTAATGGAGTAAGTGTTAACAGAAATATGAAAAATTAACAGAAAGTCCAGTAAAAGACCGAACTTACCAACGTCTTACGACCAAGTCTGTTTACAGCGACGTAACCGATCGAACGTATTTGTTAAAATAGTTATGAACCAGGTTGTCTTTAGATCCAGAACGTTGGTGGCTTAATACGCTGTAATAAAATATGTCTTCGATAATAAAACCTAAATTCAAAGTTAAACACCGTTATTGAAATTATCCAGCTAGTTACAGCTGAGATCTCTTATTTTAACTTACACACAGACAAAAGGTGCACCTCCGTGATTCAGCCACATTCTCTTTGAGTTATTAAGAGTGCGTTTTGCACTAGTGATTTTTTTTTTGAATTAAGCACAAAGCTACACAATGGGCTATCTGTGCTTTGCCCACCACTGGTATCGAAACCCGAATTTTAGCGTGTAAGTCCGCAGACATACCGCTGAGCCACTGGGAGGTGCACTAGTGAAAAGCATAAAAGTCATATATGATGCGTATATGAGCCCTCTGGTGGTGAATATATGAATATAAGTCAGTTGGTGTTTTCTTTGTTTGTTTCACAGTGCGCTGACTTTTGCGCGGAATCGAAATCCAGATTTTTGTGTTTGTAAGTCTATTGTATACGGAAGTCAATAATTTAGGAGATCAGTTCCTCTCAGTCCACTTCTCTTCCAATGACTCAGCGGAATGTCTGCAGACTCAAAACACCAAACTAAAACGAGATTTGGTAACCTATAATAGGCAGTGCACAAATAGCTCGTTGTGTGTCGTTTTGCTTAACAACAAGCTGACAGAGATATTAAAGCTAAGCAGAGTATAATTTTGTAGACATAAACTGAGCGCCTTCAAGTCTCGTTTAAACTCAGCTCTGCACAGTTTGATAATCGTAAAGATACAGAAAAGGGTCACTTTATAAGTTTACAGATATGTGTTTTGTTCGGTTTTCACATCGTGTTCGTTGTCACGTGCACAATGGGCTCTTTGTTCCTGTGCTCGCCACGGGTATCGAAACTCAACTTTTAGTGTCGTAAGTTTATAGATTTACCGCTGAGCCACTTGAATAAAATCTTCACAGTCGATAAGAGAGCGGTGAATGACACAGAAACCCCTGCTGTGACAATGACAAGTCTATGTACTTAGAACGTTAGAATCCGGGGTTCGGTTCCCCTCGGTGGACACGGCAGATACCCAGTGTGTCTTTTCTGTAAAGCACTAAACAAACAAATTAATGAATGAAATAAAAAATGCTGTAGTCACACAAACCTTATTATCATTGAACGAACACACAAACCTCATTATCCTTGAACGATTTCTCCTTTCAGTAGGATTCTTCCGAGACGTTAAGTCAAATAAAACTCTGAACAAACTAACAAAGGCTCCCGTTACGTTTTGAAACTAACCTTGCTGTGGATCTAAACCAATAAAACAAGTTGAGGCTGCTCGTTCTGTGTACATAACAAAGACTGCACCTCGAGTTTTAGTTTCAAAAACCTTCAAATTTATCGCCGTAAGTTTACTGACTTAAAGAGCGAGCACAGTGCAGATAGTCCACTGCCAACTGTTGGGCTACACCATTTTATTAACAAAAAAACGGGATTGACCGTAACGCCTCTTTGGTTCTAAAGGATGAGGATGTTCGTTGTGACGCGGTTCGAATCCGGGAATGTCAGATCATGCCGAGCCACATCTTGGAAAGAATATTGGTACATTTAGCCAAGTTTACGTGTAACTGTAGGTTCGCAAAGTTATGTGCACACAAACACACATACGTTAACCTGACGGAGTGTAACTTGATTCACAGTGGACACTGCTCGGTCAGAAATGTCTTTAAAATGTACGATTTGTCTCGAGGCGGGAGAAAGTTCTTCACGCAGAGCGATAAAGAACGAACTTTCTACATTACGACTCCAAGTTTCAAACGATTTGATGTCAGTCGAAATGTCATGTGTAAAACTTAAAAGGGGCCAATTCAGTATAATAATTTATTAAAAGGGCTGAGACGTAACCTATTCTCAAAAATATTAAAAGGGAAACTTGGTCTTCACTTAAGCCTGACATGACCAGGTGGGTCAAGGCGTTCGACTCGTTATCGGAGGGTCGCGAGTTCGAATCCCCGAACTTTGCGCGAAATTCAAAAAACAAAACAAACGTTCTTTACTTAAACCTTAATTGTCGAATGAAAGCGAAACGCCTTTGCTGCTCAACTCTTCGTGAGAGATGAACTGCGTAACGGCTCCTTCACCGATGTATGATAAACCAATATGAATGAAACGCAATCAACAGCAAAAGAAACGTACATTTCTGAAAACGAAACGTTTGTATTGCTTGATTTGTTTTACAAATTAATCAGACCGATTACTTCGTCTTGTTTGTTAACAGAAACGTCCGCCTTTATATATAACACTATGTAACGCAAATTTTGTTCCTGGATAGTTTGTGTTATTTCTCAAATTCTTATGTTGTAAAAGTACACAAAATGGCCATTATTCCTTTCACACTTTGATTTTGTGACCTGGATAATGAAATTTAGAAATCAACTTATTTTCTATGTAAAAACGGACAAATTTGCACATTTTCATTAACAGAGATTTGAATAAAACAACATATGAATCAAGATTTACATGTATTTATACTAAAGTTACACAAAAATGTTCAGAAGTGAGTAATTTTTGCAAGATTTGTGACTGTAATGTAAATCATTTTCACGTATCAGCCCCCAGTATAGTCTCCCATCATGTTTTCGTTATACGCTCCCAAGTCACAAAAGCAAAGTTTGAAGAGAAAAATAGGTTTTTTCCATTTACTTTAAGCATAAGTAACTGTGAAATGACAGTTTCTGTCCAGGAACAAGAAAACACAAAAACTTTGTTGCATAGTGTAATTTATACATAAGTAAGAGCGAAAAGACCAAACTCGTGAGGTTTGTTTGTTTATTTTTGAATTTCGCGCAAAGCTACTCGAGGGCTATCTGCGCTAGCCGCCCCTAATTTAGTAGTGTAAATCTGGAGGAAAGGCAGCTAGTCATCACCTACGAATAGTGGGAATGACCGTCACATTATAACGCCCCCACGGCTAAAAGGGCGAGCATGCTTGGTGTGACGGGGATTCGAACCCGTATCCCTCAAACTCGTAAGAAAGGACAAGCAGATATTTCAGTATTACTTATAAAAACGTCTCATCTTCGTTACTGAAAATACGTAAATGTCAAAACTGATTAGTTGTAACCGATTTTTTTAAAATAAAGGAATAAAAATCTAAATTGTATCTAAGTTATCACCAAAAAATGATAAAAAACATTTAACGAGAAACTATGCGGAAGTAAAAGTTAATATAAACCAACAAGGTAAATACTTTAACTTTCGTTAGTTTGTTTAAAGAGATGACCAATGAGCTGGCTGCACTGTCTTGACCACAGGGATTAAACCTTGAATTTGACTGTTAAAAGAGTATGCAGATATTTCTTGTTGCTGTTACCTTTATAACTTTTGTTAAGCTCACTTTCTAAAACAGAAATAAGCAAATATAACTTTCAGGTAAATTTATTCACTTGTGACCTTAAGCCTAACCGTTTGATTGTTTGAATGCGTCGAATGTCGGGTTTGTTTCATTTCTTCTACGACACGAAACCCTCATAAAAACTATAAATGAGAAAGATATGAATAAATTAATCCCCCAGGGAGAGAGTGATAAGTTTCGCTAAAAATGCAGGGGTCGAATCACCTCGGTGGAAACAGCAGACAGCTCAAAGTGGCTTTTCTAAAAAAATAAATAAATATAGGGGTCGCACTGAAGTGAAAAGTTTTGCATTTGGGTTTTAGTTTCGTTTTCGCACGTTTTAAAGTAACCCAGCATGGCTATGGAGACAAATCTTCAGACTTGAGATGCTTGGAGAGGATCTGGTGTCTGGTCTAAACGACCGTTATAAAACTGATTTAGGCTTCGTGAAAAATGAATGAGTCGGTTTTTAATTTGGACTTTTTTTTGCGATAGTAGTGACGGGAGCCTGTGTTGAATCAATATTTGCGGACTCCATGACGGTAAACTATATCCAATTTCAGGGTTGTTGTTTGTTTTTTTTGCTCGGTATATTAAACAAAAAGAAGTGTTCGAACATTGTAACATTAGCAACGTGATAAAAAACACTTGTTAGATAACCTGTTTTATTTAGGCAAGTTGATTGTGTCATCTGTCTGTGATTACAGCCAGAGATTACAGTTTCCAATTTGGAAAAAAAACAACAAAAAAACTTTGAAAGTGAAGTGTTCTTACATGTTACGTTTGTTAAACGAAGTTTCTGAATACGTAAATAGACAACATAACTGTTAAATTAGACACTATTTGAATAAAACACGTGAGAATGGTCTTTTGGGGCTTTTTAAAATGTGGGACACATGGATCCTGTGATATCCATTTCCAAAAAGAAAGAAACACGAGTACAGTTGATAAAGGGAGCGAGTAGTCGGGTTGATTACAAGAGTCTTTTGTATTTATATGTTTTTAAATCGCAGTTTTTCCTTAAAGATTAATTAAGTGCGCGAAAACAAATGACAGCGCGAATTTCGTTTCACATACATCAAAACGGATTCATACAACTTGACAGTCCAGAATTTCTGACTAATATAAATAAAACATCTCAGAGCTGGACCGACTTCTTCTGACGTATTGTCAGCTCACTCAGAGTGGCTCAGTGGTAAGCCTGTAGGTTTACAAGGCTAAAAAAAATTGGGTTTCGATTCCTGTGATGTGCAGAGCGTAACTAGCCCACTGTATTGCTTAAGGCTTAGAGACAAACAGACATAATATCAGACAATAGTGTATTAATTTTTATGAGGCATTTCACAAAATGAAGATGTTACTTTCTTACCAACAATCCCCCCAGTGGCTCAGCGGTATGTCTGCGGATTTACAACGCTAAATACCCGTGGTGGGCAGAGCACAGATAGCTTTGTGCTTAATTCAAAACAACAACGACAATTCTTCTCACAAATCAAATGATATATTTACGTACAGTTAGAGCTAATTTTGCAGAACTGATAATTTATTTGTTGAATTTCGCGCAAAAGGATGCCGACAATAAAATTACATTTATAAACAATATGAGCTCTGAAATTTAAACTGAAGATTTGGAGGTGCGAACAGATTTTCTCAGGATCTCTTAAGCCTCGCTTTCTCTCACAACAAACAGTAAAGGTGGAGAGAAGATAGCAACATTGTGTTGTTTTCTTTTTCAGTTATATTATTTAAACTAAATAAAATATATTTCCCATGATACAGCAGTTCAGCAAGAAGTCTGAGGGTTTATGACAATACAAATCGAGTTTTGATACCTGCTGTGAGATTAAAACAGGGACTTCATTGTGTGGCTTTTTGCTTAACAACAAACAAAATGGTTCTAATCAGATACGTTGCCGTTTTGGATTTGTTGATGAAAATGGAACTGGTTTAACCTTTAACTTTGTTTTTTAGCGCAGATAACCAAGTTGCTCTGCGTGAAAAAACAACTAAACGATAGTTAACCTGTTTTAATAACCTTACTTTACCAGTTTGACTCTCATAATGGAAGGTAAACTTTACAAAGCTTTCCTGTTTCGTGTTTTTTATCTTTAGATGTGTTTTTACAATGTCGATAATCTGTTTCTCACAAGACTGTAGATCAAATTCATATTTTCATTGTATTTTATCGTTACTGGAACCATAATTAGCACATAGGTTAAACAATTTAAAATAGGGAAAGTTTGTTTGTTTTTTGAATCTCGCGCAAAGCTACTCGAGGTCTATCTGTGCTAGTTGCTCCTAATTTAGTAGTGTAAAACTAGAGGAAAGGCAGCTAGTCATCCCAACCCACCGCCAACTCTTTAGCTACTCTTTTACCAACGAATAGTGGGATTGGCCATTACACTATAACGCCCCCACGGCTGAAAGGGCGAGCATGTTTGGATTCGAACCTGCAATCCTCGGATTACGAATCGAACATTGTTGTGAACTGACGTCATGTTAATCGAACTTCTCAAATTTTCTTGTTGCTTTAACTGAGCATTGTTACATTGTTACATCATAAAGTTTGTTGCTTTGTATACAATTCTGTGAATCATTTGAGTAATGTATGTGTTGGCAACCGAGTTAATGCAAGTAAGTTAAGTTGTTGATAGTGTTATGTAAATATCATGTAAATGTTGTCGAGAGTGTTATGTAAATGTCATGTAAATATCATGCATATGTTATGTAAACAACCATGTCGAGTGTTATGTAAATGTCATGTAAATATCATGTATATGTTATGTAAATATCATGTAATGTCGTGTTTGAATTCCCAGATTTATTATTTATAATTCTATATTTATATTATTGTTTCGAGGTTTAAATCGGAGAAATTTAAAATAACATTTTAGAATTAATTAAAATTCATTTAGAAATTTTTAAAACTAAATAGATTGATCACTTGTATTGGCCTGGTGTTTGTACTGTGGAATTCTGGGAAGTTACGCGATATAGTATATAAACAGATGGCGATGCGAGAGAAGGATCATCCACTTTTACTCGGGTCAAGAAGTAAGTCATCTATTTTATTCGGATCAGGAAGTTTGTCTTGTTTGAGAAAGTTTAAACTGAATTTGTGAATAGAGCTAGATCGACTAAAGCGGTGAAAAATTTTATTCCGTCAATCTTTACAATTCAGTCGGATTACGGATTATATCGAAAGTCAATAGGAATTGGACTGTGAACGTTTGTTTGAAATTACCCATTCAAACTTTGAAAATTTCTCCGTGGGACTGAATTCAACGTCTAGATTAGAACTTTGGATTTCGGATTTGGACATTTTTTTTTATCATATTATTAAGCACAGGCCAGTACTTTTTTGTATTGTAAGTTGTTTTGATGGTTGAAACTGGATATTTGTTATTGCCATTAGATAATATATTTTTGTGTCTATCACATAAGTAGATAATTATAATAAATTATACAAGCTGCTATCTGTGTCTTTCTGTTGCGTTCAGTCCACATAAAAAACGTAACAGAAAATTGGGGGGTCGTCCGGGATTGAACAAACAGTTTAATCCTATTCCAATATTGTATTTATATTATATACAGATAGACAACTTGTGTATTTAAAATGGCATTCCCACTTGCAGATTTTATTGACAAATTTAATCAGAATCCCTCTTTGGAATTGATCAGTGAATTAAGAAAATCTGAATTGCTTGATGCTGGAAAACATTTCAATTTGGAAGTAAAGCAAGCAATGAAGAAAACAGATATCAAAAGCATTGTTGTTGAACATTTGGTTAACCAAAACGTTTTACCTCAAAAAGTTGTACAACAATTGCCTGCCTCTCATTTTGACCCAGATTTTGAATTAAAAAGAATAGAAATGGAAATGAAATTTCGTTTAGAAATTGAAACCAAACGTCTTGAGGCAGAACAAGAAAACAAACGCCTTGATGCCAAAATAGAAATAGAACGCATTAAAGCTGATAAGAAAATCAGTCTGAGAAAGGCACAGACAGATGAGAAGGTTGTCCAAATGCGGTTGGATAATTTTGATGCTTCCAAACAAATTCGTTTAGTGCCTCCATTCAATGAAAAAGCTGTAGATAAATATTTTCAGCAATTTGAAAAATTGGCCCTAAGGCTAAAATGGCCTACCGAATATTGGACAGTATTACTTCAGAGTGTTCTCAAGGGTAATGCTCAGGAAGTATTTTCCAAACTCACGGCCGAGCAAAGTTATGATTATGAGCACGTCAAAAAATACATTTTGAATGCTTATGAATTGGTGCCAGAGGCGTATAGACAAAAATTTCGTGGTTACAAAAAGTTTGACAGTCAAACTTATGTCGAATTTGCTCGTGAAAAAGAAACTCTGTTCGACAAGTGGTGTGATTCCAAAGAAATTAAAGATGATTACACAAAACTCAGAGAACTCATGTTAGTTGAAGAGTTTAAAAGATGTATTCCCGTAGAGCTCAAAACTTATATTGATGAACACAAAGCTTCCAAAATTCATGATGCTGCTGTCTTGGCAGACGAGTATGCTTTGACTCACAAAGATTTCTCGTACAAAAGCAAAACAAATCACACACCAAAGAAACCCAATGACTCATTCAAACATTACGCAAATGTCAACAAAGACAGAAAAGAGCAAACATCTGATTCTCAAACAAAGACTCCATCTTATTCTCAAAGCTCATCATCTACAAAAAACGTGATATTCTCATCCAAAACATGTGCTTATTGTAAGAAACCTGGCCATCTGATTTCTGAGTGCTATAAGCTCAAAAACAAGCCATCACCCAATAGCTTCATTTCGCCCTTGTTGGATATATCATTGGTTTCCAATGATTTTGACCCTATCCAGTCCACTGTGGATTCTAAGTCCAATATTATTGATGTACCTGAAGATATTGTTGAGGACAAATTTAAGCCTTTCATCACTGAAGGTTTTGTTTCTTTTGTTGGCGATTCACATCTACAACCAATTAAAATCCTGCGGGATACTGGAGCTTTTCAGAGTTTGATTTTGGAAAGTGTACTTCCGTTTTCTGAAAAGTCATCCGTTGGGCCCAGTGTGCTCATTTCTGGTGTAGAAGGTGGCGTCGTTTCTATTCCTCTTCATAGATTAGATTTACATTCGGACTTAGTTTCAGGCCCAGTGACTGTGGGTATTAAAGCCTCATTGCCTGTTGAAGGTGTGTCTATGCTTTTGGGGAATGATTTGGCTGGTAGTAAGGTGGTACCAGAGGTTCGTGTTGTTGAAGCACCTGTTATTAGCCCCAGTACAGAGCAACTCGTTGAAGAGTTTCCTGATGTTTTTCCCGCCTGTGCTGTTACTCGTTCTCAGACACGTTCTCAGGAATCCAAAGAGGATTTCTCTTTATCTGATACGTTCATGTCTCGCATCGATGAGATTTCTGACTCAACTTTAAGTTCTACTGATCACACTAAGACATTTTTCGACTCTCTTCATCGAAACAAACTTATTGAGGAACAGGACAATGATCCTGAAACTCGTTCTCTTCTACAACTGGCTGTTGATGAAAATGAAATAGGAACTGTCCCTATTTGTTACTACCAGAAGTCAGGTGTGCTAATGAGAAAATACAGACCTCCTGACGTTGCTGCTGATGAAGAGTGGAATGTTATTCACCAAATTGTCATTCCAAAATTCTATCGGAATGATATTCTTAGTCTTGCTCATGACCATGTATTGTCAGGACACTTAGGTATAAGAAAGACCCTAGATCGTATCCGACGACATTTCTATTGGCCAAAGATGCGCCAAGATGTTGACTATTGTAAAACATGCCATTCTTGCCAAATGACTGGAAAACCAAATCAAGGGATTCCCAAAGCACCACTGCACCCTATTCCTGCCTTTGAAGAACCGTTCTCTAGGGTCATTATCGACTGTGTTTGCCCGATGCCAAAAAGCAAAGCAGGAAATGAATACCTCTTGACGATTCTACACGTTTCCCTGAGGCAATCCCTTTGAGAAAAATCACTGCTCCCAACATTGTCAAGGCTCTTGTCAAATTCTTTACCATGTTCGGGATTCCAAAAGCTGTGCAATCAGATCAAGGCTCAAATTTTATGTCCAAGATATTTCAACAAGCCATGCATGAACTAAACATCCATCAAGTTTCATCCAGTGCATACCATCCTGAATCACAAGGTGTCCTTGAACGTTTCCACCAAATTACTGCCATGAACACTCAAAGGACTGGGATGAGGAAGTTCCCTTGTGGTTGTTTGCAGTTCGTGAAGTTATGCAAGAATCTACTAGATTTAACCCTTTTGAGTTGGTTTAAAAAACAAAGAAAACAAAGAAAAAAAAAGATTTTCACAAGTTCAAACCCTTTTTTTTTACTTTTAAGGGGGAGAGTGTTATGTAAATGTCATGTAAATATCATGTATATGTTATGTAAATATCATGTAATGTCGTGTTTGAATTCCCAGATTTATTATTTATAATTCTATATTTATATTATTGTTTCGAGGTTTAAATCGGTGAAATTTAAAATAACATTTTAGAATTAATTAAAATTCATTTAGAAATTTTTAAAACTAAATAGATTGATCACTTGTATTGGCCTGGTGTTTGTACTGTGGAATTCTGGGAAGTTACGCGATATAGTATATAAACAGATGGCGATGCGAGAGAAGGATCATCCACTTTTACTCGGGTCAAGAAGTAAGTCATCTATTTTATTCAGATCAGGAAGTTTGTCTTGTTTGAGAAAGTTTAAACTGAATTTGTGAATAGAGCTAGATCGACTAAAGCGGTGAAAAATTTTATTCCGTCAATCTTTACAATTCAGTCGGATTACGGATTATATCGAAAGTCAATAGGAATTGGACTGTGAACTTTTGTTTGAAATTACCCATTCAAACTTCGAAAATTTCTCCGTGGGACTGAATTCAACGTCTAGATTAGAACTTTGGATTTCGGATTTGGACATTTTTTTTATCATATTATTAAGCACAGGCCAGTACTTTTTTGTATTGTAAGTTGTTTTGATGGTTGAAACTGGATATTTGTTATTGCCATTAGATAATATATTTTTGTGTCTATCACATAAGTAGATAATTATAATAAATTATACAAGCTGCTATCTGTGTCTTTCTGTTGCGTTCAGTCCACATAAAAAACGTAACAATAGAAAAAGTGAAGTTAGACTGAGTATCGGTTTAGCCAGGATGAGCGATTTCTAAGGAGAGTTTCACAGCTTGTATTGTAATAACACAGATAGAGAGAAATAATTTGACTTGTCAAAGGGTGTTCTAAAGTACTTGAGCCTGCCTTTGAGGGCTCTAACTAGAATTAAAAAAAAAAGATACAGTTATTCAAACTTCTGGATACAGCTGTGATAAAGTAAGATGTAACATTTGACTTGTTTGAATGTATCATTTCACAACAAGTGAATTACGTGTCGTCTGCTTATCGTTGAAATTTATTACCAATAAGCTCGAGACATTGCAACAAATGTATCTCTTCATTCTAGTGAATGAGGTCAGATGTGACCATCATACCAAGAATGTGAATATATTGTAGGTTGTTTGGGTCCTCTTGCTGTAAAAACGCTTTCCGTTCTTTAAGAACATGGTTAAGGGTAGCAGCCAAAATTCCACAGATAAGAATAACCCAAGATTTGGCGATGCGTGCTTTTCAGTAGTTCCCTTCCGTCTAGTCTATCAGTTCAAAATAGGATTCGAGTACAACGTTGATACGGGTTCGCCTACAATTAATTTCTAAAACAAATGCATTTTCTTTAAATGCAAATTTTCGTTTCTTTTCAAAGCAACACCATCTGTGTGCGCGAGCTACACAGGCGTAATACGATCTCCAATTGTAACTCTCATACGATTCGTGCATCTACGTGTTACTCTAAATATGTTTTGTAGTTCGCGTGATATTTAACCATTCCCTCCTTCCAAACTCCAACGTCACTATCCACTGTAAGTTTCTGAGTTTGTAACGCTAACATTCATGTTTCGATCCCTGCGGTGATGTAACACAAATTAACTGTACCTGAGACAACTTACGGTTTCATTTCTTTCTTCCTTCAATGAATAATGTCTCTCGGGGTAGGTGTCTCCTTCAAATGTCTCAAATATCGCGAATCTTTCACGGTACAAGTGTCAGGAGAACGAGATTAGGAGACAAGGAGAGTTCCTGGAATTTTGATGACGTGATTATTATGTTGCAACCGAAATTATTTATTTCTGAACCAATAAACCTCTCCAGAAATATTCCAAAGTTCTGGAGCAGAGCTTTCTTTATGTTTTATGTTTCGACGTTCTTTTGTTTTATTTATATTTAATACCTTTTATAAAAAAAACACAACAATTTAAATTAACTGAAACAGCTGGAATATCATGTTTCTCGATCTACACAATCCCATCAAATGTGCTCGCTTTTTAAGGCCCCGGCATGGCCAGGTGGGTTAAGGCTTAAGGCGTTCAACTCGTAATCTGAGGACTGCGGGTTCGAATCCCCGTCGCACCAAACATGCTCGCTCTTTCAGCCGTGGGGGCATTATAATGTAACGGTCAATCCCACTATTCGTTGGTAAAAGAGTAGCCCGAGAGTTGGCGGTGAGTGGTGATGACTAGCTACCTTCCCTCTAACCTTACACTGCTAAATTAGGGACGGTTATCGCAAATAACCGCGAAATTAAAACAAACAAACAAGGAATTACACACTGGAAAAAGAAAGGTGTTAGATGTATGGATATGCAGAAAGAAAATTTGGTTTGTTATTTTTTTTATTTTACTATGAAACTGTGACATTTGTGATACGTTCTAATACAGAAAGATAAATCTAGTTTCTTTAGCACTCAGAATTAGTCAGTTCAAAACCCTTACTTAACTGGTTTGTTTTGTTCCTTAACAGACTTGATTGATATAACACTCTTAACAGAATTGGAAGTTTGACATCGTAACTGATTTGGGCCCCCAGTGGCACAGCGGAATAGCTACAACTCTAGTATTTGGGTTTCGATACCTGCGGTGGGTAGAGCACAGACGTAACTATGTGCTTAATTACAAAAAATACGTACCTGATTTGATTAGTCTAAGCCTAACAGCTGCAGTTAATTCATTATTAACAAATTTGATGAGTTTAACACAGATCTGATTAGTGCTCTGAGAAATGTGATTAGTTTAACACTAGCAGATCAAGTTAACATAACGTTATAACATAAATGATGATTTCAGCTGAGATCTGATTTGTTTAACACTATTATATTTGGATAATTTAAGATTAACGTACGTGTAAGAAATCTAACAAATGCGGTAAGTTTAACTCTCTAACAAGCCAGGTTATTTTAACACTGTAACAGAAATGGTTGGTTTAGCATTCTAACAGATTCATATAGTTTAACACTGTAACAAGTTTAGTTACTTTAAGACTCTAGCCAAACAAATTTGGTCACTTTAACACTAAAATATATTGTTATTTTAACACTCTAACAAATCTAAATAGTTTAACACTAGTCTACAGACCTAGTTAGTTCAACACTAAGATATATTGTTATTTTAACACTCTAACAAAACTAATTAGTTTAATACTCTAGGCTACAGACCTAGTTAGTTTAACACTAAGATATATTGTTATTTTACACTGTAACGAATCTAATTACTTTAACATTGTGATAAGTCTGGTTAGTTTAATATGAATAAGTCAACCAGTTTGTGTTACTTTGTAACAGATCTCATTACACAGTACACCTGACTAGTTTAACACTGAGAAGCCGGATTGACTGAGGAAGTTAAAGTTCAAAATTTGTCAGTTTCGTGTCTTCCGACTCAAATTATTGTGATTTAGCCAATAAAAATCCGTTTGGTGGCGCTACGACTTTTGTTGTTGTATTTGTTTTAGGCCTAGAATGTTAACACTCTTTAAACACCATCATTTCTGCTGTGAAGTGTTTAAAGAAGCGATAAAAAAGTAAAATAAATCACCGAGTATATTGTTTTATGTGTTGTAATTGTAACTTTAAACACGAGAGGGCGACGTTAACCACGGTTTTAAAATATTAATTTTTCTTCAGGTTCCATTTTGTTTTATACTGAAATAGCAGAATCTGGTGTGGCCTAGTGATTGGTGCATCGTACTGCGGATCGAAAGGTCCGAGGTACTAGTCTCAAAGCCCATGTTCCGATGGTTGGTACAGTTTGGCTGCTTTCCTTTTAATCAGTAAGTCGAAGCTAGAAACAGCTACGCCTGACTATCGGGAGTGTTTAATCTGGCTAATTTGCCAGTGTAACAACTTTCTGTTTCCAATATCCTTGTGTTTGTGCAATGGTCATTAACCTGAACACTTAATATATTTTAAGAACATTATCACATCCGTAAACTTACAGAGTGAGGCATGGGATTAATGAGTATCGCACAGAGACTGTAAATTCGAAAGTTCATGGTTCGAAACCTGTTACTGCAAAATCGCTTTTCTTCATGTTTGGAGACGTGGGTGTGCTACAAGAGTGATTGTTAGACCCTGCTCTTTGACCGCATAAGAGAATCCTAAAAGTTAGCTACGGGTGCTGTTAACTAGCTGTACTCTACCATTTCAGAATAAGGAACAACTGTGTGTGGACAGCCCTGGAGTTCGGAAACAAACAGTGAAACTTTGGAGATTAAATATTTTTCCAACACTGCCCAAGAAAATTGGTAATTCATATATTTCTGTTACTTACGAAAAATAGGATTTCAAACACCTATTTGGGATTATACTAGTAAGCTCACACATCAGTATTAGAAACAAAAACTGATATTAAAAACATTTTCGGTTACAACAAACCAGTTTCGACATTTACGTATTTTCAGTAACGTTGATGAGATGTTTTCACTAGAAATACATGCTTGTCCTTCCTTATGAGTTAGGCCCAACATGGCCGGGCGGTTAAAGCACTCGACTCGTAATCCGAGGATTATGGGTTTGAATCCCCGTCATACCAAACATGCTCGCCCTTTCAGCCGTGGGAGCGTTATAATGTGTTGGTCATTCCCATTATTCGTTGGTAAAAACTAGGGACGGCTAGCGCAGATAGCTCTCGTATATCATTGCGCGAAATTCAAAAGTAAACAAACAAACCTCACGAGTTTGGTCTTTTCGCTCTTACTTATGTATAAATTACGCTATGTAACAAAATTTTTACTTTTTCTTGTTCCTGAACAGAAACTGTCATTTCACAGTTACTTATGCTTAAA
The DNA here is from genome assembly GCA_011833715.1 of Carcinoscorpius rotundicauda. Taxonomy (NCBI): domain Eukaryota; kingdom Metazoa; phylum Arthropoda; class Merostomata; order Xiphosura; family Limulidae; genus Carcinoscorpius; species Carcinoscorpius rotundicauda. Next base: position 68,937,440 of record CM022400.1, read on the forward strand.
GTAAATGGAAAAGACCTATTTTTCTCTTCAAACTTTGCTTTTGTGACTTGGGAGCGTATAACGAAAACATGATGGGAGACTATACTGGGGGGCTGATACGTGAAATTGATTTACATTACAGTCATAAATCTTGCAAAAACTACTCACTTCTAAACATTTTTGTATAACTTTAGTATAAATACATGTAAACCTTGATTCATATGTTGTTTTATTCAGACCTTATGTAAATAAAAATGTGAAAATTTGTCCGTTTTTACACATAAAATAGATTAATTTCTAAATTTCATTATCCAGGTCACAAAAGCAAAATTTGAAGGGAATGATCGTCATTTTCTGTAATTTTACAACATAAGAATTTGAGAAATAACACAAACTATCCAGGAACAAAATTTGCGTTACATAGTGTTATATATAAAGGCGGACGTTTCTGTTAATAAACAAGACGAAGTAATCGGTCTGATTAATTTGTAAAACAAATCAAGCAATACAAACGTTTCGTTTTCAGAAGTATACGTTTCTTTTGTTGTTGATTGCGTTTCATTCATATTGGTTTATCATACTTCGGTAAAGGAGCCGTTGCGCAGTTCATCTCTCACGAAGAGTTGAGCAGCAAAGGCGTTTCGTTTTCATTCGACAATTAAGGTTTAAGTAAAGAACGTTTCTTTTGTTTTTTGAACTTTTGCGCAAAGCTTTTCGAGGGATATCTGCGCTAGCCGTCCCTAATTTAGCAGTGTAAGACTAGAGGGAAGGCAGCTAGTCATCACAACTCATCGCCACCTCTTTGGCTACTCTCTTACCAATGAATAATTGGAATGACCGTCACATTATAACGCCTCCACGGCTGAAAGGGCATGTTTGGAGTGACGGGGATTCGAACCCGTAATCCTCACATTACGAGTCGAGTATCTTAACAACCTGGCCATGCCGGGCCTAAAATGGGTCTGAAGGCTTATATTGGTAAAAACTGAGTTTTGATACCCGTGGTGAGAACCACACAAATGTTCTGTTGTGTAACTTTTGAAATAAAGATAAACAATATTCAGATACAACGAGAGAGGCGATGTATATTAAGGGCTGTGAGGGTAACTAGAAATCTATAATAGGGGGCGCTACTTTTGGAAGAAAATAGAAATGATTAAGAAATCCAACTCTGCGCTCTCTCGGAAACAGTAACTATTTTTCACTGAAGATGACACATTTTGTGCGTGTCTGAAGTTGTTTCTCTGTTTTCACCACTGAATTTCGTTTTACATGTCCCAAGGAATGGAAATATTGTAATTTTCTTGTTTTTTTTCCTGGCCGAAATTTAGGAAATGAAAATGAAAGACTTACTGTTTGCTACATAAACAAAAGAAAGAGAAATCATAATATCTTCTAAATCTTTGTAAGCCTAACTTGATTTATCCCACAATGAACCTGAAATCTCTAGCTCTTATTGGTGAAGCAACAGTGTAGGAGTAGCTTGCACTGTAACCACTTGTTCACACAGACAATCTCAGTAAGAAGAGAACTGAATAATACATTTGGCTGCAAATAAAACTGTTTGTCTTTTGAGGGACATTGAGAGAAGCAAACACTTTGGGATTGAAAGAGTAAGGTCTCTTGCTGTCTCTTGCAAATCAAACTGTTTTTCCTTTAGGGGACCTTAAGAGATGTAAACACTTAAGAATTAAAAGAGGCAAGGCCCCTTGATATCTTTGACTGCAAATAAACTATTTCAAAGAACAATCAAAGTAGCAGATAAGAGTGGGTAAGTCTCTTGATACCTGATTCATTCAGTATTTCTCTCCTGCTGTGGTTCTCAAAACAGTGTATTGTAACAGCCTTGTGAACAACACATTACCAGAACAGTGTATTGTAACAGCCTTGTGAACAACACAGACCAAAGCAGTGCATTGTAACAGCCTTCTGAACAACACAGACCAAAGCAGTGTATTGTAACAGCCTTCTGAACAATACAGACCAAAGCAGTGTATTGTAACAGCCTTGTGAGCAACACACACCAAAGCAGTGTATTGTAACAGCCTTGTGAGCAACACAGACCAAAACAGTGTAATGTAACAGCCTTGTGAATAACACAGACCAAAACAGTGTATTGTAACAGCCTTGTGAACAACACAGACTAGAACAGTGTATTGTAACAGCCTTGTGAACAACACAGACCAAAGCAGTGCATTGTAACAGCCTTCTGAACAACACAGACCAAAGCAGTGTATTGCAACAGCCTTGTGAGGAACACAGACCAAAACAGTGTATTGTAAGAGCCTTGTGAATATCACAAACCAAAACAGTGTATTGTAACAGCCTTGTTAACAACACAGACCAAAACAGTGTATTGTAACAGCCTTGTGAACAACACAGACCAAAGCAGTGTATTGTAACAGCCTCGTGAACAACACAGACCAAAGCAGTGTATTGTAACAGCCTTGTGAACAACACAGACCAAAGAAGTGTATTGTAACAGCCTTGTGAGCAACACAGACCAAAACAGTGTATTGTAACAGCCTTGTGAACAATACAGACCAAAGCAGTGTATTGTAATAGCCTTCTGAGAAACCCAGACCAAAACAATGTATTGTAACAGCCTCGTGAACAACACAGACCAAAGCAGTGTATTGTAACAGCCTTGTGAACAACACAGACCAAAGAAGTGTATTGTAACAGCCTTGTGAGCAACACAGATCAAAACAGTGTATTGTAACAGCCTTGTAAATAACACAGACCAAAACAGTGTATTGTAACAGCCTTGTGAACAACACAGACTAGAACAGTGTATTGTAACAGCCTTGTGAACAACACAGACCAAAGCAGTGCATTGTAACAGCCTTCTGAACAACACAGACCAAAGAAGTGTATTGTAACAGCCTTCTGAACAACACAGACCAAAGCAGTGTATTGTAACAGCCTTGTGAGCAACACAGAACAAAACACTCTATTGTAACAGCCTTCTGAACAATACAGACCAAAGCAGTGTATTGTAACAGCCTTGTGAGCAACACAGACCAAAACAATGTATTGTAACAGCCTTGTGAACAACACAGACCAAAGCAGTGTATTGTATCAGCCTTCTGAACAACACAGACCAAAGCAGTGTATTGTAACAGCCTTGTGAGCAACATAGACCAAAACAATGTATTGTAACAGCCTTGTGAACAACACAGACCAGAACAGTGTATTGTAACAGCCTTGTGAACAACACAGACCAAAACAGTGTATTGTAACAGCCTTGTGAACAACACAGACCAGAACAGTGTATTGTAACAGCCTTGTGAACAACACAGACCAAAACAGTGCATTGTAACAGCCTTGTGAACAACACAGACCAAAACAGTGCATTGTAACAGCCTTGTTAACAACACAGACCAGAACAGTGTATTGTAACAGCCTTGTGAGCAACATAGACCAAAACAGTGTATTGTAACAGCCTCGTGAACAACACAGACCAAAACAGTGTATTGTAACAGCCTTGTTAACAACAAAGACCAGAACAGTGTATTCTAACAGCCTCGTGAACAACACAGACCAAAGCAGTGTATTGTAACAGCCTTGTGAACAACACAAACCAAAGAAGTGTATTGTAACAGCCTTGTGAGCAACACAGACCAAAACAGTGTATTGTAACAGCCTTGTGAATAACACAGACCAAAACAGTGTATTGTAACAGCCTTGTGAACAACACATTACCAGAACAGTGTATTGTAACAGCCTTGTGAGCAACATAGACCAAAACAGTGTATTGTAACAGCCTTGTTAACAACACAGACCAAAACAGTGCATTGTAACAGCCTTGTGAACAACACAGACCAGAACAGTGTATTGTAACAGCCTTGTGAGCAACATAGACCAAAACAGTGTATTGTAGCGATCATGTAGTTCGTGTCTTGAGCACGCGTTCATACATGTCTAAGAATATAAGTTCTACATTAAACAAGTCTGTAAAAATCGAATACACACACAAACCCAATTATGAGCTTCAAAACTGGTGTAACGTAGCTAAATAAAAGAGGGATCGAACCCATAACTTTGAAATTTTCCAAAGCAAAACAATTTCCACTTATAAAACTCATCATGATTGTGAAATTTTGTATCTATATATGTTGGAATAACTCAAGCTAAGACCTGATGCTGGATAAATAATTCTTCACTTTTATGGATAAAAAGAACCTTTAAAATAAGACATGTTTTGGAATTATCACTGACAAGTCCTCAGCTATTAATGTAAAAAATCTGTTACGTGTTTCAGTCCTCCGTTCTTTTTCTGGTCTTACGTTTTTGTTTCATCATCTGTTACGAATAGAAGAAGCTAATTGGAAGAAGCCCTGGAGACCACGAGCAACACATCTGTTTAAATCCACGTGTTCTCGCGAGGGTTATCTCCTCTTTCCAGTTTGTCTTACCTAAAACATTAACTTTGAATGTAACCTTTAAAAATGACGAAAACTAAGAGAGAGACAGAGAATAGTGTACATCTTGAAACTAAACAAAAGTTGTTTGAGAAACAGGTGTGAGAGACATCTCAAAAATGACTCAAACTTTAAAACGTGGAGACGTGTACTCGTTTGTTTGTATTTAACGATAATTATGTGTTCGATCCATTAATCAAGACAAAGCATTTTTAATTTAGGAAATTTTCAAACAATGGGTAAGTAAACCAAAAAGATTTTTTTTCTCAGATTGTATAATTTATGGCTTTAGTTTGTTTGGTTGGTTGGTTGTTTACTTTTTAGAGCAACACTACACTGGGCTGTCTGTTTCGTCCTCTACAAGAAATTAAACCCTGAATTTCAGTGTTACAAGTCTGTAGATTTACTACTATTCCACATGGGTCATTTATAGGCTTGGAAAGATGTTAAGTGAGTTTGGTGTACAGATAGCGGGACTTACAAGTTTGGAAATACGTTAGAATGTGGTGTACAGATAGCGTGATTTACAAGTTTGGATACATTAGAATGTGGTGTACAGACAGCGAAACTTACAAGTTTCAAAATACGTTAGAATGTGATGTACAGACAGCGGGACTTACAAGTTTGGATACATTAGAATGTGGTGTACAGATAGCGAGACTTACAAGTTTGGATACGTTAGAATGTAGTTTACAGATAGCGTGACTTACAAGTTTGGATACATTAGAATGTGGTGTACAGATAGCGTGACTTACAAGTTTGGATACATTAGAATGTGGTGTACAGATAGCGGGACTTACAAGTTTGGATACGTTAGAATGTGATGTACAGATAGCGGGACTAACAAGTTTGGAAATACGTTAGAATGCGGTGTACAGATAGTGGGACTTACAAGTTTGGAAATACGTTAGAATGTGATGTACAGATAGCGGGACTTACAAGTTTGGAAATACGTTAGAATGTGATGTACAGATAGCGGGACTTACAAGTTTGGAAATACGTTAGAATGTGATGTACAGATAGCGGGACTTACAAGTTTGGAAATACGTTAGAATGTGATGTACAGATAGCGGGACTTACAAGTTTGGAAATACGTTAGAATGTGATGTACAGATAGCGGAACTTACAAGTTTGGAAATACGTTAGAATGTGATGTACAGATAGCGGGACTTACAAGTTTGGAAATACGTTAGAATGTGATGTACAGATAGCGGGACTTACAAGTTTGGAAATACGTTAGAATGTGGTGTACAGATAGCGGGACTTACAAGTTTGGATACGTTAGAATGTGGTGTACAGATAGCGGGACTTACAAGTTTGGAAATACGTTAGAATGTGGTGTACAGATAGCGGGACTTACAAGTTTGGATACGTTAGAATGTGGTGTACAGATAGCGGGACTTACAAGTTTGGAAATACGTTAGAATGTGGTGTACAGATAGCGGGACTTACAAGTTTGGAAATACGTTAGAATGTGGTGTACAGATAGCGGGACTTACAAGTTTGGAAATACGTTAGAATGTGGTGTACAGATAGCGGGACTTACAAGTTTGGATACGTTAGAATGTGGTGTACAGATAGCGGGACTTACAAGTTTGGAAATACGTTAGAATGTGGTGTACAGATAGCGGGACTTACAAGTTTGGATACGTTAGAATGTGGTGTACAGATAGCGGGACTTACAAGTTTGGATACGTTAGAATGTGGTGTACAGATAGCGGGACTTACAAGTTTGGAAATACGTTAGAATGTGGTGTACAGATAGCGGGACTTACAAGTTTGGATACGTTAGAATGTGGTGTACAGATAGCGGGACTTACAAGTTTGGAAATACGTTAGAATGTGGTGTACAGATAGCGGGACTTACAAGTTTAGAAATACGTTAGAATGTGGTGTACAGATAGCGGGACTTACAAGTTTGGAAATACGTTAGAATGTGATGTACAGATAGCGGGACTTACAAGTTTGGAAATACGTTAGAATGTGATGTACAGATAGCGAAACTAAACGGACATTATTTTCTTCATCAAGTCGACTCGTTCTTTCAAACCACAGTAAAAACACTTCTTGGATACCATACAATAAACTGTAGTATGTTGCTTCAAAATTAACAATAAACACATCACTTTTTAGCTGGACACGATACTTTCTTTTCCATTGTCACTCAGTTCACGTCAGATAAAACACCCGAATAAAAAAATACATTTCTCCTGTCTATCTGTGTGTTTTCAACTAATATCTACTTTACGTCTTTCAAGTCATGTATATGCAAAGTCTGACCATAATTTATAAACATATACAAACCCAGTGTCGGACTTAAGTTGTTTGTACCACACACTGTAGTTCTTTACGTAGTTATATTCCTTTGTATTCGACTCGTTTTATCGAAAGCTTTCAAAAGATTTTATATTGATAATAAAATTTAAAATTAAACATGTGCTCGTGTTTCTTTGTGTGTGTGTGTGAGTGAGACGTGTTTTTTTTAGTTTAATATAAAGAAACAAACAGAGCCTTCTGACAGAGCACTGGACTCACAATCCGAGAGTCGAGGGTTCGATTCCCGTCCCGTCAAACATACTTGTCCTTTCAGCCGAGGGTGCGTTATAATGTGACGGTCAATCCCAATATTTGTTGGTGAACGAGTAGACCAAGAGTTGGCGGTGGGTAGTGATGACTAGCTCCCTTCTCTCTAGTCTTACACTGCTAAATTAGGGACGGCTAGCGTAGATAACCCTCGTGTAGCTTTGCGCGAAGTTAAAAAAAATCTAAATTAAAAAAAAATCTTAAGCCAGCCAATGAGCACAAAGGAAGATGAGGTCAACGTGATAGTCTCGTGGTTACCACGTTTTAATTAAATTTACATAGTCATTTGTCAATGAACTCAGTTGAATATGGACAGAGAACAATAATTTATTCACCTCCAACCAGTGAAGGAACAAAACCATCCATCACCTTGCTCTGGAGTGTCTGAACTTAATGAACAGTCGGTAGTTCGTGGACATAATGTAGAACACAGAACTCTCTGACAGAGGTGACATCTACTAATTTAAAGTTCGTTCTGATCGATCAAATCGCGACGCTTGTGACGTTACGTCTTTATTTGTTTTTTATTATTATGTATTCAGTCTTCTTAAACTACAAAGAAAGGTTTGTTTTAGATAAGTGAGCGAGGCTATCAGCGTTAGCCTTCTCTGAGTTTGAGCTGATAGACTTAGAGATTAGATAGTTAGTTCAACAGAACTCATATTAATTTTATTGTCATTATTTTAATGCGCGAACGACACCGAAATGAGAATCGCGATTTGAAAGGGCAGGGGAATCGAACCATGGACCCTCCAGTTCACAGTTCTGTACACTAAGTGCTAGGCCTATTCCAGGCACATGAGAGGACTATAATTATACAGGTTCTACCAGTTTATGACTTTCAGTTAGTTATAGCTGATTTTACATTATTTCTTCATCGGATTTTCCCACGAAGCTGAGCGAGGTTTATCTGCACTAGTTGTGTTTAGTTTTAAGCTGTTAGACTAGAAGGAAGGTCCCCACTGCTGAACATTCAGCTGACAAATTGTGAGACACACTTATGACACACCGAAAGAGCCAGTCCTCTGAGCGTGATGTTTTTCGGTAACGGAACGAGAATGCGAAAACCCTTAGGCCCAAAATCTAACATGATTACCACTAACCCTTACTTGGCCCATGGGAGAGATAGTCTTATAAGTGTTTTAGACTTAATGTAGAAGTCTACAAGTTTGAGACTGATTAGGGACGGCTAGCGTAGATAACCCTCGTGTAGCTTTGCGCGAAGTTACAAAAAAATTTTAGAGATTGGCACGATCTCTATTACTAGTTCGAGTAATATTTAGTACACAAAAAAACACTTCTTATTTTACCTGCTGGTAACATAAATCTTATGTTTATTCTCCACCAATAATAACACACATTTCTATTTTATAAACGTTATTTATTCGGTACTGGTTGTACAAGTGTTGTAACTTTTCCGACGCAAAGAATAATTGGTATGTTTTTCAGAATCAGGTTGTATCTGATTTTTAACAGACTACATACTTTACTTGAAGAGGTTTCTTCAGATCTCAAACACAACTTAGCCAGCATCACTAACTCGATGTAATTCGAACAAATTTCGATGAATCAGGGTAACGTAATCAAAGTGAGAAGTAAAGCAGAATGAATCTGATTAGACAATACAATAAAACATGTTGTATCAGACTAGACGATTGGTTAATCCATCCGGTTTCTAACCTATCACAGGTGTTCTATCATAATGGATAAAGGGTGTGTTAATGAAAGTCTGACAAGAAAGTTTCATTGGCCCCTTCCCTTCCCCTGGCGGGTGGAACATCTTTGACAAGTTGAATTATCTGGTAATTAGCCAAAGAAAAATTATTCTTACAGGAACATTAGACTTAGTTTAACTTTGTTGCTAATGGAATTTGATGTATAATCAGGTATTTATATTATTACTGTTGAGGTAATTAAGTTATATTGTGTGGATGTTCTTTCAAATTTCTTTAACCTGATGGACGTAATCTTGTTACAGAGAAAACGCATAACGTTTCCTCGTTTCGTAAATGTATTCATAGATGGCGATCTCTATTACTAGTTCGAGTAATATTTAGCACACAAAAAAACACTTGTTATTTTACCTGCTGGTAACCAAAAGTTTGTTGAGACAAATAAAAAAATAATAATACTAAAACCCAAAAGGTGGATCTTTGTTCGTCAGGAGCAAATAATTCTATTTGTTAGAACATCTTTCAGCTAACTCTGACCCAGAGACAAAATGTACGTTGAAATAACTGTTGTACTTCTGAGATTCGCCAAACTCAATTTTGCTTTATTAGTGTGGAGTAAATACATTCCCTTTTCTGTCTCCACCAATACTAACAAGAGTTTAATAGGTTGGCAACCACGTGCCACACAGTATAAAGGATTAACATACAAGACAGCCACAGCACTCCTTATTAACCATCAACAACAAATTCGAAAACATATAATATTGTTCTTTGTATGGTTGGGTCAACAGTTACGAAGGAAACTCCATTGCTAAGCTAAGAATTGGTCCCGTGAGACGCCATGTCTTTCCAAAGTGATGTATGTTACTATCATGGCATTTTCTAACACGCATTACTCTAAAGCTTATGTGATACAGCCCATGCTAGTCCTTTTATGAACGTTACAGGATACCTTAAGCCTACTTTGTGACGACCGTTGAAAACAGGAGTCGTTTAATTCTGACCACAAGTCCTCAAATAACCAACCATAAACAAAGAAGAACATATCGTATTAACTCTTGTTTCTTATTCGTTGTCTTCAGTTAAGCTCTTCTGTATATAGTCGCTACTTTAGTGGTAACTTTTCATTCAAACTAATAGATTTTCATGTGTCTTCATATTTCTCACCACATTCTACAAAAAAACAACTGACGATTCTTGTGTAAAATGATTTCCACAGTTTTAAAACATATTGTATGTTATTAAAATCATAATAATACCGTTCTCCACATATTTTCATTTGTGTGTGTGTTTGTTTTTCTTATAGCAAACCCACATATTTCCATATTTTCAATTCGTCAATAAATAACACTTCCTTTTCATATGTAACTCATATTTCCATTTTATTCATAAAAGATATTTTCATTTTCTATATAACTCATATTTCTATTTTATTCATAACCCATAATTCCATTTTATCTATAAAACTTATTTCCATTTTCTACGTAACTCATAATTCTATTTTATCTATAAGGCATTTTCATTTACTACGTAACTTATATTTTCATTTCATCTCTAAGACATATTTTCATATTATCTACAAGACATATTTCCATTTTCTATATAACTTATAGTTCCATTCTATCCATTCAACAATGTCGTCACTTTTTGAGTTCTTATGAAAACAAATTTTTGATTTTTATGTAAGCACTTACATCCTCAGCTTTAAAGTATAATTCACTTATTTTATTTTCTATAAATATAATTTTCTTTATCTGTGGTATTTTTTTCTTCCAGTTAGTTGATACCAGTTTTGATTTTAAAGGTGAAATCGTATTTTTACATGTGCATGTAACTACCTTTATATTCATTTATACATTCTAGAATATTCAAAACGTGCTTGTAAATCTAATCTCCAGCATAGTTGGCAATGTCTTATACGAAGAAGACATCTGTGGGCTTACAACGCTAAAAACCGGGTTTCGATACCCGTGGTGGGCAGAGCACAAATAGCCCATTGTGTAGCTTCACGCTAAATTAAAAAAACAACAACAGTAACCTTTTGCAAAGAAAAGCTTGATTTTAAATGGCTTTTTTTAAAAAGCACCTCTTATTTCAGAATTATAATGGACTAATTAACACTATTTTACTGCCTTTTTTTTTTCTTTAACGAGCGTCAAACTCGTAATTTTAGGTTGAATTAGAAGAAATAAATCTAAGATTTTCTTTCTGTTTTCAGGCCCGGCACAACCAGGTGGCTAAGGTACTCGACTCGTAATCTGAAGGTCGCGAGTTCGAATCTCCGTCACACCTAACATGCTCGCTCTTTCAGCCGTGGGGGCGCTATGATGTGACGGTCAATCCCACTATTCGTTGATGAAAGAACAGCCCAAGAGTTGTCAGTGGACAGTGATGACTAGCTGCCTTTACTCTAGTCTTACTTCTAAATTAGGGACCAGATAAAACCTGTAGAAAGTTAAAAAATAAACAAATATGGTTTTTGTTTAATATCGCCCCCTCGATGTGGCTTTGGTGTAAGAAAACAAAATATGTTTAATAACAGTAGTCTGAGGTTCTGTTTAAATCACGTTTGTACTGAAAATGATCAACATCTGTCATACGTCGTTCTACTCTCGTTGTCAGTGGCTCAGCGAAACGTTAGGTTTCGAAGCTCCTGGTGGACACATCACGTGCTGTGTAGTTTTGTGCTCTGCACATAATAAATCTGATTAATATCGATTTGATAACGTCCGATTCGTCGGTTGTTTTTAGAGGACCCTCGAGAAATAAGTCTTGTAATAGGTCTAATTACCTTAAGGGAGGAGCAACTATTTTAATATGAATGTCACTACATCCTAAACTTATATTTGTTACTTTTGTCTCGCCTCGCTTCTTCTGTGTGGGTATTTGGGTATGTTATTCTGTGTGGGTATTTTGGCATGTTATTCTGTGTGGGTATTTGGGTATGTTAATTTTTGAATACCCAGAAGGTCAGGGGCACGAGACCTCCATCCGTAACTTTCATGTCGTCTGCTCGTTGGAATGTGTTGTTGGGTAGACTTTGGGCCAGAGTACTCCACAGTAATCAGGCCCTTTTTAGGGCGATGTCCATGTATTGTCTTGAGTTGCCCTATTTTATTATTATTATTTAAGTATTTTTTTCAATATTTCTATTCTTTTTCTTGTTTTTTTATTTTTTCTTCACTTATATATATGATCCCTTTTATCATATATGTTTATAGGAGAGGTACTTAAAACTCCGTTCATCACGTATCTGTCGAGATCACATAATAAATCATTTAAAGACAGTTTTTATTATAATAACTTAGTGTATTACACAAGAGTCTCACAGATACTATTTCTATATTTGCACACTTGTACATGAATGTGGATGTAGTACCACGTGGTACTTTACAAGGTGATGTTAAAACTGAATTTTGTATTCTTCGTAGTTTCTGTAATTGTTTTTGCGTTATAATCAGTGATGTCGAGAAAACCCACTTGTAGAGAAATATATATGTAAAAACGTCTCATTTGGGTTGAGAATTTTTTTTTTTTACGTAGAGGAGCGAACAACGTTTTGACCTTCTTCGGTCATCGTCAGGTTCACAAAATTTTCTCAACCCAAACGTTTCTTTTGTTTAGAATTAAGCACAAAGCTACACAATGGGCTATCCGTGCTCTGCCCACCACGGGTATCGAAACCCGGTTTTTAGTGTGTAAGTTCGCAGATATACAACTGTGCCACTTGGGGGCCAACCCAAACGAGCCGTTTCTACATATATGTTTTTGTGTTATGTTTATCCAGGCAAGAGATGCGTGTTTTATTATAAGTCTGATGTATGTTTTGTATATTTTAATTGTGCTGTCTGGTGATATTCCTTGGTTGTTACCTGACAGACTTCTTTCATAATTTGCTCTTTTACATATTCGTATTAGGATATTGTTTGTATGAAGTATCCACGTTAATCTGGTATCGTAAGTCAAACCTAGAAATTTTGCACAAGTAACAGTCAGTAAAAGTGATCTGTCCATGTATAACTTGGGTGGATCTTTTTTCAGTTTATTTAATTTGCTGAATAGCATAACTTGGGTTTTCGGAATATTGATTTTTATTCAATATTTCTCGCAGTATTCCTCTAACTTTTTAGGACTAACCGGTTGGAGGTTTGTTGCTGGAAATAAAGGACTTTTCCAGACCGCTACATCTTTTGTCTCGTGACTTTTGATTTGGTTTGTTTTGAATTTCGCGCCAAGTTATACGAGGACTATCTGCGTAAGCCGTCCCTAATGCATCAGTATAAGACTAGAGGGAAGGCAGCTAATCATCCCCACCCTCCGCCAACTCTTGGCTACTCTTTTACCAACTAATAGTAGGACTGACCATCAGATATTAACGCTCCCATGGCTGAAAGGGCGAGCATATTTGACGTAAGAGGGATTCAAACCCGAGACCCTCGGATTACGAGTCGTGTGCCTAACCGCCTGGCCGTGCCGGGCCAAGGATTGCCTCTTAACGCATTTCCTTTGTCATTTTTTATGCCTAACTTAACCTCTTCTTGTTATTCCAAACACTCCATGTAATTAATTTTATTAAAATTTAAAACAAGCTATAATTAAGTGTACACAAAGGACGGCTTTTGCAAAAAAAGTGTAATGAGTTCGAAGCGCACTCTATATTGACTTTTTCAAAACGTTTTTGTCGGAAGATATTTTTCGGTTTACTCTTCGTGATTTCCAAGGTGTTTTATTTTTATTGTCAACAATTCGAATAATTTAACTATCGCTTTTCGATCGCTTTCTTTTTCATGTAGCAAATGAAACAGTAAAAAACGTAACACTTGTTTAAGTAACTTACGCCTATATGCAAGATGGAATGACAGGTTACTCTACTTCAGACAATTAAATAGCATACGAGTTACAATGAAGTGTGTAATGTTTTTATTTACTGGCTGAATTCTTTAGGTTTTGTCTTTACAAAGTCTCAGCCTTTGAATTAACTATTTAAATTTCAGCATCTAATGATACTTGGCTGTTTGTATTGTGCTGTTATTGTTTGACGCCGCGAGCGTTTGGTTAATTCGCTTCAAGCCTATACATCTTTATTTAACATCTAATAAACCGTGGAAAAAGTGTTTTTATTCGTTCACAAAGGATTGAATCGAGTTAAAAACTAAGGCAAACATTGTGTCGAATAGTCTAGAACCTAGAAATGTTTCTTGGCCTCTTTAAATAGAGCACACTAGGCTTCGTTATTGGGATATTTGAAGTTGATGTGTGAATCCTAAAATTCTTGGTTTGCAAAGCGATGCCCTAAAAACTTTGTTGTTGAGGGCAATGCAACACAATGAAATGTTTGTGTTCAACAGAGGATTAAATTCAGAATGTCTGTGTTCTGTCCATCAGGGGATTAAATCCAGGATGTCTGTGTTTTGTCCACTAGGGGATTAAATCCAGAATGTCTGTGTTCTGTCCATCAGGGTATTAAATCCAGGTTGTCTGTGTTTTGTCCACTAGGGGATTAAATCCAGAATGTCTGTATTCTGTCCACCAGAGGATTAAACCCAGGATGTCTGTGTTCTGTCCACCAGAGAATTAAACCCAGGATGTCTGTGTTTTGTCCACCAGGGGATTCAACTCAGGATGTCTGTGTTTTGTCCATCAGGGGATTAAACCCAGGATGTCTGTGTTCTGTCCACCAGGGGATTAAATCCAAGATGTCTATATTCTGTCTACCAGGGGATTAAACCCAGGATGTCTGTGTTTTGTCCACTAGGGGATTAAATCCAGAATGTCTGTGTTCTGTCCATCAGGGGATTAAATCCAGGTTGTCTGTGTTTTGTCCACTAGGGGATTAAATCCAGAATGTCTGTATTCTGTCCACCAGAGGATTAAACCCAGGATGTCTGTGTTCTGTCCACCAGAGAATTAAACCCAGGATCTCTGTGTTTTGTCCACCAGGGGATTCAACTCAGGATGTCTGTGTTTTGTCCACCAGGGGATTCAACTCAGGATGTCTGTGTTTTGTCCATCAGGGGATTAAACCCAGGATGTCTGTGTTCTGTCCACCAGGGGATTAAATCCAAGATGTCTATATTCTGTCTACCAGGGGATTAAACCCAGGATGTCTGTGTTCTGTCCACCAGGGGATTAAACTCAGGATGTCTATATTCTGTCCACAAGGGGATTAAATCCAGGATGTCTGTGTTCTGTCCACCAGGGGATTAAATCCAGGATGTCTGTATTCTGTCCACCAGAGTATTAAACCCAGGATGTCTATATTCTGTCCACAAGGGGATTAAATCCAGGATGTCTGTGTTCTGTCCACCAGGGGATTAAATCCAGGATGTCTATATTCTGTCCACCCGGGGATTAAACTCAGGATGTCTGTGTTTTGTCTTCCAAGGGATTAAATCCAGGATGTCTGTGTTTTGTTTACCAGGGGATTAAGTCCAGGATGTCTGTATTCTGTCTACCAGGGGATTTAAACCCAGGATGTCTGTGTTTTGTCCACCAGGGGATTAAATCCAGGATTCTGTGTTCTGTCCACCAGGGGATTAAACCCAGAATGTCTGTGTTTTGTCCACCAGGGAATTAAATCCAGGATGTCTGTTTTTTGTTCACCAGGGGATTAAACCCAGGATATCTGTGTTTTGTCCACCAGGGGATTAAATCCAGGATGTCTGTGTTTTGTCCACCATAGGATTAAATCGAAGATGTGTGTGTTCTGTCCACCAGGGGATTAAATCCAGGATTTTAGCGTTCTAATTCTCTGACCACCTTTCTCTGAGTGAGAAAAAGAATTTGATTGTTACTTCTGTATCGAACCCACTACTCCAACTTCTCAGTGGCTTGGCTGAATATAAGGACATAACGATAACTTCCCGAGGTTTCGAAACCTCTGGTGAAGAACTGATCTCGACCTGAATGGAAAATCAGACAGATGTGGTTCAACTGAATTACAAATTCATTGATGTTACACATCTAATCTTACTAGAGCGGTTTATTACCTGTGATAAAAAGTTACACAACGGATGGCCACTTTAACAGAACACACACAAAAATTTGGCTTTGAGAAAAACAACTTGCGTAATGTATTGTTTAACTGCTTAAACTGAATCTAGTGTAAGACTAGAGGGAAAGCAACTAGTCATCACCACCCACCTCCAACTCTTGGACTACTGTTTTACCAACGAATATTGAGACTAACCATAACGTACCCTGGCTGACAGAGCAAAGATGCCTGGCGTGATGGGGATTCGAACCTGCAACCCTCAACTTGTAAGTCGAGCGCCCGAACTACCTAGCCATATTGGGCCATCGAATATATTACCGGTTAATCACCTTTTCCTTTTCACTTATAACACAGAAGTTTGAAGTCGAACACCAAATCGAACTGTAAGCTATTTAATTTTGGACTCGGCCTGGCCAGGTGGAAAGGTGCTCGACTCGTAATTCGAGGATCGCAAATTCGAATCGCACACACACCAAACATGTTCATCCTTTCAGTCATGGGAGCGTTATAACGTGACGGTCAATCCCACTATTCGTTGGTAAAAGAGTAGCCCAAGAGTTGGCGGTGGGTAGTGATGACTAGCTGTCTTTTCTCTAGTCTCACTGCTAAATTAAGGACGGCTGGTGCAGATTGCGCTCGTGTAGCTTTGCGCGAAACTCAAAAACAAAAATTAATTTTGTGTCTTCTTTTTGCATAATTTATCTAATAATTATCTTATACTGTACTTCAAACACTTGAATTAATTTCATAAAACAACATTTTGTCTGTGTTTCCTTTAAAACAACCACACACTTCTTATGCTTGACAGGTTATGACGCTAGACGTCGCTGTTTAATCTCCTGTTCGTGAAGGAAAGAAAATATATTTTTAAATGCACCATTTTTTTGGAACTCAGTCGTGGAATCTGACTGTCACTCTTCTGATACACCTATGAGCCCTTCGATACCTATAAATACACTCTGCGTTTTCAGTTGTAATAACATTGTAAAAATGAGCCAGCTCCAAAATTCTTGCTGGATGGCTATCTTCTCTCTTGTCAGTAGTTCAAAATGACTGAAAGCTGTATGCGTGCAATAAGATCTGTAGTGACTGGGTGTTAATCGTTGTTACAGTTAATCGTCTATACGATCATTTAAGCCTAAAGTGCTCATTACTAACTGTCTCAATCAGTCAATTACTTTTCGTTATGTAATTACACTTCGGCCACTTACCATGACAATGATGGGAACAGTTATTTGTCATTCGGGTTGAAAATTATTCTGCTTGCGTCATGTTAATTTGTCAGCTAATCAGGAAAGAGTGCATTGTTATGATTGTAGAGCTAGAACAGTTAAACTTCCGATAAAATAACAAATGTTAACTTCTTTTAGGATTATTCATCCTTCGAAAGTTTGTCTGTAGGTCTACAAATGACACGAAGTAAACTTTAACAAAATCAGGTAGTTGATAATGCCTTCGATGTGTAAATGGCGTATTAATTTTAAGCCACCCGGTGGGTTGATTATTAAAGACAGTAATCGTTACATAATCGTGTTATTAAGTTTTTACTGATGAGTTACAAACACGAACACGAAACCCCTAGCCATTGTTACATTGCCTCAGTTGGTTGACTGAGCATAAGCAGACACCAACAAATTTGCTGAGAATTATTTCCCGCAAACACAAGTATCGATAATGTAATTAATTACACGAACAATATACGGGCGGTTGGCTATACTTTGAGAGACATGGGAAACATCAAGCGGGTCGAAATTTCCTCTTTATCAAAAAACAGAAAAGGTGTTTGATTATTATAACACACCATAATGATTATAATTTGAACGCGAATGAAAGAATTATAACGCAAATTTATCTTTAATTTTAAAATAAGTAAAAAACTCCGAAACATTACAACTCTTCTTATGTCTGAATTGTTAAGCCTAACCATCTAAAGTTATAACGTTTATTTAGGACTCGTGTGTTTCTGATTTTGTTAGACTAACACATGTTGTTATTAATTAAGTACAAGAGGTTTCATGAACTGTTAGTGTTGTGATTAACAGCTTTATAACTTTGATTTAACAGACTCGAATGAAATATCGCGAGCTGCGAATGTCTTAAACATGGAAACAAAGTATGATGTGAATTCGATTTTAGAGGATACCCTGAGAATTTCTGTTGTATCAGTTTTAAACATTTAATGACATCTGAACATTTATCATCTATGTTGGAGGGGCAGATACAATAACGTTAAACAACGAGTTTAAGTGTCAGATATAGTTCCAATGGTCCATCACCATTAATATACATTGCAGTCCAGCATGTTATCAGAACTAACGTAATATCACTCGTCCAGAATCAGTCGCTAAATTTCAAAACAAATTCAGCGGTCACGCGTGTGTTGACGCCGAGTAAGTCTACGTAGAATCCATCATAAAATATTACACATTTATTGTCTGCCCTCAAAATGCTCAACGAATGTAAATACGAGGTGGATATATTCTTTTTTTTAATTTCGCGCAAAGCTACACGAAACCTATCTGCGCTAGTCGTCCCTAATTTAGCAGTGTAAGACTAGAAGGAATGCAGCTAGTCATCACCACCCACCGCCAACTCTTGGACTACTCTTTTACCAACGAATAGTGGGATTGACCGTAACGTTATAACGAACCCGTGACCCTCGTCATCTGAGGGTCGCGGGTTCGAATCCCCATCGCACCAAACATGCTCGCTTTTTCAGCCGTAGGAATGTTATAATGTAACGGTCAATCCCACTATTCGTTGGTAAAAGAGTATTCCCGTTAGTCGGTAGTTGGTTGTAATGATTAATTGTCCTCCCTCTAGTCTTACATTGCAAAATTAGGGACGGATAGCCTCGTGTAGTTTTGCGCGAAATTCAAAACAAACAAACAATTACATCCACCGCCATCTCTCGGTCAACCCTTATTTTAAAGAACATAGTTAAACTTGACCGGCCGCCCAGTGGCTCAGCGGTATGTCTGCGGACTTACACGCTAAAATACGGGTTTTGATACCCGTGGTGGGCAGAGCACAGATAGCCCATTGTGTGGCTTTGTGCTTAATTCAAAACAACAACAACAACAAACTTGACCGTCATTGTAATTGTGCATTCGGGATTTTTAAACTGAAAACCTCGTCTTTGTGGCAACGGAACATGGGCCATAAATCCTCATATTTACAGTCCGTTAAGCACGCCAACCACGAGACCAAGTTGTTCACACACATAACATCAATACAAACAATCAAAGTACCAACAATTTTGAATTGTTTTCTGGTTCAATACCTTTGTGATGTTTCTGCTGGTTTGAATCCTCTTTTTAGCCAACGGTTTTTCTACAAGTGTTAGAGTTTTATTAGGTTTATCTTTACACTACCAGGCCCGGCATGGCCAAGCGTGTTAAGGCGTGCGACTCGTAATCTGAAGGTTGCGGGTTCGCATCCCGCTCGCGACAAACATGCTGGCCTTTTCAGCCGTGGGGCCGTTATAATCTTTCGGTCATTTCCACTATTCTTTGGTAAAAGAGCAGCCCAAGAGTTGGCGGTGGGTGGTGATGACTAGCTGCCTTCCCTCTAGTCTTACTCTACTAAATTAGGGACGGCTAGCACAGATAGCCCTCGAGTAGCTTTGTGCGATATTAAAAACAAACAAATAAACTTTACGGTAGCTCAGAAATCAATTTGAAGGCTCACGAAGTTAAGAACTGGGTTTCAATATATCCACGGTGGTTCCAGAACGCATAGCTCATTTTCATATCTTTGTGGTGTCACTCCTTGTTGGAATATTTGTTTTTATATTTTACTTTTGTCTTTCTAATTTTCCTAGGCCTCGCATGGCATGATTGTTAGAATACTCAACTCGTAAGTTATGTGCTCCAATCCCTCGCCAAACATACTCGTCGTTTTATCCGTAGGGGCGTTATAACGTGACCAGCAATCTTACTATTCGTTAGTGTAGAGTAACTTGTCATTTATAAATGATGGGCAGTTAGCGGCGACATCAGAGGAGGAAATTCAACAAATAAAAATGTAAATAAACCCGTTTGCCTTTCACTGGCTAAGTGGTGAGCTCGGGGATTGGGTTCTAACTCTAAAATTCGTGGCTCGATACCCACATTGAGTGTAGTGCAGATAGTATAATGTAAATAAACCCGTTTGCCTTTCACTGGCTTAGTGGTGAGCTCGAGGATTGGGTTCTAACTCTAAAATTCGTGGCTCGATACCCACATTGAGCATGTAAATTTACGGTCAGAGCCGAAGAAACATAATTTTCTAGTTTTTTGTGTTTGTTTGTTTGTTTTAACAATTATTCTGAGAAATTTCAGATTTTCTTATTTTACTGGTGTCGAAATGGTAATGGAAAACTTCATTGGATTCAAACTACAGTAGATGGGTGACAGAACAAAATAATTAGTTAAATATTATATCTACACGTTGCGACTTTTATCGTAATTCATTTTCAAAAATATTAGTGACATTAACAGGATAAAAACGCCTCACATATTATAAACATCAGCTGAACTTTTTATAAACCAACGACACTTTCTACGAGTCATCGAGACGGGTTTAATGAACGTCCAGATCATACATGTCTGACAGCCCCATCTGTTGGATGTTTGTAGAAACACAGCAGACGAACTAGCTTTTTCAGGTTAACGTAGTTATCTCGTTCCAAATAGCATAGCTACAGACTGTTAAATGAATTTATTTGTGACGTTGAAACAAATATGTCAATTCAAGTGAATATAAAGCAGAATTTTTGACTAAAAGAGGAACTGTGCGCAGTCGTTAAAAAAATAAGATAAACATTTGTATCTCCGAGTAATAAAGGTACAAATAATAAACCAGTAATCGAAGAATGAAACAAGGGAGGTTACGTATTTATGTTAGGGTTAGAATTTTTATTTCGGATATAATGAACGTGAAGAACAGTTTCGGATGCCAAAATTAACGTAAACATTTCTCGTCTCAAAGTCGAACATACATGAAAGAGGACACAGATAGACATAGACTCAGACATTCCGTTACGTTTTTTTTTACGAAAACCGTGGCAGAGCGTGGACTAAATTTTTCGTAAACAAAAAGAAAAAAAGAAAAGCTAAAGAAAACTCGTGTTGAAATGTAATAGAAGTAACATAACCAACTAGTACATTTAACATTAGATCATACGGTGTCTAATAGCTAAATAAAAGTTCAAAAAGGTATTTATTTTTACACGTTATTTTTTAATTTTAATTTTTTTTGCTATTATCACGTTAGTACAAATATATTTGGGTATGATTAATTTCTAACCAAGTAATTTTGCTAATTGCTTATATACAGAATTTTCAAAATCACTCGCCAGGTTGTGTAATTTACTGCAACATTTAAAAAACTATGTTTGAAAGTGTTAAATAATACAGTGGTTATCGTATTTCTTGTCCTTGTTCTAAAGTATAAGAGTTCTCAGAGAAAGAAAAAATACTGAATCTGAACAATTGCTTCTCATCAGAACTTCAATGTTTCAAGCCTCTGCCCTGAGCTCAGAAAACGTGGGGTGGCTTCCTCCAAGAAGTATTAGTATAACACGTGGTGAAAGGTCCAAATTACACGTGTAATTTATTTTATCACTTTCGAGACATACTTGCTTTTTAAAAAAAGAAATCCGTTCGTTCAATCTTACTGTGTTCGTTGAAGATGGCTTTCAAAGCACAAGGTTTCGTGATCCATTCAGTGAAATCCCAGTGGAACAAACAAATAAACTCTGATTGAATTGCTATTATATAGAAATTGTTTTGAAGCGAAATCAAATAGATGTTTCCAGCAGTCAATGTTGAAGCTTACATTTGTTTCTGTGAATATTAATACAACCAGTTCATTCAGATCTGTTACTATTATAGCGTCCTCTATTGGCACATTTGTGCACCGACATATTGGTGTTTTAATTTTTCCTGTGGAGATTAAACTTAGTTTTTGCTTAAGTTATAGAATCTACAGGATATCGAATCATTCTGAAATTGAATAGAGTTTGTTTGTTTTTCATAAGAAAAACCGTCTTCGCGAAATTCAACAGAAACACTGATAAACGTCAAAAGCATGCACAGCGTCCTTGCTAGCGAAACATCGTGAAACGTGAGGTGATGTTACGTCACATTGAAACATGACAATGATTTTTTGTTTGTTTGTTTTTTGAACTTCGCACAAAGCTACTCGAAGACTATTTGTACTAGCCATCCCCAATTTAGCAGTGTAAGACTAGAGGGAAGGCAGCTAGTCATCACCACCAACCGCCAACTCTTGGGCTACTCTTTTACCAACGAAGAGTGAGATTGACCGTCACATTATTACGTTACCCATGGCAAAAAGGGCGAGCATGTTTGGTGCGACGGGGATGCGAACCCACGAACCTCAGGTTACCGTCGCACGCCTCAACACACATGGCCATGCCGGGCTTCAAACCGTTTTGTTTCAATGTATATTATTATTATTAAGAATATACTGTAATATAATTACATTACTGCGTGTTTTCTTATCAATTATTGTGTTTAATACTATAAAATCTTCACCGTGTTCCGGTGAAAATACACCAGGTGTTGTGAAAGTTTTTAAGTGTTGTTATGTGTTCTTGTTTTAATGCAGTACAGAGAGAAACTGATTCGTGTAGCCCTAATTTTGAAACCAAAAACATGTCGTTAGTATTTTGGGCAAGTTCAGACAGGTATATATTTCATAGTTCATGCAATGACATTTTGAATGTTAAATAATTAGTTAATTCATTAAGTTAGTTTACTTGAGTTTTTTAAACTTTAAGACGAGCAGAGGGAAGAGAAAAAATATGGCTTCCTTGAAAATGTTAATTTGTTATATCTTTAATTAGAGTGTTTGTTTTCTTTGTTTTTTTTTAATTTCGCGCAAAGCTACTCGAGAGCTATCTGCGCTAGCCATCCCTAATTTAGCAGTGGAAGGCTAGAGGGAAGGCAGCTAGTCATCACCACCCATCGCCAACTCTTGGGCTCCTCTTTTACCAACGAATAGTGGGATTGACCGTCACATTATAACGCCTCCACGGCTGGGAGAGCGAGCATGTTTGGCGCGACAGGGATGCGAACCCGCGACCCTCAGATTACGAATCTAACGCCTTAACACGCTTGGCTATTTTAATTAGATAGCAAATAAATGTGTAACATATGTTTTTAGATCTCTCGACGAGATCTGTTCAAATATGATCTCATATCATAATTTTAACGCTGGCTTTTCGCTAATACCTGAACATTTGTTTATTTTAGTTACATATTGACCTAAAAGTGTTGTCCACCTGCTGAACTTTGTAAGATATTCTAATTCTAACAAACCTGCAAAACGATCAAACAATGTTTATTTACAATAATTGAACGTGAAAATGTTTGTTTGTTTGAAATTTAGCACAAAGCAATACAATGGGCTGTTTGTGCTCTGCGCACCACGGGTCTCGAAAACCAATTTTTAGTGTTGTAAGTCCGCAGACACCTCTTGGGGAAGGGAAAGTGCGTAAAACGAAACTCAAAATAACACAAACCAGTTGATATTTAGTAATCATGCGTTTGGATTTCAGGCCCTGCACGGCAATGTGGGTGGAGGCGTTCGACTCTGAGAGTCGCGGGTTCGAATCCCTGTCGCACCAAACATATTTCGTCCTTTCAGCCGTGAGGGCGTCATAATGTGACGGTAAACCCCACTATTCGTTGGTAAAAGAGTCGCTCAAAAGTGTTACAGTTCTGAATTACGTGAACTTTTGATTATTTTAGCCACGTGTCAACCTAAAAGCCTTGCTCGTCTGCTGTACTTTGTTAGATCTTCTAGACAGCCCTCGTGTAGATATGCGCGAAATCCAAACAAAGAAACTCACGACACAACAGCCCGCGTCTTGATAGGAGGTTTCCGGACAAACCTCATCGCTTTTGTTTTGTTTTATTATCAAAGTTCGGTATTACCAAACTTAACCACAGATTAAATATATTGAATGGTTCATTAACTCTTGTTCTTCCAAAGTTATCTTAATTTATGCCTGAGTCTCAAACAGGACAATCAAGTGAGACATGCAAATGAGTCGTGAATAAACGAGAATACTTCGTTTGATTAATTTCTGTTTTCGAAAATTAATAAATTGTGTATTTTGTGGTTCAGTTTTTACTATTAAAAGACGTATTTTACTCTTTTAAACCTGGACAACACTTTGTGGCCAAAAGGTCAGGTCGGAGATTCTGAAGTTCAGCTATGACCATCTCTGTTTTGGAACCAATGACCCGAGAAAAGGTAGTAGGACCCAGTTAGTGCACCTGTCGCAAATTTGTGTACTGTGAACCGAATTACGGATGTAACGTGCCCGTAGCTGAATGTGTAGAGCGGACTTGAACCTTGGACTTGTTGACCCACAAGTCGGCATGATAATCTCTAATGATGTCTGGCAAATTATTTGCTGACAAAGTTTTTACACGGTGGATGAAGAACAATCTAACTTTAAACCAATTGATCAGAGGGAAGGCAAAAGGCTACCAATGTACGCCGCTTCTGTCGATCTTATAATATGTTCACAGACCCAAAGTACACGTTTGTTTGTTTGTTTTTGAATTTCGCACATAGCTACTCGAGGGCTATCTGTGCTAGCCGTCCCTAATTTAGCAGTGTAGGACTAGAGGGAAGGCAGCTAGTCATCACCATCCACCGCCAACTCTTGGGCTACTCTTTTACCAACGAATAGTGGGATTGACCGTCACATATAACGCCCCCACGGCGTGGAAAGACGAGCATGTTTAGCGCGACGCGGGCGCAAACCCGCGACCCTCGGATTACGAGTCGCACGCCTTATGCGCTCGGCCATGCCAGGCCTCCGAAAGTACGCAGCGCCTTTATGAGGAAAAGAGACGCAAACCTCGGATCCTTGTGACAGTCGGCACATTAAACAGTCGATCATTTTCAGCCCAGTAGCAAACACACAAATCTTCAAGAAACGTCATATGTCGTTCAAAAGTTATACAGAAAAAAATCGAAGTTTAGTTTGTTCGTATTAAGAAACTTTTTTTACGTCAACGTAGTATTTCCAAGTTCATTACTGGTGAAAGTTTATTTTATATAAAGAAAAATATTTGAGGTTTATTAGACCTTCTTTTCTTTCCTGAAAACATTGTTAAAGTTAGCACTAAGGGTCTTTCGAGACGCGCATTATTTATTACGTAAGGCTACCACTCCTATCAGGAAATTGAATAAGTTTTATCTGACTCTCAGAAAATTAATGTTAGTCCTAACGATCATAATTAAACCTGACGAAAAGTTTGGTTCAATCAATGAACTACAATAGCACATTAATTATTCTGTATTATCTCCATAATTTACTCCAAACTGCCGCAGTCTTCATACAGACACAAATGCAAAGTTTTAGAAATAAACCTCGATGTGGACAGATGGATGTCGGGCGAGAATGGTCAGTTTCGTGAGTACAGCAGATTTTGAATAAGACTTCAGTCGTTTTACAGCAGATTTTGAATAAGACTCCAGTCGTTTTACAGCAGATTTTGAATAAGACTCCAGTCGTTTTACAGCAGATTTTGAATAAGACTCCAGTCGTTTTACAGCAGATTTTGAATAAGACTTCAGTCGTTTTACAGCAGATTTTGAATAAGACTTCAGTCGTTTTACAGCAGATTTTGAATAAGACTCCAGTCGTTTTACAGCAGATTTTGAATAAGACTCCAGTCGTTTTACAGCAGATTTTGAATAAGACTCCAGTCGTTTTACAGCAGATTTTGAATAAGACTTCAGTCGTTTGACAGCAGATTTTGAATAAGACTCCAGTCGTTTTACAGCAGATTTTGAATAAGACTCCAGTCGTTTTACAGCAGATTTTGAATAAGACTTCAGTCGTTTTACAGCAGATTTTGAATAAGACTCCAGTCGTTTTAAAGCAGATTTTGAATAAGACTCCAGTCGTTTTTGTTTTTACTCTATCTCCAGTAGTTAGTGTTAAGTTTATGGATTTATAGTACTTACATCAGCGGTTCGATTCACTGTAACAGAGCGTAGATAGGGCTTTGTGAAGCTGTGAGATAAAATAACTAAACCAAGCGATAGTCACACCAGTGGAATAGTAGTCTTAACTTCGGTTCGTGACAACGCCCTGTTTGGTAATAACATCTCAGTTCATCACAACGCCTTCGTTCATGATAAGGCCCTGGTGGGGCATTGTCCGGTAGTTAGGGCGCTCGACTCGTAATTTGAGAGTCGTGGGTTCGAATCCTGGTCACACCATACGTGTTCAACCTTTCAGCTATTGGAGCGTTATAAGTGACGATCAGTCCCACTATTAGTTGGTTGAAGAGTAGCCCACGAGTTACACTGTTATATTATAATTCGTGGCGGCTAGAGCATGTAGGCCTCGTGTAGCTTTGTGCGAAATTGAAAAACAAACAAACAATGAGGCCATCTTGACTGAAAATGTTTTATTAGCTTTTAAAGTTACGTAATGAGTGTTACTTTGTGTAAATTTTGAAAATTTATCTCTTTCTCAAGAGCTATTTGATCAATACTTTGAAGTACAACATCTTATTACAAAATGCACGAGGACATGAAAGCATAATATTGGAGAACATGTTCTACATGTTTAGTTCTGACTTTGAACTAATGGCTTCAGTGTAGGTACACGGTATTTAGGTGAACCCGTCATTTTTTGTTTATTTATTTGCATATTATCAGCTAAGCCTTTTAAAAATTATTAATACCGTTATTAATTGCTGTTGCCCCTAGCTTCATGTTTATATTTTTCGTCTTCCTTCAATGACGTCATATATATTTTAAGAATATTAGTGTGTTTGTTTGTTTGTTTGTTTTAGGAATTCGCACAAAGCTACTCGAGGGCTATCTGTGCTAGCCGTCCCTAATTTTGCAGTGTAAGACTAGAGGGAAGGCAGCTAGTCATCACCACCCACCGCCAACTCTTGGGCTACTCTTTTACCAACGAATAGTGGGATTGACCGTAATATTATAACGCCCCCACGGCTGGGAGGGCGAGCATGTTTTAGCGCGACCCTCGGATTACGAGTGCACGCCTTAACGCGCTCGGCCATGCCAGGCCTATATTAGTGTGACTTGGTGGTTAAGGTGGGTTCGACACGTGCTATTAGAAAACACGATTCACATTTGTAGCAATGCATGCGTTATTTAGTTAAGATATCCCCTTTAGGTGATGGATAGTGCCACCTGGATCTCTTCTTTCTGATTTGTGCTTTAAATATATACATAAATATATATACATATATTTATATGTGGCATTTGTGCTTTAAATATATATATATGTGGCCTTTCTGATATCGCGAAACGCAAATAACAGAAAATAATTCGAACTCGTTGTAAAAAGTTGAACGTTGTATTATAGATTTCTAACCATACCTTCCAACTCCAACCATAATTTCCGAGCTCTAGGCCTAGTTTCCTGGATATAACTGTAACTGCTGTGCTCATTATACTTTCAAAACAATAAAACCCATTTTCAAGAGCACGTTAGTCCTAACAGGCGACTTGGATCGAGAGTATTTTGAAAAGTTACGAGACAGGTTCATCACTAGTCGTTCAACGATAGGAAATTGCTAAATCCTCAGATAAGCCTACTTATTATAATGGAGTAACAAATAAATAAAAGATAAAATTTAAAAAGCCTCGAATTTTCTTTACTTTAAAACACACCATTTGATAAACATAAATGAACAAGTTAGTTAAAAACACAAAAAAAATTCAATACTTAAAACCTGTGCTTTTTCACAACTGTTTAAAAGATACTTTCAGAGTTAGGCTTAAGGTAAAGGTTTGGTTATACGTTAAAAAACTGAGATATTATATCTGTATAAACGGCTCGTTTGGGTTGAGAAAATTAATAATAATTATTATTATTATATTATTTTGGTATAGATGGTTTATTTTGACTTGAGTGGCTGTATAAGTAGGCTTGTTTAATTTTGCGTTTGTTTATATTTGTTTTTTGTATTTAGTATTTGAATATTTTCTGTGGTTATGTTGTGTTTATTTGGCTTGCAGTATTCGAATAATAATAATAAAATAATTAATATAAAATTATATATTCAAACATCTAAGCACGCCCTCTACATTCCGACACTCAGTTAAACAACCCCTTTCAACCAGTCAGTTACCTCTTTCTTTCTTTGTGAACCTGACGATGACCGAAAAGGTCCAAACGTTGTTCGCTCCTCTACATAAAATATTTTCTCAACCCAGACGAGCCGTTTTTACATATATATTTTTCTTTGCAAGTGAGTTTTCTCGACATCACCAAATAATTATTATGTTTCGTTTTATATATACCTGACTACCGAATATTTAAGAAAGCAAATTATTTTACATTTAATTTAGAATATAATTATAGTAAACGTTTGTGGTATTCACAATTATTATTTTAACTTATTTTTTTGTTGCTTTTTTGGTAAATTTTAGTGATAGTAACGAAAGTTGATAATATCAAAATAAAAACTTCTATTGAAGGAAGTTTTTGTTTTCAGCAATGAAAGCTTCATAATGAGCTGTCTGCAATTTGTCCGGTGCCGAGAATCGAACCTCGGATTTTATAGTAGTGTTGGCCCACAGGTTTAAAAGGAACAGTGAGATGAAAAATCAAAATAAACTAGCTAATGCATGATCCGTGATGACGAGAAAACCTCCTTGTAGAGAACATTATACATTTAAAATCAAATAGTATAAGCAGAGAAAGTACTATGTAAAGGAGCGAACAACGTGTCGACCTTCTTCGGTCATCGTCAGAATCACAAAGAAAGAAAAAGGTAACTGACCAATAGCTGATCACTTGTTTGAAAGCAGTTGTGTAACAAAGTGTAGCCCCCCAGTGGCTCAGCGGTATGTCTGCGGACTTACATGCTAAAATCCGGGTTTCGATACCCGTGGTGGGCAGAGCACAGATAGCCCATTGTGTAGCTTTGTGCTTAATTCAAAACAACAACAAAGTGTAGGAATGTAGAGGGCGTGCCTAGATTTCGCTATATTTATAAATATAGGTTTAAAGGTGTTCCTTTGTATCGGTTTATTTTGAACTTGAGTTGTTGTATAAGTAAGGCTTCTTTAATGTTGCGTTTGTTTATGCTTGTTTCTTTATTTAGTATTTCGTGTTTTTTATGGCTATGTTGTGTTTATTCGATTTGCAGTGTTCGAACACGTGTGAAGGTGACTTTTTGTGTTCTTTGAATCTGGTTTCCATTTTTATACTTGTTTCTCTAATATAGAAGTCGCGGCAGTCATCACATTGTATTTTATAAATAATATTGGTGTGGTGTTTGTCAGTGTAGTTTTTACAAAATTAAAGAAGCCTTACTTACACAACAACTCAAGCCCAAAATAAACCAATTCAAAGAAACACTTTTATACCTATATTAATAAATATAATCAAACATCTAGGCACGCTCTCTACATTCCTACACTCAGTTACACAACACCTTTCAAACATGTGGTCAACTATCGGTTAGTTACCTCTTTCTTTCTTTGTGAATCTGACGATGGCCGAAAAAGGTCAAACGTTGTTCGCTTCTTCGCATAGTGCTGTTCCTATCCATAACAGCTGTTTTTACATACACAGCTAATGCATGCTGTTTTCAAAACCTTTCTTTTAAGGTAGCAAAAAACAGTTAAAAGAGAAAAGCTAAGGGTAACGTTTCCTTTTTTTCTGACAAATTCCCATATTAGTCATGTTTTTAACTCTGGCGTTATTTATGATCATATTACAGAACTTGTTTTAAGCCTTTTAACTGTAGATGTTTAAGACTCGCAACGCACGTACATTAATATGTACATTTATTTATACACATACTTTTTTTATATTTAAAATATTTATTTTAAAATATGTATCTACACGCGTGTACTTAAAGTAGTGTTCCAAAGTTTAATGAATATTTTTGCTCTGTTTATTGTTTCCTAATGAAGACTTCGGTAAGATGGCCGAAAGCTCGTAGTAAATGTATTTTAATGTATAGAAAGATCTGTGTATAATTCCACATACCTTTTGTTTGTTATGAGCAATTGAATATACAATTTAATTAAATAAGCATATACAATGTTTTTGTACCAGCGCCCCGATGGGACAGTGGTAACTGTACGAATTTTCAATGTCATTATACTAGGTTCCATTTCCTTTAATGGTCATAACGTGATCCAGTTTTGCAAACAATTGTTATAGTGGTCCTTTCATGAGCAGTATAATTAAAACTTTTGACACTGAATACTTTTTATTTTATGTTATTTCTGTTATAAAAATAATTTTGCATTTTTACATTAATATACGAATTCAGGACTAAACTAACTATTACTGGTTTTGCAGTGAGGCCACCTAACTGATGAAACATCTAATACTATATTTACGATGTCTGTTTAAAAAATACGCGGACTGTTTGAATTGCGCGGCATCAGTTGGTTCCAGGGGAATCTGCTTGGTGGCGCTAGGTTTTCACAAATCAGCTGATTACGACGCAATTTTCCGATTGCAGATATCTTCATTTGTGTATTAGCTACGCGGTTTTAAGTGAAGTGCGATCTTTTCGTTTGGCGGATTTCAGAATGAATGACCTGAAGGAGCAACGACTTGCTGTGAAATTTTGTGTTAAACTTGGAAAATCTGCGACTGAAACTTTTGCTATGCTTAAAACGGCTTACGGTGATGTTGCTATGAAGCGTACGGCATGTTTCAAGTGGCATGAATGTTTTAAGCATGGTCGACAGTCCATTGAAGATCATGAGCGTCCTGTACGTCCTTCCACGTCAACTGACGACCCACATGTCGACAAAATCAACACCCTGGTGCGGGCAAATTGACGTCTGACTGTCAGGGAGCTTGCTGAAAAGTGTGGGATATCAGTTGGATCTTTGTTATGAAATTTGGACTGAAAAATTGAAGATGCACTGCATTGCTGCGAAATTTGTGCCTCAGAACTCATGAGTTTTTGACCAAACACTCAATCACTGTTCTTCCCCACCCCCTACTCACCTGACCTTGCTGCTTGGGATTTTTTCTTGTCCCCCAAACTCAAAAGACCCTTGAAAGGAAGAAGATTTGAGACGATTCCCGAGATTAAGGCAAATGCGACGAAGGAGCTGGAGGACATTGCAAAAGAAGCGTACCAGGACTGTTTCAACAAGTGGAAAGACCGTTGGGATAAGTGTGTGCGTTTGGGAGGAGAGTACTTTGATGGGGGCCCAGACCTGTAACTTCTAAATAAAGTACATTTTGTTTTATAACGTCAGTCCGCGTATTTTTTGAACAGCCCTCGTATGAGTAATGCGTGCCCAACTTTGGATCCAAAAAATTAATAAGAGCATTGAAAGAACAAATTAGCTACACATCTCACCATGTGGATTTTTATGTTTGTTTATGTTGAATATATAATTTGGGTTTTAAATATGAGTCGGAATATATATTTTAATATACAAGGCGGCACTAATAAAAATGAGCATTTATGGTGTATTTATAAGTAATAAGTATTTCTTTTCCCACCTTGTTTTTTGCGCTCTCTAACGGTCAACAAAAAATATTCAAAATAAATAAAAAAAGATATTTAAAAACAATGTTGGTTGTGATATAAAATATTAAATCAACCAACCAACCAAACTTGTTTATAAATATCTTTTTCTATTCAATTTGTATATTTTTGTTTTAGATCGTTAGAGGGCGCATGAAAGCAACGAAGCGTCATAGCGGTTTTCAAGTTCGTGTATTCTTCTGTCATTGTTCTGCTTGTTGTGCCGGTAGTTTAAATTTTATTCATTGACATTTAACGGTTAGGCTTTGTGGTGACCAGTGTTATTGATGTAAGTCATAAATATTAACAGTAGATATTTTGACAGGATTTATTTGTTTACATTATTAGTAGTTTTAATTTAAAATTTTATGAACTTTTTTCTTTGTTTACTCTGACCGTACGAGTATGATTTGAGTCAGGCTAAATTAGATTTCAGTTTCAGATCCGGTTAAATTCTAAACATTAGTGATGTACATAATTTATACTAAGTTTATACTTTAAGTGAAGTGCATTGTAAGATTTTAATTCCTGGTTCCTGACATGCAACGTAATTACGAATTCTCTATGATACCTCACTGTTACTTGTAAGTTGGGATTATATTTGTATATCTGTGTGTACGATTCACTATTCATCTTCTCCATTTATAAAGGTTTTGAGTGACTCCAGATCACGAAAACTAAACAACATGGTTAGCATTGTTCAGCATCTAACAGAAATTGCTGTAAGTATCTACAAATGTACAGGTGGTGATGTACTTTTATATGCTAGCATGACACTTCATAACGTGAATTATATAGAAAAACAAAGAAACAGACATTTGGAAGTGTGATAAGTAAAAAATGGTGTTTGAATTATTTTTATCTGAAAATAATGTTATGTCTTTCTGCTTATTTCAAGTGATACTATTTAAGACACCATGAATTAGAAAAGTTTTCTCAGTGGAAGGCCTTGTTTGGCAAATGTTTTGTAACCAAGCCCTCAACTATTGCAGTTGTAATGTGTGGAAAGCTTGCCTTATTAGTGTTATTTTACCAGACATTGTTAAATGTGTTAATACTTTAATACCCATGTGAATTTGGTTTATGTAATAAAACGAGTCACCTTCAACTGAGACAGCTTTAATTTTTTGTAAGGTGATTGGCCTTTAGAATAGGTTGCCTTTAAATGTGGTTTGTGCTGTTAATTTAAGGGAAGAATTGTCAAATGTTTCAGTGATAAGTGGTGACTTTGAATGTTTTACTTTTCTAGAATTTAGTGTAGCAAATGAAATGGTGCAGTTGGACAAATGTTTTTTTTTGTTCTCTTTGAATTACACAGTTTTAGTTAGTTTAAATTAGATCGTTGTTTAGTTTTAAAGTTCAAAGATAGTATGATTTATATATAAAGTTCAACTGACTTTTTAATCTTTCTTTAATTTTGTTCATCAGAATCTTAATGTGACATTCATGACCAGTATGGTATTTGTTTCGTTTTTATAAAAATTATTTCTTACTTTAAGTACATGTAGGGACTTGATTATATATTTCTGTTTGTTTTTATTGAGAAATTTTCTTGTTTTTCTTATAGGCAGCTAGCGACAGTGACGAAGTTCCTGTTTTGTCAACCTCACAAGAACCACCTGATCACACCCCACACCAGGCATATTCTATACTCATCACAATTTTGCAGTTATTAAGTGTTGTAAGTCATTTATTTATTTTTTTTAATATGAAAGTAAACTAGTAATGTTAGAAAGAACTAGGATGCTAGTTCTATTAAAGTAATATATTTAAAATCAGAACAGATTCTGCGACACATGGTGGGCACAGCCCAGGTAGCCTTGTGACTAAAGAAAATAATTTCTCTTTGGGGTTTCTGGTAAGAAGAGTGTAGAATGTGGCTCATTAAATAGTACAGCACACAAAACAAGCTGGATTGTATCCTGCAGTGCCTCACTTAAAGTGCTGTCTGTATCAACCAGCGTTTGTGAAATGTTGAATTTGATTACGTGTTGCAGCTAAGTTGAGAAATTGTGTTTTGGTATGATGTTACAGTACTGTGAGGCTTGTCATAAGTGTCACTGTGAGTTTCCAGTGAACAAGTACAGTAACACTTGGGCTGCACTCTATAGCATCACACAAAGTACCAATTCACAAGCGAGACTTTGGTCTAGCTAAACTAAAGGCTCATAAGTGAAACTTGTGATTTTGATGAATGTTAGACCTAAGAATACAGTCTCTGAAACCACTCATTGATTTGGTTCTAATACAGTTTTGTTATACGCGCACAAGTCTTGTGTGTAAATAAACATTGGTTGTATTTTCAGTACTGCTTAGAACTGGGTTTCTCAACCTCTTTTGCTGCCTAAAGATTTTTATAACACTAGGGAAAAGTGACAAGACTCTCCAGTGTCACAATAAAATTTGTATGTATAACACAAATGTGTGTGTTTTATAAAGATGTCATTTTTACCATTAATGTTAAGTAACATGAAACACAGTACTGTTTTGTTTAGACATGTAATGTACCCTTATGAGACACAAACTGGCATTGGTGGCTCCATGAAGTGTTTTCATAAGTACTGTGGTTAAAAACTTAGATTGTGTCCAGCCGGAGAAGTGAAAACTTTATGGTGAGAATAACTCTGGAACAACATTGTTACACAATGAAGTTTTATTAGACTTATTAAAATAAACAAGTGTCATAAAAGTGTCTCAAGATCTGCATCTCAGAACGGCTGTTGTGGGAATTAACACTTTTATTAATAAAGTAGAGAACAACGTTTCGACCTGAAGATGACCTGGAAAGGTCACAGCATTGTTCTCTGCTTTATTAATAAAAATTATTAAACCCATATCAGTCGTTCAGATATACATTTTTTTTCCAAGTGAGGGGGTTTCGTCATCACAAATGTCTGAAGATCTGGTGCAACACTTCTTGGTGTGAAATGGTTCTGGTAAAATGGGATGTAATTATTCGTATATTCTATCACATCATCATGTCTTCAAGTCGTTACATTCCCTCATGCAGTTATGTCATTTAATTTCTAGAAACTTTTAATATTGTGTGACATTCTAATTTTTATCTCTATCTCTTCATCACAAAATGAACAAAATAGATAAGAAAGCTGTAGAAGTCTGGTGTGTTTGTTTTTAAGTTGTACTGTAGTACTTTGTACCATTGTAAAGATTGTTCATTATGTGTGTAATTCAGGGATTGTCTTTGACATCTTTATAGTATCCTCAGTTTTGGACAATATTAACTTTTCCATTGTTTTGTGATTTTTTCATGTTTTTGCAGTTGTATGTACTTTTACTGTTTAATAAATTAGTGTTGGTTTTATTTTTATGTTTCGTACTGGACAAATGTCTCTGTAAAAACAACAACTTAGGAGTTATTTAAAGTTGATATTGTAACCTGTTGGTCTCTAAACCTTACTTCATCCTACAGTCATACAACTTAGGAGTTATTTAAAGTTGATATTGTAACATGTTGGTCTCTAAACCCTTACTTCATCCTACAGTCATACAACTTAGGAGTTATTTAAAGTTGATATTGTAACCTATTAGTCTCTAAACCCTTACTTCATTCTACAGTCATACAACTTAGGAGTTATTTAAAGTTGATATTGTAACCTGTTGGTCTCTAAACCTTACTTCATCCTACAGTCATACAACTTAGGAGTTATTTAAAGTTGATATTGTAACCTGTTGGTTTCTAAACCCTTACTTCATTCTACAGTCATACAACTTAGGAGTTATTTAAAGTTGATATTGTAACCTGTTAGTCTCTAAACCTTACTTCATCCTACAGCCATACAACTTAGGAGTTATTTAAAGTTGATATTGTAACCTGTTAGTCTCTAAACCTTACTTCATCCTACAGTCATACAACTTAGGAGTTATTTAAAGTTGATATTGTAACCTGTTGGTCTCTAAACCTTACTTCATCCTACAGTCATACAACTTAGGAGTTATTTAAAGTTGATATTGTAACCTGTTGGTTTCTAAACCCTTACTTCATTCTACAGTCATACAACTTAGGAGTTATTTAAAGTTGATATTGTAACCTGTTAGTCTCTAAACCTTACTTCATCCTACAGCCATACAACTTAGGAGTTATTTAAAGTTGATATTGTAACCTGTTAGTCTCTAAACCTTACTTCATCCTACAGTCATACAACTTAGGAGTTATTTAAAGTTGATATTGTAACCTGTTGGTTTCTAAACCCTTACTTCATTCTACAGTAATTTCTTAGTTCACATTTTATGTATCAAGACATCTATCATCATAATGGTTCATAAAGTTATTAGGAGTCCAAACTCAAAGTACAGGATGTCCACAAAACTTGTAGAATCATTTATCAACCAAATTTATGAGAGTTTATGGTTAGATCTTTGTACTTTATTTGGGTGATGCATTGAATAAATGAAACATATTGGTTTAAAAATCTGTTTTATAATACATTTGTATCTGTTGCTTCAGCTTATGTTTGTTTGGCATTTTCTAGAATATTTATTTTTGATACTTCTGAATGGATACCCAAAGGATGTAATACGTGAAATCAGTTAAGTTCATTTTAATTCACATGCGATTAAGATATGGGATTTTATTGAGTTAGTAAGACCAGATAAAAGGTACCACTGCAATATTCGACACCATTGTTGTGAAGTTAAACTGTGGTCTTACAAATACCTCTACATTTTGGGACCAAGAAATATTGGAAATTCTACAAAAGAAATTTTTGCAAAAGATTTCAAGAGAAATGTAGTTCCATGATATATTGAAAGATATTCGCGTTAGTTTTTTAGTTCTTTTCAACTGGTGTGAACTTGGATTTTAAAACTCTAATTTAGTGTTGTTGTTTTTTTTTTCTCTTCTAGGTTGCATTGGTAGCCATGTCATTTTTTCTTCCAGGAATTTGCACATCTGAAGACTTGTGTGGAGTCGAACCATATTTCTTACTCGTTTATTGCCATGTGGTCCTTTGGTTCTTCTCCTTTCTAGGTGACCTCTACTTACGGTATTATCATAATGTTCTTTATTGTTTTGGCCACATCCATTTTTATCAAGCCACCAAGTTTCTGAGGAGAATTGTAGTGTATGTTTATTCAGCAGGTCAGTGTATGTTTATGTTTAAAGACAGAATTTGTTGCTGAGATAAAAGATGACAGTAGTTTAGTCACATGTAACTTATTATTACATATGTAAGATGACAGTAGTTTAGTCACGTGTAACTTGTTATTGCATGTGTAAGATGACGGTAGTTTAGTCACATGGAACATGTTATTACATATAACTTGTGATTGGTAGGTATATTATAGTGCCTTTTGTCTTTCATCAAATACAAAAACACATTAAAATTGTGCTATATCACTGTTGTATCTGGTGTCATTTTGGACATCTGTATTTTCCATATTTCTGTTGGTACAGGAGCTGGAATAATGTTTATTTTTATCACTATTTTATAAGTTATGTGACAAATTATTTTTATTTACTGTTTACATTTTTAATTTCTGTTTTGAAAGATTTTAAATATAATGAATTTATAAGTTATCTACTTTTATATAAATTAAATTTCCAATGTATGGCATACAGTTTAGTTTCGAAGCAGGGTTTGAAATAGCATGTTTGTATTGAAGTAAGAACATATGTAAATTGATAGAGTTTAAAACTGTTAAATGGGCAAGTTGATTTCACTTCATTAGTCTGTGTTGATTAACTTGGATGGTAGCATCGTAATTAGCTGTGATTGTTATTTTCTGTCATTGGTGGGTTTGTTCTTTGTTCTTTATTGAACCTGGTTTGTCCTCCAGTTGTTTCTAAGGGCATTCAACCTTGCATCCTACATTATCATGGGACGTAATACTTAAAATGGGCTGGGATAAGAAACTGTAGTTGGTGTTTAACGTAACTGAATAGGTTGGAGTTTAGAGTTAAGATTAATAACTTTAATCTGTGTGAAGGTATAATATATAATTTACTCTCCCTTGTTTTCTTGTATTTGCCGTGGGTAACTTGAAACAGAATATGTAATTGGCTCAGTACCATAATATTGGAAGCAGAAATGAAGCTGGTTTGATACAGTTACCTGGGAGGTCTTTCACCAACCTGAAAGTACCAATTTAGGTCTAAAAACTTACTAGATAAACAAGTTTATAGTTGACATGTGATACAGGTCCAGTTTATCTTTCGTTGGTTGCGTTTAGGGTTACTGATGAGTAGTGGAATTCACCAGAACTAGTTCGTCAAAGTGTTGGTTCGACTGGACTTTTCTTAAACTTTGACTCTGAGATTAAGCAGATTTCAGAGTATGAAGTTTAGTTATTATGTTGGCAGAATCCAAGATTTGTTGAATAGGAAAGACTGAGTAATAGGTACCGAGTTTTGGTGTTTGTTATTGTTTACAATATCAATTAGTGGGTGGGTGCGTCATCATCCAGTCAGAAACTTTAGATGGGTGTGTATTGCATAGAGACATGCATGTATGTCATCAATAACAGTCTGACCTTTTAAATTTTTATGTACATGTTTACTTGTCTAATTTTACAGGGAATAGTGTTCTTCTGGTGGTAGTAACGGTGGTTCAAGATAAGTGTCCAAACCTGTCCAACTGCATCATGTTTCTGTCCCTAAAACCGATACATTTTATCCAGATCCTGGTATCTATTGAAGCAGTGGTGACATCTGTGTGCCTTGTTCAGTACTTGGGTATGTGACGTTTTTAATGGCAATGTTAATACATTTCACAGAGTTTAAATTGAAAGTGTAGTGTCAAAGATATTATAACTGGTTAATATCATAAAGTCAAAGTTGTGTAAAGAAATGGATACGTTAGTACACAATTGCACAACAACTTTTGCTTCTAAATATGTTTAAGATAGGAGTCTGTAGCCTCATTAACGATTGAGAAGTACACGTACGTTGTTTTTTGTAGTTATCACATTGAAGTTTCTGAAAGGAACAAAAGCTTCTGACATTCAGCAACAGGAAAACCTCATAAGCAGTTTGCAGTTTGAAGAAAGCCCTTCAGAAGTCGGATACATGTAAGTGAACAAGCAGTGATGAGCTAGTCACATGTGACTAAATAAATTTGGTTAAAGGTAAATAATTTGAATGCACAACTATTAAACACTGTTGTGTCGTTAGCCAAATTAAAAGTTAGAGAATTTCATACTAACAATTACTTGGTGTTCTCATGCTGGTATTACTGGAAGAGAAGACTGGCATTTAGATATTTGTAAACAGGAAGGATATAATGCATTTCATACAACAGTATGTGTCCCAAAAAATAGAAATGCTAATTTTAAGCATTCAGTAAATGTGAAATTAGATGGGGGGGGGGATTCTCTCTCCCATTTCTTTGTCTTTTCTAATTAATACTGTGAATATTTTTACTTGGTTTAACTCTCATGTGATTAAATTCGTGAGGTTTTGAAGACATTTGAAACCTGTAAAAGTTACACAGTTTGAGTTTAAAATGACGTAAAGCTTTGCGATAAGGTTGCAGGTTTTTGTTGTTGGTTTTTTTTTACATTTCATGCCACAATGAAAAGGTTTTCACCATTTGTAAATTAGGAGTAATATAGGAGCAAAACATAGACTTTGCTGGTTGAAACTGACAACTGTGAGAGGTGTTGTTGATGGTCAGGATAAAATTAGGGCAAACAGAGCAGTGAAGCCTTTTAAGTCAAAACACAGGTCAAAGGGAATTTGAGAAAGTGGATCTTTGACCTCATGAAGATGCAGATAAAAGCATTCAAAACTGTTTGGTTGCACAGCGTACACATGACAAACAACATGCATTGGTGGTGTTCATGTCTCTTGGTCTGTTACATTTTGTCTTGCTGGTTAGTGTCTACATTACATCCATGCTATCTGTGTGATGGAATTCATTATCCTTGCAAAGACTAAAGAAAGCAGTGAGACTTTGATGTACCTACATGTTTTGTGTTTTGCAGTTTCTATGGCATTTATAAATATTAAGGAAACAGTTTCTCATGTCATAAGACAACTTGTACTCTAGCTAGTTGTCAGTAAATTGTCTTTTGTGTTGATGAACTCTGACTTTTGTGATGTCTTCATTTTAGACCAACTAAAGTTTGGATTGTGTGTATATGTCTTTTACTTCATGGCTTAAGTCACAGACTGAAGGTTGAAGGTTCAAAACCCAATTAAAGGTAATTGTACCTTTCAGCCAATGTAAAATTCAAACCAAACCAGAAGTAAATATAGAGATAGTTATTATTTTAATTTGTAAATGGGTACAAGACTTGGGTGGATTAGTTTGTTCACATACATTTTTGTAGGCGACATAGTTTTACATGAAGCGTGTTTGGGAATGGATATTTTAATTTGGCATAAGTTATGAGCAATATGTCTTGATGTTTAAATTTAAAACTTTGTGTTATAATGAAAGAAGTGATGGGTACTAGTGGATGGTTTGAGTTGAGTTGTGTGTTGAGTTTTGTTGTATTTATGAGTGTAAGGAACAAAAGGGACAAATTCCACTTTGTGAATTTTTGAAATTTCTTGTTGAAGAGTAGTTTGAGGTAAGGAACTATTGCCGTGAACCTATCATTACGATAATTAGTTGTTGATATATCTTGTATGACATGTAAAGTTTATACATGGACATTAGGATATTCAAATGTTGGCACAAACAGTTTAGTGAGAAAGATTTGTAATATATTTTGTATGTAATATTTGGTTTTTTTGTAAAGGGGGAAGTGGACAATTGAAATAACACAAAGGATTGGACCGAGAGGTGATGTTGAAATAAACCTTCAGCAATAAGTGATTATGCTCGAGGGTGAAGTTAACAAGTGTATGAAATTTTACTTGTTAAAGTGTGTAACAGTTTTAGTATGGAACAACAATGTAGTTAGCTAGTGCCACAGGGAGCTTAATTCATTTTCAATTAGTGAATTTAATGAGTGTACAGGAGGGTCAAATGTTTGTAGGCATGGAAACAAGAGTAAACAGCATAAATATTGGGTGAAAACCTGTAGCTAAACCTGGTTTCAGAGCT
This sequence comes from Carcinoscorpius rotundicauda, assembly GCA_011833715.1. NCBI lineage: Eukaryota > Metazoa > Arthropoda > Merostomata > Xiphosura > Limulidae > Carcinoscorpius > Carcinoscorpius rotundicauda. The sequence continues at coordinate 68,977,637 of CM022400.1, forward strand.
GTCTTTAGAAAATTAAATTATCCATTAAAAGTTTCCTCATGTTTGAGAGAGCTTAAGCCAATCATGATTGGGAGGTTTGAACTTTGTTCCCCTTTGAAGACAAAAATCTGTTATGTTTAAACTGAAAACACCTATCCAAGTGGGTGTGTCAGTCTTTTTGATTCCAGAGAGGTTCCAGAATTGGTGGAGTACAAGAGGAAGGAAGATGGTGCATTCTTAAGTTTGAATTCCAGATGTGTTAAACATGGGGAAAAACAATATAGAGTATTGATGTAAAGTACAAACAACATTGTGGACTTGAAAACCCTCACAAGTCCACATGTTACACAGTATTTTAAGTTGAGGAGTGGTTGCAGTCTGTTGGTTGATTTTGAGTTCTTCTATTGAGAAGCCTTGAATCTGATTGATAATTTTACATTTAAAAACTGAATATTACTCCAACATTCCAGAGTTTGAGGTAAAGCTTTTGAAAGAAGTACATCCATACTGCCCTGTCCGAGTATTTGAAAGTAATTCAGTAGTCAATATTGGACATCTGATAGTATATTTATATTTTAATATACATAATGGATATTCGTATTAAACTTATGACTATTTAGAATTGTGGTGGTAAGAACCCGTGTTTATTATATAACTGTTTTGTTATCTCACAGAGGCTGCTTTAATGGTGTAGATTAGTACACAGTGATAGTTTGGTTTGTTTTATAGTAACTGGGATTACAAAGAGGATCTGGTTCAGAAACAAGCAGACTTGATATGTTACCTACAACAACACCGAGCAGAACTGAAACAACAGATGGTGAAGTTAAAGGAAAGGTTAGAGTCTTAACCAGTCAAAACCAGTCCAGTGAGGAAGAGAAAATATATGTATTTTAAGTTGCATATGTATTTACCATTGTTTTCCTTATATATCATCTGTACGTTTTAATTTTTAGCCATCACGTGTAACTACCACTCTCTGTACAAATAAAATAAACTACTCTAAACACATACTTTAGTTTGATATATACATTAATAACACAAAGGTAATGTAGTTTAAAATAAGGTTTGTATGTCATATACAAGGTTGTTAAGCCAATTTTCTATTTCAAATGAAATAATGTTAACAGTATGCATGTTATAGAAAATACAGACACCTGTGAACACGTACCACCTGAGACCACATTTAAACCACAGGCTGGAGGACAAATTATGTTTACAGTTTCTGAAATAAAAAAACAAGAACTTTAGAATTTCAGGTACAGGGATTATAAAGTAACATGTTACGGTAACATCTAGGTTACAAAGACAGTTGAAAAGCTAATATTCAAAGTATTTGTGGGGGAATTAATTAGTAATGTTTATTTGTTACACATTATAAAACACGTAAGAGTAACATACTGATGTCAACAACAATGTTAAGAACTACAAATGAAACAAGTTAATATGAATTTATTATTTAATAAAATTGATTTTTGAACATGTTTCTTTAAAACGTTCATTGCATATAAAATTATGTATTAGTTTTTCAAATACTTTAACCCGAATGATAACAATCCACTTGTTTCATTTTAAAGAGTAATAAACTGTTATATTTTAAATACAATGTAGGTAATCTGAGCAGCAATATATATAGATTTATGAAAAAGGAAACATAAGTACTTCATGAAGTTTGTTTTAAATACTATACCAATGAACACAAATTATAATGTGCTTCGTTGATCGAGGTTTATATTAGATTGTCCAGAAGTAGATATTAGAATTCTTATTATAACAGTGAAAAGCTAAGTATGCAGTAAACTATAACTGGTCACTTGAACATAACATTTATTAATTAAAAGGCAAGACAGGAAATAGGTCATAATGTTCAGGTGAAAGTTATGAAGACCAAAGTTTGTGGAAGGAATCCCACATTTTATGATAATATAAAGGATGTAAGTTATGACCAATCTTTGCACCATAATATGACCTTCCAAAAAACCTAGGGAAATCAAGCATTGGGACACTTCCTCTATAAAACTATTGTGAGACCACAATATTTTGAACAGATAGTAATATGAAATGGACTGTATGAAACAATATGATGTACAATGACTTCTTTGCAAAATGGCTACAAAGCATTTCCAAAAGCAAGTTTCATCAAATAAAGGTCATGGTAATTTGAGGGTAGCAATAGTTACTAGAAATTTGAAACAATCATAACAGAGAACTACTGTGAAGAATTGCCTGAAACGGTTGATCTGAGGGACCCCGTTACCAGAAGTTACACAAATCAAGATTCTGTATAATACACACCTTATTCCCCCAAGCCTTCACCCTACAAATTTTCATTTTTTTAAGCACTTTCACAACATTTTGAGCAACAAAAAGTTTCAAAACCAGGCAAGTGTAGAAACTTTCACTGACCATAAGAACTCTGATTTGTACAGCAGGGTGCCTAAATAGCATCTTATACAGTGGCAAAAGTGTGTTGAAGGAAACAGTACTTACTCTGATTGAAGCATGTTTTAAAATACTATTTCATTTTTACACAACTTTCAAAAACTACCCTACCTTTTGTTACGTTTCCACAATATGTTCTTTATAATATTGGTAACAAATTATGTATTTATCATATTTCTTCATGCCTCATACATTCTCTTATTTTTTGCTCATATTTAGTGTAAATAGAAAACTAATTGTATATTTCATTACATCATGACAGACAATATGTACCTTTGAAAATTTAAAATAGTTTATAATTTTAAGATAAAGAACTGAAATATAATCCAGTCTACAGCACTAATTATATTTAAGTAACACTATTACATGTTTCTCATGTATTTAACTTTAAACTAGTTTGTTTATAAATATTAACTTACCTATTAATTCTATGTTCTTCTCGTCAGATCCTAATTTATTCATTGCCTTACAAGTGTAGTTCCCGTACTGTTTCTTTTCTATGGTGATCACTCGTAGCGTCGAATCTGAAAACTCGTCTGCTGTCGAAAACAGAGAAATGTGGTAGTGTTGATTGTTGTTTAACTGGACACCGTCTTTCATCCAAATCACTGATGGTGATGGGAAAGCTTCGATGTGACACTGTAGATCCATGTCGTACTGGAGGGCTTGTCCGTAGTACTTTCTGTCTATTGTTATTACAGGGGCAACTATAAAAACAACTCTTAATGAATTGGCAGTTTCAAACAATTTCAAAACTAACTCATTATTAGTTACGATACAATAAAAACTATGTTTGTAACTTATTTTAAAATTAATTTTTCAGACTACAAATTATAGTGCTCTATTTTTGCTGTAGAGCAAAGGGATTTCTTCTCATGACCTTTTACTAATAAAAACATCAAATTGTTCCAGATAGATTGCAAAATAAAAAGTAACAATTAGTTGTAATGGTAAACTAATTGAACTTAACAGATTTACAAAAAGAAAAAAAAATAATTTTAGATTATACAAAGTGTCAACATTCAAACAGTGGATAAAAAAACTTAATTGAAGAAGTTAATGTTTTAGAAAATTTGATTTGTTTAAACGAGATGTATAAACCTTTTGGCTACATTATAAAATTATCCTAAAATTTAAATTTTTACAGATATAATTTAACTTACACTTGTTAAAAAGGTTTTTCATTTTCAACACATTATAGTCTGCAACTGTTTAATTATTAAAAACAAGTTTTTATTTTATATTTCAAAGAATTAGACTTACTGCTAATGTTAGCAAACATTAACTACAATGTTGACTTATATTAATACAAGTTAAATGAAGTATTTTCTTCTAATAGGTTACAATTATATTTTAAGAACTGTGCTTTTAATACACAAGTAATATATAACTTACAAAATTTAATATTTATAGTTACTCGTGTTACAAGTCAAAGTGTAGAAACTAACTTACACTCAACTTCAACACCAATATTTCTTCTTGCACCCTTTCCAACTCCATTGTCAGCAACGCAGTAGTAAGTACCTCTGTGAAATTTGGTAACATTGGGAATTGTCAAAATGTTGCCCTCAAATACAGCATGGCCTGTGGGTAGCAATTCGTTCTTTTCTCTTCTCCATGAGATACGAGGCTTGGGGCAACCTCTTGCATAACAGAACAGTGAAACTGTGGTTCCACTGCTTGCCATGACAGAACTTGTACTGTTGTCAGATATCACTGGAGGAACTGAAATATAATTCATTTTCAAGAAGTTTGTAAGAATTACCACAGTTTATTTTTCCGTGATTCAGTTCTGTTGCATTTTAGAAGTAAATACAACTTAATATATTTCAGAGTTTAGAAAATTTATTAAAGTAGACAACGAAAATGTTTAAATAATTTGATATTGTATTTTTACTATTTCTTAGTAGTAACAGTAAACCTACTTACACAACTGGACGTTATTTTATTTGTAGTTAAATATTTAAACTTACTTCTGACAAATACATAAACATCAGCAGTTATCTTCCCAACTGGACCAAGGATGATTTGACATTGGTAGAGTCCAGCATCAGTTTCCTGGATCTTGGATATCTTGTTAAAAACTGATTATGTAACACACAACATATGTATGGCACACAAGACTCACACTGTTATTACATTTAAATCTGAAATATATAACCACGAGTGTGAAATAAATGTTTTTGTCCATATTTGACAATAAAGAGAATATATCTAAATTTGAAAAATCTATTGTTTTGGATGAAGTTTAACACCTTTTGTTTTCATATAACCCACTGGTAGGTTATAGTCTTTTTTTAAATGAAGCTACTTATTTCCTAGAATGCATACATACATTCTGTGCCTGAGAAAGGTATTGTAAACATGGGACCATCAAATGTATTAATACCAGGTTTGGGAGCAAACGTGTTTAAAGAGTTATATTTTGATAATAGAGCTTCCAGCCTTTTACAATTGTTTTAAATTCAAGTACTTTCTGTTATATAATGTTAAATATTGACAAGATAGTAGATTTCATCCAAGCATTTTGTACAAACAATTTGTATATTTGGAAACGTTTGTTTTTTTTAAAACCTTAAATGTTCAATACTGTTTGTAACTTAATCAAATTAAGTGTAGTCAAATACTGCACTAACATCTGAGAACAAAGTTATGATTAGATTTTAAAAAGTTAAATTTACAACTGTTAAAACTAATGAATTTAATTTGGCACTGAAATTGTCGTTAGGGCCAGAAGGATTGTTTATTACTTATCTAATACTGAATGAAATATGTTTAGTTCAGATTATGTTAATCATAACACAGACAATAGTTAACAACCAATATTGTTCAGAAACAAGTAGAAACTCTTTGTGCAAACCACTAAGCATTTGACAAGATACGAAATTCAGAATATAAGCTAAAAAGGTTAGTTATGGGTGATTCATTAAACGAAGTTTATGGATAGACAAGTGTCAAGTAAATGGAAAATTATATAATGTAATTTAATACAAATAGCTAATTAATAGCTTGTAATGGATAGATCAAGAATAATTGTATAGAATTGGTTGTATGTCACAACAGCTAATTCATAAACACGTGGGTGTTAAAGGAACCAAAGAATGACTTGTTAATAACAACATGTTAGGAAGGTACTACAACACATCAAGTGTTTAGTAATTAAGTTAAAGTAACAATACTGGTTGGTTTAAATTTGTGGATTATTTGAATCGAAAAATCTTTATGGAATGGATGGTAGACATTAAGATAGGATAATGATGAACTGAACTTAGGTTTAAAAAGTAAAACTGAATTGAAATAAGAGAAGATACAAAGATAAGTGTAGAAGAATGAATAAAAGATATGATTTTAGACTACTAGTAGTAACAGAATTGTGTTAGTGTTTGAATATACACAATCTGGTAAAAATAAAGAGAAAGATAAGTCTTCTTGTACCAGATGTGCAGTATTCTTTATTACTTGTTAACATCAGACATTATACCAATAAAATCATACTCTTTTATTATTTGGTAAAGAGAACTAGATATAATTAATTTTGTAGAGAGATTAATATTTAACCTGTTGGGTTATTTTACCTTATGATAGAAATAAAGAATCAGAAACTTTATTATTCTGGTAGCTTTGATGGTTCTTCATAGATGTACAGAATAAATATATTTTGGTTACAAAATTTAAAAGTTAGACACTTGAATTGATTAGCTGAGTGAACTAAAAACTGTTTAATTAGCTTTCAGGAATGATTCCTCTTTGTATTATTTGACAGATTTAAATTAGAATGTCAATCAAAGTGTATGAAAGTAAAGGATTTTGTAAAATGAATTAAAATAAATGTTACAAAAATATTTCAGATTATACATTTCATATTACGTTTCCCCTGAAGAGTTTGAAATACTTTAAAGACCAGTCTGTTATAAAGGTAATGTTATACTTTCAGGAATATTCACTAAAGTACAATATAGTTTAAATCTGAGTATATTAGAAACGTTACTTGTATGACAGAACATTAGGAAAATTAGTAGTCAGTTTTTGAAATAAATATTACCTATTCACTAATGTTTATTAGTAAACACTGGAGATTTTCCAACATTATCCAGCAGTGATAGTTTATTGTCATGGATTTGTTTAATATTTTGAGCGTAGGAATACTATGTACGACAAATGTGGGATGACATGCTTTGTGTTGACAAGTGTGCATGCACGCCTTAGTTATGTTAAATAATTTAGTTTTTAAATTAAGCCTACTAATTTATCAGTTTCCGTGTTAAGCCTAACATATGGAATATTTACTTTAAAAACCTTTACGAGAAACTTAGTTAATTTGATCATATTAAGAGACCAGACACTGACCACTTTCGTAAGAATTACTAAAAATACATATTTTAATAATATTTCCAGTACAGTTCAAATTTTACATAAGAACGGGATAAAAATATCCAGTTTCATTGGAAGTAAAGACAGCATATATAGAAACCTTCATGCGACAGGTTGCTAACGTAATCGAGTAAAATACAGGTAAATACAACCCGTACTGAACAAAAACCATACGGGGTGGTCCGTAATTCCCTATTCATCCACATATCTTATGTATCTGTGTGCTGTCCCTCATTCTCGCTGCATAATATTATGCGACGCTATGTACTGTGGGACATTTTCCTCCAAATGCCGCGGTGACAGCTGCCTTCAACTCCTCATTAGTATTATAACGTTGTTTAGACACGATGTCCTTTGTGTATCCCCAAAAAGAGTTATCACATGTTGTCAAGTACGGGGATGTTACAGAACCACGACCTATCCATTTGTCTGGAAACAAATTTACAACACACGCGTAATTAAATATAATGACATATGGACGGGAAGGGGCTTACGGGGCCCACCCTGTACAAGAGAAGAACCCAGAAATGAACCAAAAAACGAAGAGGGAAAAGTCCAAAGTTCCGTGTATAAGCTACTAAGCCCAATCTAAGAAGTAATTATTTATTAACACTTCCTCGTGGAGGGAACATACATATAGGCAAGATATTTCATAAAATTAGCTATTCGTAGAATTAGAAACAAGGCGATAAAAAGGACATATGAAAGTTAAACATTTACAATTTAAATAATTATGTAGTAAGTTAAGACCTTTATCATTTATGAGAACCTTAAATTATCTCCGTTTATATTGTCAGGAAGTGGATTAGTCGTTCATGTTTCTATTGCACAAGTTGTATTTTACTCCATTATCAGAGATTTTGTAAATAATGTTTCTTATGTACATTTAGTCGGAAGAAAATACGGTTCTATACGGCCATTTCCAAGGAAGTGTTATAGTTAAAATTACCAATCAACAATGACTGAACGTTAATCACTAAAAGTGTCGCCTTTGTCGTTAATTTGCAATTGAAATATCTAGAAATTCTTGTCTGTATTGAAGAAAAGTATAATAAAAATTTCCGTATTATTACGACTTAAGTCATAACACAAAACTGTAAATCACAGAACGTTAACGTACTACACAAAACATTCAACTCGTGAACTTCTAGGTAGTTTTTGTTCGTTACGTTACATATTTATAAAACGGTATGGTTTAAAAATAATACAGGGTGGTCGCTAGAAAAGCGGAAAATTTGAGGGTCAGATGAGATCATGAATAAAATGCGTGCTTACTCATTTCTATTTTGATTTCTTTACATCATGAATAAAATGCATGATTTTAATATCATAAAATGCATTTTGAGCATCTATGAGTGTAATATAACATATGCCTTTAAAAAACTTTGTAAAAGTTATTCTTTGTAAAAATTAAATAGCTGTTTCACAAATTTTCCGCTTTTCCAGCGATCACCCTGTATAATGACAATTAGGTATAATATCGAGAAAAATTAATCTATTTGTGTTTCTATAACTTTGTAAAAAAAAAAAAAAAATTCCCTCGGAATCTATAACAATAAGGAGATAAAATTTACTGAAGTGATCGTTGTTCTGGTTGCTTCAATATTTTATTCCATACTGGAACAAAGAACAAATATTTTAGTTATAAAACATAAATTAAAGTTTAAGTACACAATTATATGTTTTAGATTGAACAATACAGTAAAATTATGAGTGATTAATTTTTATATATTTACAATGTAAGATAAATTATTATCTACCACAAACTGGATCACAGGATGAAGAGTACACTTTAAGTTCAGATTTGGAATAACAACGAATACGAAAAACGTACACATTAAGGGCATGTCAGTAAATACAAGATGTTACAAGAGTAACATTTGATAGACAATTAAGTTTATATGAATCTCTTTAGGAGGAATTTAATAACAAATAACCAATTATGCAAATTCTACTTAAGTTATTTTCATTAAGTCTAATTTTAATACTGGTTGAATCTACAAATACTTAAAATATCACTTTAAACATCAGATTTAACAATCATTTCACTTTTGATAGTCAAAATAAAGTAAGCGTTTCTCTTTTTCAACAGAAAGCCTGGAAAAGCTCAGAACTTGGAATTTAACCTAAGAGATCTTAAACAACGTTTATATTATAGTGGAAACAAAATGGTAAACAATGTTTACTAAACGTTATAGTTCAGAATACTACAGTCAGAAGAATCTGAGATGACACTTTGTTCTTAAAAAATGTGCATACTTTAGTGGGGTTTGTTTGAAAGGTTTAAATAAAACTTTCATTGGTATCTTCCACGTTAAGCCTGACGTGTGGTTTATTTGATTCAAGAATATACGAGAAACTTCAGAATTTGACAAGATCAAATAAAAACTAAGAAAGTATCAACTAGGCCTTAACGATAAGAAATAATACTGAACGTTATAATTCGTACCTATAAGCGCTTAGATACTAAATTAAGCATCAACTTACCGTCGAACGTTTCAGAGAACGATGCAGGGTTAACTGCAGTGACGTGTTGATGAATACGTCACTAGACATGATGGTAAACATGACCAAGTGGGACTGGTATTATCTTACGTGTAGCACAATTATTCTACGAGCTAGCATTTACACATTGCACGTACTTTTTACCGGTCGTGTAATATTTGTACCAATACTTATGTCAACTAAGTCGTTCTTGCTACAAGACAGAAAAATAAGCCACTTAGGTTAAAAACGAAAACCTGTATAGTAAAGTCAACCCGAGTGGCACCAATGTAGCCTACAAAATAAACATTGAACAAAATACGTTTTATTATGCGAGCTACAGAAATAAAGTGAATTTGTCGCGGTATTGAAATTAAAACCTTGCAATTTTCTAATTAAGGAAATATAGGCACTAACCAACAACTTTACATAATTGAACACAACGTATACATGAAACCTTAAGAGAGCTAAAAACGAAGGAAAAAATATAAACTACTGAACCAACGGTTAACCCTTACCAATTTATTAACCCTCTCGTAGAGAAGATATCGATATAGTTAGAGATATTTACCCAAAACTACCTACCTTCCATTCTTAAAAAACTAACCTATACGAGTAGAAATACGGCACACAGTTAAGTGAAAGTCTTAATTACGATAAGGACAATTAACAAACAAAATTAGAAGCATATAAAAGACCTACAATCTTGAAATCACACTAAGTACATAGCTTTAAACCTAAGTCATCGATTTAAAACCTGCTTTAACTAACTTCGGCTCGTTAATAAAAGTAAAAACGCCGTAAACAAAGTCATAATTAAAATGTGCAATAGAAAAATAGGAAGCGGAAACAAAGATAGGGCGGCTCAGAACCCGAACTCGACCCGAAACCCCACCAGCGCACAGAGAGGCGAAACGTCCGGTTGCCACAGATTGTAAAAGTCTCTAGGGCTCAGCAGCCGATAATTCGCCGCTAGACGGAGTAACAGCCTATACTTGGCCAGAATCTTGAATTAAGACACCGGTGCCTACTTGAAAACAAATTGATTTCGAACAAGATAGATGATGAACTTAAAGACTGTTTAGGTACTGGAAAGAAAAGGCCAAGTGACTAGGTACAGACACGTGATGTAAAATGGTTCCAGTCGATAACGGCGGGCCACACTTTCCCAGATCGCTACCAACATGTGCAAAGCAGACTCCGCTTGAGAGTAACACAAGGTACACATCTCAAATGCACAAGAATGTGCGCTTCCTCACCGGATGGTCTGGAGGTAGTTAAACATGACGCACCCTTCAAAGAAGTAGTATCCACACCCCCGTCTGCCAGGGTCCCTCAATGAACCAACCACACCAGGACCAGAAGGGTGAGCCCGAGCCTTCTCGAAGGCCCCGCCCATCAGAATACAAGTCGAACGCCTTCACCACCTGGCTATGCCGGGCTGGTTGGATGGAAGAAAGCATAGGGGTTTTGTTATAAATGGAGTTCATTCAAACTGCAGTGGGATATATTACATTAGAGCTCAAACTAAGGACATTTCTCACTCTCAGTTTGTATCAGCGACGTAAACAAAGAAATGGTGGGGTTTTCTTATAGCAAAGCAACATTGGGCTCTCTGTTTAGCCCACCGAGGAGAATCGAACCCCTAATTTTTGCGCTGTAAATCCGAAAACATAACGCTGTACTAGCGAGGGATAAAAATGTTCTACAACGTCTTGGGTGTTGCTGGCTGTGTGGAGGAAGCGACTGATTTACAAAAAGATTTAAATCTTTAAGTAAGTTCGGTAAATAAATTTTACATGGATTTTAATAACGATTAATGAAAAACTATTTCAACTGTACATATAATCCGCATTGGAAGAACCTTAACAATGATATGAAAGAAAACTATCTTCTTGTAGTGATTTATCTAAACCCATTCAAACTGTAGGTAAAATGTGGGCCCGGCATGGCCAAGCGTGCGACTCGTAATCTAAGAGTCGCGCCAAACATGCTCGCCCTTCCAGCCGTGGGTGTGTTATAACGTGACGGTCAATCCCACTATTCGTTAGTAAAAGAGTAGCCCAAGAGTTGGCGGTGAGTGGTGATGACTATCTGCCTTCCCTCTAGTCTTACACTGCTAAATTAGGAACGTCTAGCGCAGATAGCCCTCGAGGAGCTTTGTGCGAAATTAAAAAAAACAAGCAAACAAACAGGTTAAATGTGATTTTGGGTTGCATCTACATAAATAATGAATAGAACCAGAAACACCACTTAAAGGTAGTTGTTTGTACTGGTTCTTGCGGAAGACGTTCTTAAAGATTTGACCCAATTACTTTGGTATGACAAACTGGATCAATGAAATATATTACTGACTAAAGACCTTCTGCATATGCAACACACTAACGTTTCTTGTGTACCTCTTTCATGTATATCAACATGTTGTCAGATGATCCACCTATTGGTATCATGTATGATAACACGAACAAAATGCCCATTTCTACAACTACTACAACCACACAACTTAGGCCTATAATTTTTGGTTAACTTTCTGGTTTTCTTTTCAAAATTTTATTCTTCTTGACAATGATACCAATGTTACCCTTATAAAATCTCTCCTGGCGTTATATGTAAATATCCAAAAACAAACCATTTACTAATCTCAGTTTTTATAGAGGACTAAAGTCAGATTATATATAAATTACACACACAGCACGAACAAAATAACAATTTCTACAGTTTAAGCCTAAGTTACACACATAACACGAACAAAATATCCATTTCTACAGCTTAATCCTAAATTACACACATAGCACGAACAAAATGCCCATTTCTACAACTACTATAACCACACAACTTAGGCCTATAATTTTTGGTTAACTTTCTGGTTTTCTTTTCAAAATTTTTATTCTTAATTTATTTCACAAATAAATGGATTAATATTAGAACAGGGCGCTTAAAATTAATAGAGTGCGATAACCACAACGTAGCAAAATACAAACCAGTAATGTGTATGTTGCGTTTTCTCTGTTATAACTAATGGAATATCTCCTATGCGGCATAATCTGGGAAATGTCCTTTGATATGAGAAAAGTGTTTGATGGATTGTCACTATCAAACCTTGTCCATAATACCTATATTTCAACAAAATATGTTACAGAAGTTAAAGAATATCTCTAACACTTTTTAACTTAGTTTAAGAATGTTATGATTTCTAAATCACAGCTACCTCTTTAGGCTTAACGTTTAACATGTCGTATAGAAGTTATGGGTCTTTAAAGTTTGATCATATCAATAAACTTAGTCCTTGGGTCTGTATTAATGAACTTGGTTAGTAATCTGACAGATTATCAGGTTATCAATCTGAGAGACATATTAAATGAAAAAACAAAACAAAACCAGCGTGCATACAAATATTGTCCTCGATTTAAACTACAAGAAAAACGAGCAACTAATGTGAACCAAACTGTCAGTGTTTAAAGTTCAACAATTTCTTTTTAAAGAATTTCCATTTGATTTAATCGACCACACGAGAACAATAGTGTCACATAAACTAATCAATAAATACAAATTAGTATTGAGTATCAACGTCCTTCTCAATTATTTCAACAACAGAAAGTAACCAAAGTTAGGGTTACCAAGTATTAAAACAATACCACCGAACTTTCTTGGCCAATCTTTGTCATGAAAAATCTACAAAGTATACTTATTACTCCCACTAATTATTAACTGATGACAAAAGGAAAGTTAAATGGTTTGCAGCATTTTAATTGATGGTTGCATCAGTTAGTAGAAATGACAAACCATTCAGCTCCAGACGAAGAAAGATTTATAACTTTATATATTACCCTCACAGTATTTCTTGTTGAAATGAAACCACGTACACCAAAATATGAAAACATAAATTTACAAATAAAAATGGTATATCCACAATAAACAAGTATTTTATTCTGAAAGCAGGAAAAGTAAAATTTCCCGTTTACATCAGTGAATTATTCTATAGATTTAACATCCCCACTTATTGATGACAAAGTACTGAAATATTTATGAATAATAGGTATTCCTTCAAATCAAAGCAGAGTATACAATACAGAAATAACATATCCTTCAAAGATCTTCCCAATTTGGGGACACCAGGTATTTACAAAATAAACCTGACACCTTTGACCTTTTTACTAAAACAGTGTGAGTTTCTCTTTTAACTCGACATTAATGCTTGCAATATTGGACAAAAATACTGGAAGTGGAATATTTTAATTTTCAATAAATATTCGGACACTGTAAAATAAATTCAGAGTCATTTAGAAATCTAAATAGGCTTAAGGTTTTCTATATTTAACCATCACCTTTTAATATGGTTAATAGCAAACTAGTTGCCAAAATATGACTGATAAGGGTTGTAATGAAATTATATCTTTTAAATAGAAAATATTGTTTGTTTGTAAATATTAAACTGTACAAGAAAAAACGGGATGTATGGGTATTTTGTTTAAAGGACTTAAATTGCACTGAAAATTGGGTCAAATCTTCTTAAAGCAAGTTGGATTGCTCATCATTCATTAAACTACTATCCTCACTTGTCCAACTTGTTAAATCTATAAGTTACATAATATTAATATTGTACTTACAGGGTAATCGTCAGAGTACAGAACAGTGCAATGCAATGCAACGTGACCTCCAATGTCCACCACTCTCTCCTTGGAGATGAAAGAAATAACTGGATTCTGTTGAGCACCAACTGCAAGTCAATCAGATCATAACAAATACATTTACAGAAATAATAGTATCACAACGTATAACTTGCACACATTTCAAGCTACACCAGTGAGCTCAAAAGAAATACGTTCAAATCTTTTCTGCACACTTTGTATGTCTTCTGCTGATGCTAATAAACTGTTTTAATCAAAAACTTAAAATTAACAGCGCAGGAGCACATCCCAGTTCAGTCCTCATCTTGTCCCTCAAAAACAGTTCGGTTTTCTGTTTTTAATGAAGCGCGTGGAATAAGACAATTAGTAAAATTGACTAATCAGTTAATGTGAATCATTTACACCAATTACTCCCATATGGAATTTAAATAATGGGGAAAAATATATAAAACACCATTTTTGACTCACAGCTTATTTCACCTCACTCTGAATGGTGCCAATTTGATGGACTTAAGAGGTGCACTCTTGTACTCCAGTGAGTACCAAATAAGAAAATTGAGTTCACAAAAACGAGTTGTTATTTTCCCTACTTTATATTAAGTTGCCAACACAGCAAACAAAAAAAACATTTCAAACCCTTTCGTTTCTTCTTTCTGGTACTGCAATTTCATGAAGTGATTAACAGAAGATAACTCACGGTATCTCTTGCGTTTTATCTCTGATTTGCCACTGCTTTCAATTCACCTCTACCAAGTTAAAATCAATGTTCTGGTTTTCATCTCAATAAAAAGTATGCCCATATCTAGTCAATACTTTATGGTAGTATGGTTAATATCAATTTGAAACATTGCATTTTGGCCTGGCATGGCTAGGTGGTCAAGGCACTTGACTCGTAATCGCGTTCGAATCCGCGTCACACAAAACATGCTTGCCCTTTCAGCCACGGGAGCGTTATAAGGTGACGGTCAATCCCAATATTCATTGGTAAAAGAGTAGCTCTTATCCTACTGGAATCTATACTTGTATCACTTGGACCTGCTGTTCTCACGATTAATTACGAAAATAGATCGTATATCAACACTATCAATTCCCTTTATAATCTTAAACACCTCAATCACATACCCTCAAAAACTTTTATTTTTTCAAGAAGAAAACAATTTTTCAGATCTTAACATCTTCTTGCATGACAACTCCACCATCCAAGACATCATTCTATAATCTCTCCTCTGAATCTTATCCAACAATTCAATGTTATTCCTCATGTAAGGATCCAAACACTGAACACAATATGTGGTCTAACCAGTAACCTGTGAAATGAAATAATAACCTTTATAGGCTTATATTCAATATTTCTGTAAATGCAACCAAAAATTCTATTCGTTGTACCACTAGTGACAGCACACTGTTTAGATGACTTCAGAGAGTGGTTGACTATTACACTATTGGATGGCTTCAGAGAGTGGTTGACTATTACACTATTGGATGGCTTCAGAGACTGGTTGAATACAACACCATTGGATGATTACAGAGACTAGTTAACTATTACACTATTGGATGACCACAGCGACTGGTTAACTATTGGATGATTACAGAGATTGGTTGACCACTACACTATTGGATGACAACATTGACTGGTTGACTATTAGACTATTGGATGACTACAGAGTGGTTAACTATCACACTACTGGATGACTACATTGACTGGTTAACTATTACACTATTGGACGACTACAGAGACTGATTAACTATTACACTATTTGATGGCTTCAGAGACTGGTTGACTATTACACTACAGGATGACTACAGAGACTGGTTGACTATTACACTATTGAATGACAACATTGACTGGTTAACTATTACACTATTGGATGACTACAGAGACTGGCTAACTATTACACCCCTGAATGACAACAGAGACTGGTTAACTTTTACACTACTTGAATGACTACAGAGACTGGTTGACTCTTACACTATTGGATGATTACAGAGACTGGTTATTCATTTCACTACTGGATGACTACAGAGACTGGTCGATTATTACACTATTGGATGACTACAGAGACTGGTTATCTATTACACTATTGGATGGCTTCAGAGACCGGTTAACCATCACACTATTGGATGGCTTCAGGGAATGGTTGACTGTTACACTATTGGATAACTACACAGACTGGTTGACTATTACACTATTGGATGACTACAGAGACTGGTTAACTGTTACACTATTGGATAATTACGGAGACTGGTTGACTATTACACTATTGGATGATTACAGAGACTGGTTAATCATTACACTGCTGGATGACTGCAGAAACTGGTTGACTCTTACACTATTGGATGACTAAAGAGACTGATTGACTATTACACTATTGGATAACTACACAGACTGGATGACTATTACTTTATTGGATGACTACAGAGACTGGTTAACTATTACACTATTGGATGGCTTCAGAGACCGATTAACTATCACACTATTGGATGGCTTCAGAGACTGGTTGACTGTTACACTATTGGATGACTACAGAGACTGATTCACTATTACACTATTGGATGACTACAGAGACTGGTTGACTACTACACTATTGGATGACGACAGAGACCGGTTGACTGTTATACTAATGGATGATTATAGAGACTGGTTGACTATTACACTATTGGATGACTACACAGACTGGTTGACTATTACTCTACTGGATGATTACAGAAACTGGTTAATTATTACACTACTGGATGACTACAGAGACTGGTCGACTATTACACTACTGGATGACAACAGAGACTGATTCACTATTACACCATTGGATGACTACAGAGACTGGTTAAATATTACACTATTGGATGACTACAGAGACTGGTTGGCTACTACACTATTGGATAACTGCACAGACTGGTTGACTATTACACTATTGGATGATTACAGAGACTGATTAATCATTACACTGCTGGATGACTACAGAAACTGGTCGACTATTATACTATTGGATGACTACAGAGACTGGTTAATTATTACACTATTGGATGGCTTCAGAGACTGGTTGACTGTTACACTATTGGATGACTACATTGATTGGTTAACTCTTACACTTTTGGATGACTACAGAGACTGGTTGACTATTACACTATTGGATGACTACAGAGACTTGTTGACTATTACACTATGGGATGACTACAGAGACTGTTTAACTATTACACTATTGGATAACTACACAGACTGGTTGAATATTACGCTATTGGATGACTACAGAGACTGATTGACTGTTACACAATTTATGACAATATTGACTGGTTAACTATTACACTTTTGGATGACTACAGAGACTGGTTAACTATTACACTACTTGGATGATTGCAGAGACTGGTTAACTATTACACTATTGGATGATTACAGAGACTGGCGACTATTACATTATTGGATGACTTTAGAGACTGGTTGACTATAGATTCCTTTCTTTCATAACACTGTTCATGTTATATTCATCCAAATTATAATTCACATTAAGATAACCTACTTTGGTTACATTACAATTAAACCCCATCTACCGTTTATTTGTCCAACTAACTAGATGATGTAACTCATCTTGTAAATAAACATCTTCATCTTCACAGCCAAGACCACAGTATCATCAACAAATGTATTTAATTTTTTGACCATTCTGTAATATGTATCGCTGATGTAAATGAAAAAAGAACACTGTGTTTTAAAGACTGAACCCTGACTTGTAACGTTTATCTAGTTTAACTGAACTCCATTTATAACAATCCTCTGGTTTCTTATATTTCAGCTAACTTTCTCCCATCTATATATCCTAGAGAAACGTTTTGTGTTTTACAAGTTTTCTATGTTGCACCTTGTCAAATGCTTTCTGAACATTGCAACCAAAATGCTTACATTTTATTACACCAGTACTGACAATACTTTTGTTTTTGTGTCTCTTTCAATACAAACTATCCCTCAATATCTTGCTATATTTCGTTTTTTGAAATGTTAATAACTCCAAGAAAGTTTGCTCACACTGAGTTATGTCTAGATTTCTAATTTGACGGTTTAAATCGTGTCCCATGACAAGATTTTGGTAATATATTGTGAAGTTCCCATCTATTTGACGAGTTAAATAAAATTACCAGTACTGAAAAGAAACATGTACTGTGTTCAAGAATTTCTTCACAATATGACTGTGTGAGCAAACTGATCAAGAGATGTGAAAACATATAAAAATAGATACGCACATGTACTGACGTTTATTTGTATAGATTGTTTGTTTTTGAATTTCGTGCAAAGCTGCACGAGGGCTATCTGCTCTAGCAGTGTAAGACTAGATAGAAGGCAGCTAGTCACCACCACCCACGGCCAACTCTTAAGATTTTCTTTACAAACGAATAGTGGGATTGATCGTAACATTATAATGTTCTCGTGGCTGAAAGGGCGACGTGGATTCAGATCCGCGACCCTTGGATTACGAGTCGAACGACTTAACCCACCTGGTCATGCCGGGCCTAATTCATACAGATAAAGTTTTGATAAAACATCCTAAGAGCACTGGACATAAACAGCAGAATGAGAGAGAGGCCATTGAGATAGATTACCCCTAATTTTACCAATTAGAAAACTACACCTTTTATATAATTGTCAAAGAAATTAGATACTCATGGTATTAAAATTAATTGTGACTATGAACCCACAAAACAGCTACGTGTCCCTATCACAAGAGAATTTCACCACGTTACTGATAAAAAATTACTCACATTTAACAATTGCATACTTGCTGGGATAAACCGAATAAAATCCCCGAGTACCCACTTTCCAGCTACAACTTTAAAACAACAGTCAAACCTAGGCCTTACATTCACAACATAGCATCTTCCACTTACAGTTTTATAATTTATATAGGCAAACCTCCATCTTGGATTTTTTTACCATTGCACTGACCTGATCTATTAAACTACATGATCGTCCTGGACTTAACGAGAAACTTTATAGTGACTTATAATAGTAATAAGTGTAGTTTAACGAAACATCTTTGTCTATGACCAACTTTTAACGAAGAATAGAATTAATAATGAGGTATTATAATCCCAATGTTCACTTTCAGTACATCGTTGTCAAATAATAGGTTCTTTTGAGTTCCTTATATAACAGATGTGCAATTTAACAGTGGATTGTCAATACTTTTATTGCAAACATTTCGTTTAATTTCGATTGCACAAGCTTTGCAGTTTCGTAAAAGCAGCGTGTAACTGGGTGATTCGTGCAGAACGAAGCAAGTGACTTCAAGATACAAAGTTAAAGCAGTATCTACTTAAATTGCCCAAAATAGCCAGTTTGCTACAAAAGACTGCCCAAGGTTAAGCCCTCTCAGGAATCAAAAGAAGAACCAATCAAGGAGTCCCACTGCATGTAAAAGACATCTTTTATAAATCTCCGTTACCAACCTGACAATCTCCACTGACACGTTTAGGAAGACCTTTCACTCAACACCAGAAGACGTAAAAAATAAACTGATGACACCAACTACTGGTAAGGCAAAACTTCTTCAAATGCAACTGTGCAATATTTTCTGACTATTCATGATATAATATAATCTTTAGCAACTATGGTCATGTGGCAGTTTCTTCTGGAGCTACCAGCAGCTCTAATAATTGTGAAAAATTAAAAAAACATACACAAAGCCCCCTCTACTATGTTGAGAACATTGAGAAATTCCAAAGCTTTGATCATTTGCAAGTAAACGTTACAATCAAGGTAGTCATGCAATGGATTAAGACATGGAAACAGGATGATGCTACTTAAGCAGTTGAGTGTCTTTAAATACTTTTCCCATTAAGGCATCGGTATTCTTGGGAAGATGGACAAAGAAGACAACCAGCTTCAAGTACTTAAACTTAGAGCATAAAACATGTCTGAACAGCATCAGTGAAATAACTAAAAGTATCATCTTCTACTTAATATAAACAAACTGCTAGTAATTATTTAAAAAGCCGACTTGAGTTTCATTCGGATAAATATGGATAACAAGTGGAGTCAGCAGCAAATAGAAAGTGGCTTGTGGTACAGTGAAAGTATGGTACAACAAATGATTCAGACTCTTTGGAATCTATCACATAACAAACAGAAAGCACAGAGATTAAAATGTTAAGTGAAAGTTTACTATGTTCCAATCTCAAATTTATACGTGCAAGCACATAAAGGAACGACTGATACATATGGTGCATTGAAAGGAATTATGATCTAAGTGTCCTTTGGCAATTTACTTCTGTGGCTATAACCTAAACATCGATCTGGCCCTTTAAGATTGCATGAAACATAGCCAGAAAATCAATAAATATATTTGGCTTTGTTCAAAAATATCACTGTTCACGTGGTGTTGAAAAACGTCAAGCATGCCACTGTTGAAATGGTGTTCACCAAAGAAAATGATGCATTGTGGATTACAATATAAGCAAAGATGTGTGCTGGCTCTCTCTCTTGGACAATTAGAACATGTTCCATCTCTACCATGCTCAGTATTAAACATTACACTGCTTCGCTGACGGTTGTAACAAATGCAATGTCCTTAACACAGTTTTGAGCTTAACTGACAAATTGTAAACTTTCACAAGATTTGTTGGTCTCAAATTTGCAGTAAATATTTTCATGAACCTTCCAAAAACCATCTGTGTTGATTCATGTCATGATCACGTGTGTCAGTTCTGTGAATAAAAATGTTTACCATCACTAGTATACATTTCACTTCGTCTAAGTACATGGAGAGGTCATTGACATTAGCAGAGAGCCAGTCTTCCTAAACAGATGAATGTGCCACGAAAACGTTCACCAATGCTCAACACTGGTATAGTATTATGAAGCCATCATTTGTTAATGAATCGAGCACTTACAAACAACGAAAGCAGTGTTGTTAAAGCTGCCAACAACGACGATGTCACTTGGAAATACAAATCAAAACACTCAGCAATCAGACGCTGTCCAATCTCAATAGAGTCAAATCAGAGGACACTATTGTGGAATTACTCGCAGAAAATCATTAGTCACAGATGAGTGCGTCATCAAGTACTGGATCATTTTGAGTCCTAAAACTGCTGCAGCCTTTGGCGCTTCATCTTCACAGATACATAGTAGGTCAATTTGACCCGGCGAAGTATCTAATAAAAATAATAAGCAAAGAAGACTCTTTGAAAACTTCTAAAACTGTTTTTTATAAATTCAAGGACCAAAAGAAACTGAGCCCTGATTTTAGTGTTGTAAATTCGTAGACTTTCCTTTGTACTAGCGGGTGGCATCTGGGCACTTGATCTGGTTGGAAGTTAGACATTAATTATTACTATTGTTATTCCTTATTACAAAAAAATACAGGTTTATACGTAGCACGTAGTTCGTTGTACAGATTCATACAAACATCTGACTTGTTTATATAAGAGTCCACAGTCGTCGGTCCACCCAAAAAATACTTTTTTGCTAATGGCAGCTCAACATAACGAATGTATTATTGGTGTTAAAAGAAGATAAGAAATGGGTATCTAGTTTAAACAAGGTTGATGTATTAATAACGGACCACAGGAATGATAGTAGGTTCACAGTGCCAGCGGTCCGTGGACCTGCATAGCACTATTTAAAAAAATTACTATTTTTAACCCTAAATAGCAAAATCTTTAAAGATCTTGGTTTTTAAAAAAGACTGTTTGTTTGTGAGTTTGTAAAAAGCAACGAATTCAATAAGGCATCCAGGTGTTAGTTTAGAATATCTCGAACGGCTATAGACGTCACTTTACAAAGAACGTTTATGACGTTTCCTACACCTGTCTTCATCAAAGTACACGTTTCACGATGAGCCAAATCTGTTTCTATTTAATACTGATATTTTGAAATAACCAATATATGGGAACTTTATCACGTGATACAACAAATATGTATTAATATAACAGTTACGCCCATCCGGTATCATGAAAGTGACCAAGGCCGGATAACGAAACAAATCAGAAACATTCTGTTTTTAGTCTCACATCAAAATCAGGTAGACCTACATTTTTTTTCTATTCTTTTCAGGTAGGTTGTTGAAAATGTTTGAGCATTTCTTTCAGCTATTAATAATTATTTTTGAGCTACAGGCGAGACGAGTCAATTATCTTAAGAATAAGTAGTGGACAAAAACAAAATAAAACTTGCTGAACGGTAGGATACAGATGCATCATCTCAGTAAAACTAAATGCCAAAACACCCACCAGCATCCTTTAATTTATTAATAATACATATTATAAAATCCTAATGGCTAGGTCTATCTTTTTTTCAAAATATATAATTTCTTTGTTTATTAATATTATATTAATTTCATTTCGATAAAAGCCCCTCCCGCTAGTACAGCAGTATGTCTCCGGATTTATAACACTAAAATGAGAGGTTCGATTCCACTCGGCGAGCTGCGCAGATAGCCCGTTGTGGCTTTCCTTTTCAGAAAAACGCACATTTCGATAAATAGCATTTGTACCCAATAAATGTCACTTTTGTTGTGAAGCTTTTGCGTTATGTTGCGTCATTAGGCCTAAAAATATTTACTATTTCAAAACGACAAGATAAACCATCAAATAATTTCGTCTTTAAAGTATATATAACCATTAGTGATGTTTCTCAACACATCGCGTTTCCCGTTACTATGATTGGGCTTAAACACCGTTAAACTTATAAAAAAATACATTGAAACAAGTATTTCTATAAAAATATCCATCAACTGCACCATATTAATACAGTTCCTCCCTTTTGTTAACACCTTATAAATCACAGTCAACGTTGCTACCTACCTGAAACCGAGTACATCAACACGACGAATGTTACCATATGATCTTTCATCCTTCACAGTAACAATACAAACTTCCAACACGATTTCAACTCGCGTGAGGATCGTTGATGTTTTCACCGGTACCTTTACTTTGTAGCAACGTGTTACTCCGCAACAGAAATATACCCAAACAGATTTTTTTGGGGAAAAATATTTAATCGAATTAAGGAAGAACGGGTAAAGAATATTTCTCGAACCTTCTTCTTCGAAACACTAAATATTAGAAACAAATAATTCACAAATAAAACAAGTAATTCACGAATAAATTTTCTACAAAATGACGCGTGACTTGTGTCGCTTTTCCTGACTTTGTAACGATATATATCGTAATGATACACCACGTTACCTAGGAAACATGCAGAGCTTTTTACCAAAGACTGTTACGTTCGTAGATTCTCGCCTGTTAAAAACGTCGTACTTTAATAACCACACCTTAATTATGACTTGTTGCAAGTCTATTTCTGTGTGACCCTGTGTTCTCAAATTGCTCCATATTTCTTTTTTTTCATTCTTAATAAGTCGAAAGAATATGTCGGTCTTGAAAATTTAAAATCCCGATATGAACGCCCCTTTATAATCTGACTCTAAGATTATTTACTATCGGAAAGGATCGTTGCATACCCTTCTAAAAAACAATCGATTTTTGGAAGCATCACAAAACTCCAACCAAAGTCAAAATGTAACTGAGATACCATCTGTTCAACTGTAACTTTATATCGAACACGGTTGTTACGTGATTTTTAAAAGATACCCAGCTTTTCAGTTTTCGCTGCTTTTGAATAACATCCATTTTATTTCGAAAATGTAAGTAAACATTTACAGATTAAATTCGAAAACAGATCAACGTTACAGATACATTGAAACTTTATACAAGTAAATAACACATGTTTTTTTAAAAATATGTAGTTGCCGAAATTATCCATGAGGGGCAGTCGTTTTCTTCCATAACAAAATGTGAAAAAAATATTTCGTGTTTTTAGGCTTAGCATAACAACAGTTCAACCCTTTCAATGTCTGTAACGCAACAAAAGGAAAGAAATGTATTTGTTTGCAAAAACAAATTATAGTTAAACTTCGACACATTACGCTTTACACTTTCAACCAAAATAAATATAAGCCACACAAATACCATGGTAGATAAATTGTGAGTACGCACCATGAATATATATAAATGTATTTAAAAAGTATACGTTAATAAATCACTTAACTCTTTGGTCGCTTGACCTGCCCCAGAATAATAAACATGGTTCTTCTGAATACTGAACAGGTTCAGCCAACAAAGTGATGAAATACAGCATTAAAATAATAAATAATATTATATTATAAGTCCGTACCCTAATTGTGACGTGTAGTGACGTAGTTATAACATTGATAAAATAGCCTAATTTACATATTTATTCGACCCCCAGTGGCTCAGCGGTATGTCTGCGGACTTACACGCTAAAATCTTGGTTTCGATACCTGTGGTGGGCAGAGCACAGATAGCCCATTGTGTAGCTTTGTGCTTAATTCAAAACAACAACAACAACTTATTTATTCCAGTTCACGCAGTAACAACTGTTGTCTTTTTTCTAATACAGCTGTTCAGCCAGTGCTCAGTCGATCTTAACTGGACAGGAGAGCTCGGGAATTGTGCGAAAGGTCGCGTCAGCATTGTATATAGCAATTACTTTTCGTCCAATGCTGATGCCCCCCAGTGGCTCAGCGGTATGTCTGCGGACTTACACCCTAAAATCGGCCTGGCATGGCCGAGCGCGTTAAGGCGTGCGCTCGTAATCCGAGGGTCGCGGGTTCGCGCCCGAGTCGCGCTAAACATGCTCGCCCTCCCAGCCGTGGGGGCGTATAATGTGACGGTCAATCCCACTATTTGTTGGTAAAAGAGTAGCCCAAGAGTTGGCGGTGGGTGGTGATGACTAGCTGCCTTCCCTCTAGTCTTACACTGCTAAATTAGGGACGGCTAGCACAGATAGCCCTCGAGTAGCTTTGTGCGAAATTCCAAAACAAACACCCTAAAATCCGGGTTTCGATACCCGTGGTGGGCAGAGCACATTAGCTCATTGTGTAGCTTTGTGCTTAATTCAAAACAACAACAACCAATGCTGATACTCGTAATGACAAGAAGTAAAAACCGTGTCTGTTTTCTTCTAGACGATGAAACCAGTGAAGTGGAGACGAATGAAACTCAAATATTGTCTCAAGTTCTTTTAGATAAACAAAAAATTGCACTTAGCGCCCACTGAGGGCACTGTCTTCAAGAAATTCATAATTCGTTCTTCCACGTGAACCCAATACACTACTCTGACAGTTTTTGAATTAAGTCGTCTAAAAAGCTTGTCACTAACAATTCCTAGTGTTTCTTTATAACTGATCACGAGGCTACACGATGGTGTCGGGCGTTGCCACTCCGCAGACACACCGTTGTGTCACTGTAAAGCAGCAGTTCTTGGTATCTTCTCCACAAATTCCTAGAATTAATGAGTAGCTTTAGTCTCACGGGCTGTGGTTCTTCTGTACGTTGAAATTCTATCGTACAACAAATCAGTAAGCCTTAAAGTGGGGGCTGTATTAGGCACATGGGTTGGAGGAACAAGCTGTATTTGTGTCAGTCCCTTAGTCTTTCCTTGAAGATTTCAACCAAACTATTTCCACAGACAAATCCACCAGTCCGACTCACAATAATCAACTTCTAGTCTCATGCTAACACCAACGCAACCGTATCTTTCTCAAATCATGCACAACCAAGCTGAACACGCATGACTGACAATTGGCACATTCCCGAGGATCGGAACCCCCTTAAACTGTATAGGACTCTGTGCCCCCATTTGGCATGTTTATACCTACCGCCGCCACTGCCCTTAAGGTCAACCCATGGTTATAAATATGTTATATATTTGAAAGCAGACCATTTATTATTTTAATTCTCATTTTCCTTAAAGGGGTGGGGGCTAAAGCCGCCCGAAAAGATCACCTGTTTTAACCACTCACAACACAGTACAGTAGTGAGTTGTCTGTCAATAAGTCAGTAGATAGTAAAATGACGTCACATGAGAGATATATATCGTTCCAATTCATGCTGTCGTCACATAAGTGAAACATACGCATGCCATGATTTACGGGAACGATGACGTACGGACGTATTTGGTCTTATTTACTCTTAAAACCGAGCACATTCGTGGACACTTCGCAAGTAATTCTAGTTTATTTATTTGTTAAGATAAAGTTAAAGAGATTATTACCTTTTTTTAATTTTCGGCGCTGACTGAAGGATAGGAACCGTTATGTAAAAACAACAAACAATTTCAGAAAAACACAAGTTTTAACTACTTGTACCCAACGTTTCCGCTTTCATCAAGAATCCGTAAACGTCACAGAAACCAAAAACAAGTTATAATTACAACAATGTTTGTTTTTGTTTGTTTGTTTTTAATTTCACACAAAGCTACTCGAGGGCTATCTGCTAGCCGTCCTTAATTTTGCAGTGTAAGACTAGAGAGAAGGCAACTAGTCATCACCACCCACCACCATCTCTTGGGCTGCTCTTTTACCAACGAATAGTGGGACTGACCCTTACATTATAACGCCCTCACGGCTGACAGGGGCGAGCATGTTTGGTGTAACGGGTATTCGAACCCGTGACCCTCGGTTTACGTGTCGAAAGTCCTAACCACCTGGACTTGCCGGGCCTTCATTTGTTGTGCCGAGCTCTTTAACTAATGGTCAAAAACAACTTCATTGTTCAGATTTTCAGTAACACAAATGTCTTCTTTAAAACGATCGTGTATTAAACGACAGGATTCACTTATATATGTATACAAACAGTTCATAAACAACGTTTTTAAGCGTGCAGGGTTTCTCTGAGACATTCGTCTCTACAAAACATTTTATTTATTTACATGTATTGCTTTCATTAATGGCTCAACGAGTAAGTACATCCTTCAGTTTTATACCAAGTTTTTATATAATTCTAATATTCAAACCAGATATTGTAATCACGTGACAAAGGTCAGTTGTTAAAGATTCCTCCACGAAGGACATAATCCACGAAACAGTCTTGTTGTGGCAGTTTGTTAGTATCTTATGAGTCAAAACTGTGAACTGTCTTAGCCCTTAGGAAACAGTAGCTTTTGAAGTTTGTTCATGTCTTACCGTCTATGTCGTTACAGGCTTTTTCATTTCTATTTAGCTATTCGATAATGACATCTCGTTTATTAGCTGTGAATAATGTGAGTTATAACAAATAATAATAGGCTTAACATGTCGTTTAGGATATACGTTAGTGGCCATGGTATCCAGAAATGTTGTATATTTTTGGACGTTATCGACATAAAAAAGTGTGTGTTATATCTGAGTGTTGATTATTAACAAATTAAATCAGTTCCAGAAGAGAATGGATTCAAAAACGTCGTAAATGTATGTGGACCATCTGGTTGGGTGAAGTTCAGTTTTGAAGTTCCATTGAGTGAGAGCTGATGATACAGATAAATTATAAAAACAAGGATCGCGACGACTTAACATTATTTGCCATAGCGAAGCCTTTCTTTTGCTTGTAGAGAGTTGAATAAAATTTGAAGTACCTATTGTTGAAAATAAATCTGAGAGAATTTTCAGTGACCTCTGCAAGAAATATCAAGGGTAATATGACAGCTGATCGATATAAAAACATTCATAACTTATACTTTGATCTATAGTAGATAGTTAAGAGGATAGTGTTCGGATTCATCTGTAAGTCATCTCCACATAACCGAAGAAAAAGTCAGCTGTGATATTAACGCGTAAAGATATTTTGCTGAGGAGATGGTGAAGTAGCTTTTCAAGCAGCCATGATACAGACGCTAAAGAACAGTTGCATATGGAGACTAAGGGTCTTAAGGGTTATTCAGGTTTATCATCTTTGAATAATCCATACATTTATATTGTTTTTTTTTAATGAGATGACTTAAGATTATCAACAAGTGGTACGGGTATATTGGTATTACTCGTAGATAGCTCCAAAATGTCTTTAGCATTATCGTACCGCTCTAGAAGTATTATCGAGATGTACCTCAATTTTGTTTATGTAACTGAAGGTATTCAATACAACAAAACCTTTAAATTTGTCACTAACTTTAATAATTGCCAGATCGTTCCTTTCTAACTCGTTCATGGCTAACCATTATTTTATTTTTTTTTTGAAAACGCTATAATTTATAAAATAACTCTTAAAACTATTTTAAAATCCTGTCAACATCATATTTAGGTCCCTCAATATTCTCTACTGTGCTATGCCTAAAGATACTAAGGTAAAATTCAACTGTGATTAAACTACATCGTAATTAGACTAATAATTAATTTACATTGTAATTAGGCTTAGAATTAATGTACATTGTAATTAGGCTTAAAAATGTTTATATTCGAAGAAGAACGTTTCTCTTGAATTGTTGTATTTTCTATCTGTCTTTTGTTTTCGGTTACTGTAATTTATAATCAGTTTGATAACGTGTGACGTTCATAGACCAATGATAACGTTTTGAGCCGAAAAGTCGGTCACAAGTAATTAAACATTTTATTTTGTGTTGTTTGTTGTTTTTACATAAACTCAAATAAATAGAAACAAACAAATAAAGACGCCACTCATAGGGATTTAATAAACAAAACGTTGTGTGAGTTTTTGTTTGTTGATCACAAAACTAACTATGCGCTGTCTGTGCTGTGCTCACTATGGGTATCGAAACCTGTTTTTAGTGTCGTAAGCCTTTATTCTTACCGCTGAGTCCCCCAGTAGGACAGCGATACGTTTATAAAATTACAGTGCTCATATCTGGGATTTAATTTCGCTCGGTATGTAACCCAATTTGGCATTATTACAAAACCACACACACATACTGAACCGGCCCGGAATGGCCAGAAGGTTAAGGCATTCGACTCGTAATCAAGCGGGTTCGAATCCCCATCACACCAAACATGCAAGTCCTTTCAGCCGTGTGGACGTTACAATGGGACGGTCAATCCCACTATTCGTTAGCGGTGGGTGGTGATGACAAGCTGCTTTCCCTCTAGTCTTACACTGCTAAATTAGGGACGGCTAACACAAATAGCCCCCATGTAGCTTTGCGCGAAATCCGAAAACCAAAAAAACAGCAAACCATTCTGATCCATTCTATTGTTTTTTAAGGTTACAGTCTTAAATAATAGTATTTCTTTCAAATACAGTTTTTGTACTGTACGTCTGATACATTAAATTCTTCAATCGACGAAACAGATGAACATTGCACGTAGTTTTCATCCATTTTTCCTTTAACAATTACACATTTTAGAAAATAAATACGTCTTCAACCTGATTCATCTACACACCTTCCTTATAGAGTCTGAACTACTGGGTAATACACTATTTTCATGAAATTTTATGTTCGTCCTAAATAGCAGATTTTTTTGTAAGATGAAAATTACCTGTATTAAGCGTTTTATGTCTTATAACACATTTTTCAAATAATCTCGCCAATAAACTGCCGACGCTTCAACAGATGTCGTTACAGACACTCGTTTTGCTACTCAATTTTTTCTTTTTCTAACGTTGTGGTATTGGTGTGGATTTGTTCTTTTGTAAGCGAGTTATTTTAGATTGCTACTTTAAAATAATTCAAGGTCCATTCAGGTAATAATAACAATAAGTTATTTACTTTCCTTCTTCCACTTTTCTACAAACTTCAACAATTGTTTACACGTACATAAATTGCTTTGACGTAAGCCTATATTACAAACGACGTTACGTAACATCACATCAATGTTTTTTAGGCCTATCAACCCCATCTTATTAACCCTAATCATAATGTCATCATTAATACATGCAGCTCCCTCTGTTTAAAATTTAAATTATAACATTAAAAGTATTATTTTACAGAATAGAAGATAATCAGTGATGTCGAGAAACTCTCTTGTTGAGAATTTTACTGTAACGATTATTAAATATTTATTAAGGCTGTAAATATCTGTGGTATTACAAAATTACGAAAATAACACATTGGATAAACAAACACCTGTGAATATATTTGCTCTGGAAATCTAAACAGCCTTTATACTCAAAACTACTAGGTACATTTTAGTAACATTAATGATAAATTATGCTATATTAGTGTTAATTAGTTTTACGTTCAAAGTAAAGTCAGGTAAAAAAATCCAGCCTTTTAATGTCTTTTGTTTTCATTTTGCCACGTATGGCGTATGAAACTTCCAGTTTTTATTTAATGACCTGAAAAAAAGTTTATACTTATAAACCTCATATACTTCACTTCGTTAAATTAATATAACTCAAGTTACTATACGCTGAGTTTAAGGTTTTCAGATACGATATGGTTATTAAAATAAATTATAAATGTTTAAATGTATGAGTTGTTACTAAAGACGATGGGTGGCCCTTGTTAGATATTTGTTGATATTTTGTATTAAGCACAAAGTTACACACTGGGCTATCTTGCTCTGCCCACCACGGGTATCGAAACCCAGTTTTTAGCGTTTTAAGTCTGCAGATGTACCGCTGAGCCACTGGGGGGCTTTTGTTGGATATATTTTGTCAAGTATGCATGATGTTAATGCCCAATAGATACACGATAACCTAACGGAACCCAGAAGGAACTGAAATATATATTTATCTATCGCCAGTTGGCCTGGTGAAACTAAAGGTGAAATAGCACCACTGACGTTACTTAAGGGGGCGCTGCGAAACAATTGTTTGATTTATAGAAAAACGCTATCTCCACGGGGAGAATCGAACCCATGATTGGAGCGCTGTAATTCCGAAGTCTAATCGCTGTCCTACCGGAGGATCTGAGGATTTTGTTTTTATTTACAATATTTTTTTGTTATTTAGCTACTATACAACCAAAACTGTGTCATTGGTCATTAAAACACTTTAATGGGATTTCATTTTGCACAACTTCTATTCTTTCGATAACTTTAGCATATTTCGCGAATAATGGTGGTTATGGGGCTCAATTCTCAGTCTGTGAAATCTGGTGCCTTTTTCCTATAAGGACGTTATAATGTAACGATTAATCTCATCCTTCGTTGATAAAGAGTAACTCGAGAACTGGCGGTGCAAGCTATCGCCTGGTCACCTTCCTTTTGGTCAGTCCAGAATAATTGACGACTGCGCCACCTTATGAACAGAGGTATGCAAAGCGCTGAAGATGTTAAAATGCACATCTTAGTTGCTGTGTTAGTCGAGCGAGAGCGTAAAATGTAACATTTTCTACGAATGACGATAACGTAACATTTCACTGACAAGGTTTAATTCATGATCAAATATTATTGTGATAACAACTGAAGGACGAAACACAAGGAGGCTCAAAAAAGTCAAAACGACTTAGATGTTACTTTATGCATCAGGAGCCCAGTGTTGGATCAGCAGTAGGTTCACAGACTTACATCGTTAAAAATCCGGGGTTTGATCCTCCGCCGAGGACAAAATGCTGATAATAAAATCGCAAACAACAACACTACGTCAGAACTTAACTCATTCTGTGGAATTTGTTTGACATTACTAAGAGATATAGATCAATTATTTTAGAATCAAATGAATCACATGTATATGTATAAAATACTTAGTTCTCTTTTATTTTTCATTCTCAACTACAGGTGACGTAGCTGGAATTAAATAAAATCCGGAGTGATAAACATAAATTTTTATTACCCTTAAATCCAAAATATTCCTGAAATAAACCAGCCCCCCACCAATGGAACAACGATAATTGCGGAATTACAACCCCAGAAACCGTGTTTCTATGCTCGTGTAGGGCAAAGGGCAAATAGAAAATTTAAATTAAACCTGCAGTAACCACATGGCTTGTGTTTACACGATTAAAATTAGCGCTTAGACTTCTCTCGGTGAAGCCCAGCATGGCCAGATGGTTAAGGCACTCGACTCGTAATCTAAGGGTCGTGAGTTCAAATTCTCGACATACCAAACATGCTCGCCTTTTCAGCCGTGAGGGCGTTATAATGTGACGGTTAATCCCACTATTCGTTGGTCAAAAAGTAGCCCAAGAGTTGGCGGTGGGTGATGATGACTAGCTGCCTTCCCTCTAGTCTTACACTTCTAAATTAGGGTCTGATAGTGCAGATATTCTTGGTGCAGCTTTGCGCGAAATTTAAAAACAAACAAAAATCATTCCTCTGGATAATCGCAGCATGTGGCCCGATGTGCCTTTCATATAATAAAACACAACCATCCAAATGTATACCAACGTTTGTTCAAATCCATTCAGCCATTTTCTAGAAACCTTGGTGACAAACACTTCACGTTAATGGGGATTAAATGCAACATTTACGGTTTGTATTGATTTTTGTTTAATACAAAGCTACAGGCTCTCACCTCCCACCAAGTATGCTCTTCCTTTCATCCGTAGGGACGGTATAAAGTTACAATCTATCCCACCATTCGTTGGCCAAATCGTTAGCAGTGGGTATTGATAACTAAATGTCTTATCTTTGGTCTTTCAATACAAAATTGGGAGCGAATATCCCTCGTTGTTTTGCGCAATATTCAAACCAAACAGTGGGCTGTCTATGCTCTGAATAAAATAATTGTATACATATATGTGTGTGTTATAACCTAAACATAAATTCAAAACAATATGTGCGTTTTCTTATAGCAAAGCCACATTGTGATATCTGGTGAGTTCACCGAGGGGGATCGAAACCCTGATTTAAACGTTGTAAATCTGAATACTTACTGCTGTATGAGCGAAGGACTAAAAATAATACACAAAAATGCTGCACTAATTAAAAAGATCTCAAGGTAAAAGCTATAATGTGGAATGTGTAATGTACCCTAGGTTATGGAGGTAACTTGTTAGTAGGACCCACATTGTAGGGGGGGTACACTGTTTGTCAGTATTAACCTCCATTCGCCAGTCTCACATAAAAAAATAAAATAAAGTGAGTTCATTAATCAGTTACCACGTTCGGTAATGTTTATCAAATGATAATGGTACTTTTTCACAAAAATGCAAAATTTACTTTACAAAAATCAAAGAAACACTTCTGTGAAATGGCACGTCGTCGAACAGCAAGTTTAAAATGTATTATATAGAACTATCGTATTCGTTTTGTGTTTCTCTAATTCACTTTTTTCGTTATAAATTACAATGCTACAGATTCCACACCCTCCCTTTGTAAGAATACAAATTTCTTCACTGATTTACAGTGTTGTATATATTTTTTCTCTTAAAGCTAGGTTGACAGAAAAATTAAAACCAACTCGCTGTATTTCCTCCCCCTCTGTGCCAGTTAATTAACTGAATTATGTGTTTCACAATTTTGCGGAAAGGCACTCGAGAGCTTTCCGAAAATCGCAGTTCCTAGTTTGGAACTTGGTTAACTGGTGAACACTGGTAGTTAGCACCAACCATTTTAGCCTAACAGATTCTCAAGATTAAATGAAAACTCGAACGAGCAGTCTCATGCTTGTTAAGAGCTACCTTTTTAAATGTGCGATGGTTTCGTCAATTACCATTATCTTCTAAGCACGTGGCGCTAGCACGGTCCTGTTACAGAGCTCTAGATTTTGGTGCGCGCGAGCTCGGTTCGAATCCATAATATACCTGATATTATTGCTTACATTTTCAGACGTGTGCGAGTATATAACAGGTTTCCCGATTAATTGTTTCCACAGTAAATATTACGGCTAAAATTTAGATCTTGATACCTCTGATTGGCACATCACACGTAGCCAGCTGTGTATCTTTGCTATTGACAACGAACAAAGCGTATAAAGAAAAAAGCCAATCATAAAGCTTGAAGTGGTTACTCTCTAACCCAGTAGTTTCCAAACTGCTGGAAATGTCGCTAGTTTCACGAAACGCGCGAATCACGAAAATTGGGTTAGGGTGTCATCAGTAAAAACCAAAATTTGGAAGTCATTCCTCTAATCTTCAATACCATATTATGTTTGTTGTTACATGATGTAACCTGTGGTGACAGGAACCGGTTGGCTTATTATGCTGACAATCTGATTTCCATATCCACATTGACCAGAGCACAGATAGCAGAGACTACAATTTCCGTTAGAAAAAAAAATTATGGTAAAATAGGTCAGACCAGTTTCATATGTCACCATCATGACAAAGCGTCACAAACTCTCTACCGTGTGTGGACGCTGGCTTTGGTTATTTTGTCAGTCACGTCTTTGAGCCCTTTACACTGGTTCCAGTTTATTCGGTCAACTCGTTACGACAAGAACACAACACACATAAACACTTAAATTCGTTTACACGTTCTATTTTAAGCCTAACCATATGGGGATATGCGTGAACTAATTAGTAGTTATGGATCAGAAATTCCAAGGTTTGGTCCACGTTCAACCGTCGTGGACCCGGCATGGACAAGCGTGTTAAGGCGTGCGACTTGTAATCTGAGGGTCGCTGGTTCGCGTCCCCGTCGCGCCAAACATGCTCGCCCCTTTCAGCCGTGGGGGCGTTATAATGTGACGGTCAATCCCACTATTCGTTGGTAAAAGAGTAGCTCAAGAGTTGGCGGTAGGTGGTGATGACTAGCTGCCTTTCCTCTAGTCTTAGATTACTAAATTAGGGACGGCTAGCACAGATAGCCCTCGAGTAGCTTTGTGCGAAATTCAATAAACAAACAAACAATCAACCCTAGTGGCGTTTTAAAGTGTAATAGCCGATCCCGCAATTCGAGTAACTGTAACTGCGTAATAAGCCTTCAGGGTCCCTGGTCCGCCCGTTTAGCCCACATTATGCACAAGCTATTATGAAAACGCTCAACGTATGAAGTTAATAGTAACAAATAAAAGTAAAGACTAGAATCAAATAACTTGAGGACCACTAGCGTCCCCTTGTTACGTTTTTTTTTAAAACTAGTCTCACAGAATTGCTTCATTAAATAACAATAGGTAATAAATAACGCACGTGGTACGACACAAACGTTCCGGATAACAAACTCGTGCAGCTTACGTAACAACCCATTCAATTTCTTTTCATTCCGGAATCACTCTTTTTTGTGCACGTCACAGATGCCATCACGTGCTGGAAACATCACGTGCTCTATTATAAGACAAGAATGTGTGATGTCAAAACTGTTGCATAAATTCGCATTTTCACAATTGAGATTTTCAAAACATTTTCTCGTTTTCAAAAAATAATAAAAAAATAATGAAGAAACAAAAAGGTTATGCTATTTTAATACTGACAGTTTAAATATCCGCTTTAGTTAGAAACAGAACAACCTCCATACACTGGTTAATCGCTTGTTTGGAATTTAACACAAAGCTACACAAACGGCTATGCCCATCACAGGTATCGAAACCCAGTTTATAGCGGTGTAACGCCCCCAGTGGCACAGCGGTATTGTATATCAATGGACTCACTGCTTCTAGTATAAACCAGGTTTCGCGCAAAGTTACTCGAGGGCTATCTGAACTAGCCGTCCCTAAATTAGCAGTGTATGTTTCTGTATTTCGCACAAAGCTACTCGAGGGCTAACTGCGCTAGCCGTC
This sequence comes from Carcinoscorpius rotundicauda, assembly GCA_011833715.1. Taxonomy (NCBI): domain Eukaryota; kingdom Metazoa; phylum Arthropoda; class Merostomata; order Xiphosura; family Limulidae; genus Carcinoscorpius; species Carcinoscorpius rotundicauda. The sequence goes on from CM022400.1 coordinate 69,012,859, forward strand.
CCAAATTTAGCAGTGTAAGACTAGAGGGAAGGCAGCTAGTCATCACCACCCACCACTTATTCTTGGGTTACTCTTTTATCAACGAGTAGTGGTATTGACCGTCACATTACAACTCCCCCACGGCTGAAAGGGCGAGCATGTTTTGTGCGACCGGGACTCCATCCCGCGACCCTCGGATTACGAGTCGAACGCCGTAACACCCTTGGCTATGCCAGGCCTTTTAGCAGTGTAAGGTTAGAAGGAAGGCAGCTAGTCATCACCACCCACCGCTAACTCTTGGGCAACTCCTTTACCAACGAAGAGTGGAATTGACCGAAACATTATAACGCCCCCACAGCTGAAAGAGCGAGCACATTTGGTATGAAAGGGGTTCAAACCCGCGACCCTCAGATTACGAGTCGAGTACCATATCGGGCCTATCCTGAGAAGGAAGAACTTGATTATAATGTCTCTCCATTGTTGATGAACATTTCCACTGACCAGTTAAACCCGTGATATTTTGTTGGTTGTATCGGATCGCCGTTACACAACGGCTAATCTTCGCTAGCCCTCTCTAATTCTAAATTTAAAGACCAGTAAAAAAAACAGCTAGTCAACAGAACCCGTCGTCAGCTCTCTGACTTGCAGGTTAACTGTGATTCGTCTGGTCAGTACTTCAAAATTAGGGATGACCATAAGATGAAAATTCGTTTGTTTGTTTTTTCTTTGGAATTTCGTACAAAGCTACTCGAGGACTATCTGTGCTGAATTCCATATTCGCAAATAAGTCACAACTGTCCACATTCGTAACGTAATGAATTACGTATAACTGATTGGACCAGGAGAATGTGGGTCACCAATTAAGTTTCTTGTGTTTTTTTTTATATTTCTGGTAAAATTTTGATTTTAATCAACATCATGTTACGTAACAATGCATGACTCGACGAGGGGATTTTTTTTTTTTGCCTGATAATCTGTCACGCACCAAGTTTCATACACAATAGATTAATAATCTGACCAACAAATAGCCCTATGTGGCTTTGCTATAAGAAAACAGACACAATAATCTGACCTTTTTGGGGCTACCTGGGAGCGCTTTCCACTGGTCGACCCCATTTTTCTGTCCTTGAACGGTTTCCTAATCTACTGCTGGTCGTAACCAGAATAACAAAACAAATGACGTAATGCAATGAAAAAAACACCACGACAAACGAGACATCTGTTACCTGCATGTCTGTCCCAAGGTTACATTCATTAACAGCTCCAATAGCGGGTTGAAGAGGCCTAAAAATTCTCTAACTTATTAATCAAACACTTGAAACTACTTCGAATGTGCATTTTTATTTTTTTTTGGATAAAGCTGTTACATCTTCCAAACGAAGGATGTAAAATCTATAATTATTACTAGCAGTTTGCGATATTAATAACTGACCGCAGTATTCGGTCCTCATTAAAATACACTTGTAACAAAACTGAACGTTTTCAAAATTTGTTTCTTTTCCGGGCACTATTCCTTCTTTTGAATTTCGCGCAAAGCTACAAGAGGACTATCTATCTCTAATTTAGTAGTGTAAGACTGAAAGAAAGGCAGCTAGTTATCACTACCCACCGCCAACTCATGGGCTACTCTTTTACTAACGAATAGTGGGACTGACCGTCACATTATATCGCCCCATAGCTGAAAGAGCTAATATATTTGGTGTGACGGAGATTCGAACTCGCGATTCTCAGATCACGAGAAGAACGAGCCGAAGAAATATATAATAAAACCATTCCAATTGTCTTCTTTGCTGTCACGGGAACATTTTAGTTGTTTTTTTTTCTAATGTTCTGTACCGTCTAATTTCCTATTCATGTGAATTTTAAATACCCAACGTGGGAATTTTTTTATGGTTTATGTTTGTCCTGCAATCCAATAGATGGCGTAGGTGTTTTGGTTAGAAACATACACTGACATATAGATTACGTAATTATATATACCAATGAAAGATTACAACCATGGAAAACTACACTGGCACACATTCTACACTTACTTGAACTATAAGTACATTTCTTTTAAGGGCCCCCAGTGGCTCAGCGGTATGTCTGCGGACTTACACGCTAAAATTCGGGTTTCGATACCCGTGGTGGGCAGAGCACAGATAGCCCATTGTGTAGCTTTGTGCTTAATTCAAAACAACAACAACTTCTTTTAAGGTGTGCATTCGTGTTCTAATTTTTCTATTTATAATTCCAGAAAAATTCCGTAGATTAATAATTTGGAAAAGCATTGTCGAATATGAATTACTGTTTTTCTTATCCAGTCATACACAAATATTCATTTCTTTTGGTGAAAGCCGTACACAAATGTTCCAGTGTTCTGTTCTTCAGTCGTACAGAAATGTTCATTTATTTTGGTGAAAGCCGTGTAGAAATGGTCCTCTGTTTTGTTGTTCAGTCGTGCACAAATGTTCATTTATTGTGGTGAAAGCCGTTTAGAAATGGTCCTCTGTTTTGTTGTCCAGTCGATCACAAATGTTCAACTATTTTGGTGAAAGCCGTTTAGAAATGGTCCTCTGTTTTGTTGTCCAGTCGTGCACAAATGTTCATTTATTTTGGTGAAAGCCGAACAGAAATGGTCCTCTGTTTTCTTGTCCAGTCGTAAAGAAATCTTCATTTATTTTGGTGAAAGCAGTATAGAAATTGTCCTCTGTTTTATTTTCCAGTCGTGCATAAATGTTCATATTTTTTGGTGAAAGCCGTATAAAAATGGTCTTCTGTTTGTTGTACAATCGTGCACAAATGTTCATTTCTTTTGGTGAAAGTCGTACAGAAATGTTCCAGTGTTCTGTTGTTCAGTCGTACAGAAATGTTCATTTATTTTGGTAAGAGGCCGTTTGGAAATGGTTCTCTATTTTTCTCCAGTAGTGTACAAATGCTCATTTATTTTGCTGAAAGCCGTACAGAAATGTGTCAGTGTTCTGTTCTTTAGTCGTGAACAAATGTTCATTTATTTTGGTGAAAGCCGTATAGAAATGGTCTTCTGTTTGATGTCCAGTCGTGCACAAATGTTCATTTATTTTGGTAAAAGCCGTACAGAAATATCCAGTGTTAGGTTCTCTAGTCATACAGAAATGTTCATTTATTTTGGTGAAAGCCGACTAGAAATCGTTCTGTTTTGTTGTTCCGTCTTGCACAAATGTTCATTTATTTTGGTGAAAACCGTATATAAATCGTCGTCTGTTTTATTGTCCAGTCGTGCACAAATGTTCATTTATTTTAGTGAAAGCCGTACAGAAATGTTCCAGTGTTCTGTTGTTCCGTCGTGCACAAATGTTCATTTATTGTGGTGAAAGCCGTAGAGAAATGGTCCTGTGTTTTGTTGTCCAGTCTTGCACAAAGGTTCATTTCTTTTAATGAAATCCGAATAGATATGGTCTTCTGTTTTGTTGTGCACTGGTGCACAAATGTTCATTTATTTTGGTGAAAGCCGTAGAGAAATATTCCTGTGTTTTGTTGTCAGGTCGTGCACAACTGTTCATTTATTGTGGTGAAATCCGTGTAGAAATGGTCTTCTGTTTTGTTGTTCAGTCGTGCACAAATGTTCATTTATTTTGGTGAAAGCCGTATAGAAATCGTCTTTTGCTTTGTTTTCCAGTCGTACACAAATGATCATTTATTTTGGTGAAAGCCGTAGAGAAATCGTTCTCTGTTTTGTTGTCCAGTCGTACACAAATGTTCATTTATTTTGTTGACAGTCATACAGAAATGGTTTTCTGTTTTGTTGTCCAGTCGTGCACAAATGTTTATTTATTTTGGTGAAAGCCGTATAGAAATCGTTTCTTTGTTTTGTTGTCTAGTCGTGCACAAATTTTCATTTATTTTGGTGAAAGCCGTTTTAAAATGGTCCTCTGTTTTCTCGTCCAGTCGTGCACAAATGTTCATTTATTTTGGTGAAAGTCATACAGAAATGGCCCTCTGTTTTATTGTCCAGTCGTGCACAAATGTTCATTTATTTTGGTGAAAGCTGTATAGAGATGACCCTCTGTTTTGTCGTCCAGTCGTGCACAAATGTTCATTTCTTTTGGTGATACCCATACAGAAATGTTCGTGTTTTGTTGATTCGTCGTGCACTAATGTTCATTTATTGTGGTGAAAGCAGTATAGAAATTGTCCTTTGTTTTGTTGTCCAGTCGTATACAAATGTTCATTTATTTTGGTGAAAGCCGTATGGAAATTTTTTTCTCTTTTCTTCTCCAGTCGTACACAAATGTTCATTTATTTTGGTGAAAGCCGTAACAGAAATTTTCCAGTGTTTTGTTCAGTCGGACAGAAATGTTCATTTATTTTGGTGAAAGCCGTGTAGAAATTGTCCTCTGTTTTGTTGTCCAGTCGTGCACAAATGTTCATTTGTTTTGGTGAAAGCCGAATAGAAATGGTCCTTTGTTTTGTTGTCCAGTCGTGCACAAATGTTCATTTATTTTGGTGAAAGTAATTCAGAAATGGCCCTCTGTTTTGTTGTTCCGTCTTGCACAAATGTTCATTTGTTTTGGTAAAAGCCGTTCAGAAATGGCCCTCTGTTTTGTTGTCCGGTTGTTCACAAATCTTGATTTATTTGGGTGAAAGCCGTAAAGATATTTTCCTCTGTTTTGTTGTCCAGTCGTGCACAAAACTTAATTTTTTTGTTGAAAGTCATACAGAAATAGCTTTCTGTTTCGTTGTCCAATCGTGCACAAATGTTTATTTATTTTGGTGAAAGCCGTATAGAAATCGTCCTTTGTTTGGTTTTGTTGTCTAGTCGTGCACAAATGTTCATTTATTTTGTTGACAGTCATACAGAAATGGTTTTCTGTTTTGTTGTCCAGTCGTGCACAAATGTTTATTTATTTTGGTGAAAGCCGTATAGAAATCGTCCTTTGTTTGGTTTTGTTGTCTAGTCGTGCACAAATGTTCATTTATTTTGGTGAAAGCCGTACAGAAATGTTCGTTTATTTTGGTGAAAGCCGTTTTAAAATGGTCCTATGTTTTCTCGTCCAGTCCTGCACAAATGTTCATTTATTTTGGTGAAAGTCATACAGAAATGGCCCTCTGTTTTGTTGTCCAGTTTTGCACAAATGTTCATTTATTTTCGTGAAAGTCATACAGAAATGGCCCTCTGTTTTTTGTCCAGTGTTGCACAAATGTTCATTACTTTTCGTGAAAGCCGTACAGAAATGTTCCAGTGTTTTGTTTTTCAGTCGGACAGAAATATTCATATAATTTGTTAAAAGCCGTATAGAAGTCGTCCTCACTTTTGTTGTCCAGTCGTGCACAAATGTTTATTTATTCTGGTGAAAACCATAGAGAAATGATCCTCTGTTTTGTTGTCCGGTCGTGCACAAATGTTCATTTCTTTTAATGAAATCCGTGTAGAAATGGTCTTCTGTTTTGTTTTCCAGTCGTGCACAAATATTCATTTCTTTTAATGAAATCTTTATAGAAATGGTTTTCTATTTTGTGTTCCAGCCGTGCACAAATGTTGATTTATTTTGGTGAAAGCCGTTTGGAAATCGTCCTCTATTTTGTTGTCCAGTCGTGCCCAAATGTTCATTTCTTTTGGTGAAACCCGTACAGAAATCGTTCTCTGTTTTGTTGTCCAGTCGTACACAAATGTTCATTTTTTTTGGTGAAAGCCGTATAGAAATCGTCCACTGTTTTGTTGTTCAGTCGTGCAGAAATGTTTATTTGTTTTGGCTAAAGCCGTGTAGAAATGGTTTTCTGTTTTGTAGTTCAATTGTGCACAAATGTTCATTTATTTTGGTGAAAGCCGTGTAGAAATCGTCCTCTTTTTTGTTGTTCCGATTTGCACAAATGTTCATTTATCATTGAGAAAGCCGTATAGAAATAATCTTCTGTTTTGTTGTCCAGTCGTGCACAAAAATTCATTTCTTTTAATGAAATCTGTAAAGAAATGGTCTTCTGTTATGTTGTCCAGTCATGCACAAATCTTCATTTATTTTGGTGAAAGCCGTATAGAAATATTCCTGTTTTCTCGTCCAGTCGTGCACAAATGTTCATTTATTTAGGTGAAAGCCGTGTAGAAATGGTCCTCCGTTTTCTCGTCCAGTCGTACACAAATGTTCATTTATTTTGGGGAAAGCCGTATATAGATGACCATCTGTTTTGTCGTCCAGTCGTGCACAAATGTTCATTTATTTTGGTGAAAGCAGTGTAGAAATTGTCCTCTGTTTTGTTGTCCAGTCGTGCACAAATTTTCATTTGTTTTGGTGAAAGCCGTATAGAAGTCGTCCTCACTTTTGTTGTCCAGTCGTGCACAAATGTTCATTTATTGTGGTGAAATCAGTATAGAATCGTTCGTCTGTTTTGCTGTCCAATCTTCCAGAAATGTTTATTTATTTTGGTGAAAGTTCTACACAAATGGCCCTCTGTTTTATTTTCCAGTTTTCCACAAATGTTCATTTCTTTTGGTGAAATCCTTACAGAAATGTTCCAGTTTTCTGTTGTTCCGTCTGGCACAAATTTTCATTTCTTTTGGTGAAAGCCGTATAGAAGTCGTCCTCACTTTTGTTGTCCACTCGTACACAAATGTTCATTTATTTTGGTAAAAGCGGAAGAGAAATGGTCGTCTGTTTTGTTAACCAGTCGTGCACAAGTGTTCATTTATTTGGTGAAATTCATACAGAAATGACCCTCTGTTTTGTTGTTCCGTCTTGCACAAATGTTCATTTATTTGGTGAAAGCCGTACAGAAATGGCCCTCTGTTTTGTTGTCCGGTCATTCACAAATGTTTATTTATTTTGGTGAAAGCCGTACAGAAATGTTCCAGTGTTCTGTTGATTCGTCGTGCACTAATGTTCATTTACTTTGGTGAAAGTCATTTAGAAATCGTCCTGTTTTGTTCTCCAGTCGAGCAGAAATGTTCATTTATTGTGGTGAAAGCAGTATAGAAATTGTCCTTTGTTTTGTTGTCCCGTCGTACACAAATGTTCATTTATTTTGGTGAAAGCCGAATAGAAATGGTCCTCTGTTTTGTTGTTCAGTCGTGCACAAATGTTCATTTATTAGGGTGAAAGCCGTTTAGAAATGGTTCTTTGTTTTGTTGTCCAGTCTTCCACAAATGTTTATTTATTTTGTTGAAAGTCCTACAGAAATGGCCCTCTGTTTTATTATCCAGTTTTGCACAAATGTTCATTTATTCTGGTGAAAGCCGTACAGAAATGTTCCAGTGTTCTGTTGTCCAGTCGTGCACAAATGTTCATTTGTTTTGGTGAAAGCAGTATAGAAATTGTCCTCTGTTTTATTGTCCAGTCGTGCAAAAATGTTCATTTATTTTGGTGAAAGCCGTACACAAATTTCCCAGTGTTCTGTTGTTCAATCGTACAGAAATGTACATTTATTTTGGTGAAAGCCGTGTAGAAATGGTCCTCTTTTTTCTTGTCCAGTCGTAAAGAAATCTTCATTTATTTTGGTGAAAGCAGTATAGAAATTGTCCTCTGTTTTATTTTCCAGTCGTGCATAAATATTCATATTTTTTGGTGAAAGCCGTACAGAAATCGTCCTCAATTTTGTTGTCCAGTCGTGCCCAAATGTTCATTTATTTTGGAGAAAGCCATATAGAAATGGCTCTCTGTTTTGTCGTCCAGTCGTTCATAAATGTTCATTTATTTTGGTGAAATCCGTACAGAAATGTTCCAGTGTTCTGTTGATTCGTCGTGCACTAATGTTCATTGATTTTGGTGAAATTCGTATAGAAATCGTCCTTTGTTTTCTTTTCCAGTCGTGCATAAATGTTCATTTATTTTGTTGAAATCCGAATAGAAAAGATCCTCTGTTTTGTTGTCCAGTCGTGCAGAAATGTTCGTTTATTGTGTTGAAGGCAGTATAAAAATTGTCCTTTGTTTTGTTGTCCAGTCGTACACAAATGTACATTTATTTTGCTGAAAGCCGTGTAGAAATGGTCCTCTGTTTTGTTGTCGAGTAGTGCACAAATACTCATTTATTTTGGTGAAAGCTGTACAGAAATGTTCATTTATTTTGGTAAATGCCGTGTAGAAATCGTCCTCTATTTTTTTGTCTAGTCGTACACAAATGTTCATTTATTTTGGTGAAAGCGGAAGAGAAATGGTCGTCTGTTTTGTTATCCAGTCGTGCACAAATGTTCATTTATTTTGGTGAAAGTAATACAGAAATGGCCCTCTGTTTTGTTGTTCCGTCTTGCACAAATGTTCATTTATTTTGGTGAAAGCCGTACAGAAATGGCCCTCTATTTTGTTGTCCGGTCTTGCACAAATGTTCATTTATTTTGGTGAAAGCCGTACAGAAATGTTCCAGTGTTTTGTTGTTCAGTCGGACAAAAATTCATTTATTTTTGTGAAACGTGTGTAGAAATCGTCCTCTGTTTTGTTGTTCAGTCGTGCACAAATGTTCATTTATTGTTGTTAAAGCCGTATACAAATGTTCCTCTGTTTTGTTCTCCAGTCGTGCAGAAATGTTCATTTATTTTGGTGAAAGCCGTTTTGAAATGGTCCTCTGTTTTTTCTCCAGTAGTGCAAAAATGCTCATTTATTTTGGTGAAAGCCGTACAGAAATGTTCCAGTGTTCTGTTCTCTAGTCGTACAGAAATGTTCATTTATTTTGGTGAAAGCCGACTAGAAATCGTTCTCTGTTTTGTTGTTCCGTCTTGCACAAATGTCTATTTATTGTGGTGAAAGCCGTATAGAAATTGTTCTCTGTTTTTTTGTCCAGTCGTGATCAAATGTTCATTTATTGTGGTGAAAACCGTATAGAAATCGTCGTCTGTTTTATTGTCCAGTCGTGCACAAATGTTCATTTATTTTAGTGAAAGCCGTACAAAAATGTTCCAGTCTTCTGTTGTTCCGTCGTGCACAAATGTTCATTTATTGTGGTGAAAGCCGCAGAGAAATGGTCCTGTGTTTTGTTGTCCAGTTGTGCACGAAGGTTCATTTCTCTTAATGAAATCCGAATAGATATGGTCTTCTGTTTTGTTGTGCACTGGTGCACAAATGTTCATTTATTTTGGTGAAAGCCGTAGAGAAATATTCCTGTGTTTTGTTGTCCAGTAGTGCACAAATACTCATTGGTGAAAGCAGTATAGAAATGTTTGAGTGTTCTGTTCTTCAGTCGTACAGAAATGTTCATTTATTTTGGTAAAAGCCGTGTAGAAATGTATTTCTGTTTTGTTGTCCAGTAGTGCACAAATGTTCATTTCTTTTGGTATCAGCCGTACAGAAATCGTTCTCTCTTTTGTTGTCCAACCATGCACAAATGTTCATTTATTTTGGTGAAATTTGAATAGAAATCGTCCTTAGTTTTGTTGTCCAGTCGTTCACAAATGTTGATTTATTTGGGTGATAGCCGTATAGAAATCTTCCTCTATTTTGTTGTCCAGTCGTACACAAATGTTCGTTTATTGTTGTGAAAGCAGTATATAAATTGTCCTTTGTTTTGTTGTCCAGTCGTACACAAATGTTCATTTATTTTGGTGAAAGCCGAATAGAAAAGGTCCTCTGTTTTGTTGTCCATTCGTGCAGAAATGTTCGTTTATTGTGGTGAAAGCCGTATAGAAATCATTTTCAGTTTTGTTGTCCAGTCGTGCACAAATGTTTATTTATTTTGGTGAAAGACGTATAGAAATCGTCGTTTGTTTTGTTGTCCAGTCGTACACAAATGTTCATTTATTTTGGTGAAAGCCGTGTAGAAATCGTCCTCAGTTTTGTTGTCCAGTCGTGTACAAATGTTCATTTATTTTGGTGAAAGTCGTATTGAAATGGCTCTCTGTTTTGTTGTCCAGTCGTACACAAATGTTTCTAGTATATTATCTTCCATACAAATTATTTATGATTCATTTACAATTGGGATGTTTAAAAGTTTGTGACCTTTGTAATTGTTCAGTTGTTTTTAATAGAAAGTTCTTTTCCCAGCAGGTTGATGTAGACGTATTCTCTGTGTTCCTCGTGACATCTGTAAGAGATAGCCACATACAAGTTCAGTTTAAATAACAAAGAATGACTTGTATAATTAAGCTGTACAGTTCCACGATGTGTGATAGAACGTTTGAAAAGTTTCTTTGCAACAGACGTCACAATTAAATCTGTGCAAAACAAAACAATATTTGCGTTCTCAAGCCATCTTGCGTTGCCTTTAAAAAAAATAAAAAATGGAAGCGTATAAGTGACATCTGGCGGGTAAAAGTGATTTATTGCTGTAAGAGTGTCAAAGTTGCTTGTTATAAATCACGTGATTTAATTTGCATCAAATGACTGATATATTTTGGTTGTGGTGTTTTTGTTTACGAATATGCACCGATATCACAAATTTTGTACAATCGCAATTACAAAAGCAATCGTTCGTTTTACAACGCTAAAACCAGAGGTTCGATTCCTCTCGGTGGGCACCGCAGATAGCCCGACGTGGTTTTGCTTTGAGAAGACACACACACACACGTTTTGACCACTGTTTAAAATCGATTCTTTTTCTTACCCACCAAACTGTAAAATGTATATAACTTGAGACCTTTGTTACAAAGCACCAGATCCAATATAAAAGACAGGTATAAAAACAGATAAAAACAACCGTTATATCCTTTAGGAAACACCAAATAATGCGTCACTTCTCCCATCTGGTTTTATTTGTTAGGTTGAGATCACGACAGCGTTCGTTTTGTAGAGTTTGAGTTACCTTGGACACCGATCACGATGGAGTTTCAAAATGTTTGAGTAATCTCGAGTGACGATTTTTATATTTATATATAATTCATTATTTTTTAAGAACTAGCAAATTCAGTTTCCAACTGTCCGGCACGGCCAAGCGCGTTAAGGCGTGCGACTCGTAATCCGAGGGTCGCGGGTTCGCGCCCGAGTCGTGCCAAACATGCTCGCCCTCCCAGTCGTGGGGGTGTTATAATGTGACGGTCAATCCGTTGGTAAAAGATTAGCCCAAGGGTTGGCGATGGGTGGTGATGACTAGCTGCCTTCCCTAGCTGTCTTACACTGCTAAATTAGGGACGGCTAGAACAGACAGATTTTATAGCTTCTCAAGCTTTGGTTGTACCAGAAAGGCCTCATCGGCATTTGATATCGCAACCACACAGTGGCTTCACTCCAAAACTTTTAATCCAGCTAATGTGATACGTGTAACTTACTATGACCCGCTGTTTAGAAGAGACCTTGACGACTGTGGAAAAAAAACCAAAAAGGACTTCGTTTTGTCGTTCACCTGTTTCATTAGCGGTCAATATCGCTGGCCGTATTGATTTGTTTTTATACGGTTCAACAACATATATTGGACGATAAGAACCGTAAGGATTTCATTAGCAGGTTTATTTTTAGCTGATTTAATTCTCACGTGTATAACCCTTTATGTGAAAGAAAATAAATGATTACCCTGATATCCGAATTTGTGTTTTTCTCATTTAATACTTTTAACAGTTGCATAAAATAATCATGTTAAATTCAGGTCACTTTAACTGGGTTCAGGCGGTTCTTTCTAAACATATCACAATACGTGTTGGTTAATTTTAAAACGTAGAGGGGTTAAAAAATTATCATGGTAACACCTCGTGGTACGAATTTATACTGAAACTGGATCACCGACAAACGCATGCACGAGGTTCAACTGTGGCAACCTTTTGGAGATAAACTAACCTCCCTTACCCTCAGGGCACCTCATTTTTTTCAACACTCGTGAAGGTGTGTTTGTAAATGTAAGGAAACAAAACTTATGCTAAACGTTGAAAAATAAAGCATGTTTATTTATCATTCGTTTTCATTATCAGGAACACTGCTCGCCATCTATTGGTGATCTTCTGAAATTTACAAGAAAATCGTGGCGCGAATTCGAATTTTGTTTAACTAATGAAGCTGAAATAGGCTTACGATCGTCTTAATAGAACAGTATTACAACAAACAGACGTTTAAGCGTAGAATACAGATATATTATTTGTTATATTACACGTTCTGTACTACATAAAGTTAGTATTTGTGACACTTGATACATACATTCTGTCACTACTTATGTTTTCTACCAATATTATTTTCTTCTAGCTTGTGGAACATGCTGGTTACAAATTTATCACTTCATTTAGTTAGAAGTTTTAATATCATCTTCTAAGTTTTCCAAGATAGGTCATTTTTTAACCATAAGGTTCACCTGGTTACACCGTGGTTAAGATTTAGGAACAAAACCCTTCGTGGTTATATAAGAAACAAGGTTTGTTTGTTTGTAATTATGCACTAAGTTACAGATAGTGACCACGGTGACCTGCGCTGTAAGTCCGTAAACATACCGCTGTGCCACTAGGGGGCACGTAAGTAAGACAACAGTTGAATTTTTGTAACAGCTGTTTGAGTGTTTCACGAATACATAACTTTCCTATGTTTAAATAAGACCTAGATTACCCTTAAAGTGTCTTGACCACCCAAATACTTTTTTATGTCATATGGTCAGGATTGGCCTAGTGGTGACGTGACGTGATCTCAAAGGCTTAAGGTTCAAGCAGCGATAATTAATTAAACACGGTCAGTTCTGTAATCGTGAGTACCAATCTCATTACTAAGTTTAGAGACGCAGTGAATGACTGGCTGGCCCTAAGTTTCCATTTAATCTATGCGTCACATAGGGTTAAACAGACTGTTGGTTTGAACGTGCCTTCTAGTCATTACGAGAAAAACCCTATACAATAAAATTTGAAACGAAGAAAAAGTGTCACTGGCCAGTGGTCAGTTCTTCGCATTGCATTGAAACACAGTAGCAGATATAACAGCGTTGGTCAATGTGTGGATTAAATTTGACCTCTCATGAACTTCGACTTCGATATTAAATATAAGATGTTGACCAGTTTGAAAATACAAAGTCTTACGTCTTGATACTTATTACCAGGACTGCTCAAAACAAATTATTTCGGCATACTTACACCTAATATGTAGCATTTCCTTTATATCCTAACCAAAGTGTTACCAATTAACATTGATTTAGGCTTAAAAACATATCGACGTGGCAAATTGGGGCAGTAAGTGTTTAATAAGTGTCCAACTCCGTTACACAATGAATATTTAACTCGATCAAATACAGTACATAACACACTATATTCGCTTTGTCATCATGTATCAAAAAATAACTTAGGTTAAAGAACTAACTGGTAGTTTGTCCGTCGGGTATAAAAGCCCTTCAACTTGTCACTATGGTTACCTGACCTCCCAAACGTCGATCAGTCCCTTGCTGATTCTTCATAATGTTGGATAGAGTGAAAAATGTAAGTACACAATTTTTATCTTTTCTTTCTTTATATCTAAACTATTTTTACTTTCACACAAGTCTGTGAACTCTAAAAATAATTTTAAACTTTGCAGAGATTTGAACTTTAAACTCTAAAGGGAACTTTGAACTTTTCTTTCATTCAAGCCTCAAATGACCCTCTTGTTTTTATACAGTTAATTATCTCACGTAATTCATCGTATCAGGTAATGCGATATTCGTTTCATTTATAAAATCCATTAGAAATGACTAACAAAAACAATCTATGCTAAAACAAGTAAACACAAATAATAAGTACCTTAGTAACCGCTCTTTTGATCGCATTTACAACAACGCCTCCAGAAAGTTTCGAGTCCGGGACAGGTCTTTTGTTTGGGCCCCATTTTACAAAGAACATTTCAGTCTGGTCCTCTCCCTCCGAGCAATCTATAGTAGAGGTACTAGTGTCTAGAAATCACCCCTCCCCCGTACAAACACGTATGATCAAAAAGTGTTACTCTCTAAAGAAAGAAAGTCGTTGTGGTGATGTCCGCCTCTGGATACACGTTCTAAAGATGCTCTAATGTACATGTAAAAAGTGGGTTTTATCGTCATCAGGAACTAAAGACACTCTGACCACCACGTTATGCTCACTGTCATTTCATTTGGGTATTACTGTATTTATATTAAAATAAAACAACTGTTGTACATTACATATAATCACCTATAATACAACATACTGACACGGGGACTTTTTATCACGACGTATCGTACAATAGTTTTAGTAGCTTGATCTCACATGTGGACAACAATTATACCATTGTGTATTTAACACGAGACGTGTGTTGGTTGACACGCACGTTTTATACCGTCCGAATGGATCAGTTATACCCGATCTACCATACACGTGGTCCTACACGTTAAAATAATATTTAACTGGATATATAATTTATGTGAGTTCACGATTAAAGGGAGGTCAGATTAGGTCACGAGAAGTTGCTTCCTTTATATGCAATTTAAAAACCGCCCAGAAAAGTGCAAAACATAAAACGTGAAACCGCACATTTGCATGTATATCCGCACGAAACCAGCAAACCTTCATGCCAAATTTGGTACGGATCTATTAACATGGGGGGCGAAGTATTGGTAAAATAAAACTGCAAAACTGAACATTTTTATTCAGTGATGTCGAGAAACCCACTTGTTGAGAACTTTTTATATGCAAAAACGGCTGTTCTGGGCCCAGAAAACACTTCAAATAGAAGAGCGAACAACGTTTCGACCTTCTTCGGTCATCGTCAGGTTCACAAAGAAACCTGTGAACCTGACGATGACCGAAGAAGGTCGAAACGTTGTTCGCTCTTCTATTTGAAGTGTTTTCTGGGCCCAGAACAGCCGTTTTTGCATATAAAAAGTTCTGAACATTTTTATTACCCCCACCCCCTCGCATGGACCTAGTGGACCTCCAGTACAGAATTTTGCTGCAACGAGACGCGAACAATGGACCCTTTGATTCACAACTCGGCAAAACATCTGAGTAATAAACACTTCAAATCACATTAACGTTTCTGTTTTTACAATCTGAAAAACACGAACTGTAAACGGACGTTTCTTTTTCCTGTTTCTAGCTGTTAACTCTTTCGTTACTTCTGAGTACGGTGGTTCCTCATGGCTACGGTATCCCCGTCTACAACAGCTTTCGATACGGTGACTATGGTTACGGGTATAACCACTACAAATACGGCTACTCAAACTATAATTATGATGTCGCTGGACTAAGCCATCCCATTTTAGGATACGTTGATGGTTGTGACTATGGTTACGGACAGCTTTATGATAACTACCGATCCGGACGTCTTGCTAATTTTAATATCTACGGTCTTAACTTCGGTGGATACGGTAACTACGGTGGATATGGTAACTATG
This sequence comes from Carcinoscorpius rotundicauda, assembly GCA_011833715.1. Taxonomy (NCBI): domain Eukaryota; kingdom Metazoa; phylum Arthropoda; class Merostomata; order Xiphosura; family Limulidae; genus Carcinoscorpius; species Carcinoscorpius rotundicauda. The sequence continues at coordinate 69,027,994 of CM022400.1, forward strand.
GTGGATACGGTAACTACGGTGGATACGGTAACTATGGTGGATACGGTAACTACGGTGGATATGGTAACTATGGTGGATATGGTAACTACGGTGGATATGGTAACTATGGTGGATATGGTAACTACGGTGGATATGGTAACTATGGTGGATACGGTAACTACGGTGGATATGGTAACTATGGTGGATACGGTAACTACGGTGAATATGGTAACTATGGTGGACATAGTTATTACGGTGGATACGGTAACTACAATAGATACAGTAACCATGGTGGATATATATGGTAGCTACAGTAACTATGGTCGATATAAAAGAGATATTGTTTATAAAAGTAATTAAAACCTGTTTATGAGAAAATTTGTAGTTAAATAAATTCACTTTTTGTGAACATTTACAGTTTTGTTTTGTTTTTACATTTTCAAGAACAAACAGATAAACGTCGTATTATGACTTATTTCTGGCTTTTATTTTATCGCTTAAATTAATTTTCAGTTTTCCTCTAATTCCAATACAACTCGAACGTAAAAAAAATTAGCTTCTATTACTTAAATGTGGGTCAGTTTAAACCCCTTCCGGCCAGCTAGTTTAAACCGGACAACATTCTTATTTATGTTGTATGTAGGCCACCTTTGTGTGACGGCTAAGTAAAATTGTACAACAAAATAGTGTTTTAATTGTTATTTATGGGATGAAGGTGGACTGTCTCAGTGTTAAACTGTCACCTTTTACTAAACCTTAACTCTTTCAATTTCTTAAAAACCATTGAATTGACCAGCCGGATGCAATACTAATACGGTAACGTGCTCACTTCCGAACTAGAAGGTTTAAGGTATGTCTCCGGATTTACAACGCTAAAATCAGGGGCTCGATTCCCTCTCGGTGGGCTGAGCAGATAGCCCGATGTGGCTTTGCTATAAGAGAAACATTCATTGTAGTAAAACTGCGACCTACACTTTGTCGCCATGACTACTTTATAAGAAACATGGTGAAATCCAATCATGGTTGCGGTCTTTCGGACGATTCCATCAATCCAAAATTAGGGATTGAGGACACTGACGACCTCTGTGAAGCTTTGAACGAAAGAAACAAATCGAACTTACCAGTTTATGGAGGAACCTTTACAAACAGTCTTTCCTCTGACAAGTCAAAATTCAAAATAAAAACTAGCCAACCTCAAATCTTTGTTTTTCTCTCAATAAGTTGAATTTACCTGAACATTATTTCATTATCAAATAACATTAAAAATTGACAAATGCTCAATAAATGTTTGTGCAACAAACATGAAATGCCTTGTTTCTACATGTATTTTCTGAGTTACGTCGCATTCCATATTCGAAAGGCCTCAAATGCATATAACAATTATCGCAATATTTCTTACAATTTCGTGTTAATTGTACGTTCCATTTTCACAACAAATATAACCCACAACCTCAGTTGAATGTGTAGTTCAGATGTTTTCAAATTATGAGGTTGAGACTCCTCGGGGTCCTAACACGACTTGTGTGTTGTTGTGCGCGTGTGCGTTTTTGTTGTTGTTTTAATGGGGAGGGGATCAAAATTACACAATTGTCAGTTGCGCGGGTTCATGAATCTGATTTCTATTTTAAGAACCCTTAACGAAGTTCATTCCAAAGCTGTACTTATAGCCAACATGCGCAGAAAATAAAACTGTTCTGATACGCATAATTACTACGTCACATCCTGTTGTAATCTGATTAAAGCCTAACCCGGTTGTTGGAAGGTCTTGTAATGATGCCTGAATGCACGTGATCTATAATGTATTCCACCATATTGGACGTCAAATGTTTACATTCATCTCAGGTGAGAAATTACATGTTTTTTCTTCTGATAGCGTGTTATCTGACACTATAAATTTTCTCAGTGACGTACCCAAGAAAGAAATGTCGAAAAACTGGATAGCCGTGGAGTTTCAAATCAGTATTTTCCCGAAGGCGGTGTTTACGTATTAAGTTTTAAGTTTCTCCTGGCGGTAACGCTCGTGTGATCCCCCTTGTTACGTCACAAAACTTCTCATTTCTTTCAAAGGCGCCATATTAGACGACAAACATATTTTACTAATCAACAGCAACACGTTAAAACTTAACACGTAAAGACCGCCCTTGGGAAAATACTGATTTGAAACTCCACGGCTATCCAGTTTTTGGACATTTTTTTCTTGGGTACATCACTGAGAAAATTTATAGTGTCAGATAACACGCTATCAGAAGAAAAAACATGTAATTTCTCACCTGAGATGAATGTAAACATTTGACGTCCAATATGGTGGAATACATTATAGATCACGTGCGTTCAGGCATCATCACAAGACCTTTATAATTCAATGAGACAACGATCTTCACACAAACGTTGGTTGTTCACTGACACCTGAACTCATCCCTAACTTTATTGCTTCTTCTGCCTTCAGAAAAAAAAACAAAAATCGATGATTCAATCCTTTCAGAAAATTGTATAATACTTAAGAAAAAAAAAACCCTCAAGATAGTGTGTTCCTACGAACATCAGAAACAAGGAACATGGGGTTCTATATAAACCAGATTTAATCGTACAGTAGAAACATCAGGGTATATACAATTATTATAGAAAGTGTTCGTACCCCTTCGTAGCGAGTAGATTTTCCTCATAAGTGAAAACGTGTCACGATTATAATGAAAGTACGGTACATTATAAACATTATACTAACACACATCTGCATAAATTTTTAATGTAAATTAAACGAAAAATAAACTGTTTATAAACAAATAACCAAACATAGGAGAGGTAGAAAGTGTTCGTGCGTCTACTTTAATGGTCAGTTATGTAACCTTTCAGGTGAATTACTTGGCGCAATCTCTCCTCATATCCCTCCATGGTCGTTTGACAGTACTCGACTGGTAGTTTCTTCCATTCTTCTTTACAGAAGGCCTCCAACTCTTGCAAGTTTTTCGGATGACGCTGATGAACCCTGGTCTTCAACTCATGCCAAACGTTTTCAATTGGGTTGAGATCGGGTGACAGCGATGGCCACTCCAACCAGGATTGGACATATTTCGATGTGTGTTTTGGGTCATTGCCGTGCTGGAAGATCCAACGACCCCCAAGCCGCAAGTTCCGAGCATCATTCTTGATATAAGTGCCTAACATATCAACGTACTCTTCTTTTTTCATGATTCCGATGACGTGGTGAAGGCTGCCTACACCAGAAGAACTGAAGGAACCCCATAGCATGATCGAGCCACCTCCGTGTTTAAGTGTAGGGACGGTTCCCCCTTCTTACGGAAAATATAGCGAACATCATTGTGGCTGAAAAGCCACCAAATCTGACCAAAGAACACTCTTCCAATAGGTAAAGTGTTTATCTACATGCTTTCTTACATACCTTAATCGTGCTTCTAAATGAACAGGCGTTAAATATGGAGTTCTACGAGAACGGCATGCTTTGAACCCAGAAGAACGTAGCATGTCCGTAACTGTAGAGGTCCTTACTTCAACTCCAGTTGTCATTACGTGTTAAACGATGATTCCTACTAACTTCTCTGAGAACCTTCCTCTTGGTTCTCTCTGGAATTTTGGTGGGACGTCTGGAACGAGGGAGGTTAGCAGTTGATCCTGTAAGATTAAACTTGGCAATTATGCTTTGAACACCAGATTCCGACACATTAACTTGTGTAGCAATACTGGAAAGAAACACAGAAGACTTGTATTTCACAATAATTCGTTTTTTTTTTAAATCACTGGACAGTTGTTTCCTGTTCACCATGATGACCAAGCAGATAATAACGGAGACAGCACTGAATAGCCGGAAGTACATTTTCTGTTGGCTAAATTCCAATAATTATGAAACCAGTGTCTAGTTTTGGAATGGTATAATGTAGTTTATTTGCCGAACTAAACAATTTTTTTCACGGTAATATCAGTTTTTTTACACGTTTTGAATTGTTTCTTTATTTATAAAGAGTTTATTTGTCATTTAATTTACATAAAATACATATAGATATGTGTAAATATAACATCTATAATATACTTTACTTCTATTAGCCTAATCGTGATACTTTTTATGTTATGAGTAAAAAAATCCACTCGGGACGTAGGGGTACGAACACTTTCTGTCACGGCCCAGCATGGCCAAGCGCTTTAAGGCGTGCGACTCGTAATCCGAGGCTCGCGGGTCCAAATCCCCGTCGCGCCAAACATGCTCACACTTTCAGCCGGGGGGGCGTTATAATGTTACGATTAATCCCACTATTCGTTGGTAAAAGAGTAGCCCAAGAGTTGGCGGTGGGTGGTGATGACTAGCTGTCTTCCCTCTTGTCTTACACTGCAAAATTAGGGACGGCTAGCGCAGATAGCCCTCGAGTAGCTTTGTGCGAAATTCAAAATAAAACACAAACAAAACTTTCTGTTTTAACTGTACACACCAGATGTAATAATAAAATAAAGAAGGGACATCTGATTATATCTACATATATAATAAAATAAAGAAGGAACATCTGATCGTATCTATATCATATATAATAATAAAATAAAGAAGGGACATCTGATTGTATCTACATCATATATAATAATAAAATAAAGAAGGGACATCTGATTGTATCTACATCATATATAATAATAAAATAAAGAAGGGACATCTGATTGTATGTACATCATATATAATAATAAAATAAAGAAGGAACATCTGATTGTATGTACATCATATATAATAATAAAATAAAGAAGGAACATCTAATTGTATGTACATCATATATAATAATAATAAAGAAGGAACATCTGATTGTATGTACATCATATATAATAATAAAATAAAGAAGGGACATCTGATTGTATCTACATCATATATAAAATAAAGAAGGGACATCTGATTGTATCTACATCATATATAATAAAATAAAGAAGGGACATCTGATTGTATCTACATCATATATAATAATAAAATAAAGAAGGAACATCTGATTGTATGTACATCATATATAATAATAATAAAGAAGGAACATCTGATTGTATGTACATCATATATAATAATAAAATAAAGAAGGGACATCTGATTGTATCTACATCATATATAAAATAAAGAAGGGACATCTGATTGTATCTACATCATATATAATAATAATAAAGAAGGAACATCTGATTGTATGTACATCATATATAATAATAAAATAAAGAAGGGACATCTGATTGTATCTACATCATATATAAAATAAAGAAGGGACATCTGATTGTATCTACATCATATATAATAAAATAAAGAAGGGACATCTGATTGTATCTACATCATATATAATAATAAAATAAAGAAGGAACATCTGATTGTATGTACATTTGATTGTATCTATATCATATATAATTATAAAAGAAAGAACATCTGATTTAATCCTTGTTTGCAATGAAAACATCATTAATTACAGATTCCAAAATATTCAATCGTTTGTTTTTTTCCGGTACGTACTGTAAATATATTTTTATTATCACCCTACATAACACTCCACCCAGCATCAACAGTTGCACGTGAATGTACAACATTAGTTAATTTAAACTTTCTACTGCCAGACGGCCCCCTGCCTGCCGGGTTAGAGGGAATTTCCTGTGACTTTCAATTCGTGTTTGTATACCCTCGCACACTCACACGAAAAAACAACAACAACTCAGTATCAATAGGAGGTCACGAGAACTTATTTTTGTAGCGTTCTTGCAATTGTATTGGATAACACGTATGCACCCGAAGACGGCTAGTATGGGGGTTAAAACTTTTATTCACACATAGTATCTTCTCAGGTTAATAATCACACCAGCCATCTTCAGATATGTTTTTACTTCAAGTGGATTTCTGGTCCTCACGAATAACACGTATCTTCTGTCATTGGGACTGTTACGTCAAGCTTAAGAGAGACACGCCTTCGCTTGCCTAACCTCGTGGTGGTGTAAACAGGCCACAATACTTGTTCTCTGTGTGTAAGATAGAGGGGGGGGAACTACTTTCAACTGAGACCACTCCTTAAATCTGTTTCTTTGATAAAGAATGACTTGAAACTTCTAAACCACGTGAAAAGAATAATCGGATAAGCTGAAATTATAAATAAAATTGTTTCAAATAGCTGTGCACGTGGCAATGCCGTAAAAACTCTCCACAGAAAATAGACAAATAAAGAAGACGTTTTTGTAAGTTTTGTTTTCATAATTAGTTTGCTTTGAATTTCGCGCAGAGCTACACAAGGGTTATCTGCCCTAGCCGTCCCTAATTTAGCAGTGTAAGACTAGAGGGAAGGAAGAGAGTCATTACTAACCACCACCAACTCTTGGGACACTCTTTTACCAACGAATAGTTGGATTAATTAAAACATTACGAGGATTCAAACCCACAACCACTCCAAACGTTGAGAGTACTGTTGCAAACAGCAGTGTCAAGTTTCTGACGTCATTGTGTCTACCCGGTCATCTTCTCGAAGTTACACAAACGTCATTATTGTTTTCCACTTTAACACTTTTAGAACAAATGAGATCAAAATCATACGGCTCGGGAACCACAAATACAAATATCAGCGCCGTCTCCAGAAACATTTCGCAACTAAAGGTAGTTTTCATAGGTAAATGGGCGTAGGCCGATATCGCTGTGATAAAGAGAGTTTTGATGAGATAAAACATGCAGGAGAGAGAAACAGACAAAAAATAAAAGTACACTGTTTCTGGGACTTATAAAATACCAAAAATATGCATAAATAGTTTCCTTACAATAATGATTAACTGGTGTAAATATGGTAAAATCAAAACAAAACATTTAATATCTAGTGGTAGTTGTTTTCTACAGCACCTTAGGACCAAACACAATTATTATATCTTCTAAAACAATTATTGTGGACCTTAGTTTACGAACGACCATCCACATAAAACAGTGAACCTGACGATGACCGAAGAAGGTCAAAACGTTGTTCGCACCTCTACATAGCGCTTTCTCTATCCATACCAGCCGTTTATACATATATATTTTTCTCTGCAAATGGGTTTTCTCGTCATCGCGAATTAAAATCAAACTATAAGTAGGGGTGGTATAAATATCTACCTAAGCAATACGCCTGCGTTTGTCTGACTGGAACTTTTATCGCAAATTTCTCAATCAAACGCTGCAACTCTCGTACCGTTAGAGAGGTCTTTGTCCGAATATTCCAGATTGTGTATTGGCTTTCATATTCATGATCACTTTACTTGTTTTTGTTAAAGTTTTTCAATTCGACGAGTATGGTACATAATGGCACAATGTCGTTTTGATCATGTGACAGTTGGCTTCGTTTTCAACTTTAGTTGTAAAGTATTTCACACAAAAAAACACTTGACTCGCGTAGTTTCCTTTTAAAACATCTACATTATAATAAATACAATTTCTATGGACTCTCTTCAATTATAACACGCATTCAGACGTTTCTGCATTATCAGCTAAATGTGCCTTCATTAAATTTTTACACTTACTTTACTTTGCGATAACTTAGCTATAAACTGCTATAAACACCTTCATTTTTCTCTGCAAAGAGTTTTTGTTTTTCATTTCTTTAATTCTGTTTTTTCTTTCAATTAGTAAAGTCATATCATCAACAAATAATACATTGTCATAAGATCAGCAGCTGAGTGTAATCTTAAAACAAGTTATATTGGATCAAGATTGTCAAACCAAAGATCGACAGGTCTGCACTTTTTTAAAATATGTCTATACTTTACGGCATTACTATTCTTGAATATGCTACCATATCCTGTAAACTACATAACAGTTGTGCAAAAAAACTGTCTTCAGCATTATCTTTCATTGGTTTACAACATTTCTATAAATAAGTCACGTAAATGGCTCGAGGCACAACGTTCTTTGCTTCTCTGGAACGCAAAACTGACTCTAACTCATAGATAACGTGTCTGAATACTAAGCCTAAAACACGCTATATGTCAGCGAAGTTTTCATTTTTAAAATAGACTAAGAAATGTTTCTTTGGGTTACCACTAGCACTGAAACCATAACTTTCAGTCAGCTACAACTGTTCTGATTCTACGTGAAACAACGAAGTCGTGTTCCCTTTTTCTAATCATATAAACACATCTGTAAATAACAGAAAATGATAAAAATTCGTTCTTAATGTCCTATGTAAAATGTTTAACCCTAAGCCTATAATTGTAACCTGAATAGCCCATGGTATAAGCATAACTGTAATCCAGTTAGTACTTCTTAACCCTATGGTCCTGCACTTGAAAGAAAATTTTTAACCCTAACGTTCAAGTTTACAACCGTTTTATCCTCTGTAAAAATACAATACTTTACTGGATCTATTTTTGCCGAGTCCTCGAACATGTTCGCTTTGAAGAATAAATAAAACCAAAACAAATAGTGACAAATATATTCATTTCTTGGTTTTGAAGTTTATATGTCGTTTTATGTCATGGCCTACAGAGTGCATAATTCTTCTCATGATTCAAGGCATACGCAAGTTTTACTGACATCACAAACTATAATGTCAAATGTCTCTTATGTTACATCAATTTAGCGTCTACTGACTAACTGACGGATATCACACTCGTGTGTAAAGGTATTAATGGTTAAACTGCATTACTCCCCCTTAAGGGGAGATAAAAATCTGTCATCTTGTTTTCCTTTTTTCCCACACTCCTCTTCGTTTGTTATATTTTAGAAACGGGAGACGGTCTGTTACGTAAATGTTAAGTCAACTTTTGTCTCTCACTATCGAAACTGGGTGAGAATATTTATGTGTACTGCCTTGTGCTGGACAAATGACATAAACTAAAAAATCATTTTTTTATTTATCGACTTTCTACTTATCGCTTCTCATCTATGACCCTCAGAGAACGAAATAGGAATATGGAAAACAAAACGAAATGCTGATAGTAGCAATCTAAATCAAAGAGAATTTTATAAACACGCCGCTAGTATATAGACTGTTAACAAGTCGAAACAACGTGTCCTATCTGGTTAGTATTTGTTTGTCCGTGTACTTTGACATTATTTCGATATTAATTATTCGTTGACATGACAATAACAGCTTATTCTAAAAGGGCTCAGACATAATACTCAATCGGTTCACTTGAAGGAATCACACGAAACTCTCGAACTTCTTGGTCAAATACCAAGAACATGGTTGGCGACTTTGTTGAGACTTACAGGCATCGAAAAGTATTGAATGTGAAAGTTTGGTTGACACAAAGAGATGTTCTATTATGTCTATATAAAACTGGGCTCGACTGAGCAGTTTGTAAAGGCCTTAGACAAAAATGGCGACCACTTAAAGTATGTACGTGGGCAATTCTCAGTTCTTTCAGAAGAAAGCCTTAAATATTGAATTTTTGTTGGACCTTATATGAACAGTTCAAGAAGACAATGAGCATAGATTGCCTTTAAAGATATCACTGATAAATGTTAGTAAGCAACAAAGATCTGTATCATTAGAATATTGTCAGTAACATGTTAGATAAATCCAAATATGAACTTGAAAGTTCATTTCTTACTCTCACATATCGAGTATTTCCCTAAACATCTCGGTGTCATCAGTGAAGAACAAGAGGAAAGACTTCATAAGACATCAGGTAAATGGAGAGGATGTAGCAAGGTATTTAGCACATTACCACGATGGCTGATTAGTGCTGGTCACAAAAACGAGATGTTCCAGATGCAATACGTAAATGAGAGACGTAGTTCTGAGTCTAACAGACGTAGGTTTTACACATAAAAATCAAGATGAACGAGGTTACATATTTGTTTTACATCAAAGTTCTCCCGCTTTCTTCAGTTTGTTTGTATTTTGGTTAACAAACACAATAATAAAAAATGTTCAGTGTAGTGAACGAAATAATAACTTGACTAAAGTAAAACTGTTTTTTTGCCCGATTTGTTAAAAATTCTTCAAGTGGTACAAAAAATATTATTTTATAAATTTTCGTAGCTGAATTATGAGAAATCCGATATTAAAACCAACGTTTCGTCCACAGACACATCAATGATTTTATATGTTACTCCATGTTAAACTCCAACCAGGTTAATTTTTGTTACTCAATCCCTCTACCGTCTCTTCAATATGAAAATGATGACGTATTAATTTAAATATATTGTTTTATAAAAAAAATAATAGATACATTACCAATGTCATTTCCTTTCAAACTTTTACCAACAAATTATTAAATTTAGCTGATTGGTTAGCTTTACTCGGCTATTCCAAAGAGTAAAATAGTTAATAGAAACAAGTAGTTATTGAAGGGTTTCGCCAAATAAAATTATACTCAAGTTCTTTAGAAGGGAAAGAAACCGACTATCAAGTTATTTCCAGTAATGTATGTGGGTGGATGAGTGGATGAAAGTAAATAATTGTGGGAAAAAATACATAAAATGTGAAAATGCCACATTATGAGCCAAATTAAAGTCAATTTTTGACAGTTTATATCCAATCAATCAGAAAACGACACACCAGCGTAAAGTTTATGAAATTATAGTCAGTAATATCATGTCCAGTAGTAGCAGTAGCAGTGAAATACGGTAGGACGAGAGTGTAGAAATTAAATTTTGAACTGATCAAGAGCACTGAAGACGAAGCATTGCTGCAGTTTATGTTTGAGTTAGAGTTGTATGCAAATGGAAGCTTTTTCGTTTTTAACAGCAGAAGTAAACCAAAAATTCTTCAAGAATGATGCTATCTATTTCAAGGTATGCTCTTTACAAAACTGACGACGGTCAAGTACAAGTCCTACCAAAGGCCTTGTTCCAGATATAAGTGTGAATCTTACCTGTAGAACTGAAGATACGCACTAATATGAGATGGTCTTAATAAACTCTTAGCTGTTCGAAAACTGTTGTGTTAAGAATATTTGATCAAAAGGCCAAACATCAGCCAATGGAATGAACAAAGCTGAAGACGTGTTTCTCTAACAGATGGAGCCAAGCTCGAATTGTTTGGCTACAGTCTACAAAAGTTACAGTTTATTCGACGGTGCCAATGTCATAACAAAACAAGCAACACAACTGATGGCACCCTGACTGCTGAGCGGACCATCTAAGTCCTTCAATACTGCAATTCAATCAATGAGAGTGAATTCATCTTCCAGCAGGATAACAATCCTGGAAAATGCTACTAAACGTTCTGGTAACGATGGAAAAGCCTATGAAACACTCATGGCCTGATCTGCGCAGCATCCTAATATAAAAATTATTGAATTGTAGGGGATTATGTAAAACACTACAAAGTCAAAAGGCGACCAGGCTTCTTAGCTGAATTATGAAGTGTGATATAAGATGTTTGAAACAATATTCGATAACTGTACACAGATAAATATTTCCCTGTATTCAAAGAAGTTTCTAACACTCTATAAATCAAAAGACTCAACATGTGGAACAAGAGTTAATAGTATAACTTATTAACTCTTGAATAATTTATGATAATGTTTGTTAAACTTATTAAGTTCAACATTTAGTTACCACCATTCGTTGTTTATGTTAGCATAATTATCTCCATTACTTTCTGACGCATCCATTGGTTTAACGTATTGGAAAATACGTCAACTAAAACTTATAAGAAACAACTGTAAAACAGCAGTTAATAACAACGTTATTACTAAAACCCTTACGTTCTCTTACTTAGCACCAGCCACCTATGAGAGGAGCGGACGTAGCCTAGTTGTTAGCGTGCTCTTACTGTAGATTCGAGGGTTTATGGTTCGTGTCCCGCTGCCTTGAAAACTCGCTCAAACATTTCGAGTGCGTTAAAAGATTTCGTTGGGCGTTGATAGTGGAAGTTACTGAACACCCGTCTTCCGTCTAGACTAGTGGCAAAAAATTATGAAAGCAAAACAAATATATCTGTTACAAAAAGTAGTAAGTTAACAATCGAATTATACCGAGTTTTTGGAGAAATAGCTGTGAGTTATCATGACAATAGCTTTTGATTTACGAGCTTTAAATATTATGAACGAATGTTATTTCTTTGCAAACGATTTTGTTTATTTGTTTATTTCTAATTAAGCACAAAACTGCACAAATTGGCTATTTATACTCTGCCCACCACGGGTATCGAAACCCGGTTTATATCGTTCTAATTCCACAGACATACCGCTGTAACACTGGTCGGTTCTTGCTCACGAAGTTAAACGTCTTGGTGTGGGATAATCTTTGAGATAATATTTTGGTAGTTTATTTTGTTTTTCTAAACATTCCTGAGTCGTAGAGAAACGTGAGAAATGTAAAATTAGTTTAAATTCAGTGGGCTTGAAAGACAGTGGGACGCTAGGTATCAATGGGTTTCTATACGACAATTGTTTCTTCGTGTTTTACCATTTTTATCGTTCGAACCGCGCTTCGTCATTTCTCGTCTTGTTCCTGTTATCTGACAGATCTCTAGTTTCGCTGCAACTATTCCTCGCGGCGAAAGGTGCTTGGCTCGACCAAGTTTCTAATCCAGGTCACCGTTACAAGCATCTCTTGTTAGCAGGGTTCATTTACTTTCAATAGAACCGAAATAGATTTCTAGGTGTCTCCTAGAAAAATCGTTGGTCTATAAGTAACAACAATATATCTCATCCCATTCAACAAGACCTTAGGTGTAGTTCATTTCTGGCCCCATTCTCCCCCCCCATCCAAATCTCAGGATATAAAAGCGAGAGAAACACCAACTGGACAGTACTGTTCCACATCTTAAGACACCCGTCGTTTTCAAAACGCTCTTTCTTTATAAACGTTGCAAAATGAACGCCGTAAGTATGAATTTCTGTTTTCTCTGAATGTTTCGCCATCTGGAGATATTAAATTTAGTTAATTATTTCGATGATTTTTGTTTAGCTCATGTCTGTGAGATCCGTGATTATTCAATGTTTTACATCAGCTTTCTTGTGGCGCTCCCAAAACGTTAAGGGCTTATACTCCAAAAAATCAGGGTTCGACACAGATAATCCATTCTGCGGCTTTGCGTTTAAATCAGTTTGTTTGGAACTAAACAAAAAGCTACACAATGGGCGATCTGTGCTCTGCCCACCACGGGTATCGAAACTCAGTTTCTAGCGGTGCGAGTCCGCATGCATACCGCACGTGAATCAGTTTCCACATTACTATTTACAAAGGACTCCACAGTAATGTTTTCTGAACAGTTTTTTCTAAGTGGTTACGAGTTTTGGCCAACAAATCCGACAATTCCTGGTTCGCGTTCCGTTCTAAACCATTTCTTTGATTGAACTTAGGCATAAAGCTACACAATGGGTATTAAAACCCGGTTTCTAGCGCTGTATGCCTGTAGAAATACCTCTGTACCACAGATGGAGGGGGACAAAGAAGAAGGGTAACTATAAACGCAAACATTTACGTTTTTGATAACAGTTTATCTTAAAGCAGCCTCAATAAACACTGCTTTAAGAATATAAACTGATGATCTCAACTTGCCCAACCTTATGTTCTTAATTATTTACTTACAGCTGTCCATTGTCGTTCTGGTTTTGAGTGTGGCTGTTGTGATGGGCGGTTACCTCGGCAGCTATGGCGGTTACGGACTCGGCGGCTATGGCGGTTACGGACTCGGCGGCTATGGCGGTTACGGACTCGGCGGCTATGGCGGTTACGGACACGGCGGCTATGGCGGTTACGGACTCGGCGGATATGGTGGTTACGGACTCGGCGGATATGGCGGTTACGGACTCGGCGGATATGGTGGTTACGGACACGGAGGATACGGCGGTTACGGACTCGGAGGGTATGGCGGTTACGGACTCGGAGGGTATGGCGGTTATGGACTCGGAGGATATGGCGGTTACGGACACGGAGGATATGGCGGTTATGGCGGTTACTGGTAAACAATCGAAGGCCCCATATGCAAATATAGGTAAGCTAAAATCCCATGAAATGAAAACAAGAACTGATTATTCGTAGTAGGAGTGACTCAGGTCAGTTAAAAACAGTTCCGTTGTATGTAAGCATATAGTATTATAAATTTCTCAACACAACAATATATCGACAAAACTATCACTACAGGTAATGTTGCGCGATAAAAAACGTTCTCTCAAATGCTAAATGTTTTATAATTTATATATTTATCATCTCAATTGTTAATCACACAAAGTGGGCAGAGCTAAAACAGCCCATTGTGCAGCTAACCAACCATTAACTTAAATGTTATTTTTCCCACCTGTTAATTGTTTGCTATTTCTTTGTTTCTTTCAGATCACCCCAAATGGAGGAGATGCGATTAGTTCATTAAAAAACGAAAGAATATTTCGACATAAATTTCACATTTATTCCCAGTAATATTACATGGCATTCAATACATTTTTTTTTTCAAACTTGTATAAAATAAAACTTGTATTATCTTACGTTGTCTAATGAGTCATGAGTATTTTAAATTTTTTCACGTCGAAGAAAGAACATACAACTTACACCTCAGATAAAACATTTTTAAAGAACCGTAACATCCTGGTGCTTGTGAGTAGGCGTATGTCTGTATATACCTAAAGATTGAACTAACCCTAACATTATCATACCATGTATGTCCCTAAAGACTGAATTAACCCTGATGTAACCATACTTGAATGTCCCTAAAGACAGAACTAGCCCTACTATAAATATACCTGTATATCCCTAAAGACTGAATTAACCCTAATGTAACCACACCTGTATGTCCCTAAAGACTGAATTAACCCTAATGTAACAACACCTGTATGTCCCTAAAGACAGAGGTAGCCCCACTGTAAATACACCTGTATGTTCCTAAAGATTGAACTAACCCTAATATTACCATACCTGTATGTCTGTAGAGACTGACCTAACCCTAATGTAACGTAAAGACTGAACTAATAGTTAAGTAACCATACATGTATAAAACCAACAGCGACTAAAGCAGAATATACTTCGTTAATTTCTAGTCTCAGCTCATGTTTGAGCAAACTCTCTTATTCGGAGGTTCGATTCATCATTGGTTTTTTAAACATTCTTAAAACAGTTTAAGTGAATAACTATGCCACACCCGTACAGGGTGTAGTTCCAGTATACTTAAACCATTAACAGCCTTTACATTCGTACGTTCGTTTTAATAAAATCAATATAGTCGTATCGATAATAAGGTTTTTGTTTGTTTTGAGTTTTGCACATAGCTACACGAGGGCTATCTGCGCTAGCCGTCCCTAATTTAGTAGTGTAAAACTAGAGGGAAGGCAGCTAGTCATCACCACCCATCGCCAACTCTTGGGCTACTCTTTTACCAACGAATAGTGGGACTGACCGTCACTTATAATGCCCCAATGGCTAAAAGGGCGAGAATGTTTGGTATGATGGGGATTCAAACCTCGATATTAAGAACAGATGAACTTATAAGCAATATTATACAACTTCATTAAAGGAATGTGATTTCTAAACCTAAAATCATTTTTTAAATGGAGAGTGAGGCCGGCAAATACATCTCAACCGTATGATAGGACATCCCTGCGATGAAACCTAAATATACGTGAGAATCTACAAGTACTTGAAATTCTATAGGCTCGATAAACTTATATTATTAACACAGTTGGTATGAAACTTTTGACGTTGACATGCAAACCAGTAAAGAATTACAAAGCTACACGAGGGTTATCTGTGCCAGCCGTCCTTAATTTAGTAGTGGAAGGCAGCTAGTCATCACCACCCACAGTCAACTCTTTTACCAACGAAGAGTAGGATTGACCGTAACATTATAACGTCCCCATGGCTGGGAGGGCGAGCATGTTTGGTGCAACGAGGATTCGAACCCATGATACTCAGATTACGAGTCGAACACGTTAACGCACCTGGCCATGCCAGGACACATTCTAAGCTACCGCCATTACTCTGAATGGACATGTCCCAAACTAAAAGTTTAGGGTCTCGTTGGAGTGAATTTTCCACTGTTGTGATTATTGCTTAAATACGTAAGAAACTGAGAAAGTCGACCAGAGTTTCTGAAGTTGGTTTGAGCATTATTCACATACTTAGTGTGGTGTTGTGTCTAACCTGTTTTTCTCTGTCTTCCAACCATTGTTTTTTACCTCACAAAGTTAAAAACAAAATAGTTAAAATCAGCACGACCTAAGACCAATAGTCATCCATCAGTCTGCTTACAAATATCGCCATCAAATATAAAATTCGGCTCCTCAGTCACAAAAGAAATCAGTTTCAAAAAATATTGATGAAGAAATGCTCAAATCATCAAAAGTTTTATTAAAAATTAAATAAGTACTTAACTCCATAGTTTCCTCTGAAGATAAGTTGTTGTGCTCACGTCGTTGGAAAATTTATTTTTTTTTTCTTACAAAACATTCCTTTTCTAAAAAGTCTTGAAGAAATCGATTAAGAAACAAAGTGTCTGGACATAATCAGTGATGTCGAGAAACCCACTTGTTGAGAACTTTTATATGCAAAAACGGCTGTTCTGGGCCCAGAAAACACTTCAAATAGAAGAGCGAACAACGTTTCGACCTTCTTCGGTCATCGTCAGGTTCACAAAATTATGTCTGGACATAATTGAGAGGTCCAATCTTTGAAACTAGAGGTCGTTACAGCCGTCCTTATAAATTTTGAAAATATTATTAATATTTTGGATGAGTACTTGATGGATTAATTTTTAAATGCCCCCCAGTGGTTCAGCGGTATGTCTGCGGACTTACATGCTAAAATCCGGGTTTCGATACCCGTGGTGGGCAGAGCACAGATAGCCCATTGTGTAGCTTTGTGCTTAATTCAAAAACAACAATTTTTAAATATTTTTTTTATTATTAGAATATTACACTTTTTCAGTTTCAACAAATGTTTATACAATGTAATCTCTCACGAATTAGTAGAATCCTGATGTGAATTGACAATTATTGGTAATTCACGTAAAATATCTTTAGCTTAGCTTTTATTCAATATTTTCATTGAAAGATTAAATATATACATATATATTATCCCTGTTGTTACACATTATTATGTCAACAATTAGGCTTATGTTGAAAATGTAACAAATAGGCCTAACCCCTTACGCCAAATATTATTAATTACACTTGTGCTTTGACAGTTTAGAAAAGACAGAATCATTATGTTTAGTCCAATTCTTCAAAAATGTTTTTCCTTCTTTAATGTTTTATTATTATTTAAAACTGTTAAAATATCTTAAACATGTTACCAAACGACTGACCAGAAGTAAACATTTAAAAACCCACGCAACTCGTACAAAATGTTAGGCCTTAAGCTTTCTTTTCATTCTGTTTTACTGAAGTTTAACAATTTAAGAATTTAAAGCTATTTACTTAATTTTCTTAAAATAAAATAAAAGCTTTTACGAAGAGCCGTGTTAAAGATTTAAATGAAGTATTATTTTGTCTAATTTCAAATTTTAACAATTGTTTTTTAGCTTCATGATAGGACATAGAGTGACGTAATTAATGCGCCAAGAGATTAAAATTCGAAAAACAAAGTTATATCATTAAATATGTACATTTAATATTTAAGATATTATTTATATTAATGCGAAATAAACTAGTATTTATATTTTTCGCCCAGCACAACCAGGTGGTTAGGGCGTTCGACTCGTAATCCGAGGGGCCTCTTTTTTTTGTTCACCACCGTGCATGTAGGCCAAGGGGTGTGAGATAAATACAATATTATTGATTGGTGGATTCGAAAAAGTAACCGCTTACGACTCTCGTAACGAGTCCACAGTTGTTCAATGATATACATATAATAATAACTTTTTACCTGGTTATTAGACTTTATTTGCTCTCTTATTACCAATATTTTGTTTAACCTTTAAACAGCGGGAATCAGTTGATGATGGTCACAGTTTAAGGGTTAATGGATTGCCTTGAAATTTGGTATGTGAAGTTAGTGTGCAGCACAGTCCGAGATGCAGAGGAAGGTAAATCATTAAATAAAAACTCCTGTTAACAGCACACGGTGAGTTCTGTGTCAATATGTTTTGGTCCCCAGGACACAGGGCCCAGCATGGGTCATAGGTTAGAATCCCCGTCGCGCCAAACATGCTCGCCCTTTCAGACGTGGGGGCGTTATAATGTTACGGTCAATCCCACTATTCGTTAGTAAAGGAATAGCCCAAGATTTGGTGGTGGGTAGTGATAACTAGCTGCCTTCCCTCAAACGATATTTCTTGTGATGTGAACGACTTTTTCAAGTTAGCACAACCTGGTGAACTCTAGGTTCTCTGCATAATGTGTCGTACCCACCACCAGTTTCTAAACCTGAATCTTGGTGTTATAATGCTCCTAGACTGAATCAAACGCATCGTTAGCGATTATTATGACAAATATAGATACCGAGTGTCACTGCGATACACTACTTTAATTCTTAAAAATTCCTAAGAGACTTGATAAAGACCGCAGAGTTAAATAATATAATAGGCCTAATACTAAAGTATTACAAGTATAATTAATAATAACCATATTGTATACAACTAAGCCTATTTTAAACACTATGTGAAAAGTCCCACCTAAATATAATTCAGACCCGAAAGGTGGAGTCGTTACAATTACGATCTGCTAAAAAATCTAAAAAACGCCATTTAAATTATAAAAAAAACGAAAATAAATCTAATTACCTCTTAATTCGTATATAAAATTAAAAATAAATGGATTATAATCGTTTGCTTTGTTGTTGTTATCAGAGCAAAGCCACACTAAGCGACCTGCTGTGTCCACCATGAGAAATTGATTGGTTTGGTTTGTTTTGAATGTCGCGCAAAGCTACTCGAGGGCTATCTGCGCTAGCTGTCCCTAATTTAGCAGTGTAAGACTAGAGGGAAAGCACTTAGTCATCACCACCCACCGCCAACTCTTGGGCTACTCTTTGATGGGATTGACCATCACATTATAAGCCCTCACGGCTGAAAGGACGACCATGTTTGGTGTGACGGGGATTTGAACCCGCGACTCTCATATTACGAGTCGAGTTCCTTTACCACCTGGGCATGCTAAGCCATCGTGAGGAATAGAACCTGGACTTGCACCATAAAATAATTTCAAATATCTTAATTAGATGATAACAAAAAGTAATTAAACCTTTCAACTGCAAAAAATATACGAACTTTCAGAAATGACATGAAATTAAATGACTAGATAAGGAATGCATTATTAAAAATATTAGGCTTAATACTAAAGTCTTGTGACAAGTACAATTAATGTTAACTATTATGCGCCACCTTCTAAAAGAAGATCACACCATAACAATTTATGATGTCCAAATAATGTTCAAAATGAGTCCTAATAATAAAATGCACGTTGTGGTTAGTTGTCTCAAATAGTCTTAACATGTATATTATACGTGAATTTCTATAAATAACTAATTAGTTGGTATTATTGAAACCTTCATGGTAAACATGTTCTAATTCAGCTTAAAACCGCTAAAAATGATATTTTAAATATTCTAAAAATTTGTTTTGTTGTTGTTTTTGAATTTCGTACAAAGTCACATGACGGCTATCTGCATAAGTTGTCCCTAATTTAGCAGTGTCAGACTAAAAGGAAGGCAGCTAGTCATTACCACCCACCGCCAACTCTTGAGTTACTCTTTTACCAACGAATAGCAGGATTGACCGTCACATTATAACGCCCCCACGGCTGAAAGGGCAAGCATGTTTGGTGTGACCAGGATTCGAACCTGCGACCATCGGATTAGAAGTCGAATGCCTTAACATGCTTGGCCATGCCGAGCCCATTCTAAAACTAAAACATATATATTTCATGAATAAATGTAAACATTTAGAAATATTAGCTTGATTTCTATAATGTTTGAGTGTCTCAGTTTTTTCACTTAAACGCTATCATAAAACTGAAAAAGATTTGTTAAATTTCGAAAACTGACACAAGGATGTTTTATTCAACTTTAACAACCTTTAACTGCATTAAAAATTTTGAAAATTTCATTAAAACAGAATAGAAAGAGTATCTTGGTATTTTTCCTTGTCTCTTGTCACAATAAATAACACACAACGTTAAAATAGGTACATAATTAAAAATATTTAATTAAGGTCAAAAAGTTACCTCCACCTATCGTTGTTTCGACTTTGCAACGTCATATTCAGGAGTGTGTTGTGAGACATAATAGTGTCCTATATATCCCTTTTTGTTATGTTGTTGTTAAATATATTATATGTCCTATGTACAAGTATACAGTTGGAGAATTTCAGAGGAGGTCACCCCACATTTTTACATAAATATTCGCCGGACCTTCATGTCTACTTTATTAAAAAATCATGTGTCATTAAATCAAACAAGATTATTATGTCTTGCAACTCACTCCTGAAGATGGCGTTGCAAAGCCGTAACGTGCGGAGTCAACTGTTTAGTGGTCATATATAACTAAAACGTTTTGTGTTCTTTTTTTTAATTTTGTACTCATTGTAACCTTATGTGTTTTTTTAAATAGGTATCATAAATGTTTAAAAACCCTTATCTTAATAAAATAACTCAAAATTACAACAATATGTAAATATATTTGTATAAAACCAGATAAGGTACCTTATAACTTTTCAAAGTTTCTCCTAAGTGGCGCTGGATAGAAGGTTTTATCTTTGGCTTGGAACTCAATATGCCAAAAAATCTTCAAGTTGTAAACTTTCTTCCTAATTCACTTTCGTCTAACTCTTTCAGCAATATCGAAACTTTATTCAATATTTATAACTCCGATTAAAAACACGTTTCAAACTTACCTACAAAACATTTAACTTCTTTGAAGAATTTGAGCAAAAAAAAACTCATAAAATAATCATTTCTAGATCAGGACAGTCAGGAATACTTAACAAAAGGTGAAGACAGTTTAAGCGACACAACAAAACCATCATGATACTTTTGATACCAAAGAGACTGAACAAGATACTTATTTGAAACTATGTCTTGAAATTAAATCATCAGGTGGTCATCTAAGAATATTTATTGTCTTCCAAAACTTCATAAAGAAAGTGTTAGCTGAGATCCTTAGTTGAATCGGTGATGAGTCTTACTACTGTTGAATATAACAGTCTTGAGTTACCTCAGATGAAACACAACAACTGAAGTGTTTCACTACCGTACGAATAAAGATATTTTCAAGTCTTTAGAAACTTTGGTCAAATCCATCGGTTTCTTGAGTTCTTCTTCAGCAAATATAACGATATAAAGTGCACTGTTGAACTGCCATTTTGTTTGTTTTTTGAATTTCGCGCAAAGCTACCCAAAGGTTATCTGCGCTGGTCGTCCCTAATTTTCCAGTGTAAGACCGCTAACTCTTGGGCTACTCTTTTACCAACGAATAGTGAGATTGACTGTCACATTATAAGTATAACTCCCACACGGCTGAAAGGGCGAGCATGTTTGATGCGACGAGATTCGAGCCCCTGACCCTCGGGTTACGAGTCGAACGCCTTAACTCACCTAATCATACCGACATTATTGTTGTTCTTTTATATTAAGCACAAAGTTACACAATGGGGTATCTGTGCTCTGCCCACTACGGGTATCGAACCCCGAAGTTTAGCGTTGTAAGTCCGCAGACCTACCGCTGAACCACAGAAGGGGCAGGTCATACAAAACCTTTTCTGGTTTGTAATCTCAGTTCAACGTGCTTTTAGGAATGAAAGTGCTTTAAAATTTTTGCATATAAAAACTAAATTATAAAAACGATCTAATAATTTGAAACAATAGAGGTGAAAGGGGAAAATTATTTGATGGAGTGAAGCGAGGGAACGTGAGACACACGCGCACCCTTAAATTTGGAACTTTTAATGTGAGCTTTAAGTTTCGGAGTCCTTCAGTTAGAAAACTGAAACTTAAATCACGAAGCCAAATACAATGCATGAAATAACTTGAACAGTTTATTAACGTTACTTTTATATTTGTAAGATGTATATGTGTAGTGTTATCTATTAACTAATATTGTCATTAATAACTTATGAAAAATTTTAAGATTGAAAATGATTAAGTTGGTAATTTTAAAATATCGAGGTTCCGGAGTTTCATTAAAACGTTAACAAAAAAAATTCAAAGTACGTCTCAAAAATCAGTTACTGTTTCACTTGTAGCAATAAACTGAAAGAAATTATAATATTTGTAATTATTGTATGTTTTTAAACAAACTTCATAAATACACTACACATCGGTCGATTCCACTCGGTGGACTCAACAAAAACACTGAACATGCGTATCACAGGTGGCGACGTCGAAATCGTATCGTGAAAAGTTTATTACTGAGCCACAGACTGAATTCCAGAAAAAATCAAATTTTCCAAATTTTTTTTCATGAAGTTTATCAGAACGTATTTGGCATGTGGAACCGAACAAAACCACTTAAATTTAATTATTATATTATAACTACTATATCCTTTTATAATTATTCAATAATTATTAAAGATTTTATCCAAAATATTTGCTGCCATCTTCAGTTAGAACTGAGAACTATTTTCTGTGAATCGTCTTGGGTCTTCTAAATAGAATGCTGGCGCGTTATCAGTTACCTTGTTGGAAAAATACGAATTTTATAGTTGAGATAATTAGCCTACGTATTTTATAGTTGAGATAATTAGCCTACGTATTTTATGGTTGAGATAATTAGTCTATATTGTCGTTTTCCATTCATTGCTATGATATATGAGTTTTCTTGGAATCTATCTAGTCTTTCTCTTTACGTTATTTGCGTTTTTCTCATAGGAAAGCCACACTGGACTATCTGCTGAGTTCACCGAGGGGAATTGAACCCTTGATTTTAACGTTGTAAATCCGAAGACTTACCGCTGTACCAACAGAGAACATTTACGATGGATATTATCTGTTCAGGTGGTTCATGAATTATTGGATGTGGAAGTTAACCTTCTGTTTACATAGTTAATTGTATAAAGGTATATTATGTGTTCAGGTGATTCATGAATTATTGGATAAGGAAGTTAACCTTCTGTTTACATTGTGAATTATATAAAGGTATATTGTGTGTTCAGGTGGTTCTTGAATTATTAAATATTGAAGTTAACCTTCTGTTTACATAGTTAATTGTATAAAGGTATAGTGTGTGTTCAGGTGGTTCATGAATTATTAGATATGGAAGTTAACCTTCTGCTTACATATTTAATTGTATAAAGGTATATTATGTGTTCAGGTGGTTCATGAATTATTAGATATGGAAGTTAACCTTCTGTTTACATATTTAATTGTATAAAGGTATATTATGTGTTCAGGTGGTTCATGAATTATTAGATATGGAAGTTAACCTTCTGTTTACATAGTTAATTGTATAAAGGTATATTATATGTTCAGGTGGTTCATGAATTATTAGATATGGAAGTTAACCTTCTGTTTACTTAGTTAATTGTATAAAGGTATAGTGTGTGTTCAGGTGGTTCATGAATTATTAGATATGGAAGTTAACCTTCTGTTTACATAGTTAATTGTATAAAGGTATAGTATGTGTTCAGGTGGATTATGAATCACTGAATATTGTTCGTGAGTTTCCACATAACGACTGTATCGTCAGCATGTTGGACATCTTTGGACTTCCATATGTTCCACGTAGTGATTACCAGTGTTAACAACTTGTTTGTGTCCATGTTCAGGCCTTTTTGTGGTCTGTAATTTTCCAAGTTTTGTGGATAATGCACAAGACGTCCAACAACTAGCTCCAGGATTGATTCCTGGTCACTCACAAAACAGAACTGGTCCTTTTTGTCAAACCTCCTCTGAAGGCAGCAGATAAAATCCAGTATATATCATTTAGTTGTAAAAAACACACACCACCAGAATGGTTCAAAAAGGAGATCCACAGGAAATTTGCTCCAAACTCTAATAGAACATTCTGGAAAAAAGTAACTTTATAAAGCAGACTTAGTTTTGAAAGAAAAACACTAAATACTTCCATTTCTCAATAGCTAAGACTATCCGAACATTGATAAGAAAAATAAGTCATTTCTTCATTGTTGTTGTTTTTTTAATTTCGCGCAAAGCTACTCGAGGGCTATCTGCGCTAGCCGTCCCTAATTTAGAAGTTTAAGACTAGAGGGAAGGCAGCTAGTCATCAGTACCTACGGCTATCTCTTGAGCTACTCTTTTACAAACGAATAGTGGGATTGGCCGTTAAATCATAACACCCCCACGGCTGAAAGGTCGAGCATGTTTGGTGCGACGAGGACTCGAACCCAGGACCCTCAGATGACGAGTCTAACGTCTTAGCTCACCTGGCCATGCTGGGCCTAATTTCACTATTATAGAAATAATTCTAATTTGTCCATTTGTTTATATTATTATTAGTGTTATTGTTTCCGGAACCTACAGCGAAAAAGGCTGGGTATTTTGCCCCCAATCCTCGACAGATATACCATATTAAGAGTTGAACGTTTCTATGACCAACTCAACAGTTGATTATTTTTCATCTAAAGTTGATTTACACGGTTATAAATACATAATAGATAGGATGTTGCTCTGAGCGGCCCCTTTTGTACTCAACGCGTGTATACATGAAATTTCGGGCCTAAAGACTCAGTAAATAATTACTTTAAAACACACATCTAGACGTATTTGTTTTATTTGAATTTTTTTTTTACTTGTGAAATATCATAGGCTCTTAGTGAGAGTTATATCAAATATATTTTCCCACTTCTTGCTTCAAAAAATATACAAAAGAAATGAAAACTGAGATTTTTTAAAATACACAAACAGGGATTACAAAAAGCAAGCAAACAAGACTAGATATAGTCTATGTTATTTTCTCAAACTACAAATCCCCATTCTCTCTTCATGCATACAGCACTCATTAACTTTATTAGAGTCAAAACAGAGATTTCGAAAATTAGAAAATAATAAATACACTTTTCCCAGCGCCATTTGCTCACTTTGTTTTAGAGTTCCTTGTTAGGCCTGAAACGTTTATTTTGATTCGCCCTGTTTTTGTACCGTTTTCAAAATCCGTATTCCACCTTTTTAGTGGTCTTGTCACGTACCAGATTTAGGTAGTTCTCTGAGTTGCTAACAGTGACGTCAACTGATATTCGATCATCACGACTTTATCGTATTTAAATGTGGTTTCGTGGAAATAATTCCTTTCCATAATCTGTTTTAGACGTAGTAGTCCTATAGATAGAAAGTATTACTGTTAACGATACATTGTAGTGGAAGTTATAAATCAATCAACATTTTTTTTACAATGGGTTTTACGTGTATTAAGTTGGAAATACGTTAATTAATTACAAATCATCGAAGATCAAACAACATGTCGCGATCAAGTCCTGCCCCGAAACTTTGCACAACAGAAACAAACGTTGGTGCCTTGTTTTCTTGAACAATTTGGGCTTGAAGTGGCACATCCAGAGATTTCTTGTTCTTATTCCGTTCTCTTACCCCAAAAACATTATCTGTGCTCCGGAATGGGGAGGTGGGCGCTTTAAAAGTAACAGCCAAATCCCAATATTTCAATAAACACTAACAGATAGTTGGCAGTAGACGCTGTTAAACACCCTCCCCCTCTTCTGGGTTATTGAATCAAAAGTAAAGATGTCCTATACGGAGATGGCCGTAATGCTACACAGAAGTTTCTGTGCTGTGGCTACTATGGATATCGAAATCCAAGTTTTAACACTGTAAGTCCTCCGATTCGGAAAAATCACCGACAGAGCTGTTTCTGAAAACAATTAGTATACCAGAAATATCATGGAAAGCACTGTTACCTATACAAAAATCAACTGTTAATCACAATGCTGGAATAATCACGGACAGCATTGTTACTTGTTAAAATCAGCTGTTAAACACAATGTTGGAATAATCACGGACAGCATTGTTACTTGTTAAAATCAGCTGTTAAACACAATGTTGGAATAATCACGGACAGCATTGTTACTTGTTAAAATCAACTGTTAAACAATGCTGGAATAACCACGGACAGCATTGTTACTTGTTAAAATCAGCTGTTAATCACAATGCTGGAATAATCACGGACAGCATTGTTACTTGTTAATAACAACTGCTAATCATCCTGACGGAAAGCATTGTTACCACAGTGCAAACCAAGGAAGACTACACCATAAAGTTTCCCAGACACTAACATGTAATATCACCATTAACAATGAGCCGTAAATAAAGTTGAATGGTATTTTCACACAAATTAGTCTCATTTTATTTATTATATATATATAGGTGGAGCTGCACGATGCTTTCTCCACCTGCGCGTGCTTATACCCGCGCGCAGATGTTACAGACGAACTAATGCAGTCATAACAGCTGTGACACGGTTTGTGGGTGTACTTTTTTTTTTTTTCTGATAGATTACTGTAAGTTACCAGATTTAACCTTGTCGTTTGGCACGACCTATTTGAAACGACATATTCGTAAATATAAATAGCATTTTAAAATATTCGTGTTTTATTAACACGACAGTTGAACAGTGTCCTCTAACGTCAGCAGATTCCTTATGAACGGTATTTTCGTGTTTTGTTTGTTGTTGTTGTTGTTCGGTAAAAATATGATGCACGAGAATCAGGTGAAACAAAAGAATCATATTTGAGCGATCCGACAATATACCGTTTTCGCGAGGTTAAAACGGCCTGTGACGTCACCACTCTGCAAGGCTCCATGATGCGGGACTATGGCAACCGTTTCCTGATTGGATGTTGCTTTTCCTCATTATTCCTGGCAGCCATATCGTAGCTGATTTCGCTTTGGTTTTTTTTTTCTGTGGGACTGTGAGGCTTTTTTGTTTTTTTAATTTTCGTTGCGATAAGGCCCACAGAACAAGTAGAGATAACACTCGGATACCAAGCGGCGGGATAGCCTATAGTTTTCCAACGGAAGTTGGACATTTAAATCACGTTTACCGAAGCGCGCATCCAGAAACGAAGAAAGCTCAGATTGATGGTGTGAGGGAAAGCCGACGTCCACGTCACTGCGGCCGTCATGGGCTGTGCAATGAGTGCCGACGAGAGAGCCGCTCTCACTAGAAGCAAACAGATAGAGAAGAACCTAAAGGAAGATGGATTGCAGGCGGCAAAAGACATTAAGTTACTGCTCCTGGGTAGGATACATCCTTTTCTTATGAAACTTATTGGTAAATTAAGGTTGTAATTTGGAAACGTTGACCTCTAGTCCTTTTTGGTTTCCCAATGGTAAAGGTACTTAGAGTAATTTTATTTACACATTACTGTTCACCATACAATGTCCAAACATCGGGAACATCTGGTAATCTGTAAACTTGTATAATATATTGTACGAACTGTGAGATTTCTAATACTGATTATTCTCTTGTATAGGTGCCGGAGAATCGGGAAAAAGTACAATCGTGAAGCAGATGAAGTGAGTTTTGTTTATTTATTATATGTAGAGTACACAAAGTGAGTCGTTTTCTATTTATTATATGTACAGTACACAAAGTGAGTCGTGTTTCTATTTATTATATTACAGTACACAAAGTGAGTCGTGATTCTATTTATTATATTACAGTACACAAAGTGAGTCGTTTTCCATTTATTATATGTACAGTACACAAAGTGAGTCGTGTTTCTATTTATTATATCTACAGTACACAAAGTGAGTCGTGTTTCTATTTATTATATTACAGTACACAAAGTAAGTCGTGTTTCTATTTATTATATGTACAGTACACAAAGTGAGTCGTGTTTCTATTTATTATATTACAGTACACAAAGTGAGACGTGATTCTATTTTTATATGTACAGTACAGAAAGTGAGTCGTGTTTCTATTTATTATATTACAGTACACAAAGTGAGTCGTTTTCTATTTATTATATGTACAGTACACAAAGTGAGTCGTGTTTCTATTTATTATATTACAGTACACAAAGTAAGTTCTGTTTCTATTTATTATATGTATAGTACACAAAGTGAGTCGTGTTTCTATTTATTATATTACAGTACACAAAGTGAGTCGTGTTTCTATTTATTATATGTACAGTACACAAAGTGAGTCGTGTTTCTATTTATTATATGTACAGTACACAAAGTGAGTCGTGTTTCTATTTATTATATGTACAGTACACAAAGTGAGTCGTGTTTCTATTTATTATATCTACAGTACACAAAATGAGTCGTGTTTCTATTTATTATATGTACAGTACACAAAGTGAGTGGTGTTTCTATTTATTATATGTACAGTACACAAAGTAAGTCGTGTTTCTATGTATTATATGTACAGTACACAAAATGAGTCGTGTTTCTATTTATTATATGTACAGTACACAAAGTAAGTCGTGTTTCTATGTATTATATGTACAGTACACAAAATGAGTCGTGTTTCTATTTATTATATGTACAGTACATATAGTGAGTCGTGTTTCCATTTATTATATGTACAGTACACAGTGTGTTGTGTTTCTATATATTATATGTAGAGTACATATAATGAGTTGTATTTCTATTTATTATATCTGCAGTACACAAAGTGAATTGTGTTTCTATTTATTATATGTAGAGTACACATAGTGAGTCGTGTTTCCATTTATTATATGTAGAGTACACATAGTGAGTTGTGTTTCTATTTATTATATGTAAAGTACACAAAGTGAGTGGTGTTTCTATTTATTATATGTACAGTACACAAAGTAAGTCGTGTTTCTATGTATTATATGTACAGTACACAAAGTGAGTTGTGTTTCTATTTATTATATGTACAGTACACATAGTGAGTTGTGTTTCTATTTATTATATGTACAGTACACATAGTGAGTTGTATTTCTATTTATTATATGTACAGTACACAAAGTGAGTTGTGTTTCTATTTATTATATGTAGAGTACATATAATGAGTTGTATTTCTATTTATTATATCTACAGTACACAAAGTGATTTGTGTTTCCATTTATTATATCTGCAGTACACAAAGTGAATTGTGTTTCTATTTATTATATGTACAGAACATATAGTGAGTCGTGTTTCCATTTATTATATGTAGAGTACACATAGTGAGTTGTGTTTCTATTTATTATATGTAGAGTACACAAAGTGAGTGGTGTTTCTATTTATTATATGTACAGTACACATAGCGAGTTGTGTTTCTATTTATTATATGTACAGTACACAAAGTGAGTTGTGTTTCCATTTATTATGTGTGCAGCAGTTAAAATGGGCTGTGTTTCTCTGTATTATATGTGTAGTTTACCAATGACATATGATTCTAAAAGTGTGGTGTGTTTAATGAAGCTACACAGATTTATGTCTTAAACCAAGTGTACGTTTGTACTTGAGATTTGTTAACGTGTAACATGTGATTTGTCTTCTCATAATATCAAAATAGTATGTTTAACTAATTATATTATTCATATATGGGATTTGTCCTGTAATATATGGGATTAACTTGTTTACACCTGGGATTATTCTTCTCACATATGAAAGTGTATGTTTCATACACTGGAATAGTTTGTTCATATTTGAAATCAGCTGTTTCATACGCTAAAATGGTCTGTTCATATGTCAGATTAGTTGTTTTATACACTGTATCAGTCTGTTCATATTTGAAATCAGCTGTTTCATACGCTAAAATGGTCTGTTCATATGTCAGATTAGTTGTTTCGTACACTGTATTAGTCTGTTCATATGTGAGATTAGTTGTTTCATACACTGGATTACTCTGTACATATGTGAAAATAGCTGTTTCATACACTGTATTAGTCTGTTCATATCTGAAATTAGTTGTTTCATACATTGTATCAGTCTGTTTATATGCGAAATTAGCTGTTTAATACACTGTATTAGACTGTTGAGATATGAAATTAGTTGTTTCAGACACTGGATTAGTTTGTTCATATATGAGATTAGTTGTTTCATACACTGTATTAGTGTGTTGAAATGCAAAATTAGTTGTTTTCTTCACTAGATTAGTCTGTTCACATGTCAGATTAGTTGTTTCATACACTGGATTAGTCTGTTTATATGTGATATTAGTTGTTTCACACTTTGGATTAATCTGTTCATATTTCAGATTAGTTGTTTTTTACACTGTATCAGTCTGTTCATATGTGAAATTAGTTGTTTCATATACTATATTAGTCTGTTCATATGCTAGATTAGTTGTTTTCTTCACTAAATTAGTCTGTTCATATGTGAGATTAGTTGTTTCACACACTGTATTTGTATGTTCACATATGAAATTAGTTGTTTCATACACTGGAATAGTTTGTTCATATGTGAGATTAGTTGTTTAACACTCTGTATTAGTCTGTTTATATGTCAGATTACTTGTTTCATACACTGTATCAGTCTGTTCATATGTGAGATTAGTTGTATAATACACTGTATTACTCTGTTCATATGTGAGATTAGTTGTTTCATACACTGTATTAGTCATTTCAGATTTGAAATTAATTGTTTAAGAAACTGTATTGGTCTGTTCAGATATGAAATTAGTTGTTCATACACTAGATTAGTCTGTTCATATGTCAGATTAGTTGTTTCATGCAATGGATTAATCGATTTATATGTCATATTACTTGTTTCATACACTGGGTTCGTTCGTTTATATGTCAGATTCGTTGTTTCACACACTGGATTACTCTGTTCATATGTGAGATTAGTTGTTTTATACACTGTATTAGTCTGTTCATATGAGACATTATTTGTTTTCTACACTAGATTATTCTGTTCATATGTAAGATTAGTTATTTCATACAGTGTATTTGTCTCTTCATGTGTGAGATTAGTTGTTTCATACACTGTATTAGTCTGTTCATATGTAAGATTAGTGGTTTCATACACTGGATTAATCTGTTCACATGTCGGAGTAGTTGTTTTATACACTGTATTACTCTGTTCATATGTGAGATTAGCTGTTTCATACAGTGTATTAGTTTGTTCACTTGTGAGATTAGTTATCTCATCTACTGTATTAGTCTGTACATATGTGAGATTAGTTGTTTTCTACACTAGATTACTCTGTTCATATGTGAGATTAGTTGTTTTATTCACTGTATTAGTCTGTTTATATGTTCGATTGGTTGTTTCATACACTAAATTAGTCTCTTCAGATATGAAATTAGTTGTTTCATGCACTGTATTAGTGTGTCCGTATGTGAGACTAGTTGTTTCATACACTTTAATAATCTGTTCA
Organism: Carcinoscorpius rotundicauda; assembly: GCA_011833715.1. Taxonomy (NCBI): domain Eukaryota; kingdom Metazoa; phylum Arthropoda; class Merostomata; order Xiphosura; family Limulidae; genus Carcinoscorpius; species Carcinoscorpius rotundicauda. The sequence goes on from CM022400.1 coordinate 69,059,006, forward strand.
GATATGAAATTAGTAGTTTTCTACATTCGATTAGTCTGTTCACATGTTAGATTACTTTTTTCATACACTTTATTACCCTGTTCATATGTGTGATCATTTGTTTCATAAATTGTATTACTCTGTTGATATGGGAGATTATTTGTTTTCTACAATAGATTAGTCTGTTCATATGTGAAATTAGTTGTTTCACACAGTGGATTAATCTTTTTACATGTCAGATTACTTGCTTCATACACTGTATTACTTTGTTCATGTGTGAAATCAGTTGTTTCATACACTGGTTTAATTTGTTCATATGCGAGATTAGTTGTTTCAAACAGTGAATTAATCTTTTCTTGTGTCAGATTAGTTTTTTATACACTGAATTAGTCTGTTCATATGTGAAATTAGCTGCTTCATATACTCTATTACTCTCTTCTTACGTGAGATAAGTTGTTTCATACACTGGATTAGACTGTTCATATGTGAAATTATTTCTTTCATACAGAGAATCAGTCTGTTCATATGTGAAATTCGCTATTTCATACACTGTATTTGTCTGATCATAGGTGAGATTAGTTGTTTCATACACTATATTTGTATGTTCACATATGAAATTAGTTGTTTCATACACTGGAATAGTTTGTTCATATGTGTAATTAGTTGTTTAACACTCTGTATTAGTCTGTTTATATGTCAGATTACTTGTTTCATACACTGTATCAGTCTGTTCATATGTGAGATTAGTTGTATAATACACTGTATTACTCTGTTCATATGTGAGATTAGTTGTTTCATACACTGTATTAGTCATTTCAGATTTGAAATTAATTGTTTAAGAAACTGTATTGGTCTGTTCAGATATGAAATTAGTTGTTCATACACTAGATTAGTCTGTTCATATGTCAGATTAGTTGTTTCATGCAATGGATTAATCGATTTATATGTCATATTACTTGTTTCATACACTGGGTTCGTTCGTTTATATGTCAGATTCGTTGTTTCACACACTGGATTACTCTGTTCATATGTGAGATTAGTTGTTTCATACACTGTATTACTCTGTTCATATGTAAGATTAGTGGTTTCATACACTGGATTAGTCTGTTTATTTGTCACATTACTTGTTTCATACATTGGATTACTCTGTTCATATTTGAAATTAGTTGTTTCATACACTGTATTAGTCTGTTGATATGTAATATTAGTTGTTTCTCACTTTGGATTAATCTGTTCATATTTCAGATAAGTTGTTTTATACACTGTATCAGTCTGTTCATATGTGAAATTAGTTGTTTCATATACTATATTAGTCTGTTCATATGCTAGATTAGTTGTTTTCTTCACTAAATTAGTCTGTTCATATGTGAGATTAGTTGTTTCATACACTATATTAGTCTGTTCAGATATGAAATTAGTTGTTTCACACACTGGAATAGTTTGTTCATATGTGAGATTAGTTGTTTAACACTCTGTATTAGTCTGTTTGTATGTCAGATTACTTGTTTCATACACTGTATCAGTCTGTTCATATGTGAGATTAGTTGTATCATACACTGTATTTGTCATTTCAGATTTGAAATTAATTGTTTAACAAACTGAATTGGTCTGTTCAGATATGAAATTAGTTGTTCATACACTAGATTAGTCTGTTCATATGTCAGATTAGTTGTTTCATGCAATGGATTAATCGATTTATGTCATATTACTTGTTTCATACACTGGGTTCGTTCGTTTATATGTCAGATTCGTTGTTTCACACATTGGATTACTCTGTTCATATGTGAGATTAGTTGTTTCATACACTGTATTAGTCTGTTCATATGAGACATTATTTGTTTTCTACACTAGATTATTCTGTTCATATGTAAGATTAGTTATTTCATACAGTGTATTTGTCTCTTCATGTGTGAGATTAGTTGTTTCATACACTGTATTAGTCTGTTCATATGCGAGATTAGTTGTTTCAAACAGTGAATTAATCTTTTCTTATGTCAGATTAGTTTTTTATACACTGAATTAGTCTGTTCATATGTGAAATTAGCTGCTTCATATACTCTATTATTCTCTTCTTACGTGAGATAAGTTGTTTCATACACTGGATTAAACTGTTCATATGTGAAATTATTTCTTTCATACAGAGAATCAGTCTGTTCATATGTGAAATTCGCTATTTCATACACTGTATTTGTCTGATCATAGGTGAGATTAGTTGTTTCACAGAGTGGATTTGTCTTTTTATATGTCCGACTACTTGTTTCATACACTGTATTGGTCTATTGATATGTGAGATTACTGTTTTCATACACTGTATTAGTCTGTTCAGATATGAAATTAGTTGTTTCATACACTGGATTAGTCTGTTCATATGTGTGATTAGTTGTTTCATAAACTGTATTTGTCTGTTTATATGTCAGATTACTTGTTTCATACACTGTATTAGTCTGTTCATATGTGAGATTAGTTGTTTCATACACTGTATTAGTCTGTTCATATGTAAGATTTGTGGTTTCATACACTGGATTAATCTGTTCACATGTCGGAGTAGTTGTTTTATACACTAAATTACTTTGTTCGTGTGTGAAATTAGTTGTTTCACACACTGTATTACTATGTTCATATGTGAGATTAGCTGTTTCATACAGTGTATTAGTTTGTTCACTTGTGAGATTAGTTATCTCATCTACTGTATTGGTCTGTTCATATGTGAGATTAGTTGATTTCTACACTAGATTACTCGGTTCATATGTGAGATTAGTTGTTTCATACACTAGATTAGTCTGTTCATATGTGAGATTAGTTGTTTTCTACACTAGATTAGTCTGTTCATATGTGAGATTAGTTGTTTCATAAAGTGTATTCGTCTGTTTATATGTCAGATTACTTGTTTCATACAGTGGATTACTCTGTTCATATTTGAAATTAGTTGTTTCATTACCTAAATTAGTATGTTCATATATGAAATTAGTTGTTTCATACACTGTATGAGTCATTTCAAATATGAAATTAATTGTTTCATAAACTGTATTGGTCTGTTCAGATATGAAATTAGTTGTTCATTCACTGGATTAGTCTGTTCATATGTGAGATTAGTGGTTTCATACACTGGATTAAGCTGTTCGCATGTCGGATTAGTTGTTTTATACAGTGGATTAGTCTGTTTATATGTCAGATTACTTCTTTCACACATTGTATTACTCTTTTCATATGTGAGATTAGTTGTTTCATACACGGTATTAGTCTGTTCATATGTTAGATTAGTTGTTTCATACACTAAATTAGTCTGTTCAGATATGAAATTAGTTGTTTCATACAATGTATTACTCTGTTCCTTTGCCACATTAGTTGTTTCATGCACTGTATTACTTTGTTCATATGTGAGATTAGTTTTTTCACACATTGTATTACTCTGTTCATATGTCAGATTAGTTGTTTCACACACTGGATTAGTCTGTTCACACGTGAGATTAGTTGTTTCCCACACTGTGTTACTCTGTTCATATGTGAGATTAGTTGTGTCAAACACTGCCTTAGTCTGTTGAGATACGAAATTAGTTGTTTCACACACTGTATTACTCTGTTCATATGTCAGATTAGTTGTTTCACACACTGTATTATTTTGTTTATACGTCAGAGAAGTTGTTTCATACACTGTATTAGTCTGTATAGATATGAAATTAGCTGTTTCCTACACTATTTGTGTTTTCATATGTGAGATTAGTTTTTTCACACATTGTATTACTCTGTTCATATGTCAGATTAGTTGTTTCACACACTGGATTAGTCTGTTCACACGTGAGATTAGTTGTTTTCCACACTGTGTTACTCTGTTCATATGTGAGATTAGTTGTGTCAAACACTGCCTTAGTCTGTTGAGATACGAAATTAGTTGTTTCACACACTGTATTAATCTGTTTATATGTCAGATTAGTTGTTTCATTCACTGTATTATTCTGTTTATATGTCAGAGAAGTTGTTTCATACACTGTATTAGTCTGTATAGATATGAAGTTAGCTGTTTCCTACACTCTATTTGTCTTTTCATATGTGAGATTAGCTGTTTCATACACTGTGTTAGTCTGTTCATGTCTGAGCTAAGTTGTTTCATTCACTGTATTTGTCTGTTCATATGCGAGATTATTTTCTACACTAGATTAGTCTGTTCATATGTGAGATTAGTTGTTTCACACAATGGATTAGTCTCTTGATATGTAAGATTAGTTGTTTCACACACTGTATTAGTCTGTTTATATGTCAGATTACTTGTTTCATACACTTTATTACTCTGTTCATATGTGTGATTAGTTGTTTCATAAACTAATACTTTGTTGATATGTGACATTAGTTGTTTTATACACTGTATTATTCTGTTCATGTGCGAGATTATTTGTTTTCTACACTAGATTAGTCTGTTCATATGTAAGATTAGTTGTCTCACACACTGGATTAGTCTGTTTATATGTCAGATTTTTTCATACATAGCATTACTCTGTTCATATGTGAGATTAGTTGTTTCCCATACTGGATTAGTCTGTTCATATGTGAAATTATTTGTTTCCCATACTAGATTAGTTTGTTCAGATATAAGATTAGTTGTTTTCTACACTAGATTAGTAGTTTGATATGTGAGATTAGTTGTTTTCTATACTAGATTAGTATTTTGATATGTGAGATTAGTTGTTTTCTACACGGGATTAGTCCGTTCATATGTGAGATTAGCTGTTTCCCATACTAGATTAGTCTGTTCAGATGTGAGATTAGTTGTTTTCTACGGTATATTAGTATTTTGATATGTGAGATTTGTTTTTTCTACACTGGATTAGTTTGTTCATATGTGAGATTAGTTGTTTTCATACTAGATTAGTCTGTTCAGATACGATTTTAGTTGGTTTCTACACTAGATTAGTATTTTTATATGTGAGATTAGTTGTTTTCTACGCTGTATGTGTCTGTTTATATGCGAGATTAGTTGTTTCATTCACCGGATTACATTTTCATACATGAAATTAGTCAGTTTACATCTATATAAATAATTTGTTTGCTTTCTTCCGTCGTGAACTTTCAAATTTCTCGATCAAACGCAACAAATCTCATATCGTTATTGGTTTTCTTCCCGGGAGTCCAGATTGTGTGTCAGATTTTTATATTCAGGATTACCTGTCGTGATATTTCCTCAGTTAAACTCTTCGTTGCATCTGGTGTGGTACATAATGGCATTGCCATCAAGTGACGACTAGCTTCGATCTGGACTTTATGTTTTTTCATTTGCAAAATATTTCACACATACATTCTTTAACCCGCGTACAATTTGCTAAGGAAATGAACATTATACTAAATACAGTTATTGTGGGTTCTCTCTCTTTATTTAGGCGTGAAACACGCTTGCACAGTTCGTTCAAAACCATAAGTTTATCACTTTATATACACGCTTTCAGACGTTTCTGCATAGACAGCTAAGTTTGCTTTCATTGCAACTTTATATTTACTTTACTTTTCAATAAGTTAGTTTCGGGTTCGTTTCAGAGACTGCTATAGACTGGTTTTATTGTTCTTTTCGGTGAGTTTTTGTTTCTTAACAAATAAAACCGAGTCGTACACTGAACGAGGCTAACTGTTTCGTGATCCCTGCACAATCGTCAGTACCGTAACTTTACTGTAATTAATCTGTTCATATTACCACAAACTTTAGAGTTAAGGTTTCCTGCAGAAACGCTGTGATACAAAACGTTGAGCATCGAATTAAAGCAAAATAACAAATTGATCGGTGTTATGAATCCGTTTATACACGTGTGGGATTGATCGTCATTATAACGTCCCCAGGGCTCTAAGGGCGAGGACGTTTGGTGTGACGAGGATTCGAACCCACGACTCTCAGTCGAGTGCCTTAACCCACCTGGCCATGCCGGACCACGACAGACGAGACATATATTATTTACAATATTTTCGCCTTCACACACATCACATATTTTAAAAATAACGCGTGCATTTTCTTTCATTTTACAACAGAAGCAGCACTGGTGTTCTCCAGAGTTTTATGTTTCCTTTCGTGAAGATTGTAGTGATTTTAGAGAAACACACACACACACACAAAAGTCGTCTTTCGAAAGAAAATATACATCAGAAAATGAATACGAAACGAACTGGTGTAAGCTATCAAGACAAACAAACAAATATTTATTCCTTCTTTCCCAGCACCGAAAGACAGTCGTTTCTAAAGACCGAACGTCACGAACACAGGCAGCCATCACGGGAGAAGGAAAATCGATTGTTACTTTAGGGCTGTCCTTGACGCCATGTCGTCGAGTTAAAACTTCTCCTTTGAGCTCACTTGCGCGGCGGTGAAACACTACCCACTGCTACAGCCTCGTGCTTTTTACCAACCTTCAGTTTCTGTGGCCTGTTTCGTGTATTCATACATATATTATCTTTCGAACACGATAGTGTCTACGGAAACTTGCTTTCTTAGTTCTGCTCTCGGATAGCCGTTCTTGATTTATTGATTTATTTTGTTTTTCATAAATTTTCGAAACGTCTGTCCAAAACAACGGTAGACAAAACATCTGTGATTCACCTTTCAAAAGTCGTCTACCCGCGTAAGAATAGAGTTAAAACAACAACAACAAATTAAGGATTTTAACATTACACAGATGCATATTAGAAGAACTGGGTCGCTTATTTTCCTCTATTTCTTTCAATTTCTCACCTTTGTTACCTTGTTGTTGTTGTTTTCAAATCACACACACATTTCTAAACGTCATATTCTCTTAAATCAAGAAATATTTTATGCAACAAAGAGTTTTCATTGTTCTGTTTCGTGACATAATTCTACATATTTTTAATATCAGCGAACTCAAGATATGAGTAGCAAAAAAACCTTGTTACTGACGCTGTTTACAGCATATCAACTTGTAAGTTATCTCAGTAAAGATTGTGATATTTGAAGTCTTACTAGAAACAAATATTTATTTGAGGTAACAAACGCCTCCTTCTTGGTATTTATTATTCTAAATCGTAACAGTCTAAACAAACTTAAGGTCTTAGGACTGTTATAAACAGTAACACTATAAGCAATATTGTTGTTTTGTCACTGTTGCAACTTGAACAGTTCTCAGTGTTGTAAACTAAAACCATCTCATAGTTTTTAGGTTTAACGTTTGTGTAAACTGTACCAATCTAAACAATATTCAAGTTTTGTGATTGTTTTAAACATCAAACAGTCTGAAGCTTTATCGTTGGTTTAAATGTAACAGTTTGAACATTGCAGGTTTTAACATACCTGTACGGAGTCTTCAGGTTTTATAATTGTTGTAAATCAGAACACTGAACAATATTCAAGTTTTATAATTGTTGTAAATCAGAACACTGAACAATATTCAGGTTTTATAATTGTTGTAAATCAGAACACTGAACAATATTCAGGTTTTATAATTGTTGTAAATCAGAACACTGAACAATATTCAGGTTTTATAATTGTTGTAAGCCGACACGCTTTAAACAGTGTTTTTGCTATACGAAAACACACATTATTTCTTTTGTCCAACATGGTGCTGGGCTGAGGTAAAAAAGGCCCAAGTTTCACGCCGAGATATGGCAGGACAAACCCCAAATTGTCATTGGTAGGTACGGTATAAAAATGACAAGCAATCATCTTATTATATGAACAAGCCCCAAATTTTCATTGGTAGAAACGGTATAAAAGTGGCAGGCAATCATCTTATTACATAGACAAGCCCCAAATTTTCATTGGTAGAAACGGTATAAAAGTGGCAGACAATCATCTTTCCGATTAAAAGCCTTGTGTAAGTGGATTTTGTTGATTCGCTCGTTGGTTAAAAGTTCGATATTAGAGATATGTATCTGTCGCATATTTAATACCACTTCTTGCCTCTTCAACTGTAGGTGGCTAAATTTTCCATCACATATAAAAACTGATTGTATTATTAATAGATTATGGTTTTCAACATCTGGATTTCTTGAAGACGAAACAGGAACATTCCTGCTCCCAACCAAACACCAACAAAGCAGGGATTTGTTTAAAAGGCACAAGAGAAGAGAGTTATGGATTTACAAGAACTACAAGGCCACCATTGAAATATGTGATCACCATCAAATCTCTAAAAACCGTATGTAGAACCAACATATGGTGTCACCGATACTTGTGAAAATCTGCTAGAAGAGAAAATGTTTTTTAAAGGATGGTGAGCGGAAACAATCCTACCATTATCCATTTACACCACAAGAAAGAAATTTACACCATTTAGAAGACAAGAACTTCCTTGGTCTGCTTTAAGAAATCCACCCCACACAGACAGAGCCACCAACATAATATTTGAAAGTGACTCGCAGATTGTACTATTTAAAATTCAGAGTGATTGGTGCCCAGATTGATACTGGAAGCAAATCAACTCCATATTAAGACCGTCGCTTTGGTATTTATTACAGACCATGTACAGATAAAACTAAACAAGGAAACAGACAAGTTTGTAAAAGAAATTCGTATACCGAATCCTGCACAACTATAATGAAAGGATATTAACCTTCTCTGCATTACTAACACAACAACAGCAACCAGAAAAAATGTTCATCCACAGAAAGAATGAGACGTCAATAACGATAACCATGGAAGGTGTTCATCCTCAGAAGAATAACGTCAACCATGGAAGATGTCCATCGACAGAAGGAATGGAACTTCAACAATGGTAACCACAGAAGGTGTTCATCCACAGAAAGATAACGTCAACCACAGAATATCTTTATCCACAGAAGAAATGGGATTTTGATAAACTACAACCAAGGAAGATGACCATCTACAGAAGGAATGGAACTTCAACAATGGCAATCACAGAAGGTGTTCATCTACAGAAAAAATGGGATTTTGATAACTACAACCATGGAAGATGACCATCCACAGAAGGAATGGAACTTCAACAATGGCAATCACAGGTGTTCATCCACAGAAGAAATGGGATTTTGATAACTACAACCATGGAAGATGACCATCCACAGAAGGAATGGAACTTCAACAATGGCAATCACAGAAGGTGTTCATCCACAGAATGAATGGGACTGTGTGGTGTAGCTATGAGAAACGAAAGATGAAGAATCAACAGAATAATAGATCACTTTATAACTTTAGTAAAAATAATTCTTTAATACTTTCCGTGAAGTCTTCAGGAATTGTCTCCTAGCACTTAACTCAATTCATCTGATCAACGCTCATCAAAAGTATTAGGTAAAGTTTTCAATAATATTTCCTTTGTAAAGGTCTGTAGAAAACTTGAGTAACACCAGTCCATCTTCAAACTTTCATTTTCCATCCAAGTTTTAGTTCTTAAGCGAGATGCTTCATAGAATGACGAAGACATTTTCCATGACATTGATGACACCAGATAAAGTATAAGTTAAAAGCCGAGTTCCTCTTATGCCAAGATGACATAAAGGATTCAGTACTTGACCTTCGATTAACTGCTACAAAAACTGGTTAAAAGGTGGGTAGACTGGAATAATTGGGAAAATATATATTACTCAAGGACACCATGTCATGGACCAGTTTTGAACCAGAAACCAAATAGCTACGAATTCAAAGCGTGAGACCGCTAGGACACTCTATTCTCACTAAACAGAGAATAACTAATAGAAATCGTTCGTTCAGAGTGACCTATGTGATATTCAGAAGAAGTTAGGAAGCCGAAAAGCCTTCCAAAAGAATTGTGTCTAAAACTTAAAATGACGTCATTTCATTCGTTCAGAATGTTGATGCAAAGTTATACAAGAGAGTAACTTCATTAGGTTTTGGACGGATAGACTAGAAAAAGGAAAACTAAACAGGGTCCACTTCCAACCCTTCAGCCAATTTTATTTAACGGAATAATAGGACGTTACTAATATTACAGCGCATCCACGAAACTGCGGAGCGCGTTTTCGTGGCAAGAGCGAACGCGAACTGTAATCCCTCTAATTCACAGTCTTAACACGCTAAACACTTCACCGATACGAAACAAAAAGTGAAAAAGAACTTCAAACTCTAATGACTGGATATTTCAGTTTTTAGTTGTCAAAATGTCCACACAATTACTTTGGTAAATTAACATTACCATGAAGAACTAATCTTATAGTAGATATTTTTATCCTTTTTTAATGCACTATAGACCAATTAATAAAAGAAATAACCGTTATAAAAAATATTGTTTGCGTTGGAAACCAGTCCATCAATCAGAAGGACAGAATAATGACGGTGCGGAATTTCTTGTTTCTACTGATAAATTTAACAACTGCTGTATTTTATAAACTAACCCTCTATCCTCTAGGACTGGTAACAGTAGAATTGTTTCTATTGGTAAAAATAACAACTACCGTTTCTGTTGGTAGCTAACTCTCTAATCCCTAGGACTAGTAACAGTATATCTGGTTCTATTGGTAAAAATAACAACTACCGTTCTGTTGGTAGCTAACCCTCTAATCTTTAGGACTAGTAACAGTATATCTGGTTATATTGGTAAAAACGACTACCGTTCTGTTGGTAGCTAACCCTCTAATCCCTAGGACTAGTAACAGTATATCTGGTTCTATTGGTAAAAATAACAACTACCGTTCTGTTGGTAGCTAACCCTCTAATCTTTAGGACTAGTAACAGTATATCTGGTTATATTGGTAAAAACGACTACCGTTCTGTTGGTAGCTAACCCTTTAATCCCTAGGACTAGTAACGGTAGATCTGGTTCTTCTGATAAAGATAGTAAGTTCCCTCTAATCTCTAAAATTAGTAAAAATGTAACAGTTTCTACTCTAGTGTTAAATGTAACAGCTGGTTTCCACTTAATAGTTTATTATCTACCAGGGGAGTGTCGTTATTCTTGTAAAGTGTGAAGTTTACTTTATAGAAAGACTTCATGACTTTGTCCTTATGATTTCATCTAATTCTCTCTCTTCGGTAAGGATAAAAAACCTTATTTCGAGTGGTTTTCACGATAAACGTTTCTAAATATTTACTTAATTGCGAAGCGTTAAACAACATATTTTAAAAACATCTCTGTTTACTCGAACGATACCTTTCGCGACAGACAGACAAACACAGAAAGACGGATAGACATCGATATACGGATGTCTGCGTTTCCTACGTGTGTGTTTTAACAGTAAGAACCAGATGCTGTTTAACTCGGAACCCAAACTTCTATAAAAGATAAATAAAGATCCTTATGATAGTTTATATTGTGAAGTATAGCATTTCAGCGTGGCTTCTTAGCCAATGAACTTTGTTGATTTTGTGGCACTGTGTCGCTCGTTGTTCTCGGGTACAGTTTATCTCAGTGACATTTTAGGACAAATACACGATGTATTCAGCGAGAACCCGTACAAGACAAGTTAGACACAAATTTTTTATCATTTGTGGTTGTATTCTAACAGGATACAAAAACTACCTCATTCTAGTTACAAAACAAAGACAACTAATGGTGATATAATAAATATACTTTGGCGGTGAAAAGTCGTATAATCAATTGACTCCTAACGTTACCTAAAAACTAATTTGTGAATTGTCATAACCAAATCTTTATTTGTGCACGTGATCCATCGTAATTCAACCCTCCCTTGTTTGCGTGAACTCTGGTAACTGAGTCTTCCTTAATGTATGTAAACCATTATAACTGAATCTTCCCTAGTGTATGTAAGCCATTATAACTGAATCTTCCCTTGTGTATGTAAACCATTATAACTCAGTCTACCCTTATTCACGTGAACCATCATAACTCAGTCTTCCCTTGTGTATGTAAACCATTATAACCGAATCTTCCCTTGCGTATATAAACCATAATAACTGAGTCTTCCCTTGTATATGTAAACCATTATAACTCAGTCTTCCCTTGTGTATGTAAACCATTATAACTCGGTCTTCCCTTGTGTATGTAAATCATTATAACTGAATCGTCACTTGTGTATGTAAACCATTATAACTCAGTCTCTTCCCTTGTGTATGTAAACCATTATAACTCAGTCTTCCCTTGTGTATGTAAACCATTATAACTCGGTCTTCCCTTGTGTATGTAAATCATTATAACTGAATCGTCACTTGTGTATGTAAACCATTATAACTCAGTCTCTTCCCTTGTGTATGTAAACCATTATAACTCAGTCTTCCCTTGTGTATGTAAACCATTATAACTCAGTCTTCACTTGTGTATGTAAACCATTATAACTCAGTCTTCACTTGTGTATGTAAACCATTATAACTCAGTCTTCCCTTGTGTATGTAAACCATTATAACTCAGTCTTCCCTTGTGTATGTAAACCATTATAACTCAGTCTTCACTTCTGTATGTAAACCATTATAACTCAGTCTTCACTTGTGTATGTAAACCATTATAACTCAGTCTTCCCTTGTGTATGTAAACCATTATAACTCAGTCTTCACTTGTGTATGTAAACCATTATAACTCAGTCTTCCCTTGTGTAGGTAAACCATTATAACTCAGTCTTCCCTTGTGTATGTAAACCATTATAACTCAGTCTTCCCTTGTGTATGTAAACCATTATAACTCAGTCTTCCCTTGTGTATGTAAACCATTATAACTCAGTCTTCACTTGTGTATGTAAACCATTATAACTCAGTCTTCCCTTGTGTATGTAAACCATTATAACTCAGTCTTCCCTTGTGTATGTAAACCATTATAACTCAGTCTTCCCTTGTGTATGTAAACCATTATAACTCAGTCTTCCCTTGTGTATGTAAACCATTATAACTCAGTCTTCACTTGTGTATGTAAACCATTATAACTCAGTCTTCCCTTGTGTATGTAAACCATTATAACTCAGTCTTCCCTTGTGTATGTAAACCATTATAACTCAGTCTTCACTTGTGTATGTAAACCATTATAACTCAGTCTTCCCTTGTGTATGTAAACCATTAAACTCAGTCTTCCCTTCTGTATGTAAACCATTATAACTCAGTCTTCCCTTGTGTATGTAAACCATTATAACTCAGTCTTCCCTTGTGTATGTAAACCATTATAACTCAGTCTTCACTTGTGTATGTAAACCATTATAACTCAGTCTTCCCTTGTGTATGTAACCATTATAACTCAGTCTTCCCTTGTGTATGTAAACCATTATAACTCAGTCTTCCCTTGTGTATGTAAACCATTATACTCAGTCTTCACTTGTGTATGTAAACCATTATAACTCAGTCTTCCCTTGGTATGTAAACCATTATAACTCAGTCTTCCCTTGTGTATGTAAACCATTATAACTCAGTCTTCACTTGTGTATGTAAACCATTATAACTCAGTCTTCCCTTGTGTATGTAAACCATTATAACTCAGTCTTCACTTGTGTATGTAAACCATTATAACTCAGTCTTCCCTGTGTATGTAAACCATTATAACTCAGTCTTCACTTGTGTATGTAAAAACCATTATAACTCAGTCTTCCCTTGTGTATGTAAACCATTATAACCTCAGTCTTCCCCTTGTGTATGTAAACCATTATAACTCAGTCTTCTTCCTTGTGTATGGTAAACCATTATAAACTCAGTCTTCCCTTGTGTATGTAACCATTATAACTCAGTCTCTTCCCTTGTGTATGTAAACCATTCTAACTCAGTCTTCCCTTGTGTATGTAAAACCATTATAACTCAGTCTTCACTTGTGTATGTAAACCATTATAAACTCAGTCTTCACTTGTGTATGTAAACCATTATAACTCAGTCTTTCCCTTGTGTATGTAAACCATTATAACTCAAGTCTTCCCTTGTGTATGTAAACCATTATAAACTCAGTTCTCCCTTGTGTATGTAAACCATTATAACTCAGGCTTCCCTTGTGTATGTTAAACCATTATAACTCAGTCTTCCCTTGTGTATGTAAACCATTATAACTCAGTCTTCCCTTGTGTATGTAAACCATTATAACTCAGTCTTCCCTTGTGTATGTAAACCATTATAACTCAGTCTTCACTTGTGTATGTAAACCATTATAACTCAGTCTTCCCTTGTGTATGTAAACCATTATAACTCAGTCTTCCCTTGTGTATGTAAACCATTATAACTCGGTCTTCCCTTGTGTATGTAAACCATTATAACTCGGTCTTCCCTTGTGTATGTAAACCATTATAACTCGGTCTTCACTTGTGTATGTAAACCATTATAACTCGGTCTCTTCCCTTGTGTATGTAAACCATTATAACTCGGTCTTCCCTTGTGTATGTAAACCATTATAACTCGGTCTTCCCTTGTGTATGTAAATCATTATAACTGAATCGTCACTTGTGTATGTAAACCATTATAACTCAGTCTCTTCCCTTGTGTATGTAAACCATTATAACTCAGTCTCTTCCCTTGTGTATGTAAACCATTATAACTCAGTCTTCACTTGTGTATGTAAACCATTATAACTCAGTCTTCCCTTGTGTATGTAAACCATTATAACTCACTCTTCACTTGTGTATGTAAACCATTATAACTCAGTCTTCCCTTGTGTATGTAAACCATTATAACTCAGTCTTCCCTTGTGTATGTAAACCATTATAACTCAGTCTTCCCTTGTGTATGTAAACCATTATAACTCAGTCTTCCCTTGTGTATGTAAACCATTATAACTCAGTCTTCCCTTGTGTATGTAAACCATTATAACTCAGTCTTCCCTTGTGTATGTAAACCATTATAACTCAGTCTTCCCTTGTGTATGTAAACCATTATAACTCAGTCTTCCCTTGTGTATGTAAACCATTATAACTCAGTCTTCCCTTGTGTATGTAAACCATTATAACTCAGTCTTCCCTTGTGTATGTAAACCATTATAACTCAGTCTTCCCTTGTGTATGTAAACAATATAACTCAGTCTTCCCTTGTGTATGTAAACCATTATAACTCAGTCTTCCCTTGTGTATGTAAACCATTATAACTCAGTCTTCCCTTGTGTATGTAAACCATTATAACTCAGTCTTCCCTTGTGTATGTAAACCATTATAACTCAGTCTTCACTTGTGTATGTAAACCATTATAACTCAGTCTTCCCTTGTGTATGTAAACCATTATAACTCGGTCTTCCCTTGTGTATGTAAACCATTATAACTGAATCGTCACTTGTGTATGTAAACCATTATAACTCAGTCTCTTCCCTTGTGTATGTAAACCATTATAACTCAGTCTCTTCCCTTGTGTATGTAAACCATTATAACTCAGTCTTCCCTTGTGTATGTAAACCATTATAACTCAGTCTTCACTTGTGTATGTAAACCATTATAACTCAGTCTTCACTTGTGTATGTAAACCATTATAACTCAGTCTTCCCTTGTGTATGTAAACCATTATAACTCAGTCTTCACTTGTGTATGTAAACCATTATAACTCAGTCTTCCCTTGTGTATGTAAACCATTATAACTCAGTCTTCACTTGTGTATGTAAACCATTATAAACTCAGTCTTCACTTGTGTATGTAAACCATATAATAAACTCAGTCTTCCCTTGTGTATGTAAACCATTATAACTCAGTATTCACTTGTGTATGTAAACCATTATAACTCAGTCTTTCCCTTGTGTATGTAACCATTATAACTCAGTCTTCCCTTGTGTATGTAAACCATTATAACTCAGTCTTCACTTGTGTATGTAAACCATTATAACTCAGTCTTCCTTGTGTATGTAAACCATTATAACTCAGTCCTTCACTTGTGGTATGTAAACCATTAGAACTCAGTCTTCCCTTGTGTATGTAAACCATTATAACTCAGTCCTCCCTTTGTATGTAAACCATTATACTCAGTCTTCCTTGTGTATGTAAACCATTATAACTCAGTCTTCCCTTGTGTATGTAAACCATTATAACTCAGTCTTTCCTTGTGTATGTAAACCATTATAAACTCAGTCTTCCCTTGTGTATGTAACCATTATAACTCAGTCTTCCCTTGTGTATGTAAACCATTATAACTCAGTCTTCCCTTGTGTATGTAAACCATTATAACTCAGTCTTCCCTTGTGTATGTAAACCATTATAACTCAGTCTTCCCTTGTGTATGTAACCATTATAACTTAGTCTTCCCTTGTGTATGTAAACCATTATAACTCAGTCTTCCCTTGTGTATGTAACCATTATAACTCAGTCTTCACTTGTGTATGTAAACCATTATAACTCAGTCTTCCCTTGTGTATGTAAACCATTATAACTCAGTCTTCCCTTGTGTATGTAAACCATTATAACTCAGTCTCTTCCCTTGTGTATGTAAACCATTATAACTCAGTCTCTTCCCTTGTGTATGTAAACCATTATAACTCAGTCTTCCCTTGTGTATGTAAACCATTATAACTCGGTCTTCCCTTGTGTATGTAAATCATTATAACTGAATCGTCACTTGTGTATGTAAACCATTATAACTCAGTCTCTTCCCTTGTGTATGTAAACCATATAACTCAGTCTCTTCCTTGTGTATGTAACCATTATAACTCAGTCTTCTTCCCTTGTGTATGTAACCATTATAAACTCAGTCTTCACTTGTGTATGTAAACCATTATAACTCAGTCTTCACTTGTGTATGTAAACCCATTATAACTCAGTCTTCCCTTGTGTATGTAAACCATTATAACTCAGTCTTCCTCCATGTGTATGTAAACCATTATACTCAGTCTCCCATGTGTATTAACCATTAGACTCAGTCTTCACTTGTGTATGTAAACCAGTATAACTCAGTCTTCACTTTGTATGTAAACCATTATAACTCAGTCTTCCTTGTGTATGTAAACCATTATAACTCAGTCTTCACTTGTGTATGTAAACCATTATACACTCAGTCTTCCCTTGTGTATGTAAACCATTATAACTCAGTCTTCCCTTGTGTATGTAAACCATTATAACTCAGTCTTCCCTTGTGTATGTAAACCATTAAACTCAGTTTTCCCTTGTGTATGTAAACCATTATAACTCAGTCTTCACTTGTGTATGTAAACCATTATAACTCAGTCTTCCCTTGTGTATGTAAACCATTATAACTCAGTCTTCCCTTGTGTATGTAAACCATTATAACTCAGTCTTCACTTGTGTATGTAAACCATTATAACTCAGTCTTCCCTTGTGTATGTAAACCATTATAACTCAGTCTTCCCTTGTGTATGTAAACCATATAACTCAGTCTTCCCTTGTGTATGTAAACCATTATAACTCAGTCTTCACTTGTGTATGTAACCAATTATAACTCAGTCTTTCCCTTGTGTATGTAAACCATTATAACTCAGTCTTCCCTGGTATGTAATTACCAGTATAAACCATTATAACTCAGTCTTCACTTGTGTATGTAAACCATTATAACTCAGTCTTCCCTTGTGTATGTAAACCATTATAACTCAGTCTTCCCTTGTGTATGTAAACCATTATAACTCAGTCTTCACTTGTGTATGTAAACCATTATAACTCAGTCTTCCCTTGTGTTATGTAAACCATTATAACTCAGTCTCCCTTGTGTATGTAAACCATTATAACTCAGTCTTCCCTTGTGTATGTAAACCATTATAACTCAGTCCTTCCCTTGTGTATGTAAACCATTATAACTCAGTCTTCCCTTGTGTATGTAAACCATTATAACTCAGTCTTCCCTTGTGTATGTAAACATTATAACTCAGTCTTCACTTGTGTATGTAAACCATATAACTCAGTCTATCCCTTGTGTATGTAAACATTATAACTCAGTCTTCCACTTGTGTATGTAAACCATTATAACTCAGTTCTTCCCTTGTGTATGTAAACCATTATAACTCCGTCTTCACTTGTGTATTGTAAACCATTATAAATCAGTCTTCCCTTGTGTATGTAAACCATTATAACTCAGTCTTCCTTGTGTATGTAAACCATTATAACTCAGTCTTCCCTTGTGTATGTAAACCATTATAACTCAGTCTTCCCTTGTGTATGTAAACCATTATAACTCAGTCTTCACTTGTGTATGTAAACCATTATAACTCAGTCTCCCTTGTGTAAGGTAAACCATTATAACTCAGTCTTCCCTTGTGTATGTAAACCATTATAACTCAGTCTTCCCTTGTGTATGTAACCATTATAACTCAGCTTCCTTTATTACTCATCTCCTGTGCTATGTAAACCATTATAACCTCAGTCTTCCCTTGTGTATGTAAACCATTATAACTCAGTCTCTCCTTGTGTATGTAAACCATTATAACTCAGTCTTCCCTTGTGTATGTAAACCATTATAAACTCAGTCTTCCCTTGTGTATGTAAACCATTATAACTCAGTCTTCACTTGTGTATGTAAACCATTATAACTCAGTCTTCCCTTGTGTATGTAAAACCATTATAACTCAGTCTTCCTTGTGTATGTAAACCATTATAACTCAGTCTTCACTTGTGTATGTAAACCATT
The DNA here is from genome assembly GCA_011833715.1 of Carcinoscorpius rotundicauda. Taxonomy (NCBI): domain Eukaryota; kingdom Metazoa; phylum Arthropoda; class Merostomata; order Xiphosura; family Limulidae; genus Carcinoscorpius; species Carcinoscorpius rotundicauda. Next base: position 69,077,340 of record CM022400.1, read on the forward strand.
ATAACTCAGGCTTCACCTTGTGTATGTAAACCATTATAACTCAGTCTTCCCTTGTGTATGTAAACCATTATAACTCAGTCTTCACTTGTGTATGTAAACCTTATAACTCAGTCTTCCCTTGTGTATGTAAAACCATTATAACTCAGTCTTCCCTTGTGTATGTAAACCATTATAACCTCAGTCTTCCCTTGTGTATGTAAACCCTTATAACTCAGTCTTCCCTTGTGTATGTAAACCATTATAACTCAGTCTTCCTTGTGTATGTAAACCATTATACTCAGTCTTCCTTGTATGTAAACCATTATAACTCAGTCTTCCCTTGTGTATGTAAACCATTATAACTCAGTCTTCACTTGTGTATGTAAACCATTATAACTCAGTCTTCCCTTGTGTATGTAAAACCATTATAACTCAGTCTTCACCTTGTGTATGTAAACCATTATAACTCAGTCTTCCCTTGTGTATGTAACCATATAACTCAGTCTTCCCTTGTGTATGTAAACCATTATAACTCAGTCTTCACTTGTGTATGTAAACCATTATAACTCAGTCTTCCCTTGTGTATGTAAACCATTATAACTCAGTCTTCCCTTGTGTATGTAAACCATTATAACTCAGTCTTCACTTGTGTATGTAAACCATTATACTCAGTCTTCCCTTGTGTATGTAAACCATTATAACTCAGTCTTCACTTGTGTATGTAAACCATTATAACTCAGTCTTCCCTTGTGTATGTAAACCATTATAACTCAGTCTTCCTTGTGTATGTAAACCATTATAACTCAGTCTTCACTTGTGTATGTAAACCATTATAACTCAGTCTTCCCTTGTGTATGTAAACCATTATAACTCAGTCTTCACTTGTGTATGTAAACCATTATAACTCAGTCTTCCTTGTGTATGTAAACCATTATAACTCAGTCTTCCCTTGTGTATGTAAACCATTATAACTCAGTCTTCCCTTGTGTATGTAAACCATTATAACTCAGTCTTCCCTGTGTATGTAAACCATTATAACTCAGTCTTCCTTGTGTATGTAAACCATTATAACTCAGTCTTCCCTTGTGTATGTAAACCATTATAACTCAGTCTTCCCTTGTGTATGTAAACCATTAAACTCAGTCTTCCCTTGTGTATGTAAACATATAACTCAGTCTTCCCTTGTGTATGTAAACCATTATAACTCAGTCTCCCTTGTGTATGTAAACCATTATAACTCAGTCTTCCCTTGTGTATGTAAACCATTATAACTCAGTCTTCACTTGTGTATGTAAACCATTATAAACTACCAGTCTTCCCTTGTGTATGTAAACCATTATAACTCAGTCTTCCCGTGTGTATGTAAACCATTATACTCAGTCTTTCCCTGTGTATGTAAACCATTAGAACTCAGTCTTCCCTTGTGTATGTAAACCCTATTATAACTCAGTACTCATCTTCCCTGTGTAGTAAACCATTATAACTCAGGTCTTCCCTTGTGTATGTAAACCATTATAACGCGATCTTCCTTGTGTATGTAAACCATTATAACTCAGCTCGTCTTCCCTTGTGTATGTAAACCATAGAACTCAGTCCTCTTCCCTTGTGTATGTAACCATTATACCTCAGTCTCTTCCCTTGTGTATGGAAACCATTATAACTCGCTCTTCACTTGTGTATGTAAACCATTTAACTCAGTCTTCACTGTGTATGTAAACCATTATAACTCAGTCTTCCCTTGTGTATGTAAACCATTATAACTCAGTCTTCTTGTGTATGTAAACCATTATAACTCAGTCTTCCCTTGTGTATGTAAACCATTATACTCAGTCTTCCCTTGTGTATGTAAACCATTATAACTCAGTCTTCCTTGTGTATGTAACCATTATAACTCAGTCTTCCCTTGTGTATGTAAACCATTATAACTCAGTCTTCCCTTGTGTATGTAAACCATTATAACTCAGTCTTCCCTTGTGTATGTAAACCATTATAACTCAGTCTTCCCTTGTGTATGTAACCATTATAACTCAGTCTTCTTGTGTATGTAAACCATATAACTCAGTCTTCCCTTTGTATGTAAACCATTATAACTCAGTCTTCCCTTGTGTATGTAAACCATTATAACTCAGTCTTCCTTGTGTATGTAAACCATTATAACTCAGTCTTCACTTGTGTATGTAAACCATTATAACTCAGTCTTCCCTTGTGTATGTAAACCATTATAACTCAGTCTTCCCTTGTGTATGTAAACCATTATAACTCAGTCTTCACTTGTGTATGTAAACCATTATAACTCAGTCTTCCCTTGTGTATGTAAACCATTATAACTCAGTCTTCCTTGTGTATGTAAACCATTATAACTCAGTCTTCCTTGTGTATGTAAACCATTATAACTCAGTCTTCCCTGTGTATGTAAACCATTATAACTCAGTCTTCCCTTGTGTATGTAAACCATTATAACTCAGTCTTCCCTTGTGTATGTAAACCATTATAACTCAGTCTTCCCTTGTGTATGTAAACCATTATAACTCAGTCTTCCCTTGTGTATGTAAACCATTATAACTCAGTCTTCCCTTGTGTATGTAAACCATTATAACTCAGTCTTCCCTTGTGTATGTAAACCATTATAACTCAGTCTTCACTTGTGTATGTAAACCATTATAACTCAGTCTTCCCTTGTGTATGTAAACCATTATAACTCAGTCTTCCCTTGTGTATGTAAACCATTATAACTCAGTCTTCCTTGTGTATGTAAACCATTATAACTCAGTCCCTTGTGTATGTAAACCATTATAATCAGTCCCTTGTGTATGTAAACCATTATAACTCAGTCTTCCCTTGTGTATGTAAACCATTATAACTCAGTCTTCCCTTGTGTATGTAAACCATTATAACTCAGTCTTCCTTGTGTATGTAAACCATTATAACTCAGTCTTCCCTTGTGTATGTAAACCATTATAACTCAGTCTTCCCTTGTGTATGTAAACCATTATAACTCAGTCTTCACTTGTGTATGTAAACCATTATAACTCAGTCTTCCTTGTGTATGTAAACCATTATAACTCAGTCTTCCCTTGTGTATGTAAACCATTATAACTCAGTCTTCACTTGTGTATGTAAACCATTATAACTCAGTCTTCCCTTGTGTATGTAAACCATTATAACTCAGTTCCTTGTGTATGTAAACCATTATAACTCAGTCTTCACTTGTGTATGTAAACCATTATAACTCAGTCTTCCCTTGTGTATGTAAACCATTATAACTCAGTCTTCCTTGTGTATGTAAACCATTATAACTCAGTCTTCCCTTGTGTAGTAAACCATTATAACTCGTCTTCCCTTGTGTATGTAAACCATTATAACTCAGTCTTCATTGTGTATGTAAACCATTATAACTCAGTCTTCCCTTGTGTATGTAAACCATTATAACTCAGTCTCTTCCCTTGTGTATGTAAACCATTATAACTCAGTCTTCCCTTGTGTATGTAAACCATTATAACTCAGTCTTCCTTGTGTTGTAAACCATTATAACTCAGTCTTCACTTGTGTATGTAAACCATTATAACTCTTCCCTTGTGTATGTAAACCATTATAACTCAGTCTTCACTTGTGTATGTAAACCATTATAACTCAGTCTTCCCTTGTGTATGTAAACCATTATAACTCAGTCTTCACTTGTGTATGTAAACCATTATAACTCAGTCTTCACTTGTGTATGTAAACCATTATAACTCAGTCTTCCCTTGTGTATGTAAACCATTATAACTCAGTCTTCACTTGTGTATGTAAACCATTATAACTCAGTCTTCCCTTGTGTATGTAAACCATTATAACTCAGTCTTCCTTGTGTATGTAAACCATTATAACTCAGTCTTCACTTGTGTATGTAAACCATTATAACTCAGTCTTCCCTTGTGTATGTAAACCATTATAACTCAGTCTTCACTTGTGTATGTAAACCATTATAACTCAGTCTTCCCTTGTGTATGTAAACCATTATAACTCAGTCTTCCCTTGTGTATGTAAACCATTATAACTCAGTCTTCCCTTGTGTATGTAAACCATTATAACTCAGTCTTCCCTTGTGTATGTAAACCATTATAACTCAGTCTTCCCTTGTGTATGTAAACCATTATAACTCAGTCTTCCTTGTGTATGTAAACCATTATAACTCAGTCTTCCCTTGTGTATGTAAACCATTATAACTCAGTCTTCCCTTGTGTATGTAAACCATTATAACTCAGTCTTCCCTTGTGTATGTAAACCATTATAACTCAGTTTCCATTGTGTATGTAAACCATTATAACTCAGTCTTCCCTTGTGTATGTAAACCATTATAACTCAGTCTTCCCTTGTGTATGTAAACCATTATAACTCAGTTCCCTTGTGTATGTAAACCATTATAACTCAGTCTTCCCTTGTGTATGTAAACCATTTAACTCAGTCTTCCTTGTGTATGTAAACCATTATAACTCAGTCTTCCCTTGTGTATGTAAACCATTATAACTCAGTCTTCCTTGTGTATGTAAACCATTATAACTCAGTCTTCCCTTGTATGTAAACCATTATAACTGAATCGTCACTGGTATGTAAACCATTATAACTCAGTCTCTTCCCTTGTGTATGTAAACCATTATAACTCAGTCTCTTCCCTTGTGTATGTAAACCATTATAACTCAGTCTTCCTTGTGTATGTAAACCATTATAACTCAGTCTTCACTTGTGTATGTAAACCATTATAACTCAGTCTTCACTTGTGTATGAAACCATTATAACTCAGTCTTCCCTTGTGTATGTAAACCATTATAACTCAGTCTTCCCATGTGTATGTAAACCATTATAACTCAGTCTTCATGTGTATGTAAACCATTATAACTCAGTCTTCACTTGTGTATGTAAACCATTATAACTCAGTCTTCCTTGTGTATGTAAACCATTAAACTCAGTCTTCCCTTGTGTATGTAAACCATTATAACTCAGTCTTCCTTGTGTATGTAAACCATTATAACTCAGTCTTGTGTATGTAAACCATTATAACTCAGTCTTCCCTTGTGTATGTAAACCATTATAACTCAGTCTTCCCTGTGTATGTAAACATTATAACTCAGTCTTCCCTTGTGTATGAAACCTTATAACTCAGTCTTCCCTTGTGTATGTAAACCATTATAACTCAGTCTTCCTTGTGTATGTAAACCATTATAACTCAGTCTTCTTGTGTATGTAAACCATTATAACTCAGTTTCCCTTGTGTATGTAAACCATTAAACTCAGTTCCCTGTGTATGTAAACATTATAACTCAGTCTTCACTTGTGTATGTAAACCATTAACTCAGTCTTCACTTGTATGTAAACCATTATAACTCAGTCTTCCCTTGTGTATGTAAACCATATAACTCAGTCTTCCCTGTGTGTATGTAAACCATTATAACTCAGTCTTCACTTGTGATGTAAACCATTAACTCAGTCTTCCCTTGTGTATGTAAACCATTATAACTCAGTCTTCCCTTGTGTATGTAAACCATTATAACTCAGTCTTCCCTTGTGTATGTAAACCATTATAATCAGTCTTCCCTTGTGTATGTAAACCATTATAACTCAGTCTTCCCTTGTGTATGTAAACCATTATAACTCAGTCTTCCCTTGTGTATGTAAACCATTATAACTCAGTCTTCCCTTGTGTATGTAAACCATTATAACTCAGTTTCCCTTGTGTATGTAAACCATTATAACTCAGTCTTCCCTTGTGTATGTAAACCATTATAACTCAGTCTTCCCTTGTGTATGTAAACCATTATAACTCAGTCTTCACTTGTGTATGTAAACCATTATAACTCAGTCTTCCCTTGTGTATGTAAACCATTATAACTCAGTCTTCCCTTGTGTATGTAAACCATTATAACTCAGTCTTCACTTGTGTATGTAAACCATTATAACTCAGTCTTCCTTGTGTATGTAAACCATTATAACTCAGTCTTCCCTTGTGTATGTAAACCATTATAACTCAGTCTTCACTTGTGTATGTAAACCATTATAAACTCAGTCTTCCCTTGTGTATGTAAACCATTATAACTCAGTCTTCCCTTGTGTATGTAAACCATTATAACTCAGTCTTCCCTTGTGTATGTAAACCATTATAACTCAGTCTTCCCTTGTGTATGTAAACCATTATAACTCAGTCTTCACTTGTGTATGTAAACCATTATAACTCAGTCTCTTCCCTTGTGTATGTAAACCATTATAACTCAGTCTTACCTTGTGTATGTAAACCATTATAACTCAGTCTTCCATTGTGTATGTAAATCATTATAAGTGAATCGTCACTTGTGTATGTAAACCATTATAACTCAGTCTCTTCCCTTGTGTATGTAAACCATTATAACTCAGTCTTCCCTTGTGTATGTAACCAATATAACTCAGTCTTCCCTTGTGTATGTAAACCATTATAACTCAGTCTTCACTTGTGTATGTAAACCATTATAACTCAGTCTTCACTTGTGTATGTAAACCATTATAACTCAGTCTTCCCTTGTGTATGTAAACCATTATAACTCAGTCTTCCCTTGTGTATGTAAACCATTATAACTCAGTCTTCACTTGTGTATGTAAACCATTATAACTCAGTCTTCACTTGTGTATGTAAACCATTATAACTCAGTCTTCCCTTGTGTATGTAAACCATTATAACTCAGTCTAGTAACCATTATAACTCAGTCTTCCCTTGTGTATGTAAACCATTATAAACTCAGTCTTCCCTTGTGTATGTAAACCATTATAACTCAGTCTTTTTTTTCCCTTGTGTATGTAAACCATTATAACTCAGTCTTCACTTGTGTATGTAAACCATTATAACTCAGTCTTCCCTTGTGTATGTAAACCATTATAACTCAGTCTTCCCTTGTGTATGTAAACCATTATAACTCAGTCTTCACTTGTGTATGTAAACCATTATAGCTCAATCTTCCCTTGTGTATGTAAACCATTATAACTCAGTACTTCCCTTTGTTGTATGTAAACCATTATAACTCAAGGCTTCCCTTGTGTATGTAAACATTATAACTCAGTCTTCCCTTGTGTATGTAAACCATTATAACTCAGTCTTCCCTTGTGTATGTAAACCATTATAACTCAGTCTTCACTTGTGTATGTAAACCATTATAACTCAGTCTTCACTTGTGTATGTAAACCATTATAACTCAGTCTTCCTTGTGTATGTAAACCATTATAACTCAGTCTTCCCTTGTGTATGTAAACCATTATAACTCAGTCTTCCCTTGTGTATGTAAACCATTATAACTCAGTCTTCCCTTGTGTATGTAAACCATTATAACTCAGTCTTCACTTGTGTATGTAAACCATTATAACTCAGTCTTCCCTTGTGTATGTAAACCATTATAACTCAGTCTTCCCTTGTGTATGTAAACCATTATAACTCAGTCTTCACTTGTGTATGTAAACCATTATAATCAGTCTTCCCTTGTGTATGTAAACCATTATAACTCAGTCTTCCCTTGTGTATGTAAACCATTATAACTCAGTCTTCACTTGTGTATGTAAACCATTATAACTCAGTCTTCCCTTGTGTATGTAAACCATTATAACTCAGTCTTCCCTTGTGTATGTAAACCATTATAACTCAGTCTTCCCTTGTGTATGTAAACCATTATAACTCAGTATTCCCTTTGTATGTAAACCATTATAACTCAGTCTTCACTTGTGTATGTAAACCCATTATAAACTCAGTCTTCCCTTGTGTATGTAAACCATTATAACTCAGTCTTCCCTTGTGTATGTAAACCATTATAACTCAGTCCTTCACTTGTGTATGTAAACCATTATAACTCAGTCTTCCCTTGTGTATGTAAACCATTATAACTCAGTCTTCACTTGTGTATGTAAACCATTATAACTCAGTCTTCACTTGTGTATGTAAACCATTATAACTCAGTCTTCCCTTGTGTATGTAAACCATTATAACTCAGTCTTCACTTGTGTATGTAAACCATTATAACTCAGTCTTCACTTGTGTATGTAAACCATTATAACTCAGTCTTCACTTGTGTATGTAAACCATTATAACTCAGTCTTCACTTGTGTATGTAAACCATTATAACTCAGTCTTCACTTGTGTATGTAAACCATTATAACTCAGTCTTCACTTGTGTATGTAAACCATCGTTTTGTATGCTTATGATAAGATTCAGAAATTTATTTTACACGTTTTAAACCATGTACTAAAGATCCACTAATGAATTTTAAACCATGTACTAAAGATCCACTAAAGGATTTTAAACCATGTACTAAAGATCCACTAAAGGATTTTAAATTATGTACTAAAGATCCACTAATGAATTTTAAACCATGTACTAAAGATCCACTAAAGGATTTTAAACCATGTACTAAAGATCCACTAAAGGATTTTAAATTATGTACTAAAGATCGACTAAAGAATTTTAAATTATGTACTAAAGATCCACAAAAGGATTTTAAACCATGTACTAAAGATCCACTGAAGGATTTTAAATTATGTTCAAAAGATCCACTAAAGGATTTTGACTCCATTTTTATTCTTATACCAACGTTTCAGTATTTAATTTTTAACACTAATTTTTGAAGTTTGTTCTAAAGCTCTAATAAGTAATTTTACAATATTTTAAAGATTATAAGCACCAAATATCGGGTAATTATTTTTGCAACAATTCTAACTGTTCTAAATATCTCACAACTTTCTTTGTAGTTCCAACAATTACGTTTCTACACCACTTTCCGTGTTTGTTACTAAAGGTCGAGTAATCAGTTTTATACTAACGTTTACTTTTTTACCCACCAGAATTATCCATGACAGTGGATTCACACAAGAAGATTTTCGCCAGTACAAACCTGTTGTGTACAGTAACACTGTGCAGTCTCTGGTAGCCATCCTTCGTGCTATGCCTAACTTGGGAATCGGTTTCAGTAACAACGAGAGAGAGGTGTGTTCTGAAAATTTGTTTGATATTAATATCAACCGACAATTCCTAAGGAGAACAATAGATATACACATATTTAAGTTCCACCACGTCCAGCCATTGATACTTTCCCAACAACGAAAAACTGAATTACTCAATATTCTTATATCTAATCCCAATTAGATGTTTAAATTATTATGTTTAAAGTTTATAAGAGTTTTAAATCTCACTGAAGATTAACATGATTAGATTTATTATAATGTATAGATCTACCACACACCGAAGATAAACATTATTACATTTATTATAATGTATAGTTCTACCACTCACTGAAGATTAACATTATCAGATTTATTACAATGTATAGTTCTACCACTCACTGAAGATTAACATTATTAGATTTATTATAATGTATATTTCTACCACTCACTGAAGATTAACATGATTAGATTTATTATAATGTATTGTTCTGCTACTCACTAAAAATTAACATGATTTATTATAATGTATAGTTCTACCACTCACTGAAGATTAACATTATTAGATTTATTATAGTGTATAGTTCAACCACTCACTGAAGATTAACATTATTAGATTTATTACAATGTATATTTCCAACATTCACTGAAGATTAACAAGATTACATTTATTATAATGTATAGATCTACCACACACCGAAGATAAACATTATTAAATTTATTATAATGTATATTTCTACCACTCACTGAAGATTAACATGATTAGATTTATTATAATGTATTGTTCTGCTACTCACTAAAAATTAACATGATTTAATATAATGTATAGTTCTACCACTCACTGAAGATTAACATTATTAGATTTATTGTAATATATAGTTCTACTACTCACTGAAGATTAACATTATTAGATTTATTATACTGTATATTTCTACCACTCGATGAAGTATAACATCATTAGATTTATTATAATGTATAGTTCCACTACTCACTGAAGATTGACATTATTAGATTTATTATAATGTATTGTTCTGCTACTCACTAAAAATTAACATGATTTAATATAATGTATAGTTCTACCACTCACTGAAGATTAACATTATTAGATTTATTGTAATATATAGTTCTACTACTCACTGAAGATTAACATTATTAGATTTATTATAATGTATATTTCTACCACTCGATGAAGTATAACATCATTAGATTTATTATAATGTATATTTCTACCACTCGATGAAGTATAACATCATTAGATTTATTATACTGTATAGTTCTACTACTCACTGAAGATTAACATTATTAGATTTATTGTAATATATAGTTCTACCACTCACTGAAGATTAACATTATTAGATTTATTGTAATATATAGTTCTACTACTCACTGAAGATTAACATTAATAGATTTATTATAATGTATATTTCTATCACTCAATGAAGTATAACATCATTAGATTTATTATAATGTATATTTCTACCACTCGATGAAGTATAACATCATTAGATTTATTATAATGTATTGTTCTACTACTCACTGAAGATTAACATGATTAGATTTATTATAATGTTTAGTTCCACAACCCACTGAAAGTTAACATGATTAGATTTATTATAATGTATTGTTATACTACTCACGAAAGATTAACATTATTAGATTTATTATAATGTATTGTTCTACTACTCACGAAAGATTAACATGATTAGATTTATTATAATGTATTGTTCTACTACTCACGAAAGATTAACATTATTAGATTTATTATAATGTATATTTCTACCACTCGATGAAGTATAACATCATTAGATTTATTATAATGTATTGTTCTACTACTCACTGAAGATTAACATGATTAGATTTATTATAATGTTTAGTTCCACAACCCACTGAAAGTTAACATGATTAGATTTATTATAATGTATTGTTATACTACTCACGAAAGATTAACATGATTAGATTTATTATAATGTATTGTTCTACTACTCACGAAAGATTAACATTATTAGATTTATTATAATGTATTGTTCTACTACTCACGAAAGATTAACATGATTAGATTTATTATAATGTATTGTTCTACTACTCACGAAAGATTAACATTATTAGATTTATTATAATGTATTGTTCTACTACTCACGAAAGATTAACATGATTAGATTTATTATAATTTATATACGACTCACTGAAGACACAATAAATCCTTTATGTTTTGTCCAAATTACCATTTAATATCGCTTCACGTAAGTTGCGATAGTTTCTAAGAAAATCTTATCCCAATGTTTCACTGACTCTATCAATATTTTATCATGTTTTTATTTATACTATTATTATTTCGTATTGGAAACCGTGTGTTTATTTCGCAAATTGATTAGAAGTAAATTTCTTTTTCGTTACATTTTGATTTTTTTTTACTCTATTTTTTTTTCTTCTGGTGTTCTCTTTGACGTCAGCACGAAGACTCGCGTGCTGTGTGCGCAAGCCCACCAGAAAGAATAATCGATTATTTCATTTAGTCGAGCTCGGCCAGTTTAACGAAAAGAAGAACAGGCAACAAAAGTATTTCAGAAACATTCAAATCAAGTGTTCGACACGTGAAGACGGATAAAGTTATTTAAAAGTTCCATATGTACACACATATATATAAACTGAAATAGTAGTGATTATACAATTATTGGTTAGGTTAATTTAGTTTGAATTTTGCGCAAAGCTGCACGAGGGCTACATGCCCTAGTCGTCCCTAATTTTGCATTGTTAGACTAGAGGGAAGGCAGCTAGTCATCACTACACTCCACCGCCAACTTTTGGGCTACACTTTTACCAACGAATGGTGGGATTGACCGTCACAAATTTAACGCCTTCACAACTGAAAGGACGAGCATGTTTGGTGCGACGAGGATTCGAACCCGCGACCTTCAGATTACAAGTCGAACGCCTTTTCCCGCCGGGCCTTAAATGATTGATTATTTACGCTATGAAATAAGAAGGTACAAGTTATGTTAATTAGCTCGTCTTTTGATGAGTAGTTAACGTTGTTTGAACTGTAAGACTATTTACATAATTTGCAACAACCCATACATCGTAACAGCATCTAATACATAAACAGAACCAATCGAACTGGTCTATTACGTAAACCGACAGACCGGAAATACAGCGCCAACTAGCCGAGGTTGTGGGAGGTGTTTCTTAAAAAAATAATATACGCTTTCGTACAGAACACAAAATACGTTAAGATCGTATCGAACGTTAATAAATAAGCAAAAATCGTGGTTAACACTGACTGTTACTCCAATATCGTAATTAATTCTAAAAAATATTTCAAAATAATAAAGGACGTTGAAAAATACGTCACTGTCACAAAATACCCTTCGTGAACTCTTCTAACTGTATCGCGTATTCAGTAAGCGAAATGTAGAACACTGTTCAGGTATTGTAATGTATAACAGTTCCATTAGCCTCGTTCCCAGTCCACTGTTTTACTTGGGCTCTACCTGACCTCGTGACTTCATGTCAAGTCTGTTAACCTGAGTGTTCGTGTTTCTCCATTCGTTACCAGAATCTTCTCTCCACATTTTGGAGACGATAGTAACCCCAAAGTTGCCGCTGAGTGCTGTCGACTAGTTTCTTTACCTCAAGTCTTTCAGTTCAAAATTAATGGCATCTGTTTACCAAGAACTCTCGTGCAGCTTTGCGCGAAAATTCTAAAAAAAATCAAACAAACATCCATTAACAGTGTAGAAAGTTAAAATTCAAACAGCATATGAAAACAGACAAAAAAAAAACGCGTTCACTTTCTAATTGAAAAGTTTGCAATTTTTGACGAGATCCACAGTTGGAATAATGCAACATGGAACGTTAAGAATTGTAAACATAATCCTTTAAAACTGCATCATGCTTGACGGGTTGTTCAGGGGTGAATACAGGATTTTTTGGTGGGGGGTCGACTAAGTAACAGTGACTTAAATCCGACCACAAGTAAACTTTTCCTTATTACTGAAACGTAAATTTCATGTAGTTAAATTTAGAAACAATGAAAAGAAACATATTTGACTATAAACTCTCATTTATTGATTTTATTTTAAAATATCAAGTTACAAGTAATCATACAGCACAATACTGAATCACACATGGTGCACGTGATTATGAACTTTCATATATTCCTAAATAACATGTTACAAGTAATCATACAGCACTATACTGAATCACACAACATGGTGCACGTGATTGTGAACTTTCATATATTCCTAAATAACACGTTACAAGTAACCATGCAGCACTATACTGAATCACACAACATGGTGCACGTGATTATGAACTTTCATATATTCCTAAATAACACGTTACAAGTAACTATGCAGCACTATACTGAATCACACAACATGGTGCACGTGACTGTGAACTTTCATATATTCCTAAATAACACGTTACAAGTAACCATGCAGCACTATACTGAATCACACAACATGGTGCACGTGATTGTGAACTTTCATATATTCCTAAATAACACGTTACAAGTAAACATGCAGCACTATACTGAATCACACAACATGGTGCACGTGATTATGAACTTTCATATATTCCTAAATAACACGTTACAAGTAACCATGCAGCACTATACTGAATCACACAACATGGTGCACGTGATTATGAACTTTCATATATTCCTAAATAACACGTTACAAGTAAACATACAGCACTATAGTGAATCACACAACATCGTGCACGTGATTATGAACTTTCATATATTCCTAAATAACACATTACAAGTAACCATGCAGCACTATACTGAATCACACAACATGGTGCACGTGATTGTGAACTTTCATATATTCCTAAATAACACGTTACAAGTAAACATGCAGCACTTTACTGAATCACACAACATGGTGCACGTGATTGTGAACTTTCATATATTCCTAAATAACACGTTACAAGTAAACATGCAGCACTATACTGAATCACACAACATGGTGCACGTGATTGTGAACTTTCATATATTCCTAAATAACACGTTACAAGTAAACATGCAGCATTTAGGCCAATAGCAGTGTATCGAATCACGTACACAACATATTAACATAAGCTCTTTAACACCACAGTATATATGACCATGTACTGTCATTTATATCAAAACATTTCTGAAAGGAAGTGACGGCCCAGTGGGTTGATCTAGCCAATACTACAAAGTCACTAGGTCAGAGGTTAATTTAGTAATGGTCAGACAGTAGCTCTTTGTTCCTGGAGAAATCCCACTCAGTGGTCTACGTAATCAAAAATATTCCAATTGGGATTATCAGTACTTTATATTTCTGATTTCCCATTAACCTACACAATTTTGGTATGGCCAGTGGGGGGATATATCCCCCCTCTGTATCCATCCCTGGGGTTGTTTGCATTTTGAGTTACCTCTGAAAATATCTCTAGTACAAAACGAGTTCATTGAAAAATATTCTATTTCAAACTGTGAAATATCCGATTTTACCATATCAATGAAACATAATTATCTATCAATAAAGATCTTTATCGATTGTTATTGTCCATTCGTTCTAGCCCTTGTCACCTTTCAGCCTTTTGGTATTTCTCTTCTTAGTCATAAATATACAATTTCAAAATCAGAAGATAAACTACAAAAAGGTGAAATGAAACGGTGATATTTTCACGAGTGTGTAAGCGAAGTGTTAATTCTTGAAAATTTCGCTTTTGATCTACGGGCATTTCGTAAGGGTGTAAATGTTAGGCTAATATAATGTATAATGACAAACCAATGACTAGTTTTAAACAGATAACTCCAGTTGCCGCACGCAATGTTGTATATAATATACTAAAACAGAAGTTATAATTAAGTGATTTTCAGGACTAAACGACTGTCTGACTAAATCTGACCTCGATACACGTAGTACCCAATCGTACAGCTTGATATAAACCAAAGCTAGGCCTGCATGGTGGTATCTTCAAAACATGATTTGAATCGAGTAGCGTGATTGGTTCCAAAACATCTGCCAAACAGTGTTCTAACTATGTGTTTTGAAACTGCGCATCAACCTATCAAAATACACAGAGAGTAATAAACTACATGTTAATACACGCCCCCCCCCCAAAAAAAACACAACACAAACAAACCTTTAATTGCATGACTTGTTCACATAACAGTCTATTCAGTTGTGTGCAGTGTTCTATAAATTCATGAAAGTTTTCATACCCTAACTTTAACATAACAATTTCCCAAAACAAACCCTTAAAAACCTTCTGTCTAACAGCAATATTTCAACGAAAATGTTCTTTGGTTTCATAAAATGTAACTCAAACCTGTTAATAACACAACAGAACGAAAGTGGGTTAAGCCACTTCGTGTCTAACTTAAGTATCTTTGTGTTTATTTCTACTCAAAAAATTACAGATAAAAAGATTATCCACTATATTTGACTGGCTTTTTCTTTATATACTTTACAGTCCAGTAAAATTATTAACATTTTATTTTAAGGTCCAACAGGGAAACTGGGTGTTTTTTTTGTATTTAAACAGCATAAACAGTAGGGTTTTTTAGGGTTTAACAATAAAGACAACGAGTTTTTAGTCCGAATAATTTAAAGTGTTTTTAATCCAATCTCTATATAAGATCGATTCCGGCCGCACCAAACATGCTCGCCCTTTCAGTCGTGGGATCTTTATAATGTACGGTCAATCCCACTATTCGTTGGTGAAAGAGTTGGCGGTGGGTGGTGATGACTAGCTGCCTTCCCTCTAGTCTTACACTGCTAAATTAGGGACGGCTAGCACAGATAGCCCTCGAGTAGCTTTATGGGGAAATTAATATATATATATATAAGATCGAATTTATTAGGCCAACAAGACAGGCACGTTTTCATGGCTACTTTATAAAGATTCAAGGTCACTTCGTCACAACTTCAAACACATTCACGTCTGTTACGTATCAACTTTAAACACATTCACGTCTGTTACGTATCAACTTCAAACACGTTCACGATTACTTCATGACTACTTTAAACAGATTCACGATTAATGACGTGATTTGAAAAGAATATTTTAAAAGATCATTATTAAATGCGATACCGCTTTACCAACACTAACTTTTGTTGTTGTTTTTAATACTTTTGTTTTATTTTAGGCTGATGCCAAGGTCGTGTTCGACGTCGTGTCTCGAATGGAAGATACTGAGCCGTTTTCTGAGGAATTACTTTCTGCAATGAAACGACTGTGGATGGATACAGGAGTTCAGGAGTGCTTCGGTCGATCCAATGAATATCAGCTTAATGACAGTGCGAAATAGTGAGTATATACGTGCGCGCGTGTATTTGTGTGTGTGTACATTTGTACTGTTGAAAAATTGTTTCTTTACCTTGGTTGTTTGTTATTACGCACGAGTCTGCAAAGTGAGCCACCTATTCTGCGACCCCATGGGTATCGTAACCAGAGGTTTTAAAGATACTAGTGACTGTAGATAGTTGTTTTGAATTAAGCACAAAGCTACACAATGGGCTATCTGTGCTCTGCCCACCACGGGTATCGAAACCCGGATTTTAGCGTGTAAGTCCGCAGACATACCGCTGAGCCACTGGGGGGCAACTATAGATAGAGTTTGTTATAGGAATACAACATTGAGGTTCAAAACCTAAATTAATTTTTACTTTGTTATGAATGTGATACCTTCCGTGCAACGCTGGATGGTTTTCAGCTAAAGTGATTTTTTTTCCAACAGCTATTCATTTGATCAAAATAAATTGCGCAAACAGCAGGGTTTAGACGTGACCCAGTGCTTAACGTACCCGAGTTGTGAATTGGTGTGTTCATGGTTCGAGACCCGTTACTGCAAAACTTGCACAGCGCGTTTGGAGTGTGGGTATAAGGGCGATAGTCAGACTTCGTCAGACAAGAGAAGCCCAACAGTTAGCTGTAAGAGCTAATGACCATCCACCAACCCTCTTCAACATTAGTTGATTAATTAGAAACAGTTATGTCCAGTAATTCCTCGTGTAGTTGACAAAATATACACGTATAGACACTGTATTTACTTTGCTTTTTTTTCATTTTATAAATTTTTACTAGATGCCACTAGTAGCAGAAATTAAATTAATGTCGTTGGAATGTTTTTAAACAAAATGAGCAAGCATGCCAATAAATCTGTTAAATACTATCAAATGTATAGTTTCTAAACATCTCACCAGATGTCGCTTAATGTAGACAAATTAGCGTCCTTGAAAAAATTCTACCAAAGAAACTAAGCAAGTTCTCCAATAGTGCCCATTTTATAGTTACTAAAATTCCCTCTAGGGTGCAGGTCGCTTCATTGTTACTGCGATATCTCAGAAGACAACTCTCACAAAACTACGGAATATGTCACTTAGTTTGGACTGATCCTTCCAAGTGACCGCCATGTTGACGATTAAGAACAAAACAAAAGACATTCGAATGTAATTATTTGCTGACTGATAAACTGTAGCATACTCGCAAGTAGGAAATTATAATGAAGACTGGTGAGGAAAGGTCTGTTAGGAAAACCTTTCCTTTAAGTTGTGTTGGCGGTTATAAAGATGAAAAATGTCCATGCACGAATATATCTATAATAAATACATAACTTGGGTTTTTTGAGTTAACAAAACCACCCAAGTTACGTATTTAGTGCCTGACACACCTTAATACACATATCTTAACCAAACTTGACACAAAACCTTGACAGTGAACACAACACACATGTACTTGAGTAAACACAACATACGTACTTGAGAGTTAACACAACATGGTTTTGTTCTTCAACAAACAAGAAACTAACGGAAGAGAGGTGTGTATTACCAAGTCACTTTACTATTGATTTACGTGTATTAAAATATCATGTTTTGAGGTGTTTACTGAAAGCGTGCTTCAGATAAACATCACGTGACTTCTTTCACAGACCGGTCATCAAGCAGACGCAAAACAAGAACGAAATTATCGTTCAAGGTACATAAAATCTGGTGGTATTTGATACCGCCATCTTAGATCCCGTATCAGTAATTAAACCATCGATTGTATTTTTCCTAAATAAAATAACATCCGTAAAAGTTGTTTGTTTTCAGGAACTACGTAACTACTGCCTAAGTAACTAGGTTCCATAACCTTCTGTTATCTAATACCATATGGGTCGACCACATTTCTTCTTAAAGACAGAGCGAGAAAACACTGTAGATGTTACCATGGGAACCCAAGATATTATAGTGAATTTGCCCAGCGCATGCGCGTTCGGCTCTTTCCGATTAAATATGTTACTTCGTCTTTTCACTTTCTTTATCGGCTGGATTCTGTAGTGTTAAAATGTGGAATCTATTGTTTTTCTTCATACGTGTCAGTTAAATTTGTTTTGAATTTCGCGCAAAGCTACACGAGGGCTATCTGCGCTAGCCGTCCCTAATGTAGCAGTGTAAGTCTAGAGGGAAAGCACCTAGTCATCACCACCCACCGCCAACTCTTGGACTACTTTTTAACCAACAAATAGTGGTACACGTTGGCGAAAGCTCTCCAACTTCTGGACCGTTTAACATTTCACAGAACCGTCTCTGTTCTCATAACTCTTTCAATATTTTTATTCGTTCACATTTGTTATCACTCAACAACCTCTCCGAAATTTATGTGGTGTTTATGTGGTTATGTTTTGTTTGTCTTCAATTTTGTGGTAGCGAGATACGAACCATGAATTACCAGATTTACAGGCCAGCTACACTACACTCTGCCCTTGTATTCTTTTATTCAGCAAAAACACGAAACAAAACGGTATTTTCGTATTGATTACACTATGTAACACAAATTTTGTTCCTGGATAGTTTGTGTTATTTCTTAATTACTTATGTTGTAAAAGTACACAAAATGACCATTATTCCCTTCAAACTTTGATTTTGTGACCTGGATAATGAAATTTAGAAATCAACTTATTTTATATGTAAAAACGGGCAAATTTGCACATTTTCATTTACATAAGGTCTAAATAAAACAACATATGAATCAAGATTTACATGTATTTATACTAAAGTTATACAAAAATGTTCAGAAGTGAGTAGTTTTTTCAGATTTGTGACTGTATTGTAAATCATTTTCACGTATCAGCCCCCCAGTATAGTCTCGCATCATGTTTTTGTTATACGCTCCCAGGTCACAAAAGTAAAGTTTGAAGAGAAAAATAGGTCTTTTTCATTTACTTTAAGCCTAAGCAATTGGGAAATAACAGTTTCTGTTCAGGAACAAGAAAAAGTAAAAACTTTGTTGTGTAGTGAATTACATGTAATCGAAATATTGTTTCTTTCACCATAACTGCATTTACCTCTCTATTATAATCTCGTTTCGAACCAGCCACCACAGGTTAATATCTGGAGGAAGAATCGCACGGATTCGAACCCGGGATCACCATCTCTAAAAATCAAAGCATTACCGCAGAACCCATGCATCGACACATAAATGGTCGCTCTTGGTGTTTGTTAATAACAAACAGACATATCACTGCGCCACTAAGGCGGAGGATACCAATATGCAAGCATTCAGCAGCGTTCATATCACAGAAAACAACTGATAGTTCTTACTAAAATTCGAAACGTATTAATTAATATATTCAAGTATATTCTACCTCACCTGCCTTAAACATGTAGCCCTCTTCTTTTATAACCATGGTAACAACATATATCGTTATATTCCCAACGTCACACAGCTACGGTCGTGCGAATCCGTAGCGTTCTTCCCCTAGCAACGATCGTATAACATGTAGTGTCGTATTCGCAATGTTCATACGCATTTACAGTGTTGTAATCCCTTTGTTTCCATAGTAACCTCTCGGTTGGACACTCGACTCTAAATCTGCCGAGTTCGAATCACATTACCAAGCGTACTCGCCCATTCGACCGTTAGGAGCGTTATAAAGTATCGTTCAATCCCACTATTTGTTGATAAGCGACATTTCGAGGTTGTTTCTTAACCATACATAAGACGCTGTTGTTGTTAGTATTTGACATGATCGATACGCAAGTTAAAATAACTATCATATATGATGTACCTCATAAGAATAACCATCGGATACGACCTTCCTTACAAGAATAACCATCAGGTGCAACGTTCCTTACAAGAATAACCATCGGATACGACCTTCCTTACAAGAATAACCATCAGATACGACCTTCCTTACAAGAATAACCATCAGGTGCGACGTTCCTCATAAGAACATCAGTTCTAGCTAGTTAACACACGGTATATCTGTACAAACAATCGCACATTATCATGGTTTGGATTCAGTTGTTTCTTGTCACGAGCTCTGTCTGTCGACCAATGAGGGTTTGCCACATTGTTGTCCATACAAGATAAAAGAAATCCTTCATTGTTTTGGCTGTCAGTACACCTGCTGCCCGTTTGGCCCTCCCAAATCTCGAGACCAAAATTTCGACCATATGAAACACCTTCCAATCAATACGTTGTGCCTCACCTCACAGCGTGAGCAGGTGTCTAAGGGTTGGTTGTAAGATACGTGGATCAAAGAAAATTGGTTCTCCTATCACGAGGTAATAGAGCCCCAGCATGGCCAAGCGCGTAAGGCGTGCGACTCGTAATCCGAGGGTCGCGGGTTCGCATCCCCGTCGCGCCGAACATGCTCGTCCTTTTAGCCGTGTGGGCATTATAACGTTCAGTCAATCCCACTATTCGTTGGTAAAAGAGTAGCCCAAGAGTCGGCGGTGGGTGATGAAGACTAGCTGCCTTCCCTCTGGTCTTACACTGCTAAATTAGGGACGGCTAGCACAGATAACCCTCGAGTAGCTTAGCGCGAAATTCAAAAAACAAACACGAGGTAACAGATCTGATGAATGGCACTGAATATGTTAAGGGAACATCCACTTCGTTTGATAACAGTTCTAGTTATTGTTCTTATTTTCAGTTGAGGTAAATTAAATTACAACTCTATAACTCAGATTATAGAAACTTTCTGGTTAAAACTAGTTAGCAGGAAAGAGGCATACCGTATTGTTAGACGAGGTTCAACCAACTGTGAAGAAGCCCATGCGTCAACTGAAATACCACTCACATGGTTCATTTTTCTCGTCGTCTTTCTCAACTTACTCTATTTGACTTCACTCATAGGTAATGCACTCGCTGCAACTAGTCTACTTAATTATGTTAATCTCTTCAAAACCGGTGTTAGAGAAACCTGAAAATAAACCGAGTCACATTTAGTCCTGTCAAAATTGTTTTGAATTTAATGGGATTGATCGCACGTGATAACGCCCCCACGGCTGATAAGGCGAGTATGTTTGGTGTGAAGGGGATTCAAACTCGCAACCCTCAGATTGCGAGTCGAGTGCCCTAGCCACCTGGCCATGACGGGGCCTATCAAATGTTGTTACTACTTTGTTAACGTAAACAAAAACAATTTATTCAACTCACAAATTTAACAAGCTGCGAGGTCCACATAAAACACGTCCCCCACCTTGCCATAAAAAAACACACATATAATATAGCATTAAACACTTTTCCCATGTTAGAGTACTCCGTGTAGAAACCGGCCAAAAATGTCAGAAAAAAAGTCCCCAATTTTCGTTGTAAAATAGGTCGAAAACTGCAGTATAGGTGTTATTTGTGATCAAACTATTTTCTGTGTTAACGTGTTATTATGGGTCACTAACTTGTCCGTAAACAGCTTTAAAATTTGTTATTAGAAAACCAATGGGATCCATATAATCGCGGTGAGTAATGGAAAATTCGAAGACCTCTCGCGGTAGGTAGAGGAACTACAACTATATACAAGTTTCAAAATAGCTAAGAAACGTGAATATATATTTTAAAAAAATTAATGACTCGAGTGAAACAAAACATGTTCATATTATTCCCCTTGTTTAATAGTATACGTCTGTACAAGGTTTGTTTGTTATTTTTATTCAAATTTTGTGACAAATGCTCGTTTAAAAAATTATAAGCATTTTAAACGTGCTCGCCATTGGATCTGTGTTTCGAAATCTAACAAAATTAGTTCGTACAACACTACATTATACGTAAGTATTATATTAAAAATAACAAGCAAGCTAATATCTACGAAAGACACATAAAAAATATGGTCTGATAAAAAAGTGTGAGCATCGGTCATGGCGACGTCTATTTATTTTATTTCTTATGCATTTTTAAATTTGGATTTGTAACCTTTGCGTGTTTACGATTTGCATAATTATATTCTCGTAATCAGATCTGTGAAGATACACGCCACCTGTGGGAACTATATTAAAGTAATTGTTGTATTAAGTCGTATCGCCCATCTTACGTCACTTTGATACTCGGTTTATTAATATATAACGGGAACATTACGTTCAGACGTCAACTGGCGATAAAAGATGAGGGTGTAGAGAACGCCACCTATGGAGTACCTGCATCTCGATACAAACACGGCGTACGTAGTTTTTACGTCAGCGCTCGAGCCGAACGTGATATAATATTGCAAACAACGCGCTGAACAGTACAACAGGCATTTGTTGTATTATTTCTTAACCGTGTTTTCCTCCGAATCTTTTATCCGACCAATGTACACATTGGTGAAAAAACAACATGAAAAAGGCAAGACGTTTCGGCTCTCCTTGGTCAACATAAATATTACAAATAATATAAAATTAACATAATAAAAGAGAGAGAAAACATGCTTAACAAAAAAGATTCGATGGTACTTACCACTTATCAGAATCAGTACCAGTCTGTGTGTTTTCTTTCAGCAAAGTTGAGTAAACCGAGGGGAATCGAACCTCTAATTTTAGCACTGTAGATCCGTAGAATTACTGTTCTACCAGCGAGGGGCCTACTAGTCTGCCTTCAAATTGAAATTATTTTAGGTAAGATTAGGGTAAATTAATATATGAAGCCTTGGGCGTGGTAAAATGCATCAGCAGAAAGGGTTGGACCTCTCGAGTCCAAAATTTTAAATAGATCTCAAATCGATCAAGAGATGGCGGAGCTGTAAGCTCAAAGTTTTCACTTGAGAAAAACAACAACAACAAATTATACGAACCGTTATGTCGCGGCTGAAAAACGTCTAATTATACTCTAATGGACAAGCGAAAAAAACTTACATCGCGTTAAAAATTTTATTAGGCTTCCAATAAATGACCAAATACATTTTCCTTTTATAACTGATGATTGTTTTTGTTTGTTTTTTTAATTTCCCGCAAAGCTACACGAGGGCTATCTACGCTAGCTGTCCCTAATTTAGCACTTAAAGACTTGAAAAAAGGCAGCTACTCATCGCCACCCACCGCCAACTCTTGAGCTACTCTTCTATCAACGGATAACGGGATTGACTGTTACATCATAACGTCCCCACGGCTGAAAGCGAGAGCATGTTTGATGCAAGGGGAATTCGAACTCGCGACACTTCGATTACGAATCGAGCGTCCTAACCACATGGTCATGCCAGGCCTAATGACTCATGACCCGAAAATTAGACGGGCTTTAAAATCCCCTTTATGTACTATTCTAAGACTATTTCCAAGACAAAAAAAAAAAATCAGAATAGCCCAATCCTTTTGACTTACTCGAATTTTAAAATTACTTAAGATTTTTTATTATTATATTTTAATCAATGGATGTGTTAACATGTTTTTGATTTTCGTAGTTTTTTGGACGACCTGGAACGTTTGGGTAAGAAAGACTACATGCCCACAGAGCAAGATATTCTGCGAACTAGAGTCAAAACCACCGGCATTGTAGAAGTACACTTCTCTTTCAAAAATCTAAATTTCAAGTAAGTTAGACGACTTCTCGTTTTGTACGTATTTAGTGAAATATTTTCATTGTTTGTTTGTTTTTGAATTTCGCACAAAGCTACTCGAGGGCTATCTGTGCTAGCCGTCCCTAATTTTGCAGTGTAAGACTAGAGGGAAGGCAGATAGTCATGACCACCCATTGGGCTTCTCTTTTACCAACGAATAGTGAGATTGACCATCACATTATAACGCCCCCACGGCTGGGGGTGCGAGCATGTTTGACGTGACATGTTTTCATTTTCACACACACAATAAATAAATATTCTGGTTTTTGTTTTTAGTATTCAATTCTGGCTCAGTATGGCCAGGTGGTTATGGCTACATGAGAGGGCTATCTGCGCTATTCGTCCCTAATTTTGCGGTGTAAGACTAGAGAGAAGGCAGCTAGTGATCACCATCCACCGTCAACTCGTGGGCTACTCTTTTACCCACGAATAGTGGGATTGACTGTCACATTATAACGCCCCCACAGCTGACGGCGAACATGTTTGGTGCGACTGGGATTCGAAACTGCGACCCTCGGATTATGAGTCGAGTGTCTTAACCACCTCCCCATGCCGGGCCTAATGACTGATGACCCGAAAATTAGACTGGCTTAAAAATCCCGTTACACACTAGTAACAGTCAAATCCCACTGTTTGACACAAGTTGGCAACATCTGATGGTGTTTGTCGTTCCAAAATTCCACAGATTTTGCTCGCTTGTTTAATTTTGTACAAAGCTATTCGTGATCGATTTGTGACACCAATCCATAATTTGGAAATGACAAAAATGTTATAACTTCCGTTTTTAATGTGGAAATACATGTATGTCAAAATGTAAAATAATCGCCACATGAAACATAATAATTTTAAACGTTATTTGACAAATGTCTACGCATGTGCTAGTTTATAACTGATGAATAATTGGACCGATTGTCACTAAGCCTTACGTGTCATGTAACACCCTTTGGTTCGTATGTCTTCCAAGTGCGTTTGATGATTAATAGAATATATTTAGTAGTGCTTTTGAAACTAAAAACTCTTTGGGAAAAAAAAAGCCCACAAAAGACAACAGCCTATTACAAGAACGTTAATTAATTCGAACTTAAAGTTTCCTGATGTGAACCGTAATTACTGTAGCTGAAAACGTCTACCTATAAAAATAAACATTTGAGAATAAATCCCCTTAACTTATAATTTTAAAACTAAATGAGTTTCGTTTTGTGTTTCCTGTAATTTTTTTTTTCATCTTTTTTAAACTTTTCTTGAGATAAACATAAGGTGAAAACTTTATTTGGTGTAACTAATAAAATGCAATTTTAAAATGCCTATTGGTATTAAACTGGACTTGAAAATACAAAGCTACGGAATTTAAATTTTCCATTCGATTTTAAGGCTTGATTTGTCATAACTAATAAACTACACATTTAAAATGTCTGAAGATACAAAAGGCAAACTAGATTTGAAGACGTGAGTACAGTTATACTTGTCATTATATATTAGTATGTTTATGTGGGGATGACTCGTATTGTTCATGGAAATGATATTTTAAATATCTTCTCAACAAGTCATCAGAACTCTACAATACTTTACATTGTTTCCTTCTATCACAATATCTGTGCAATGAGTCAAAAGTTCTGGAAATGTCTTTAAATATCATAGCAAAAAATTCGAATATCCTTTTTTTTGTACATGATAATTAAAGAACTAAAACAATGGTGTTAAACCATCTCACTGAGGTGACAGTTTCAAATGGAGTACCTGTTATTACAAGTCTTATTTATAATTAATAGTAATCAAAAAACAAACATAATTCTAGTGTAAAGGATATTATATATCATTACCTTTGAAGTCAGATTTCTCACAGATATTTGATGTTCCTTTAGATAGCTTAGGTACAGGGAGAAACATGAATTGCTATCCAATAGTAGATAAACAATAAATATTAAAGTTGGAACCTCACTCTATTTAGAACTTGGGTTTTAAATACAAATTTCCTATGTCTATTGAAACACTAAATTTAAAAAAAGTTGTTTTATTGTTGTTTTGAATTAAGCACAAAGCTACACAATGGGCTATCTGTGCTCTGCCCACCACGGGTATCGAAACCCAGATTTTAGCGTGTAAGCCCGCAGACATACCGCTGAGCCACTGGGAGACTTTAAAAAAAAAGTACAGAAAAACATTTCAAATAATGAGGTAAATGTGTGGATGGCTGATATCAATTGTTAAAAAACAAGGTGGTATGGATAACATTTTTACCATACATACATAACAGAACAAGCGAGATATAACATATAGTGTGTATATATATGTTATATGTTTAATTGTGTTTTTGAATTAAGCACAAAGCTACACAATGGGCTATCTGTGCTTTGCCCACCACGGGTATCGAAACCCAGATTTTAGCGTGTAAGCCCGCAGACATACCGCTGAGCCACTGGGAGACTTTAAAAAAAAAGTACAGAAAAACATTTCAAATAATGAGGTAAATGTGTGGATGGCTGATATCAATTGTTAAAAAACAAGGTGGTATGGATAACATTTTTACCATACATACATAACAGAACAAGCGAGATATAACATATAGTGTGTATATATATGTTATATGTTTAATTGTGTTTTTGAATTAAGCACAAAGCTACACAATGGGCTATCTGTGCTTTGCCCACCACGGGTATCGAAACCCGGATTTTAGCATGTAAGTCCGCAGACATGCCGCTGAGCCACTGGGGGCAATATATGTTTAATATATATATATAAAAAATCACAACCAAGTTTACTTTATCCAATTCTTGCTTACATTCTAGCACACTGTGGGTCTGTTCTGTTATGTTAAGTTGACATAACTTCCATCCCTACTATGTTGTTTCTATTGATTTTAAAAGATTGTTTTTGGCTACCCCTGTATTTACCTTTTCTATTTTTTGAAAGTGTTTCTTCATTGGAGTAAACACTTTTCCCACCACTTCTGATAAATATAGTATGGTTGGAATAATTTCTTCTAATTCTTCAAAATTCCCAGGGGGCTAGAAACACTAGATTTCGAAACAAGTTCTTAAAAATACAGTAAGCCTAATATCACCGTATTATATGTAACAAACATACCTGCAATCAGGCTTCGCCAACACATACAGACCCTAACAACCGCCCCTGAAACTTAACGTAAATACAAAACTACGGAAATGAAAATTTGTTTTTTGTACGAAACTGTTGAATATATAAAATGAACGAACTAGATTGCTACATTCGTTAGCAGCCAAACAAAATCAATGCTATTTGAGGTTGTTTGAAAGTGCCGACAGGTGGATTGTACACTATATTTCTATATTTAATACAGGTAAACCTAATAATAACGAGGGTACACCAGTATAGTCTGTACATCAGAGATGCACATCAAAACTAATTAATCAAGCAAATAATAATAGAAGTATATAATTTTTGAAACAAAAAAAAAACGTTTTGCTGTTTTCTGTACGCTGGCAACATCTAGCGCGGGGTTGCGTACACTCTACTCAAGATCTATATAGGCCTATCTTCGGAATATTGCATTTAAACAGCAGATAAAACCAACCAATCGGAATCAAACCTCTATATTTATTCAGTCAAAAAATCAAAATCAAAAGGGAGTTTCCGTTACAAATAAAAACTTATATCTTTTCCACTATTTACCACGTTCTCAACTCTGGTTATATATTCAATTAACAGTTTATGTTTATGTTCAATTATTAGAGGTTAGGCCCACAAGATAATTTTATTTCCAACCTTTGCTAATCCCGACTTAATAGTTACCATTTCCACATGTTTAACAAAACAGGTCAGCAAGCGTTGTTGTTGCTATGTGCTTGAAAATATTTTACTTACTGGACAACAATGTGTCCGAGTTTGTGGTAATGACGAAATGGCAGAATTGTAAACTTTTTTATATAAATACAAAACTACAGTTGAAAACTGTAACTATGTGTTTAAAGGATTGTTGTCATTAGGAAACCGAGGACTTGTAAACGTTTGTATGAAACTGTGGAACACAAAATTTGTCCAGATGAATACGGGGTTATAGATTGGATGTAATTACGAAATTGTAAACGCTTTTGTAAGAACGAAACTGCGAACAAGAAACTTACTGAAACTAATTCACTACAGGATTCAGAGATTATTGTAATTTCGAAACTGTTGGCTTTAAATATTCCAAAGAATCTTTCAATAACAACTTCTTTATTTGGAAACGAAACTATCAACTTGTTAGAAGAGTCAGTGTTTTAAAACTTGCTAGTTGTGACCCTTTAACAAATGATAACGATTATTAAAGACTAGATCCACTTAAAAAACAAAACCAATAAAGATATGAATCGGTTCGGGTGGTTGTTAAACACCTAGTCTAATTTTTCATTAAAAAATAATTATTTTTTATTGCTAAGGTTGGAACCTTTTGAAGAAATAAAAACGCATGTTGAAATACAACTCGTATAAAAATGCTGAGTATAAATCATACATTACTAGATACAGCATTATGTATATCTATCGACTTGCTTACATCTATCTCCTGTTTAATCTTATTAACTCGTTCGCTAACTCTTCAATTCTGAAGACACGTGTTTCTGAAAATAACTGAGCTCACATCCTGTAAAAACTGGGAGAATAAGATATCAGAACTTTGTACTCAAGCAACCAAGAACACACGCTCGAACCCATGTATTCAGTGGTATCGATTAGTGTATCAGCCACACGTAACCAAGACTTTCTGTATATATGTAATCCACAAATAACCAATGGCTTGCGAGTCCTTACTTGGTGTTTATGTACTTGTTCTATTTTACAAGTATTTTTTTTTATATTTCTTGTTTTAAAAAACGAACTGTTAACAAACGTTGAAAAAAGTCGTTTATTGTTTAGTACAGAGCTGCACAATGAGATATCTGTGTTGTGCACACCACAGGTATCGAAACCTAGTTCTTAGTGTCGTAAACCTTCAGACTTGCTACTTAGCCTCTGTGTGCAACGGCTATTCACAGAAAAAAAAAAAACTCTGCTCTAACGGCATCGCTCAGAATAACATTTCAATAGATATGGATGTTAAAACCAAAACAGAATACAAAATACACAGTTGTTTTTGTTATTTTTTAATTTAAAGGAGGCTGAAACGATTAATCACACACAAAACACCCAGCTTTCAACTTAACGAACACATTATTATTACGATTAGTTACTTTATTATGTTTAACTCGCATTACTTTCAAGAGAATAACTATTGTACCAACTGTTAACCGAAGGTTACTCACACTTTATAAGTCATCTATCTAGACATGCTAACATAGCAGCTTCTTTCCACAAGTGAGAGACACAATCTCATGGAAGATAGCTTTAAAGTCCACACGTGCACACACGCACGTGTACATATGAATGATCCATTCCTAACCATTTCACTAAGCAATGTTGTGTGTAATATACCACGGAAAACAAAGGAAACAACCCTCTCCGAGTCTGAGGAAGCTTACCCTTTAACGAAAGGATGCAACACTTTGGACAAAAGGTAGCTATCGCTGTTCTTACTGGATGGGGAAAAAAGTAAAATAAAATTTGGGAGCGGTGAATTTTGTTTTGTTACCAGATTATTTTTATCGCATATAGATTAAAAATGTTCCAGTCCTGAAACAATACAACTTTGCAATAACACACTCTTTTACACATGCCAAGTAATCTGTGTTTTAAATCCATAGACACAATACGTTGAAAGCTTATGTAGATAAAGAAATTATAAACTCACCAAAGTTTCCTTTATAGCGGCTGAAAAAATATTCAGATCTGTTTCTGCATAGATTAAATTGAGAAAACGAAACACAAAGGGATTTTTCTTTGTTGAATTGATTCTCAAAATAAAATTCAGAAGCACTCTTTGTAATAGCAAATCGCACATATATCAACTTCACATCGAGCAGTTTTGAAGGAAACACGTGGTCATACAACATGCAGTTAATGCCCATTAAAGGAACTGCTAAACTAACACAAAAATGGTCCAGTCAGGAATCAACGAAACTCAATAACATAATTAATTTTGTTTTTTTTAATTTCGCGTAAAGCTGTACGAGGGCTATCTGTGCTAGCCGTCCCTAATTTTGCAGTGTAAGACAAGAGAGCTATTCATCACCACTCATCGCCAACTCTTTTACCAACGAATAGTGGGATTGACCGTCAAATTATAACGCCCCCACGGCTGAAAGGGGCGAGCATGTTCGATGCAGCGGGGATTCGAACCCGCGACCCTCAGATTACGAGTCGAACGCCTTAACCCACCTGGCCATGGCGGGCTAGTAACAATTAAATAGGCCTTTGGAAAGTGTAGGTACATTGTGTGAAGGTAGGTAAGATGGAACTTTGAAAGACCTTTTGAGTTCATTATCACACTTTATGTTTTTTTTTATATTAAAATAAACACTACAAACGTACATCAAACTAAAAACTTGAATTTCAGACTTTTCGATGTCGGGGGTCAAAGATCAGAACGTAAGAAATGGATTCACTGCTTTGAGGACGTGACGGCTATCATCTTCTGCGTGGCTATGAGTGAATACGATCAAGTCCTACATGAAGACGAAACTACCGTGAGTTTAAGTTTTTTTTCTTTTCTATTTTGTGTAAAATAAGTTAACATTGAAATATTTCTGGGATTCCTAAACGTTACTTATATCTTGCATTAAAAATGTAACTATTTCTCACTGAAAATATCATGACTTCGTGTAAAATACGTAACTTACGACAGTAAATATTGACCATTAGATTAATTATTACATATTTGAAAATGATTTTGAAGATCTTGATGTATTCGTTAGATTCTAAACTACGGAAAACGAATTAGCTGATAATATTCGTATTTGGTTATACTCGAAACTGCGGATTGTGAATTTGGTGATGTATCATAGCGGAGATTAACAAAATATTTGCAGCCGACTTGGTGTTTTTATCGCAAAGGCATTTCCTTAAATACTTGATTTCTAGAAAAATACAGATGAATCCTAATCACAGACATCAAAATTTATAAATCTTCTTAACTTAGGCCTAACATTAGTTAAGCCTTTAATAAGTTAGCCCTATATTTCATAAATTAACATTGTAACTAAATTCGTTTTTCGCTTTAGATTAGTCGGGGATAAGTTTTGCCGTAGTTTGTACCGTCAGTAAATAAATTTACAATGTTATTATACGACCTAACATCAAACCTTTTTGAAAATAATTTATCAGCATTTAATATGTTGTCCTGCAAAATGCGTAGTAAAGTATATTTATGTGTCTTTTATTTACGTCTATTGAAACAAATTGCGAGTGCATTTTCAACACGGACAGAAACTAAGCCTTATTCATAATATAACGAATATTTGCATCTCTTTATAATCAAAAGTATGGTAAAAGTACTGAATTCTAACATAGGAATTTCGTTAGGCTTGACACCGTGTATGGTGAATTAATTAACAAAATTCTTGTTGTATTTGAAACTGTGAGTAACAAGTTCAGAACTGTTGTTTACATATTTTTCTCGATGTCTTGCAGAATCGAATGCAAGAAAGTCTAAAGCTGTTTGATTCCATATGTAACAACAAGTGGTTTACAGACACGGCCATCATTCTCTTCCTCAACAAAAAAGATCTCTTCGAGGAAAAGATCAAAAAATCTTCTTTAACAATATGTTTTCCTGAATACACAGGTAAATGTTATTGGCCTCAATGGGTTAATATGTATAATGTCCAGTGGGTCATCTATTCGTTTTTTTTCTTACTGCTCCAGTGTATCAAAGGATTCATTAATAGATCTACAATGTTCCAATATTCACAGAAAAAAAAATTGCTTTGTACAAAGCTACATAATGAGCTATCTGCATTATGTCCTAATATAGGGATTGAGTCAGGAGTTCAAAATATTACCATTCCATCAGGATTACTACTGAGCTATCAGAGAACGAAATAAAGTTGAAAATGGTTGGTTATATATATTGAATTTAATTTTGAAAGGAATAAAGTTATCAAGTCTAGTTTATAAAATTACAACAAATATTACTCGAGTTTATACCGTTAAAAAAAAACGTCAAAATATTTTTGAGTTTGTATAGAGCTGCCACAAGATGGCACTGTGAAATATTGTAATTTCGTTTGCTGAGTGTGTGTGTGTTTTCTTACGGCAAAGCTACATAAGGCTATAAGTTGAGTCCATCGAAGGGAATCGAACCCCTGATATCAGCGTAATAAATCCGTAGACTTACCCCACTACCAGCGGGAGACTCGTATGGTGGAAACAATAGACTTGAATCTTAATTTTCGTGAAAGATTGGTCGTAGAAGTGATATCGTTAAGTTATGGACCTAACCGATTGAACAAGAGGGCCTCTTTTATAACTGAAGCGTGGTTAATTTTGACAACAGAAGTTGCTTTGAAATACATGGTTACAGGTTATTTAATATAGATAGAATATTAAAGAGTGGTAGGAGTGGCTTTGTGTCTAAAAACTGAATCATATTCTGTTAAAATTGTTAAATATAATAACGAGGATAATGAACCCATTCGGGTTTCTATTAGTGGATTTTAGTAACAAATTATCAGAGACCACCAGATGGAGCTGAAGAAATTAGTGAAAACTTTACAATGAGACTGAAGTTTCAGCTGCTAATGAAATTCTAATTATGGGTGATTTTAATTTTAAGCGTATAAATTTAAAGTCAAACAATGAGGGAGAAATGTTTTGGGAAATTGTTCAGGATGGGATTCATCTGTTAGTTAACGAACCTACTGGAGACTGTTTTATATCCATTGTTAACTTTCAACACAGAAATGATCGAATAGGTGGAAATTGGAGAACATTTGGGTCCAACTGATCATTGCTGTATTACATTCGATATTTTACTGCTTATGAAGATAAAGATTGGTTTGGTTTGAGTTCTCGCAAAGCTATTCGAGGGCCATCTGCGTTAGCCGCCCCTGATTTAGCAGCGTAAGACTAGAGAAAAGGCATCGAGTCATCACCACCCACCGCTAACTCTTGGGCTATTCTTTTACCAACGAATAATGGGATTGACCGTTCCATTATAACGCCTCCACGGCTAAAAGGGCTAGAATGTTTGGATCGACAGGGAGATAAGGAATGATATTTTGTACAAATTTAAGAAAAAACAAATTTTGAAGGGATGTACAAAATATGTTGTAAATTTTACAGCTGAGTTATTCAAAAACTGACCAGATGTGGAAAAAAATTAAATATTCAAGGTAAACAATTTCCTTGTAGAAATAAAATAGTAGCTGCAAGGAGAAACACGTACTGACTCGCGAGGAGTAAAACTAAAGAAAGTATAATAAACGTAAATTGACTGGTATGACAGGAGATTTAGAAGATTATAGACTGTTTGTTTGTTTGTTTTGATTTTCGCGCATAGCTACACATGGGCTATCTGCGCTAGACGTCCCTAATTTTGCAGTGTAAAATTAGAGGGAAGGCAGTTAGTCATCAACACCCACCGCCAACTCTGGGGCTACTCTTTTACCAACGAAAGGGCGAACATGTTTGGTGCGACGAGGATTCGAACCTGCGACTCTCAGATTATGAGGCGAGTGCCTTAACCACCTGCCCATGCTGAGCCTCAATAGTGGAAATGTACCAGAGGACTGGAAGGTATCTAACTCCTCTATTAAAGTTTACAACTTTATTTGGTAGTCTAGATAATTTCACCGAGGGAAAGTCTCACCTTGAAAATCTTTAGGCATTCTTTGAAAACGTTACTACTTATGCAGGTCAGAATAATGGGTTTATATGGATTTTCAGAAAGCATTTTACAAGGTACCACATAAAAGGCTTGTAAAAAAATCATATTCATGTGAAATAACTCAGCAAAGTAAACAGAGGAGTAGCTAGCTGGAAGAAATTAGAGGGTTGTTATAAATGGAGTCAAACTGGATTAATGTCATGAGTGGAGAACCTCAGAGTTCAGTCTCAGGACGTTTGCTCTTTTGGATTTGCAACAATGACACAGATG
This sequence comes from Carcinoscorpius rotundicauda, assembly GCA_011833715.1. NCBI lineage: Eukaryota > Metazoa > Arthropoda > Merostomata > Xiphosura > Limulidae > Carcinoscorpius > Carcinoscorpius rotundicauda. The sequence goes on from CM022400.1 coordinate 69,110,991, forward strand.
TAGGAATAATCAATAAATTACTTAAATTTGTTGATAATAATAACAAAATCTTAGGTGTTGCTGGCTGTGAAGAGGTCGCAGCTTATTTACAAAAGATTTAGATGATTCACTGAGTTACACACAAAAATGACAGATGGGTTTTATTTATAATAAATGCAAGATAAAGCAGAATGACTCTAATCATTTAAATTACAATTGTAATTTAGATGGGAATAACCTTAACAGTATCGTGAAGGAATCTTGGTGTAATAGTCGACGAGTTTTAAAGCCAAGCAGTGTGGTGTTGCTAGCAGCAGGTCAAATATTATTTTAGGTTGTATCTAGATGAATATTCAATACAAGCCTGTAAAGGTTATTATTTTATTGTTAAGGTTACTGATTAGACCACATTTGGAATACTGTGTTCAGTCTTTAGCTCCTTACATAAGTTAGAACATTGAATTGTTGGAAAGGGTTCAGAGAAGGGTTACTAAGATAGTGCCTAGAATACAGAGAGTGTCATACAACAAGGGGTTGGAATCGAATTGCTTTCTCTTGAAGTAAGAAGACAGGGGGATCTAATTGAGGTGTTTAAGATCGTTAGGGGATCTCACCTTGCAGATGCATCACCTTTGTTTATTCATACTTAACAGTGAGAACAGTAGGACTCGGTACATAAATATAAGTTTTGGCAAGGTAGGAACCATCTTTTGCCAAAACAATTTTGGTTTCTAATAGAGCGACTGGACCTGGAGAAGGTTGCCTTTAGGTGCTGTATAGGCAATAAATGTAACAGAAAGCAAGTATATGACTGGCTAGTGTGGGCTTTTCAATAATTAGTTATATTTAACGTAGAGGGAGTAAGATCCAAGATGGACAAGTTGGTCCCACTTTGATTCAAAACGTTATGTTTATACGTAGAGGGAGTAAGATCCAAGATGGGCCAGTTGGTCCCACTTTGATTCAAAACGTTTTTTTTCCCATCTTTACTCTTTGAAAGAAATTTAAACATCATCCGATTTGTCACGACGTCATGTTCACGAGAACTAGAAAAATAGTTTATGGTAGGCTTTCACTTTCCCTTATACGTGTTTTAAGCCACATGGCATTAGATCCAGTGTATGTAATATATTAAATACCAGTAGTTGTTACGAAGACATTTTTTATCTACATTTGGGATCAAATATAAATGATCTATCCGTTGATAAGTTGCACGTGAATCTTAAAGTTCACGAGATAAACAAACAGAGCACAACAGCATCTATGATTTTGTGATATTTTTGTTTAAATAACGAATAATAAAAACGTATCAAGAGTACAATAAGTGATTTTTAATGACCTTTATTTGCAAATTCAGAGGAATAACGAATCTAATATCCCACATCCTCTCCATTTTACAGCTTTCTACCATGGTTCACGCGCTGTTGTGCTTGCGTTTTGAGACCCTTTATGCGTTATAGGAGTGAACGGTCATAACTTACTATTCGATTTGAGTAGCCGAAAAGTCCGTAGTGGGTGCTGTTGACCAGCTGCATTCCCCCTTATCTACCATGTTCTGGGCAGATAACCCTTGTGTAGTTTTGCGCAAATATTTGACAAAAGCTGATTGGTCACATAACTCACTTGTATTGTTTAATAATAACAAAAAATAGTTAGAGATATGATTTCCTTTCCAGTGACTAAGAGTGTAATTATTGTTTGCTTGTTTTAGTCATAAATCAACTACAATGCAACACGAGAAGTCCTCGGTGTTTGTAATGATTGTTCGTAAGACTGATCGCAGACATTATGGTTCTCAACTGTACAACACAGTTAGTGGGAATGGTGCGAGAGAAAGTCACTCTTATATCAAATTTTATTAACAGGTGCCCAAGAATACGGCGAAGCAGCTGCGTACATTCAAGCTCAGTTCGAAGCCAAGAACAAATCAACCAACAAAGAAATCTACTGTCACATGACCTGCGCAACTGATACGACTAACATCCAGTTCGTGTTTGATGCAGTCACTGACGTCATAATCGCAAACAACCTGCGAGGATGTGGGCTGTACTAAGTCGCGAAGGGATAGTTGGTAGAGAAGCGTAGAGATGAAAATAATAATTAAAAAAATATATAAAAAACAGACAACCTACTGCTGGCGCTATGCCGTTCGTTGAAGGTTGTCTGTTTTTAATTTACGTCATGAATTTTTTTTTTTATGTTTACCCGCCAAAATGGTCAACGCTATTCGTGTTTAAAATGTTGTGTTGTCTTGTTCTAGTCACGCAGTGCAAATGAAACTTTATTTCATGATGTCAAGCACGTTTAAGTCATATATGTAGTTGTATTATTTTTGCTGTCACGTTGTCTCGTGCTGTTTTATTTATTTATTTTATACCGTGTTTAAAAATAGTATTTGGATGTGTGCCAAGGTAGCCACGTGGTTAGCAGCTCGTGGCTATTTTGAAAGAATTCTTTCAGATTATTAAGGAAATAAAAGGGTTCCACCTCAGACTTAGAGCCCCAAGTCTGATGTGTGCCTTTTTGTTAGCCAGGTAGCTGACGTGTTACTTAGTTGTTAAACAAAAACAAAGTGTTAAATGTTTTCTGATATTTGTCGTTGTAAAATAACATTGTTGAATTCCTATGTGTATAAGGATCTTGATAAATGGTTTTGTTCAAATTCTCCTGACATGTAGTTGGGGTACATGTCGAGCACTCTGCATCACAAGTTGTAATTCAAAAGAAATTTGTGGTCATTTTCTTTAACAAAGCACTCGTGTTCTGGTGCTCTCTGAAAACAAACTGGGACAAGAAGACTAGGTTACTCTAAGACGGATTGTTACACACACATAGACTATTTGCTCATGCACTGTGTGTCAATGTAACTTTTAGAGTGCAGCAATGTGCCAAGAGTTGTATTCGTTGAATTACGACTAAAACTCGGACACCAACGGGTTATAAATGTAACTTGAGGCAACTGAAGCCAGATTCGAACTATGGAATCTTTCTCACGTTAAGCCTACCTCGATGAGCTGAGAATAATATTTCAAGATGACCCCGCTACGTACAGACTGAATTTCATTACTTGAAAAAGTCACTTTAGTAAGACGAGAACAATCCACGAGGATTAATATCTCAGAGTCTTTACGTGCAGACCTTGAAAAAAAAACAAAAAACGAGCACTCCCAAAAATATGACATTGACCTAACAGCAAGGCTTAAGTTCTGATTGGTTGATTGTTCTAAGAGTGAAGCCAAACCTAAAAGACCAAGGTACGTATCGAGCAGTTGAACGTTTCATTCACTTTTAACTAAAACTGCGACGTCCATGTGAGAGTGTAGGAACTGCGGAAGTTGTTTTGAACCTCTTCTAAGGAAGACAGATTACATATATAGACGGAAGACCAAAGATAAAATTCACGTTTAGAGAAGTTTTGAAAATGTTTCTTGAAGCACATCCAGTGGAAAGTCCAAAATCGCAAGCAGAATGTCCCACCACCCATTACATGTTAGCCATATATTTTTGGGTATCTGATTACTGATACCCAAAACAAGAAAGTTGTAGTTGTTTCTATTATAATCACGAATCACTTTTGGCTCTTTCCATTCAGAGCTTATAAAGTAACATCTTAATTTTCTTGATTATGGAAGTATAATGTTCCATAAAGTTGTAAGACCAGACTTTAGATGTTCTAACATTCTCTCTTTGTGTGTGTATTTCAGCCCAAGACTTAATTCGTTAGACTACAGCTTAATCTGTGTTGTCAAATAAAGGTTACTAAACATTGCATTTTCCAAGGTCTGGTTATTTTACCATCATGGAGTACAGTTTAAAGTATAACTCATTCAATTTCTTCATACTCAGCCTGAATATTTACAACCTGTACAATAACTCACGTATACATGAGTGAAGTGACCAGGTTCCCCTAAGGTTCAGGCCTAACTTTCTATAATTTAGAACTGGTGACCAAAGAGAAGACAACACCAGTTAAAAGCGCCCACTGCCAACGTAGCTCACACTTAATCAAATACAGATTGGTTGTCACTGTTATAACTCTCCAGCTCAAACTAGGGAACATGGTTAGTGACATATTGCACCTCAAACTTTGGACTTTCTGATCCTTATAACACTAAAATCACAGTGCGAGATTTCTGTCTTCAATAACTGCTCTGGCCTTAAAATTGCTCTAAAATTCTCAAAAGACCAGTTTGTGGGTCTTCATTTCAGTCAGTAATATTTTACTAGTTGATATGTCATCTCAATCAGAAATAAATATTTTATTAGGTTATTCCAAGTACGTCATTAACTCACGATAACAAAAAAAAAATCTTTATCTTTTAGTATACAAATTAGTAAACCCACCAGAAGTACACGATTCTCTTCGTCTTTGTTTATGGGTTATTAAACCCACCAAAAGTACAGGATTATTTTAACCTATTTTCAATACCTGACAAATTCTGTTTCTGAACATAAGTTAATATTATCCTAAGTATTAAATGCATCATGATTCAAGGTTACTAATTAGCAGCATGTTTCCTGAAAGAAACAACACCAAACAGCAACATATAAAATTTATGTGTAACAAGTTAAGAGTGTTTTAGAAAAGACACATTTGCATTTATGTAAAACAATTTAAAAAAAAAAAGTTACTTCGCATGACAGGAACAATATGGTTTTTAAAGCAGCAACAAAAGAAATGATCAACTTCTGGATTACAAAGCAGTTTTAATTATCCAAACTCAGGAGTGCATTATTAATTAACCTTATTACACAGGATACCCTAGAATTGTGGAAACAATTTTTGAAATATCACAATGAGAAAACTGTTTAATAAGACATGGTTTGTTGCACATTCAACAGCAATATTTAAAAGTCTGCTACATAAGCAGCTGAACATTCTTTAGTTAATGGACTGAATCAACTGGCCTCCTCCTCTATCGGATATTTTCTGTGCTCGGGCAAGTTAGAATAAGCTGTGTCACTAAGCCTAAGATGGTTATTCCTGTTGTAAGACACTTGGTATGAGATGGGGTGTAGGTTGAAGCATGTAACCCACTGTACTCATGCTGAATTGTGTTGTATGTACTACCAAACACATTACACTATTATTACACATGCAAGAAGCAGTGTGTATCTGTTTCCTGGTATGTTGTTTTCAAAAGTTTTTCAATGTCCAGCTTGTGGAAATTGAAAAAAAAAACAAATTAAACGTGGCTTTATAATGAAACCGAAGTTCCAGAGCACATCTTGCTTCCATGAGTGAAACCTCTCTGTTAAGTTGGTTAATGGAAAACTTTGACACTAAAAGTTGGACATCAGATGTCAGTACATCAGCTAGTAAATGTCAGTATACAATAAATGCAGTGCGCTTACATTTCTAGCAAAGTCCTCCAAGGATCCTGTATTGAAACTGGTACCTCATTCATTTTTAGACAGATACATAAACTTTATATTGAAATGAAAAAAAACAAAAAACAATTTAAAGCAAGTTATTAATGTCCCAATAACAGGTTAAATATGTCAACGAACATTTTCGACAACTGCAACTTTACATCAACTTTCGTCTGGCTCCAGATTAATGTTGTTTCCAAACTTAGCATATAGCTGAACTTTCAACTCCGACATGCTCTGCCGAACTACGTCACACTGCTGCTGAAGGGAAACTGTTTCTTCTTTGATTCTTTCTTTGTTCTTTTCTATCATTTCTGTGGCACTTTCTTGTCCCATGATAACAAACACTTCACCTAACATGTAAGTGGGCTTGTTAAGGATACATTATTCATTTTGTTTACATTTTTTTTAAGTGTGATAAAATATTTGGGAAGCTGGAAAGAAAATAATTTGAAAATTGAAAAGCACAACCTACAGCCTAAGTGAAAAAACAGCTTTCTATATTTTTAGCACAAAGTTTCTGATGAGATATACAAGTAAATCTCAAATAATAAAAGAAAGGACAACAAACATCCTCTTGTCACAGTAAGACAGTACTGTTTAACACTCTTAATATTTTCTCGTCTATTCAGAAATATTTCAGTATTATTTGCACCTCTGAGTCAGTTTGTTGCTGGGTCTCGAACAAGGTTAGAGATCGGAACAATCTAGAGTTACATGTTTGTTCCAATACAAATTACACACTCTAGTTTCTGTTCCTTGTTCAATAAAATTGTGCTTCAACAAGAATAAGTGGAAAAATCAAACAACAACAACAGACAATTCATTAAAAGAAACAATTCTTTGCTATTGGTACATACAACAGTTTCTTTCTATGTTAATACCCTTACCATTGCATTAAACACAGAAGTATTTGCACTGTGTTGATGAAAATTATGGCATTTTAAGCACTGTACAAAAGACCATGACAGACAGAATGTGAAACAAAATAACCGATATGACGTTTGATTATAACCAACAAGATGTTCTTTAAAGTATGTCGAAAACCTAAGTTGTAAATACATTCAAGGACACCCAACATGGTGTAATAAAAAGCGAAGGAGAACCTCATGAAATTTAAACGTCTTTTCAGTAACATTGACACCACAGTGATTCACTGATCTCTGGGGTTTCTACTTCAGTAACACCGACACCACAGTGATTCACTGATCTCTAGGGTTTCTACTTCAGTAACACCGACACTACAGTGATTCACGGATCTCTAGGGTTTCTACTTCAGTAACACCGACACTACAGTGATTCACAGATCTCTAGGGTTTCTACTTTAGTAACACCGACACTACAGTGATTCACTGACCTCTAGAGTTTCTATTTCAGTAACACTGACACTACAGTGATTCACTGATCTCCAGGGTTTCTACTTCAGTAACACCGACACCAGTGATCCATTGATCTCAAGGGTTTCTACTTCAGTAACACCGACACACAGTGATTCATTGATCTCTAGGGTTTCTGCTTCAGTAACACCGACACACAGTGATTCACTGATCTCTAGGGTTTCTACTTCAGTAACACCGACACTACAGTGATTCACGGATCTCTAGAGTTTCTATTTCAGTAACACTGACACTACAGTGATTCACTGATCTCCAGGGTTTCTACTTCAGTAACACCGACACCAGTGATCCATTGATCTCAAGGGTTTCTACTTCAGTAACACCGACACACAGTGATTCATTGATCTCTAGGGTTTCTGCTTCAGTAACACCGACACACAGTGATTCACTGATCTCTAGGGTTTCTACTTCAGTAATACCGACACCACAGTGATTCACTGATCTCTAGGGTTTCTACTTCAGTAACACCAACACCACAGTGATTCATTGATTTCTTGGGTTTCCACTCTTTGTCCATCTAAACATCAAAAATGTTGGCTTCAGTCTTTTATATTCCACTCAAATACCTTACATGAATTATAATTTGAAAAAGTATCCACCAAATTCAATGTGTCCTCCATCTAGGTACTGTACATAAGCAGCTGATCTGGATAATGAAATCATCCAAGTTTAAACTGGCTTTTAGTTGTGAGACTGTGGGGAAGAGTGTTAGTGGTGATAAGTGTTGCTGGATGTACACTTTTGCTTCAGGAAAATATTAATTTAAAAAACATACCATTCACCAATGCAGTAGGAAGAATCTTACACTGAGAAGAAGGAGAGGCCAGTGCTGGCACATTCCATGCAGAAAAACACCTGTACCACATTCCACTTGACAGAAACTCATGCCAAATGCTTTGCCATCAAAAAGTGATTACATTATCAGGATGAATTGCTGGAATACAGCATCCAGATATAAAGTGCACAGCAGTTTGTACAGAAATTTACAAACTGGAATTCGCTGAGACATTTGAGTCGGGTACAAAAGACCAGAGCAAGTATTCTCAATGCTTAGATGGACAAAGAATGGAAACCCTGGAGTTCGAGAAATAGATACAGTGTCAGCAGATAGATGGTAAGTATGTTTTGGAAAAAACATTTTTCTTTGCTTTCTATTGATTACCTACATGCATAGTACTTAAAAGTTACACTAATATATATGTAGACAAAATCCTAAACAATCTCTTTAAGAGTTTTATTCTGGATTTAATTACTTATTAAGTATTATCACATGTTACAACTTTTACAGTAAGGAAGACATACATTTTAGAACAGTTACAAATATGTGTTCTTGAGAATGAACCCATCAGGGATTGGAGTGTCAAACTTGTTCTGAAAAACAATCTTCATCACTGTAAAAAACTGTAACTTCAAAAAGTAGTCTATTGTAATGTGTTATTTAAACAAACTATAGAATGTATTTTATAGGCCTAGAGGAACAAAAACAAGAAAGGATATGGAATAGGTTGGTCATCTTCCATCATTAACAATTCATCACCAGCATCTTCCAAATTTTGGAGTTCTTTCTGCAAATTGAAGTAAAAAAAAAAAAAAAATCATTTTGATTTCTCAAGTATAAAGAACTTTGTAACAAACAAATTATGTACACATTCAATATGACACTGGCTACACCACCCAAACAGGATTTTCACCTTCAAAGAACAGACGCCCACAGTGATCTAAGAATATCCCCTTTAGAGAAGCGAGGTATATCCTCAGAATTAAATATCAGCAAACAGCCACTCTTTAGAAGGATATTAGTCCATACACTGTCCAGCTGTTCAAAACAAAACACAAGTACAGCACATTCTAACACACACTCGTCTACAGATGGATCACTTTCCATTGGATCCAGTTTAAATGATCTGGATTACTCGAAATCTTACTTTTAATGATAATTCTATCTTGTAATTGTTCATCAAAATATTAAATAAATAATTTTTTTTTTTTCACCAAAAAAACACACACGTGCATCTGTGTGTTTTGTTCATTAACTGCATTCAGAAACTCAGCAAAAAATTTAAATACAAATAAAAACAAAACATAATGGTATGGATTTGGTTTTTGAAGGAGAGAAAGAAATATTTCCTTAAGTGGAGTAACATTGATACCCTCTTGCAAAAAAAAGAAACACTGCTGAATTTACAGGGTTAACAAATTTAAGTCACGTTGTACTGACTAATTAGGATGTTTGAGAGGTGCTGGAAGTCCAGAGGACATCAACAACATTGAAGAGAAATAAAGTGACAGCATTTCAAAATAAATATCCCATAAACTTATTGCTATTAGAGGTAGCTCCACAAAATGTTCCAATCATTTCCACATGTTAGATTTAAAAAGAGGATGTTATCAGCAAACAGAATGAGACGAAAGGTGAGAGGACAGATCCTTGATGGGCTCCAGCAGTAATGTTAAACAATTTTCAAATGGGGTTGTTAACTTTAACCAATGCTGTTTCTTCTCAGTATAATAATGTTTATACGAATTGTTGACCAAACTTTAAGTGGAGAATTTTAATACACCAATGCAGCAACATGTTGCCATGGATAGAAACATTGACATCTATATACATCTGTATATTTGGTTTGCAGCAAAACCTTTCTTTATATGAATATTCCTACAATGAACCAACACATTAAAACAAGCTTTTCTAATTCTTCATGGAACCACAAAATATTTTTGGTTTTTAAACCTCTATGGGAAAAACCCAAGAGGCAACCCAGAGGCACTCAGAAACCGTTGTTTCACTTCAGCCCCACAGGTTAGACCTGTCTTGGAGAATTGGGGAGTATCTTATTTTATGTCTGGGAAATCTGAAAAATCAAAAAGGCTGTGGAGAAGGACAGCTGGGCCATTTCAATGGGGGTGAATTCAATCCTGAGATAGGGTCTTCAGATGAAGAAATTTGTGAATAGGCAGCCCGTCAAAGTATAATAAGAATATAATCCAACATCTGCTTGAAAGCTATAATGAAAAAGCTCAAAATATCTTGTGATACCAGTAAGGAAGTAATAAAAAAAATAATTAAAGAAGATACTGGCTTCTGGGAAAAACTCAAACAATGTCCAGTTTCTTGAAACATACTGTCAAAGGAACAGCAATCACATATGACTAAGTATGTGTCATGTTCGCTGAGCAACATTCAGACATCTTATAATCATGGTTTACTTTAATACGGTTACAAGATATCTCAGATTGACAGTGTCATAGTTATACTAAAAACCATGGCAACAGAAAACAATGCATAATCATATCTCAAATATGTGCTAGTCATTCCCGATTTTGAGGTGTGAGACAAGATGAAAGTTCCAGTTGAGTCACAAAATTAATACAAGTTTGTAATTTATTAATTAATAACCATGAAAACTTTCCACAGAAAATTGGTAATCAGTGTATTGTCTATAGTACAACCACAGTTACTGGTTCAACTCTGTTTAGCCCTGACATAATGAACCTTAAACAAACATACAGGCTTAACTCAGTAAGGCCCTCACATAATAAACCTTAAAGTAACACACAAGCCTTACTCAGAAAGGCCCTAACATAATAAACCTTAAAGTAACATTAAGGCTTAACTCAGTAAGGCCCTAACATTAAGGTTTAACTCAGTGAGGCCCTAACATAATGAACCTCAAAGTAACATTAAGGTTTAACTCAGTTAGACCCTAACACAATGAACCTTTATGTAACATATAAGCTTAACTCAGTTAGGACCTAACATAATGAACCTTAAAGTAACATACAGGCTTAATTCCGTAAGACCCTGACATAATGAACCCTAAAGTAACTTTAAGGCGTAACTCAGTAAGACCCTGACATAATGAACCTTAAAGTAACATTAAGGCTCAACTCAGTAAGGCCCTGACATAATGAACCTTTATGTAACATACAACTTTGAGTCTTACCTGTTTCATGTTAAGCTCATCATTCAATTCTTCCAGCTTAGCATTTTCTCTTGCAAACTTGTTGATTTTTTGTTGGTCTTCAAATGTCACATGAACATCAGGATCCTGTAGGTAAAAACAAATTTAGTTTGATAAAAATCTGATATTCCTCGTTCCAAGTCCAACTCTTTTTAAAACCTCTGGATTTCCACTTGGTCCAACTCGCACTATTAACTTGGGACTATGACACAGCTGTAAACTAGAACTAGACAGATATGGTGTACGCAAACTAATGCTAAAAAAATAAAATTAAAAGGCGTAGTGTAGGAACAGAGGATAAAAACTAATTCTTAAAGACCTAAAGTACATTGCTCTAAGGAACTGGCTGGAATGGAGATTAGATATAATAAGAACAACTGAAACTTGATGACATATTTCTTTGATATACAAGGTTATAGGTTATGTACTAAAGATAGAGCACTACAGAGATTGAGGAATGGCTTTGTGTGTGAAAACTGAATTCTGTATCCAGTTAAATACATACTGCCTCTAACTCATTTTTTCCTCCTAATCACTGTGCCCCCAGGGACAATGATGCCACCTTGTAAATCCACAAAACAAATCTGGATTTTCCACAGTGCTTAGCTGCCTTGGCAACAAGATGTCATATGGACCTCCTTGACATCTTTAGGGAAAGTGATAACATGTAGAAAGTTGAATAATTTAGTTACTGTATGGTTACAAGTAACAGAATGTCTAAGAACAGCAAAACCACAAATATTTATGATCCAACATGTGTGTGAATTGTAAAACAAAAATCAATTTTAAAGGACAGATACGTAACTGGTTGCAGTGAATCAGTTAAAGTGGGGTATATCAAATACGAGTAAGGAAGTTGTATATATTCAGGTTTCTATTAGTGGTTATCAAGAGAGGAAGATTTTAGTTCCAGACAACCAGAAGAAACAAATAAAGTTAATGAGAAACTCCACACTGATTTAAAGATCTCAATTTCGGATATACAGACTGGAAAAAATGGGAATCACACCAGGAGACAGTTTTCTTCACAGACCGGTCAGGAAACCTACTAGAGACAATTGTATACTTAATATTAACTTCTAAAATAGAAATAGCTGAGAAAGTGAACATTGAAGGGCATCTGGGAGCAAGTGATCTTTAATCTATTACAGCAATTCCCAAGCCTCTTCTCTTCAAGAATCCCTCGATTAATAACAGTTTTCACATTGAACCCTTTTAAGCAGGGTATAATATTCAGTAAAATAACTTTTAAACATGCTGGATTTATTGAGATTAAAATTTTCTGTTACAAATAAAATCCAAAAAAAGGACATTTTGAAGAAACACAACAAGAATTACCTAAGTTAACTAGAGATACCGATAAAATGTGGAAAAGTTTTTAAAATATTTTATATATCTCAGCTGGGTATGTTACCTATAAGGAGAAAAACTTGTGCAACTAAAGAAACAGGTTGGTTCACATGGAGTATAAAAAGATGATAGAACATTATAAATGTCAACAATGATTGGGTACTTACTTACAAAACTGTAGGAAAACAAACAAGATTCTCAAATTGGAAGTAATTAGAAATCTATAAAAAAACAACATTGGCTGATGATGTTGAAACTAACAGTGGGGATTTCTTTAATTACCTTAAGGATGAACAGGGTGTAAAGATGGATGGTAAATGAAAGCTAATATTTGATATTAAATTCTACTGTTTATTCAAGTTTCCAACAACATTCATCTTCAACAGTTGCTGAAAGAAACAAGTTCCCACATTAATTTTGAGCTTCTTAAAAAATTTCCCCAAGGGTTTTGAAGACGGTTAATGATTGGACAAGTCAGCCACTTCTGACCAATTTAAAATGTCCTCAAGTAGCGAACAGGCAATAGAAAACTGAAAGTTGGCTAATGTGACTTCTCTTTATGAAATAAGTGCTAAAACATCTTCAGGTTATTATTGGTCTTACATCAGTTGCTGGGAACGTACCTGAAACTGTGATCAAAGATGCTTTACAAATTCGTTTAGCAAAGTTTAAGATTTTGTTGGATAGTCAACAAACTTTCATTACGAGAAACTCTCACCTTATCAACCTTATCTTCCTTGAAGAGGTTTTTACTGATGAGGGTAAAGGTGTAGATTTGAATTTTCAGACAGTGTTTGATAGCATGCCTAAAAAAACGTTTTGTTAAAGTTATCTAGATATGCGAAATAATTTTAAGTTGTTAAAATACAAGATACTAGTGTGAATATCATTATAATACTCTAACAATCAATGTTTTTTGGAACATTATTAAAAACTTTAAGAATTATTAATGCTCTTAAATCGACACTCTTCACGTTCCAATATTAACAATGATGATATGATAAGATGTGGTGACCTCCTTAAAAATCTTGGGATAATATTTTTTTCAGAAGGCTTATCGTTCTTTAAGTTTACCAATATTCTCTTACAAAGCCCAGAATATATCACCTAGAAACTATTTGGAATGAGGTATACTACTTGAGGGTTAATTAGTAACAGAAGACCTTGTCCAAGATGAATCAGCTTATTTAACATTCTCAATTATCAATGCTTCCAATATGTTTCATGTTCCTAAAACGTGTAATTCATACAGACATTTATTATTGTGTTCACAAAGCAAGTTTTTTGTGTTCCAAACAAGTTACTTCCACTGCTCTAACTCATCTCTCTTACATAATAAATTTGACAGTTAACTTGATACACTACACCATTCTGATTGCTAAGCAGGCCTAACTGCATTGTACGTTCTTGGTTGAACAGCTGAAAACACTTCTAGCAGTAAGTGAACCGAACTGACACAACCTAGGGCAGAGTAATCGCGTAAACCTTCTGTAATTTACCTGGTATTCAGTTAAAACTACTTAATTCTAATTGTAATTAATTATTAATGAAGAATTTCACCAGCTCTTCTGGTAATAATAATAATTATATAATAGTAAAAAAATGTGTCATACTAAAAGGTATTTTTCAGTTATTTTTTCCTCAGATTTAAACCCTCTTCAGTAATCAGTGTTTCCTACAATCTAATTAAATTATGACTTATCATATACATCCATGGTACTGACCCATAGATAACAGCTGCAAAACTCATTTTTATAAATCTTTTCTCTTCCTACCTCATAGAGCAACAAAACTATCATTTTTACTGGTGATTTCTGTATCACTTTATGATCACAATATTTTTGTCATGAAAGATTTCTACGACTACTGTATATATTTCTCTATATTTGCTTCTGAACATAAACTGAAATTAATGAACTTTTTAAAAATATTAATTTTCCTAACTTATTTATTTACCAACTTAAACTCAGTTTAATTAATGTTCCAACATGGTTTTCTGTTTATAACTTCATATTTTACCATGCTTATCAGATTAGACTTAAAAAACATTTTTATCTTTAAGTAAACTGTACATTGTAACATTCAATTTTTCACCTTTAAACCTGGATATGTATGATCTACACAACTCTACCAAAAGTATATTGTTGTCTTAAGAACCTTAGCCTCAAATACAATTAAACATAACTGACTTTTTATTGTTTTTTTTCAAGGATAAATAAAAGAAAAGGTTTTCTTTGTGAAATCAGAAATGAAGAAATAAAATCCAAAGAGATCAGTGCTAATGGCTGTTGTATTTATAATTCAATACCTTATAACACTGAAGTAAACAGAAATTCAACGAGGCTGTAGAAATGTTATAAATGGCTTGAATATAGAAGCAAAATTACTAAAACCTAGAACCATCAGACACTAAATGTAAACACTTCTTCCAATGTTTATATGATAACAAAGAATGCACAAACATTCTTGTGACATAAATGTGAATTTTATCAAAGTTTTTATACAGAAATGTGTATATGAGTGGAAACAACAGGTTTGAAAATGAAACAACCTTCAATGCTAAATAAACATGAAAAAACAAACAAGTCAATCTTAACAATTCACATTTTAACAAAACTTTTCTGGATGAAGTAAAGTTTTAGTTCCCTATTATTAAAATTTACAATACACAAAACCCTAGCCATGTCTTTAAATGTTTAAACCAAACTATCAATCCCAGGATTGTATCATATTAGCTTACAACATTAGTAGATGTGTAACAGTCTTCTCTCCCTCTGTGAAGATGTCATTAACACACAAGTTTATCATTTACCCATTTGAAGCATTATCACAGCAGTAATACTTTGTTCATCTTAAAAGTGTTAAGACTTTCATTATAAGTAATGACGAAAACACTATAATTAGTAATAAAACTAACATCACACAAATTATATGCTTAAGCAATCCTTAGCCAAACTTTTAAAGCAAAATGGATACCAGATAAAATGTTTAAAAATTCACCACACACAATTTAACAGATAAAATGCCTATCACACACCAACAGTCAACTTGGATGCCAGCTTTAGATTTTTGAAACTGTCTCCACTTTTAATTTATAACACTTCTTATGTAAGAAATAATAAAAGCTTACTTTATGGTTATGTATTGAGTTGCATACTGGAACACATGGTTGATTTTCTTTTTTTATTGTTTAATACACAGAAAGTTTACTAACTTCCCTTTTAAAGATTACATTTCTTCACAAGCTGCCAGAACAGTAATTGTCAGTAGAATAAAGAAACACAGTTCTATGAACTGTAATAAATGAAATATATAACACAACCAAGTCTCATGCAGAAAGCATGCTCAGCATAGTACTGATTAACGGAAAATTTATTTATGAATTATGCATGTAAAACTTTCATAATTTTGAATGCTAGTGCACTTCAAATTATTTTCATATTCTTAAATAAATGTCACTGTTCACAACTACTACAGGGGTAAAATTTTGGAATGGTGAAAAAAAAATTCAGAATGATATTGGGAATATGTGGGATTTTAGGCCTGATATTCAAAATAAAATGAATTTTGGAGTTTTTTCCTAAAAACTATTCTACCTTTTGAATAATACTTTTTTACATAGTACAATTTAATGATATCGTGTACTCTGTAACAAAATTCTGATGTATGGTTAGATCATTAGTGCCTATATTTAAGTTTATAGTCTATTTTTTTCGACGCAAATATTTGGGATTAACATTTAAAAAATGAGGACGTAGGAAGCTCACACGCGACATTTTTGAAGGCCATACCAAAATTTGAGTTTCTCTACGTAATAATTATATTTTTTTCGGGGTGGGGTAGAAGCAGTGTTATACTATTATAATTATTACAGTTAATAAATATACTATATTTCTAACGTAAGACTAAGCCTTTATAGTAAGTGGTCTATCAATACCATTACTAAAACTAACACGGGGGTCTAGTTTTGGCAAACTTTATAACTTTGATTTACTCATTCAAAGATCAGTATACTGTTTTTTCACATAACAACACACAAACTGTAACTATCATTTAAATAAATGTAGAAATACTAAATCAAACATTGAAATTAAAAATACTACACCTACCGGCTGAAATGTACTACTAGTATTCGCCATTTTTATTCTAGACTGCCACCTGCTGATAGAACTTTTCAGCACATTAGTTGACAAAATACAAAATATTTTAATTTGTTCAACAAATAATTATATTAAAATATAAAATTTCAATAATAATAACAATTTATTATATTTTGTGCAGCTTTTGATCCTAAATGTTTACTTGTTCGACAAACTAATTATTAACAAATTAAATGTAGACAGAATCAATCATTCAATCACAGAGATGAAAAATATTACACCTACCGGCTGGATCCCCCCAGTGGCTCAGCGGCATGTCTTTGGACTTACACGCTAAAATCCGGGTTTCGATACCCGTGGTGGGCAGAGCACAGATAGCCCCTTGAGTAGCTTTGTGCTTAATCCAAAAACAACAACAACCTACCGGCTGGAATGTACAACTAATGTTCGCCATTTTCATTTCAGGTTTTGATTGCCATCTACTTATAGAACTTTTCAGTATTTTAGTTGACAAAATGCTTAATATTCTAATTTATTCACAAAAAATATATTAAAATTTAAACATTTCATGAATAATAGCAGTTGTTATATTTTGTGTAGGTTAATATCCCAATTGTAAGTATTTTTTTAGAATTAAAAAATCAAAATTTAAAATAATTTTTTGTTCAGATTAGCATATTTCTTAATAAAACGGGCTTTGTGTACCCTATTAATAAGCTTATGTATATTGTGTATTCGCATATCAATGGCTCATGAATCGTAACAGCATAAACACCACTTTTAATAGCATTTAAATTCGATCAGATAGCAGTAACCTACGAGTTGGTGGAGCATGCTGTTAAAATAACTGTTTTCCATCTATTCTAACAATTTTTAAACGTTTCTATTCTCTTCCCAACAATTTTTGCTCTTCTTTATTTCTGCAAGCCGGAATAAAATGTAAATTATACTATCGCTTGCTTTCAGTAAATACGTAATCGTTCCACGGATTGAGTGAAACGAATTTCACGTCTATCTTTGCATTTTACATAACGTTTGGCTTTTGAATAGTGAGACTGATCGTAACATTATAACGCCATCACGGCTGAAAGGGCGGCATGTTTGTTGCGACGGAGGTTCGAACCCGCGATCCCCAAATTACGAGCCGAGCGCCTGAACCCACCTGGTCATGCCAGGCCTTTATTATCTCTCATATTTTGTTCATCTTGCAATGTTGATGCTGGACATAAGATTTATTTTTAAAAAAGTTGTATTGTACAGAAGTCACAATTTTCATGTAGGTAAATCAGGGTCGAACTATGGGCAACTGATGCCCTTACCACAGCCTAACAAAGGTGCCCCCCTCGGCCCTTCCATTGCTTAACTTAATTCGGTTTTCAAACAGCCTTCTGGAACGGATTAAGTTTGAGAATAGAGGTATCACTGTACATTACAACTGTGGCCACTAACGTTAAGCCTAATCCTCAGTACTAAACTTGTTTACATGAACTTATTTAATTGATACACTTTTTCAGACAATCCTAAATTGACTTTGTTGTTTTGAAGGTTCTTTACAGTATCTTTGTATGACCACGGTGCCACAGTACTGTACTACTAGTAGTACAGAACAAATGTAACAGAACACATAGTGATTAGAATTTGTAGTCACAAAACTGTTGAATTACACTTAAAAGTTTGTCGTCGTTGTCTCGGATTGTTCGTTCTTCTCCTAAAAATATCACTAGAAGGCCAGGCCGGAGCATTATGACGTCGGGATAGGATCAAGAATTTTGTTGTTGTTGTTGTTTAGAATTAAGCACAAAGCTGCTCAATGGGCTATCTGTACTTTGCCCACCACGGGTATCGAAACCCGGATTTTAGCGTGGAAGTCCGCAGACATACTGCTGAGCCACTGGGGGCTAGGATCAAGGAAGAAGCAAGGAGAATATAATTGTGATCTCCATTTTTAGGTCTAAAAATGGCATATTTGACAAAGTTTTGTTGACTATTTACCTCCTAGATAAGTCCCAGCCTCAAATCTGTTTATATTATTACATAATCACGAGGGAATACATATATATGCCCAAACACTCTTATAAGTTTCATGTAATCTACGATCAGTGGCATTGTTACAGTGACATTCATTTTTAAATTTTTTTCTTGGTATGATAAATTTCAAAACGTACTCACACTCAAAGGGCTCTGTTTACAGCAAATTGTTTGAAGCCAAAAAACATTACGGTTCAGAAAAGCTTCAGTGAGAAACTTATGAAAATATTACAAAACACAAATGGATAATGCAATACTAATGCAAACAAAACTAAAACAAACGAAACAATAACCCAAATATGACGTAACAAAACAGAAGTCGAAAAAACACACGTCACCATTTCGTTTCACTTATTTTTCTGCAGATGTCATTGAATAAAGCAGTAAAAGATAAAACAAAACATTGACTATAGTTTATTAACAGCCACAACAGATGGAATGATTGAGAAAAATATTTGACCTCGAAGACAAGGTCACACATCATAACACACAATTATCTTTTACCTAAAGTATTATATAACACACAATTATCTTTTACCTAAAGTATTATCAACATTTTGTACCGTTCTTTACAGTAATCTATCACAAATCAATGACTTTTTACTTCAGATACAAAGTTTAGTAGTTTCTCGAAACTTTAGTCGCTCACCGCGCCAAAGAAAACGTTTTCTAACAATGCAGAGTAAAGTGGAACACACAAGATAAGGGTAATTACAACAAATCGACAAAAGTTGAGTGTGGCAGTGAAAGGGTGAAGGGTATGATAGTTAAGGGAAAAACTGTGGTATCCCCCTTCGCTTGTTGACCTTTGTAGTGCTTATTTTGCTTAGTGGTTAATTCAGGGATGTGGTAAACTATGGAAGATGTACACCAGTGAATGATACAACATTTATTACACATGGAAGATTGGCTGTAGCAAAAATTTGTATGAAAATTCATCCCCGGAAATATAAATAAGTTCGTCTGTTGAATAATTTGCAAAGCGACAAGAAGGCCACCCGCACAAACCGATCCTAATTTTGAAATGGTAGATTAGAGAAGGTAGTTAATCAACACCAAACACAGACAAATGGAATTTTTACTCTTGACATCCGCCCACAGCTCCTCAAATATTACCTTGATGTGAACCACGCAATTTCAGTTTCGCCATCTGATATGTTAACCCAAAACTGAAGCAAATAAAGTCAATTCTTTAGAACACTTATTTTTATTCTTGCTTCTCAGCGGTATGTCTGCGGAGTCACCGCTAAAAACCGAGTTTCGATAACCATGGTGGGCGGAGCACAAATACCCCAAAGTGTAACTTTGTACTTAATTCTAAACAAATTTTTATCCTTATAAATAGCGAAATGAAAAATTGAAACAGTAAAAAAAAAAGGAATAATAGTCTCTGAAGAAAAGATACTTAAGTTTCATTAGCTATTATTAGGTTTATGGCCGAAAGCATTAACTACCGAGAGTGCAAAACAATTATAATAACACGTTATCTTCACACGAATGTACAAAAGATATAATTAATTACACCCGCCATCAAGTTGACTTTTAGTTGTGCTGTTGTTAGCTGTGTAGCTTTTTCTGATTGAAAATTAATACTAATTGTAACACATTTGTTTTGTACTTTTTTGGATGAATATACGTTCTTCTCACAATCGACCAAACTTTTAATTTTGTATACCCATCACACTTATTATATTCATTGTTTGTAATCGAGTTATTTATTAGTTTTCATTATAATAAAAAAATACAAATACTTTTATCTAAGACACACACAGTAATATAACTCAAGTTTAGTATTCAAATTAATTTTTGAAAGTACATTTTCATTTCGTAGATAAATAAGAGTATATGTCAAATAATATAAAAACTGTGATTTCAACAAGGTTTCATAAATATGACACAATTAATACTCTAGGTTTCCATACATATTTGAAATACTTTACTATCGTTTTGTTGGATTGGGATAACATAACTATTATGCTGGTAATGGATTGATTCTGACCAAGCTCTTCACATAGCACTAATAGTTACCACATTTACGCTAATTATACACTTCAACCAAACATGTAAACACTGAAATATAACAAACTCACAACTAATACCAAACTAATTATTATTATTATTATTTTTTTTAAGTTTTGTACTTTGTCGTCTCTCCAACTTACATTCATCTCAGGAAAAGCATTTTGGTAACAAATCGACTAGAAAAAATAATTCTACAACAGACCCAAACAAACAAAGCAGAAGAATTGTGTTCCAAGGTATATTAGATAAAAATTTTGTTATTTAATATTTCAAAGCAGTTCGTTAAAACTGCAGAGGGCGATAGTTATGTTAAATAAAAAAACCCAACTCTCTTATCGGTTTTTAAGAGAAAAAATACTTGAAGTTTATCATTTCTTCGTGCAAGACACAAATAATATATACAAAACTTTTATTTAATAAATATTTTCTAATATATGACTTAAACTTTTCACTGCATTTCTTATTTTATCAACATTTGTCTGAACATTTGCGACATTAAAACATAGCTTATAAATACTTGTTACATCACTTACATTGGAATCAGATCTTAGAAAAACCAACACTGAACCCATTCCAAAAAGATTAATATATTTTGCCTATAAAGAAGGTACAATAACTATTTAAACAAACAAGTCAAAAGCTAAAGCATTTTCCTGAACTATGGAAACAAACTGTTTACGATAATACAAAATAATATGCAACAGTTTCTCTGTTCAGAGATTATTCTGTTGAAATTTGCAAAAATTCATCTCTTTCTGCACTTTCATTTTCAAACAGTTTCAATATAACAGGATATCATGGAAAACTTAGAAATGTTGCTTAGTTTTACGAGCCTGCCTAAATTATAAGCTTCAGAGATACGTAGCAAATTCAAAAAACATTCAACAAGTTTAACATATGTAACATCTAGAAAAATCTTTAACACAATGCCAAGCAACATTCAAAACTTTATTCTAATTTTGTTTGTCTAAAGTAAATTTTTTATTATTATGTTAAGGAATATTCTCTGTTTGTACATCCATAATTTTCTGTTTATACATTCACAACTTGCTTTGGTTTAAAGATATTGCAATAAACAGAAAAACAACTTACTGATGAAACATTTAACAGTTATTAAACTGAAACTCTACTGGCAACAGTACGTAAATGCGTTCACGTACACAAAGGTAGTTTACAACATTCTAATTAGAACTTAAAAATACACGAGGTAACATTTTCTTTAAAAAAAAATCACGGATATGGTAACTGATAATACAGTACTACAGAGATGTTTCATGCAAGGTTAAACCAAATTCTCTGATTTAAAACTCAACAACATACACAGTGTTGTTGTTTTTTTGGTTTTTTTATTACATTCTAGAATATTTTTATTAACAACATCAGGTCAACGGGTACAAATTTGTCTACACAAAAAAAAGTCCTAACGTTACTAACATGAAGAGTTCAATTTATCAGGTGTATACTTGTAAGTTACATCACTTAATAATTAGCACCTGGATAACAAGAGTTAACATTTTAACACTTTGTTACTTTTCACTTTCCACTACATAACACAAGATTTCTGATAATGTATAGTTGTGTTGTTTTATTCTTTGGAAATGCCTGAAAATTTCAGAAAGTTATTGTTCATCTTGAAGACTTGTACACCTGTCTCGTCCACCACACAACTCACTCTAAGTTTATACAAATTACTCTTTACATATCAGTGTAGATTCATATCTTGAAGGTTCGTTTGTGCTACTTTGAGGGGGAGTTAATGGTCTGGATTTGTTTCTGTTTGTCGAGCTTGTGCTTTTTCCTGTAATTTGCACAAAGTGAGAATACATTCTGTTAGGACTATGTAAAAAGTAACTTACTTCTCTATATTTTTCACAAAATAGCTAACTATAAAAGATTACTGTCAAAATTAAGCATTAAAGAAAGGAAAGTTAAAGTCCCTTGTAACATTTACCCAATTTCAGTAAGTTACAAGATTAGTTTTATTAAATTTTACTTTAAAATATAAATAGCTTCAAACTATTCTAACTAAAGACATGAATTTCTATTAGCTTTCTTGCAGACTAATATTTAATATTTTTTGGTTACGTCACAAAACCATTCAATGCTTTAGTAACTACAGCAAAACCTTGATTAAGAAGAACCTTGAATTAATCCAGGGAAAATTTCAAAAAATTATAAAAGATATTTGATTTGAGAAAGACCCTTTATTTTTGTGTTGCAAAAAAACAACAACAAACAAACAATTTCTACTGTTTATGTTATGTATGACTTCTGTTTTGGAAACACCTGAAAACTTTAAAAGTATCATGTTGTTTTCAGGTTTCGTAACTAGCACGATCTGTTTCCTACACCACACAACTACCTCAATGTTCATTGTACACATCATAATAATGATACCTAATTTTAAGATGTGATTTTGTTACAAAATCCTTGCAAATTATAAGTATCAGGACTAAAAGAAGGTAAACAGTAATTAATGATAGAACTATTATTTGAATGTGAAACAGTTGGTTCAAACTGGATGTTAAACTCCCCAACTGGGACTTGAAGTTTCATAAGTTAGCTCTCAATACAAAGCAAGTAAAACCTGAATGCTGAAATTAACTTTCAATAACAGATACTATTTTTATGGAAACCAGTAATTACTGTACCAGTAACTGTAGATTGACATTGTGTGTTTGTATACCGTGCACGTCATCTACCATCGGATGGCAAATCAACTTCATTTGGCCATCTTCCGTCACAGTTGTAGCAAATGCAGCCATCCACTGGACACACGACGAGATCCCACACTTTGTTAGACCTACATGGTCAAATGATAATATGAACTAAAAATTCTTCAACAGCAAGAAATTTAATATCTTGATAAACACTATAAATTTCAATTTAAAACAGTTTCAGAGTTTCGATGTTGATTGTGAAGCGTTCTTTTAATTATTTCAAATTTCAACTTGCCTTTTTTTAATATCCAAAATACCATAAATGTTTGTCAAATTTAAGTGATTTTTACTCTGTCATGTCTGAAAAAAAAGTCTTTGATATTAAAGCAGGATATTGTGTGATAACTGGACATCAACATGCTGGGTAAAGAACAAAATCAGTCTCTTACATACTGTTATCCAATAACACATTCAGTTAACCAAGCAAAATTTGAATAACCCTCTTGTAAACATTCAAATATTTTGTTCTAATGGAAAAGTCCCCAGTCAAGTAACAAACCACCACTTTTTAACAAGGTTTAGGGTTCTATTCCAGCTACAATAAACAGTCCTTTTCTTTGGAATTCTCTAAAGACAATAGCAGATCAACAGCAAGCACTGATATAAACTGAAGTTACAACTAGTAATAATGATAAAATTAACTAATTAACAACTACCCTCAAACTGATTGTGCAGAATGATAACCACGACTACATAAACCCTTTACATTTTGTGCATAATTTAAGTCAAACAGAGGCAATGCTGGCTTGAAGTCAATAATAAAAAAAAAAAAAATCAAATCTCACCAGAAACGCAAACTGCGAGATTTTCAGATGTTACGTAAGTTAAGGCAGCAGCTGCTAAGACACTGTAAGGAAACTGTAGGCATCCAATATCTAAGATACACAAGTCTGTTAACTGAAAACAAAACAGAAACCTAAAAATTTACATCCTCTTAAAATTTTCAAAATAAAACAAGCCATTTCTAAAATACAATAAATTAATTTTTAAAGTTGAAGTTAATTACTTCATTAAACCCATGGTTTTTTGTATGTTCTGCAGGAATTATTTTCATTATCTCCCAAATAATCACCACCATACCCAATAAAATTTCAATTTTATTAATTTTGTGCATGATGAAATGATTTGGATTAGTTTTCAACCATAGAAACAAACGTTAATAGACTCTTACCATCTGATGAGGGACTTTAAACTCCATACAAGCAGCACACATTTGGATTTAAAAGGGTAACACCCCGGGGTTCTTGATTTAATACACAAGTGAACTTCCAAGAAGTTATTGATAAAAATAAAAATATATACTTAAAATGAAAAGCTTATGTTTAAATTTCAGTACTTATTACACATCTATATATCCTAATAACAAACTTGTACAACGCATTAAAACTATGCATTCTGAAATTCAAGTACTTCCGTTTTGTTGAAAAAATAAAATTATCTCTTCCAAACAGAGTTGCTATCAGTTGTGAAAATCCGAAACAAGTATATTTTGCTATAAATAACACTTTATAATTATCACAAAATCCTAGTTGTTTACCACTTTCGTTAATAATAATTAAAATAACGTGTATTTTAAGATTCAGACACGGCAAGTTAATCAGAATATCACCATACACGGCTCTTTTTAAAGCTAAATTACATACGTTATAAACTTACTTTAGAAACTTGCACAAATATTTGCCCTGAATACTCAGGAACGAGGAAGTTTTCTTTCGTAAGTGATGATTCTGATGCAAGCTGAAGGTATACATTTAACCAGCTATTAACCGTCATTGGTGTAAGATCCCACTTTAAGGTCTGGATGACAAATACAACAAATTAAATTTAAGAAGTTTCAAACAAGTTTAGAGAAACCATTAAAAAAAAACAATACATGCCCTATTTGTGGTAAAATCCATTAACAATTTGAAACACAGACATATAAAACATGGAGATTGAATTACAATAAAATAAAGTGCTTCTTTGTGTTAAAAACAAAAGTCACAAGTCAAATATTACCATTATTAAGTGCCAAGGTGTACTGCTAACAAGTTATTGTTTTTACCACAAAAACAATTTGATTTTATAATTTGAAGACCACCTTATGCAAGATGATTTAAATGACCAGGTCAGAACTCTTGAGGTGCATGTATATCTATTTCTAAGACTGACTGACCAACCAACCAGCTGCACCTACGAGAGGTTTGCCTGACTCTCTGAATCAAACAGGGGACTGACTGTTACTTCCATAAAATGCTCACAGCTGAAAATGCAAAGTCTGCTCAGTAGCATCTGTCTCAAACCTTGAATTTTGCAGTTTGACATTATGTCACTTTCATACAGGAGCAGAGGATCACAAAGGTGCCAACAAGAACCTTTCAATATATGATTTATGTATTCTCTAAACAGTTCATGTAACAATAAACAACCAATGGCATACAACTCAAACCTATCACAAAAGGCTTGTGTACTTTGCTTGGCCTTGTAACGATCCCGTAACCATTACGGCACACACACCTTGAACCTGAAAGTATGTATTTGAGAAATTTGGCAAGCTTATTAAACTTAACTATTTTTTGGACAAAAAATAAAAAAGCTATGGAGTTTTTAACGAATTATTTTCACTAAGACATTACCTGTATTTATATACTGCTACAAATGCAAAGTGGTTTTCACAGTACAATTAAAAGTACTTTTATTCACACGAGAATTTTAAAATTTCATTTGCATAATCTCTAAAACCTTCTAAATAAATATCAAATTGTTTATCCCAATTAGCTTAAAGCTTGTAACATTACACACAGTTGTAATGAATTATACCATGTTATCTCCGTTTAAACCATGTGTAGTGCTGTGTATATCAGTGTTACACTATCAAATTATGTGCTGCAGAAGTTGTATATCAGTCACGTTACACTATCAAATTGTGCTACACAAGGTGTATATCAGTGTTACACTATCAAATTATGTGCTGCAGAAGTTGTATATCAGTGTGTTACACTATCAAATTATGTGCTACACAAGGTGTATATCAGTGTGTTACACTATCAAATTATGTGCTACACAAGGTGTATATCAGTGTGTTACACTATCAAATTATGTGCTACACAAGGTGTATATCAGTCGTGTTACACTATCAAATTATGTGCTGCACAAGGTGTATATCAGTCGTGTTACACTATCAAATTATGTGCTACACTAGGTGTATATCAGACATGTTACACTATCAAATTATGTGCTGCAGAAGTTGTATATCAGTCATGTTACACTATCAAATTATGTGCTGCAGAAGTTGTATATCAGTCACGTTACACTATCAAATTATGTGCTACACAAGGTGTATATCAGTCACGTTACACTATCAAATTGTGCTACACAAGGTGTATATCAGTGTGTTACACTATCAAATTATGTGCTGCAGAAGTTGTATATCAGTCATGTTACACTATCAAATTATGTGCTGCAGAAGTTGTATATCAGTCATGTTACACTATCAAATTATGTGCTACACAAGGTGTATATCAGTCACGTTACACTATCAAATTGTGCTACACAAGGTGTATATCAGTGTGTTACACTATCAAATTATGTGCTGCAGAAGTTGTATATCAGTGTGTTACACTATCAAATTATGTGCTACACAAGGTGTATATCAGTCGTGTTACACCATCAAATTATGTGCTACACAAGGTGTATATCAGTCGTGTTACACCATCAAATTATGTGCTACACAAGGTGTATATCAGTCGTGTTACACTATCAAATTATGTGCTACACTAGGTGTATATCAGACATGTTACACTATCAAATTATGTGCTACACTAGGTGTATATCAGACATGTTACACTATCAAATTATGTGCTGCAGAAGTTGTATATCAGTCATGTTACACTATCAAATTATGTGCTGCAGAAGTTGTATATCAGTCATGTTACACTATCAAATTATGTGCTACACAAGGTGTATATCAGTCACGTTACACTATCAAATTGTGCTACACAAGGTGTATATCAGTGTGTTACACTATCAAATTATGTGCTGCAGAAGTTGTATATCAGTGTGTTACACTATCAAATTATGTGCTACACAAGGTGTATATCAGTGTGTTACACTATCAAATTATGTGCTACACAAGGTGTATATCAGTCGTGTTACACCATCAAATTATGTGCTACACAAGGTGTATATCAGTCGTGTTACACTATCAAATTATGTGCTACACTAGGTGTATATCAGACATGTTACACTATCAAATTATGTGCTGCAGAAGTTGTATATCAGTCATGTTACACTATCAAATTATGTGCTGCAGAAGTTGTATATCAGTCATGTTACACTATCAAATTATGTGCTACACAAGGTGTATATCAGTCACGTTACACTATCAAATTATGTGCTACACTAGGTGTATATCAGACATGTTACACTATCAAATTATGTGCTGCAGAAGTTGTATATCAGTCATGTTACACTATCAAATTGTGCTACACAAGGTGTATATCAGTGTGTTACACTATCAAATTATGTGCTGCAGAAGTTGTATATCAGTCATGTTACACTATCAAATTATGTGCTGCAGAAGTTGTATATCAGTCATGTTACACTATCAAATTATGTGCTACACAAGGTGTATATCAGTCACGTTACACTATCAAATTGTGCTACACAAGGTGTATATCAGTCACGTTACACTATCAAATTGTGCTACACAAGGTGTATATCAGTGTGTTACACTATCAAATTATGTGCTGCACAAGGTGTATATCAGTCGTGTTACACTATCAAATTATGTGCTGCACAAGGTGTATATCAGTCGTGTTACACTATCAAATTATGTGCTGCACAAGGTGTATATCAGTCATGTTACACTATCAAATTATGTGCTGCACAAGCTACCTGTGAAAAACTTCTTTATTTAATGTATTCTAGCCTAAGAAGTTTCTAATCTTTAAAATTTAGTTACTTTCATAATGACAAATGAAGAATACACATGAAAAACACGAAATAAAATACTTACCTGGCGAGTGTTGATTTTACCACTACTTATGCTCATGGTACCACTATACTATTTTAAAATTAAATAATGCACTAAAGGACATGGAATAATACTCAAAAAGCACATTCCCTTACTATCAAACTTTTCTGACTCTCTAAATATGCAACAAGAACTGTTAAAAATCCAGTTAATCTCACCAGTGTGAAAGAAATACAGAATTATCTGTACGGAAAACATAATAAAACACATCATCCGATAGATAAAATACTGGTTTTCTATTGGTTACAAATAATATAGTATTGTATATCAGAACTTCTGGCACTTTCTGAAAGAGATGTGATAGGTGGGTGTAGAAAGAGGGGTCCGATTGTCTATTTAATGACTTTATAACTGAATAAAATTAAAGGTTATAAACAATATAGTTTGTCTGAAGCATGACAACATTTTCTAAAGTAAACAAGAGATAAAGTACTTGCTTAAGTCATTCTGTGTTGCCAAACTTGACATTTCTTATACTAATGGTACTATTGAAATAAACAGGTTATAATTTAATTATGAACCCACAAATGCTGAATAATATTGCATAAAAACCAGACAATATTCAATATCTATAATAACTATTCTGGCTTTCAAACTTTGTAATAAGAGCTCAGCTGATGATGTGTTTTCTGTGGAAATAAAGTCTGAACTGGAAGCAAAATGAACAATTCTCTGTACAGAAAATAATGTAATAAAACATGTCATTTGAGATATTATTGTTGTTAGTGTATGCAAGAAAATGGTTATAAATAACAGTTTTTAATATCAGAGAAAGCTATCAGTAAGACAAGACAGGTGGGTATGTCGGTAAGGGTCTGATTTTCTAGTTAATGACCCAAATATTAATCAAAGCTATAAAAATTATGCTTTGCCTGAGTGATAACTATATTATAATGAGTAAATTTATCTTAATTCATGACTTTTCAGAGAAGTTGTAAACAAATTAAAGACACAGAGTAACTGTCAGTTCTTATATAATGGACATTCAGTACTTCCTTACGAAATTCAGAACACAAAACTTCAATGATACTAAAACTGATTTATTAACTACATTTCGATGCCAAACATTTTCTCATACATTAAAATAAAGCAGTGTAACTACATTTATAACACACCTCTGTAAAAGGTTGTGGCATTTCCACCTTGACCCATCTAATACAAAACGGTTTATGATACACCAGTAAACCTCTCTAGCAAATGATTAAAATTTTGCTTGTTAATTTGAGGAGATAAAAAAACTTGCCTTGAGAAGCACCAATTCCTTCTCCAAGATTTCAGTTTCTGTGCACGCTCCATCAGTGACATATGCAAATTCTGTAAGTTTGGGTGGATAAATTTCCTACACATAAAAAAAATGAAACCGAAACAGTCAGTTGTTGGATCAAAGAAATTCAGATTAAGAATGTTGTTGTTAAGTAGGATTCACTGAAGATATTGGTGGTATTATGACTCAGTTATGTGAAAACTGTTTGATCAATATATATATATTTTATGTGTGAAGCAGAGTTGTGCCTGTCTGTCTGTCTTAAAAAATGAGTAAATGGATAATCCAGCCTGTTAGGTGTCTCAAGTAACTGGATAATTTAGGCTGGCTGCTGTCTTAAATTACGAGTAACTAGACAAACCACAATTAACGGACGTAACTAGACAAACCACAATTAACGGACGTAACTAGACAAACCACAATTAACGGATGTAACTAGAAAAACCACAATTAACAGACTTAACTAGAAAAACCACGATTAATGGATGTATCTAGACAAACCCAGACTAAAGTTCATGTTTAGTGGCCACTTAAATATTACCTCTTCAGATACGAAGATTAACAGAAACAAAAACAAAGCCAACGACATTGAACATTATGGTGTGGGCATTAACACTTTTATTGAAGAACATTTCGACCTTCCTAGATCATCTTCAGGTTATTTCAAATGGGTTTATTGTCATCAAGAATGTAACATTTTTACATCTGTGTAACGTTTCGCATGCTACAGATTAAAACATTTGACTCTGAAACTGGCTAATTATTACTAAAATTACTAACTACTGATTCAGGATTCACAAGTTTTTCTGAATTTATTTTAAACCATTAACATTTCTATTAATAGCTCGAGAATCAACAAAAGGTGTTAAAAAAAACAACTAAAATTTTGAGCCTTTTTCTGGACATGAAAGGTAATCAAAACATATTAAGAGATATTTGAGCACATACTCTCCTAGAAACATTTTAAAGCTATATGGTTCATTTCCAGTCCTTTTTTTCCTATATACACATGATAGATATGATGTTCTTATATTTTAGAGCAAATTAGACAAATTCCACTGTTCGTCTGTTAAAACAGTGAAAAACCGTGTGAACCATAGTTCACGAGTTTCTTCCATGAAGTTTTTCTAAGCAAAACTTCTGCGCTTTTTACTTCACAGCTTGTGGTTACTCCCAACAGAACAACTTTTATTTCTTTCTCCAATAAATTTCACTTGGATTTGTTTTTATCTAAACTATATCAGTTTGTGTAACCCTTACTTCATAATATATTCACTCCATTTTAACTTCTTTCATAAAAAAAAGTCTTCCTGTAAACATACAAGATTTACAAATTAGAAACATGGTAGTGACTCTTCCAGAAACTAAAGTCAGATCAGGTTTTATTTTGAAGTGTTACCAGAATGTTAAAATATACAAAGTATCACCCAAAGAGAGGAAAGTCCTCAGACTGGTGGAAAATGTTCATCCTTATAAATTTAATTTAAAAAAATGCTACAACTATAAAAACTTTCAAATATTAAAACCATGAAATAATTTTAAAACAAAACACCTCCAGGAATTTGACCATCAAAGTTACCAGTTTTTTTTGTTGTTTTTTTTTATACACAGTTTACTATCAATGGTCTCCACACATATGGCACTGAGTGAATTTACGTTTTTACCTGTAACATTGGCAAAAGTAAAGAACTGTTAAAGAAACACTGGGGTTAAAATATTAATGACATTTTGTTTTTGTATTAAATCTTGTGACCAAGAATCCTAAGTGTCTGCAAACAATTTGGTGCATGAATGGTTTAGAAACGCAAGTTTTTATGGACTGGTATTGACAATGATTAACTAAGTTACAAACAAAGATAAACAGCTTGTGTATCATTACCTCTATTTTGGCAGCAACGAACAAGGCCGTTATTCCCAACAGCTGAAGCTGCTGTTGGGGGACGTTCTGCCGAGAGGCGAGGTAACGATCTACAAAGTCTTGTGCCAAGTAAAACGTTTCCCTATGGAGTCGATACACCTCACAAACCTAAAAATGTTTAACATAACATTGTGAACACTAAAAACTGCAAATCAATAAACAGCCATCTTAATTTTGTTTTAAATATAAAATATTAGAATTTGACAAACTCTCCATATTTTTATTATATCACGAGAAGATTAAAGGTTCAGAGAGCTGTTCCTCGTGATTTCAAGGAAATGACATTGTTTCTGTTGCCTTCAATTAGCGAAAGAAAAACTGTTTCTGTTGCCTTCAATTATATCCAAAAATTGATAAAATAACATAACATTGACAAGGACTTCTTTCATTATATTTGTTATCCATTTTAGGTAATGGTATTGAAAAACAAGTCTGCTTTTATCTGGAATATCTCAGTACATCATTTCACACAAGATGACCAAATAATTAACACTGGTAACAACGTTCTGGATCTCAAACAAAATGTCACTTCTGAGAAAGGAAAGACCATTAAAAAAACATATTTACAAAGTTTTATGGTCTTAGAATCAACTACAACTTTAAACATTTATACCCAAAACCTAAACCATAACTAAACTCGACAGATCAAAACTACAAAATGTTACCCGACTTATCGGTCACATTTTACTAATTTTACCTTTAGGCCTAGCTGATTTTTAACACTAATATTTCATTGCAATTATCCTTCAGGAAGTCTTTTAAAATTAGTAACTGTGAAACTGAGATATAAAGTCTCTATATCTAAACAGTTTGTTAGTAATATTCATAAAATATTAGGTGTTAAACAAATCTTGAAATACAATCTCCAAGTTACAACTTTATAGTCACATGTACAAGTAGGATATCAAAAGCTTCTGACCTTTACTGCATAAACACAAACTAGATTACCTATAATATGATGCAAAATTATTCTAACCCCTAAACATATCAAGCCTATCATGTGAGCTCTATCTCTGCATCAAAATTTGATCAAAAACTCTTCCTACAAAAAATACTAAATGTGAATGTACACATACAACACAAAAATAAACACAGCCCCATCTGTTGTCAGTTTATTAAGTACATAATAACTCATCCAAAAACATTCTTTGTAAACTGTAGAACTGATAATCCAAAACAGATCCATGAAACCGTGGTTACCGATTGAAAAATATTCAAGTTAAAAGTTGGATACCTGAGGAAATAAAGTGACAATGCTTTCTTGTCGTGTGTACCACAAAGATCCTTCTATTAATTTGTATGATAACCATGACACAGGTTTTGCTAAAAAAATATTAAAGTAACACTTGGTACACAAATACCCCTGATGTACACCTGCACTAGTTGTTTGTAATTTTGGAGTGATACACTAGAGAGTAGGTCAACACTGGCCACTCTGGAGCTAGATTTGAACTCGCAAGTTGCGAGTCGAATACCCTTTTTTCCAAATCCTGTATGATTTTATATGTGTATAAAACATGATATAAGCTACTGCAATACATTTTAGGATACACACTTCAATTCATATTCCAGTTAATGGGTGTTAACCATTAAATAAATATTATACATATAATTTTTTTTTAACATTTCACTTCAATAAACAGAAGTGTTTAATTTTTTTTTCTGAAAAGTTAAAACACAGACAAGTTTCTATGAACTCCCTCACACAGAACTTACTTCTATCAACCAATCCAACAAAATTGACCTCATTCGAGCACGCAGAGCAGGGTGCCGACACAGCATCTTGGGATCTCGAGGATAAACTGCATCCTTACAGACCATGAGTTCCCAGACCTCTTGAGGATCGGCCCAGGAAAAGTGAGGCAGTGGTGAGACTCGTTTGCCACACGCTTCTGGTGTAAACACACATGTCAGTCCACGAAATTCACTGAGAGTCACGGGAGTTAACATATCAGAAAGTGTTCGCTGACCGTCGCGAATTAGTTCGGAACTGGATTTTCCAATTGCTACTGATGTGGAACAATTGTCGTCTTGGCTACGAATTATTTGGCCAATGAGATCTCTGGGAACCTGGGAAAACATTATTTCTGTAAAGATTTTTAACCATTATTCTATAACTCATTTTGATTTCAAACTAATAATACAACCAGCATGAATTAAACAATTATATATTTCAAGCTATCAAAAAAATAGCACTGAATGAAAACTCAGTTTATAAATCACTAAAAAACTTCCTATTCGAGGAAACTTATTCATACAAGCAACCAGTTCCCTAGTTTTCATATCCTATCAACATCAACTTTCTTATTTTATGATTATTAAGTGGAATATATAAATAATCCCAGGGAAACGCGTTTAAATGACCAACGAACTGTTAATTTCAGATGTTTAATCAGCTCTATAGTAGCGTTCTTCATAGCTTTCTTTTACCAGCTATATTAAATGAAACGGCAGCTGTTTAAAATTTAGCGAGAGTAAAAACACAGTTAACTGTTTCAGTTTCACCTGAGTATCAGACTCCTGAATGTTTTATTAAGAAGAGAAACCTTGGTCATTTTAAATTTTCCTGAAATCTGTCAGTCACAACACTTTCTCAGCTTACTTCTTTGCAAGAATCTATCTTAATTTCAATTTTAAAATGTTTCATTTTCACTTCCACATTTTGCTACTTATTCTAAATAACTGCAGAAAGGTTTGGGGGAAATTCTAGTAATGTAACAATCATTAACAACTAGCAAGATCATTTTTAATCAGTGTTGACGATAAAAACCACTCAGTGGTAAAAATCGTATTTGGAACTTTTCACCTATACATAAGAAAATAAACACTGACAACGTGGACAGAATTCATCCAAGTTTAAAATGTTTTATTTTTTAAATCTGGGGAACAACTAATAACTGATACAATCCAGAAAAGATCACATCAATAACTTGAATATGAAAACACTTATATCTCATACTTGACTCTTTAATCTATGAGGGCCAATGGCATGCATGCATTCATTCACATTGTGCTACCTGATGAATGTATTTACAAAATAATTGTGGACGTTCTACAACTGTTTCAGCTTGATAATTGGCTTTCTCTACATCAACACCTTTAAAATTTACAATATGAAAGCAATACGTCTAACAACTGCTCTATTGTGCCACTCAACTTTTATTTTGAAGAAAACCGTGAGAAACCACTTCTAAGTTTAGTGGGGTTTTTTTCTGAAGTAACGAGCCCCAAGAACCCCAGGTCTCCAACATAAAGTAAAAAGATTATATATATTCAACTTTAGATTTACTTGCTATCATACATACTTTGTTGTTTTGAATTAAGCACAAAACCCGGATTTTAGCGTGTAAGTCCGCAGACGTACCGCTGAGCCACTGATGGGCATCATACATACAGACACGTAATTTAAAGATAACAAAAGACCTGCATTCTACTACCTACACCACGCCATTCACTATTCTATATTATAAAAATATTCAAAACCAGTCCTTTCATTCAAATATTTATAAATCCTTAAATTAACTGTATCACACCTGAAGACCACTTATTCCAAAGCAAACCAGTCTGTCAGGAAAATGTCTTACATGTATATCTGAAGAATTTAACATACTGTATAGAGCGTCAGTTAACCACAACTACCATTCAACCTTCAAGTGATAACTATTTACGAAAACACTCTTACGTTTAAAATGTATTTCAAAACGACCAAACATATTTTCAACAACGTAAACACCTTATATTACTAAAGCATTTTGTTATGAATAAATTTTACTGACAGCACAACTGACACATATGTTTAAAAGTCACCAGGAATATTTAACTTACAGTTACGACCATTCATTAAGTTTACTGCTTTTCTTCTATCTTCATCAATTTCTGGAGATCAGACGTTGATTTTTAACAATTTCTTATTACAAAAAAAATCAAACAAAAGAGCAAACGTAATTAAAAAAAAAGGTTTGTGTTGTTTTTCACCTTTGGCTGGATAACTTTACGATTTATCCGTATCTTTCTCACCTTATTTTTGAGCTGTGCCATCTTTTAATACTGACTTGATCTTGTACTTTCTTAAAAAAAAAAAAAAAACTCTTTAAGAATTAAAATTTGAATTCTGAAGAAATATAAATGCGATGCATTTTTATAGCAACCATTCTATTCCTAGGTTGCATCCTAAAAATGAAAGCTCAAATTAACAGTCGACTTACCCCTGGTTCATTCACTACTTTTCGCTTTCGACGCAAAATAACCGAGTGTAAAATCGAATGCTTTTTCTCTCTAGAAATCTTCGCTCTGTTGAAACAAAGTGAAATAAATTTCATCACGAAATAAGTTTCTACGTAAACTTCTAAAATACGCTAATTTCAAAATGATAATATCAGAGACGTAGAGATGATTTACCTATGTTTTGACATCCTAATATTGTACCACTTTCAGTTGTTTTCCTATAACGAAAAATGTTCATTGTAATCTATAGTACACATATTTAACAATAAAGAAACAATTCCAATGTAAAAAACGTTCATCTGATTAAAATAATTCTGGTCGTAAATTTTGGCGGGACAAAAATAAAGTAATTTATTTACATCATCCTTAAAGTTGAATAAACACATTTTCTGTGCTTTAAAATGAAAGGTCAACTCTATAAGAGGAGCATTATTCTAGAATAAAAATAGTTAATAAATTTATCCTGCTAATATACATATTTGTCACACACACAAAGTTGACCAGAGCTTAAAACTATAATTTTACATCGTACAAAAGCTTCGAACACGACAATACAAATAGTACTGTAAATTTGAATCTCATTAATAGCTAAAGTGTTAACGTGCCCCAAACAATAGAAATCATCAACTCGAAATCTTAACATAAATCACGAATCACTAATAGAACATTTCGCAAACAACATAATCGGAATAATGCAAAAGACACGGTTTCACCCCACTTACCAGCTGAGTGACCACCATCGCGCCAAAACATACAGCGACACCAAGTAGTGAATTATACGGCATGAGGCCTAGTGGATTTCGTATGATAACACTTAAAAATAAATTGCAAACTATTTTAACGCTATAGATTTTTTAAAATTTTGAGTTAAGCTAATCTCGGTAATTTATAAACTACTGTATGATGTAGGTTGAAGAATTTGGAAACTAAGCTATTATTTATTTACTTGTTTTTGACACTTCTCAGAAGATTGCTTGCATACTATTCTATTTCAATAATTTCAGTGAAAATACAAATTTATTGAATGTCGTTATATATTATTTATTTTGCAAGTTATAAATGAGGAACTGTTTAATGATTAATAAATACAGCGTTTTCAATCATTATATGTAATATAAATTGGAAAACATCACTTTTAACTGTTTTACACTGACTTCCAATTATTTAGAAGTTGTACAACTTAGCCAGTAGTACAGTCTAGTGTTTCATACTATTTTTCTCTCAGTAAAATAGGTGAAGAAGTCATGATGAAAATTCCTAAAAGTTTTTGAAATTGAACAAATATATTTTCGGCAGTTCATAATTAAAACATTCCCACTGTTCTTTAGGTCAAATCTACTTCAATTGTTATAAACGGGGTTGCTTCAACACACATCAATCGTAACTACGTAAATATGTTCTAACCAAGTGCTTTATAAATTCAAAAGTTGTGTTTGAAGACATGTTTGGATTTACAACAAACATGCTTTAAGAAATAAATTTGTTTTGTTTCGGCAATAACTTTAAAAAATATGATGTATTTCACTCTGACTCACTTACAGCTGATACCCGCCATAAAGTGTACAATACGCATGCGCATGCATTATTTGGTTCATGACGTTAGATGTGTTTATTGAGAATTTAAACTCTTGATTGGTTCCCAGATTGGCGGGAAACACGAAGATTTTCTCGGGAAATAAACAAAACCACGTGAATACCGGATGTGGCTTGACAGTAAATGGCGTAAGCTGAAATACATTTTAAATTTTCTGAATTGTTCCAAGTGTAATATTTTTTCAGTTACGTATTTTTTACTTATTTTGAAACATGAATATAAATAGTTGATAACTGTGCCTTATGTAAACATTTTTTCCTGTTTCAGGTTAAACTATAACTTGTCTTGAAATATATTTGTAAATGCAATTACACCATGTGATTTTGACAAAATTACAAATGGTGTGATAGTTATACAAACGTGTTTGGCTGACAAATTATATAAATAACATGATAAAAAATGTCAGATTACGTACTATGATAATAAAAAATAATTACTTTATACCGAATTACAATACAATGATGCATTGAAGATCTTTGCTTCAAATAAAATGTAATTTATTATCAACGTATCAGCCTTAGGCCTACACAAGAAAGTTGAATGTAAAAATTCTCAACAAACTTGCTGAAATTCGTTTATTTCTTTATGATCTTTGTGTAACAATACTTTCAAAGGAAAGCTCACGAACCAATCAAAACTAAGCATGGTATTTTAAAATAAATTAAAAATATAAAATCACCACTGAAGGATAAATTTGAAGTCTTATTATAAACCTTTAAAAACTACTTTTAAAAGAAATGCGATGTTTTAGAACAGAAATTTTGTTTTTCTATATTTTTTCGATTTCGCGCAAACCTACAAGAGGACTATCTGTCCCTAATTACGCAGTGTAAAACTAGAGGTAAGGCAGCTAGTCATCACCACCAACTCTTAAGATACTCTTTACTAGCGAATAGTGGGATTAACCATAACAATATAACATCCCCACGGCTGAAAGGGCGAGCATGTTTGATATAACAGGATTCCAACCCGCGACTCTCGGATTACAAGCCGAGTGCCTTAACCACCTGGCCATGCCGGGCTTATATTTGCTAGTTGTAGAAAATTATTTAGACATTAGTAAACTTACGACGAAAATGAACTATTGGATTATATCTGTTCAACCAGCACCAGCAAGATAACTAGTTAACAACGTATACCGAACAAAGAATGAATAGGCCTACCAAAACACAGACGTATTTATTTTTTTTTAAACTGGCATAAGCTGTTTGTTCACTAACCGTCTCTTAATTACAGGAAACAGTCCATATAAACTATGGAGCCATTTTCGTCGACTCCTCAATTTAACGAGATTACTTCTGAGGGTCGCGGATTCGAATCTCCGTCAC
This sequence comes from Carcinoscorpius rotundicauda, assembly GCA_011833715.1. Lineage (NCBI taxonomy): Eukaryota > Metazoa > Arthropoda > Merostomata > Xiphosura > Limulidae > Carcinoscorpius > Carcinoscorpius rotundicauda. Next base: position 69,149,264 of record CM022400.1, read on the forward strand.
GCCAAACATGCTTTCAGCCGTGGGGAAGTTACTATTAATCCCACTATCGTTGGCAAAAGAGTAGCTCAAAAGTTGGCAGTGGGTGGTGATGAATAACTGCTCCCTGTAGTCTTATACTGTTAAATTAGGGGCGACTAGCGCAGATAGCACTCGTGTGACTGTGCACGAAATTACAAAAAGAAACAGAGAATACTTGTAGGTGACTCAGCGATATTTAGTTCACAGAAATATATTTTATACAGTTTAGGCCTACTTAAGTGAGAGACACAAGTAGCATATTTTTCAACATTAAAATTATTTCATAAAAAATAATATATTATGTGAGATTCTGAGATTCTAATTTTACAGTGTGAATGTATTTTAATTTGTTTTAGCACAATATACATATATATTAATTAAAATACATTCACACTGTAAAATTAGAATCTCAGATTTAATATTACAGATACTGCATTACACAGCACACTTCACCTGCAGTGTGAGTAAGAACTGTTTATTTTTATTAACAATAACAAGTTTACATTGCAAATAAAACTTGTCAGCCCACAAAACAAATGCATTAACTAAATGGCAAATTCTAGGCTTTGAGCTTTCTTGCGTACAGAAAACGAAACAACAACACGTTGACAGGCTGATATTAAAGGTACCAGTTCTTAGTGTGAAAGGCAGTTAAAGGCTGTCTGTACTGAACCTGACACCTTCACATACATCAGTGTTTTATTTAGAAGGTACGACCTGGAACACTGCAGAATTCACTTCACTAACACATTTTGTTTTCTTTTTAACATGGGGAATCTTTTGTGTCACATCCTGTAACATGGGGAATCTTCTCTGTCATAACCAGTATGTTAAATTTCTTTTAAAATGACAATAGTACACTTACTGTTACACAGAGACACTACTTATGTAAAATACACATTTCTACTGTTAACTTTATTCAAGTACACTTAGTGTTACACAGAGACACTGCTTAAATATAATACACATTTCTACTGCTAGGTCAAGTCAAGCACACTTAGTGTTACACAGAGACACTGCTTAAATATAATACACATTTCTACTGCTAGGTTTAGTCAAGTACACTTAGTGTTACACACAGACACCGCTTAAATATAATACACATTTCTACTGCTAGGTCAAGTCAAGCACACTTAGTGTTACACACAGACACCACTTAAATATAATACACATTTCTACTGCTAGGTCAAGTCAAGTACACTTAGTGTTACACAGAGACACTGCTTAAATATAATACACATTTCTACTGCTAGGTCAAGTCAAGCACACTTAGTGTTACACAGAGACACTGCTTAAATACAATACACATTTCTACTGCTAGGTCAAGTCAAGCACACTTAGTGTTACACAGAGACACTGCTTAAATATAATACACATTTCTGCTGCTAGCTACAAAATGACATTAACAATTATCATTAGTTAATAAAGTTAGCAAGTTAATGAGAAGAACATATAACTTAGAATAAACAGTCTTTCAATGGCCAATTACATAACTATACATACAAGTTTTTTTCAAGAGACATGAGCCCAGCAATATAATTATTATATAAAGATCACATTATGAATCCAGCTGGTTTTATACACACAGGTATGTTGTTGTCACTCGGTCAGTATAAATATCTGTTAACTAACTATTGGTAAGCATTCATCAGTTTTAGTGACTGGACTCACAAAGAATTCCAAAAGCTAAACAAGTAACATAATGACATGAATGCCCAAGAAATATTGTGACAGATTTTTGTATCAGTGACAGTTCTGTACTTGCTTGATAAAGGAAGACTTTCTTTGGAAGGAAAGCAACCAAAACGTAAATCACATAACTGCAAATAAAATAGGCAAAGTTTTGTTTTTTAATTTAGATCTGGTACAGAATAGTTTGGGAAGTTAATCGAAGTTCTTAGCATGTATTCATTTATTTACCTTTATAGTGTGTTAATATGTCCCCCATGTTATGTCCAAATAGTAGAATAAACAAGTATCAAATCTGTACATAAAACAAACCATATATAAGAATATTGGTGTCTATAGAACAAAATTAAAATTACTTCTTATGTAACAGACACGTCTTGTGTACATTTAAACTAACATTATAATTCTGAATATAACATTTGTGCTGATCATGTAAAGGTATCTTTACAAATCTTGGCTTTTAATTACAGATGGTGTAGGATTCATTAACTACCTTTTCGTTAGATACTAGTTGTAAAGATGTAAAAGAAATCAGAAATGAAAAGAACAAAGACCTAGGGACTCAACCATGTTGTAACTCTGTTTAATCAAACCAAGAATCAACGCGCAAAGATAACATCTGTATTTTTATTCTATTTCTTTGTAATTCGGTAACGATCCTGTTCTCAGAGAACTGTTGTATTCAAACATGGGCAAATGGTAAAAAGTCGCCAGTTCAGAAGTGCAAACATCCGACTCAAAACTGTTACATTGAGAATCTCTGGAACTGTAGGATGAGGGGCATATGTGTGATGGAGGAACAGAAGAATGAAGATGAGGTAGCCATCGTGGTACGGAAGAGTACGGCAGAGATTGTTCTATTGAATCCTCAACAGGAACCAATCCAGAGCCAGAACAGTTAAACAATAGCTTCTGGGTTGAGTAGGAAACATGTGGTTTATTGATGTTACATGATGGCTGGGTAGAACTCAGTTCTCTTGTTTTTACTGCTGTCTCTGGATGACTGGATGACCTTTAATCGGAAAAAGACAGTCAGACTAATATAACAATCAACATACTGTATATCTTTACCCAAGGGAGTCCCCAGTCTCCCGTGAAATGTAGGCACATTTATCACAAATTATTTGTAAGCTTCTATATATAATAACCTAATTTCAATCACTTAATAAAAACTAAACTTGAAAAAAATTCTCCCATCTGATTTTATCAGTTCATGTAACTTCTAAGCAAAGACAAGATAGGCTTTGTTCGGTTCATGTAACTTCTAAGCAAGGAGAAGATATGTTTTTGTTTGGTTCATGTAACTTCTAGACAAGAGAAGATAGGCTTTGTTTGGTTCATGTAACTTCTGGACAAGAGAATATTGGCTTTGTTTGGTTCATGTAACTTCTGGGCAAAGAGAAGGTAGGATTTGTTTGATTCATCTAACTTCTAGGCAAAGAGAAGATAGGCTTTGTTCAATTCATGTAACTTATGGGCAAGAGAATATTGGCTTTGTTTGGTTCATGTAACTTCTGGGCAAAGAGAAGGTAGGATTTGTTTGATTCATCTAAGTTCTAGGCAAAGAGAAGATAGGATTTGTTTAGTTCGTGTAACTTCTAGGCAAAGAAAAATATGGTTTTTTTCGGTTCATGTAACTTCTAGGCAAAGAGAAGATAGGATTTGTTTAGTTCATGTAACTTCTAGACAAGAGAAGATAGGCTTTGTTTGGTTCATGTAACTTCTGGACAAGAGAATATTGGCTTTGTTTGGTTCATGTAACTTCTGGGCAAAGAGAAGGTAGGATTTGTTTGGTTCATGTAACTTCTAGGCAAGAGAAGATAGGCTTTGTTTGGTTCATGTAACTTCTGGGTAAAGAGAAGGTAGGATTTGTTTGATTCACCTAACTTCAAGGCAAAGAAAAGAGAGGCTTTATTCGGTTCACGTAGCTTATAGGCAAAGAGAAGATAGGATTTGTTCGGTTCATGTAACTTCTGGGCAAAGAGAAGGTAGGATTTGTTTGATTCACCTAACTTCAAGGCAAAGAAAAGAGAGGCTTTATTCGGTTCATGTAGCTTAAAGGCAAAGAGAAGATAGGATTTGTTCGGTTCATGTAACTTATGGGCAAAGAGAAGATGGGATTTGTTTGGTTCATGTAACGTCTAAGCAAAGAGAAGATTGGCTTTGTTCGGTTCATGTAACTTATGGGCAAAGAGAAGATAGGCTTTGTTCGGTTCATGTCACTTCTAGGCAAGAGAAGATAGGCTTTGTTTGGTTCATGTAACTTCTAAGCAATGAGAAGCTAGGCTTTGTGTGGTTCATATGACTTAGGGGCAAAGAGAAGATAGGATTGTTTGGTTCATATTACTTCGTGGCAGAGATAAGATAGTTTTTTGTTAGTTTAAAAAACTTACAGATAAATAACTTGATGAGAAGTTAGAGAATCCTGTGAAAAACCAGTATTTTCATGATGACTTGGCTTGGAAGTTTCTTCCTTTCTGCAACTTTTCTGCATTACCAAGAAACAAACTACTGCCACGAAAATCAAACAGAGAGACCCAGAAACGGAATACAGGAGCAAAACGACATGACTCTCAGGATCTGCAAAAGTCAGAACATTCTGGACTTAGGAAATATTTCATTTCTCAATAACAAGAACAGTAACATTTTCTAAGTGTTTGTAGCAGCAATATAAAGAATAAACAAGTATAAACAATAATTACACAGATTTCAAAGTCACTAAATTCTATCCAGAAACTTTGTTCTGACTTGCTAGGCTAAAGTTTTGATTTTCATGCATGTGCACGTGCACATATTTTGCTGAAATCAGGGGTTGAATTTTCATCAGTAGACCCAGCAGATAGTCCGATGTGGCTATAAGAATACACACACACATTACTAACCTTTATCTAAGAAACTAACACACATCTCTCTTCCAAGAGCTTCCTTTTCTTTCCATTCACAGGCAGGAAAATTCGAGCACTCACTGAAATAAAAAAATAATATGACTAGCCTGCTATATTTACATTAAACTACACCCATAAAACTGATGTTCCAAAGCTTACAAAACTTTGCTATTAACACTGACCTATATTAGTGAAACTCATGCCACATATATAAATACATTCACACAAACACGGACGTGTAAATCAAGTTAAAACTACGTCCACCAAGTTGTAAAGTGTCGTCACAAACACTTCTCATGTACATGTCATGTGTGTTTGTATAAAGGGTGAAACACTGTGGGTGTTTAACACCCACATCCTAATTTAGCTTCAGTTCTCTTGTTATTCTTTAATACAAAAGAATAGTGGCCATGAGGTCAAGACTGGTGGATGGCGTGAATCCACTGTAGTGTGGATCCTGCTTCCACAGTCATCTTCGGAACAAACCAGGACACATGTTATATTCGTCCGTTTGTCACAGGTTTCGTCCTGCTATTTTTAACGCAATTCTTCCCTCCTGATGTTAATGTTTATTGCTGAAACATTGTTTTTACACACCAAATTAAATCCACAAATTCATATTCAATAATCAGAAAAAAAAACTCTTCTCTATCACAATCTCCGACATTTTGTTTTTTGAGAAAGATTGATGTATTGTTTACCCTTATGTAAAGGCTTAATAATGTGTTGGTTTGGTTTGTTTTGAATTTTGCACAAAACCACACGAGGGCTATCTGCACTAGCTGTCCCTAATATAGCAATGTAAGACTAGAGGGAAGGCAGCTAGTCCTCATCACCCACCACCAACTCTTGGCCTACTCTTATCAACGAATAGTGAGGTTGGATATAACATTACAACGCCCCCATGGCGGAAAGAACGAACATGTTTGGTGTGACGGGGATTTGGACCTCGATTCTTGGATTTTCATAATGTAACCTGCAATATTTGATCTGTTCTTTTATAGCAGACCTACGAGATACATGAAAAACTGTTAACACATTGGAAAATACAACAACCCTCCAAAGGCTATACAACAATCACAAGCTATGATTGTAGTTAAAAATATATAATTGTACGTACATCATAAACTGATAAACATCCAAGGGTAAACTGATACATCCATGAAGTTAAATTAAACATCGTTAAGGGTTAAATTAACCATAACATTACAAATCCCGCGGTGATCCGTTAATATGTTCTCCATATCTAACACGATAGTCATGAATTACCTGGCCAACAATACAATTTCCATTGTGAAGAGGTTCTACAAAGGATGGAACGTTACAACTGTTGATCACAACCCTCGACCAACTACAACAGACCTTCCACTGTATATATATGTAGGTAGAGTTTCAAGACCACGAACACAAACGTTCCTTGGAGATAAATCAAATTTTTACACACTTCTCAAGAAAAGAAAGCTTTGGATATCTTTCTGATGTTAAACTTTGTTGGTTCTGGTTTGAAGTTTGTTCACTTTAGGTTTACAAAACATAATTCATTACTTTGTTAATGATAGACGAGACATGTCTGGACTTGTTCCAACAATTCCATGGGTTCAAGGTTCTTATTTAAGTTTCTAAAGAAAGGCTTGATGCTTTTCTATTGCTTCTCCCAACCTTCAAACTTAGTATAGTTATACGTTGGTCCCATACGTCCAGACAAAGTCAGATGAAAAATTTTACTGGTCCTAGCATTCTCAACTTACAGAGGTATCCTCGAGATAGTACCTTTACGTGAAATGCATAAATAGTCATAGCTTGAGGCCCCCTAATTAGTATGAGGCCCTGGACTTCAGTCTGGTAAGTTCATGCCTTCATCTGGGGTTGCTTCCAGATACCTTTATCTGAACTGGGAATTGTTGAGGATATTATGGGGTGAAAGTTCAAGCCCAAAAAATGTTTATTTTGGGCTCTTTTTCCATCACGTTTATAACAATCAAAATGAAAATTGGCACGAACACACTAACTTGCAAACGAAAAAGTCGAAATTGTGCATTTTAATTCATTAATAAAACACAATTTTGGAGATTTTGGTCAATTATTTGGCCATATTTTGGCTAATTTACTGGAGATCCTGATTTGGTGCAAGGATACGTAACTGAAGATCCTGATTTAGTGTAAGGATACATAACTGAAGATCCTGATTTAGTGTAAGGATACATAACTGAAGATCCTGATTTAGTTCAAGGATACATAACTGAAGATCCTGATTTAGTGTAAGGATACATAACTGAAGATCCTGATTTAGTTCAAGGATACATAACTGGAGGTCCTGACATGGACACTGTATAACCTTTGTGTGTTTTTACGATTCTTATGCCATGTTTGGAGTGTGTGGTGGACACATATAATGTAATATTTACTCTCTTAATTTTTTCACAACATTCACTTTTTAGATGAGGGCCAGAAATTTGTGTGGAGCTCGGGTATAAACACATGCTGTGCAATTTCTTATTTTAATAGAGAAGTCTCAATATCAAGATTACTCAATTCTACAAGGTCAAAGGTCACACGAAAAATGCAGTGACACTCGCTTTGGCGAGAAGGTGACACATCAGTACATTGTCCTGTCAAATAGTCAGAAATTGTATTATAAACTAAGTACATATAAAAGTTCAGAACTATGGTTACACAGAATTACACTAATACATAAATATAAAATAATATTAACGACACCACATTTCCAACTTCTATAGCGACTCGTAAATAGACAATAAAAACACCTTTTGTTTTTTTTATTCTTGCAACCAGGGTCAAAACATATGGGCAGGTCTTTGACTACATCATGTCTCGGAATCTTTCGTGTGTTATCAGTCACATGAGGGGTACACGGAATGTACTTATCTCTGAAAGAAAAAAAACACGTCATATTAAACAATCTTCGCATTGTCAGTGAATGTAAACATTTTTCTGTAGTCCACCAGAGAGAAAATAATAGATCATACATAAAAAATACAGAATTCATTAACAGACTGACCAGTGTCTTTTAGTCGTACACTTTTCAAAGATGACAGTTTTGACTTCTCATATCAACTACAGCTTTTGGGCTCAAAGCGAAACGGACACAAACTCAAAAACTACTTGTTTTGTTTTGGAATTTCGCACAAAGCTACTCGAGGGCTGTCTGTGCTAGCCGTCCCTAATTTAGGATATTAAGACTAGAGAGAAGGCAGCTAGTTATCACCACCCACCGCCAACTCTTGGGATACTCTTGTATCAACGAATAGTGGGATTGACCCTCACTTTATAACGCCCCCATGGCTGGGAGAGCGAGTATGTTTGGCGCGACTCGGGCGCGAACCCGCGACCCTCAGATTACGAAGGGCATGCTTTAACGCGCTTGGCCATGCCGGGCCAAAAAATTACTTGTCACTGAATAAGACATCACGTTTTTTTACTCTTTCAAAACTCGAAGGAAAGACTGGTAATCCTGTTTAACTTGAATTAGATGTTGATGGTAGCTCACAACATACGGTTCTCATACTCTAACTAATCAACCCGAGATGTGTCCGACAACATATCTTTAAAATTTAAAAAGTTAAGCAAAAGTTCAGTGATGTAAGGGCATGTCCCTAATCTCGAGCTGACGGTTTGTTTTTTGAATTTCGCACAAAGCTACACGAGGGCTATCTGCACTAGCCGTCCCTAATTTAACAGTGTAAGACTAGAGGGAAGGCAGCTAGTCATCACCACCCACCGCCAACTCTTGGGCTACTCTTTTACCAACGAATAGTGGGATTGTTCGTGATATTATAACCCCCCAACGGCTGAAAGGGCGAGCATGTTTGGTGCGAGGGGGATTTAAACCCGCGTCCTTCAAATTACGAGTCGATTGCCTGAGCCACCTGGCCATACCGGGTCAACCAGTTGCGTATCACTGTGAGATCAAAAATATTCCATGCTGTGTTCGTTATCGGACTAACAGTCAATTCCTTGGCAATGAAGGAAAAGATACAAGAGTTAAATTTATATACACTGCTCAAAGAAATCAAATGACAAGTACATATTTCAGTATATTTTGTCATAACCAAATTTATGTATGAAGAACACATCCTTTCGTCTACAAGTGTATATTTTAAGCTTGCGAGTGAAGTTTGAAGCAACTCAAACGAAACTAAGCTCACTCAAGGAGAATAAAACTCAAGGTACCCTGTATAAGACTGTTATGCGAAACTTTGCATTTCTCATTCATTCTGGAACCAAACACCAACATGGATCTCTTGTGGCTCGTTTTGTCCGTGTGTACCTTCATCTTGTGTACTCAAGCAGTGAGGCACCATCTGACAGAGAACCAGGTGGCCAGGGCGGTCCAGATGCTGAAGGATGGCCAGACGCAAAGGATGGCGGCACAGCGTGTCGTTGTGTCACCTAGTGTCATCAATCGACTTTGACAACGCTACCAGAAGACGAACTCTCACGGCAGGAGACCAGGTCAAAGCTGTTATCGCTGCACGATAGCCAGAGTGGACAACTACATCGTGTTGACTGCTCTGCGGGACAGGTTAGCTAGGGCTCGGTCACTGCGAGATGACCTTCAACATTCCATTGAAATCAATGAGTACACCAAAATAGTTCGCAATCGTCTGCACAAAGGACGTCTCAGGGCCAAACGGCCTGTAAGAGGCATTATTATGACAGCGCAACACCGTGCAGCCAGGTTGGAGTTTACTCGTCAGCACCTGTACTGGAAACTTCGTCAGTAGGCCACCGTGCTGTGGACAGACGAGAGCAGGTACACTGCGTCTCGTGATGATGAGCGTGTGAGAGTGTGGAGACGCAGAGGAGAGCGATTTTCCGCCTGTAACATTGTGCAAATTGACGTTTGTGGTGGAGGTTCTGTACTGGTCTGGGAAGGCACGTGCTTGAGTGGGCGCACGGACTTACTCATACTCGACAGGGGTGCTCTGAACGCACGACGATATAGAGACAAAATTCTGGAACCCATTGTGAGGCCTTTTGCCGGTGATGGGTTCATTCTTATGCAGGTTAACACGCGAGCCCAAGTCGCCAGACTGTGTATGGACTTCCTTGACGAGGAAGGAACAGAGACTTTTGAATGGCCCGCCAGATCTCCAGATTTAAATCGGATTGAACATTGTTGGGATATGTTGTCTAGGCGTCTTGGTGAACACCAGCACCATCCTCAGAAGGAACTCCGACAAGCCCTCGAAGACGAGTGGGCTGCCATACCTAAAGATAACATCGATAGACTGATTCGAAGTGTGCCAAATCGTGTCACGAGTGTGTCACAGCCTATGGAGGTCACACTAGATGTTGAATGTTTCAAACATTTCTTGAACAAACGCATGTAAACTGTTTAAAGTATTGTTTCGTATGGGATATCAGTTTTGGTGATATTGGTTATTAAAAAAAAACACTTCTCCATGTTTACCGTTCATCATACATTAAAAATGGATACAGATGGAACTAAAATGATGTAAATTACCTAAAAAATATAAAATTATCATCACACTTGGAACACTGAGATAAAGAAAACTTACTTGTTCCTTTAAGTTCTTTGAGCAGTTTAAGAACATCGTACCAAATTCATCACCTTTAAAAAATGTCCAAAAATAAATAACCAGACGAACAATAACGACAAAAAAAAAACATTTTGTTCAAATCTGCATAGAATTATTAAACAATGAAATGTGTTTTTCTTCAAAGAAATTCTCACCCTGAAGGATGCTGTAGGTGGTTTTCACAAGGATCAAAATCAGCCAGTGAAGTGACATATGGATTTTCTGTGTACTTGGTGTATCTCCATTTTTTGCACACGTCTGATTTCTTTAATGAATAAAAGACAACAGATAAAAATATTGTCATGTTACACGTACTTTAAGTACCACGTAAACTACTTTGTACTTTTACCAATTTTTACTAATAATAACATAGCAACCTCTAATTAAAAAGTACCATTAATAGTGTGGTTAATTACACTGGCAACTGACGGGGTATGTTACGTATTGTACAAAGAAAGAGAAAAGAGTTGCTAAGCCTAATTTCTATACTCTATTGAAACAATATACGGACTAAATTTCTTTCAACACTCACATTAAAATGCTGGAGACGTATATGTTTGTTAAGATCTTCTGATAACAAATAAATCAGTTAGATAAGGAATCTAAGCAAACATTAATAAAATAGATCGAGCATTATCTACACAGAGGAACTTATAAATTATTTAACAACAAACTCAAATTTGTAATTATTCAACACTTTTAAATCAACAATTGTTGTACACTTTATACAGATTTGAAAAGTCATGATTTGTTAATTAACTGTAGGAATCGTGATGGAACAAAGTGGCAGCCATAAAAATAGCCCTTTTTAAACCTTCTTCAAAAATCTAAATATTAACAATGACTAGTGATATCGAGAAAACCCACTTGTAGAGAAAAATATATACGTAAAAACGGCTCGTTTGGGTTAAGAAAATTTTTTACGTAGAGGAGCGAACAACGTTTCGACCTTCTTCGGTCATCGTCAGGTTCTCAAAGAAAGAAAGAGGTAACTGACCGGAAGCTGACCACATGTTTGGAAAAGGTTGTGTAACTGAGTTTCGGAATGTAGAGGGCGTGCTTAGATGTTTGAATATATAATATTATATTATTCATTTTATTATTTTTAATATAGGTATAAGTGTGTTCCTTTGTACTGGTTTATTTTGGGCTTAAGTTGTTGTATAAGTAAAGCTTTTTTAATTTTGCGTTTGTTTATGTTTGTTTCTTTATTTAGTATTTGAGTGTTTTCTACGGTCATGCTGTGTTTATTTGACTTGCAGTGTTCGAATAATAATAATGAAATAAATAATATAAAATTATGTATTCAAACATCTAAACACGCCCTCTACATTCCGACCCTCAGTTACGCAACCCCTTTCAAACATGTGGTCAGCTTCCGTTCAGTTACCACTTTCTTTGTGAACCTGACGATGTCCGCTCCTCTACGTAACAAATTTTCTCAACCCAAACGAGCGTTTTTACACACATATTAAAAATGACTATTTCACAGCATTGACTGAGCAACATCAAATCTTATTGTACTCAAAGCCTAAATTGCTATACACACGTTTATAGAATGCAACAAAATTTTATTATTCCAACGAATTTTCATTTAAGTAAGTAAGTAAGTAAGTGACTTTTCCAGACAAGCATAAAAAATATTGAACCTTATTGCTCCAATTCAACACGACTCCTCCATATGGGAACCCAATGATTCCTTTCTTGGACTGAAAAGAATACCAGTGTATTCGTATAAATAGTACAATGGGTGATGCAATACTTTGGACGTATAATTAAATTTGAGGGTGGGTCGGTAGAAATCACGATGTGTAATAAAATAGAACAAGGTTTTCACACACCGACTGCTTGTTATTGGTATCGCACAAAAATAAGTTAATAAAGAAAATACAGACATAACAATACAGTTAATAAAGAGGATACAGACACAACAATACAGTTAATAAAGAGGATACAGACACAACAATACAGTTAATAAAGAGGATACAGACACAACATTACAGTTAATAAAGAGAAAACAGACACAAAAATACAGTTAATAGAGGATACAGACACAAAAATACAGTTAATAAAGAGGATACAGACACAACATTACAGTTAATAAAGAGGATACAGACACAAAAATACAGTTAATAAAGAGGATACAGACACAAAATCACATGTTAATAAGAGGATACAGACACAAAAATACAGTTAATAAAGAGGATACAGACACAAAAATACAGTTAATAAAGAGGATACAGACACAACAATACAGTTAATAAAGAGGATACAGACACAAAAATATAGTTAATAAAGAGGATACAGACACAAAAATACAGTTAATAAAGAGGATACAGACACAAAAATACAGTTAATAAAGAGGATACACACATATATAATAAACTAGTTCACATTTTATAAAGCCAAACAGAGATAGATATATACGTAACCAAGCTAACTGTAGTAATGTAAAAAGTTTTAATGCAAAATGAAATATTGAAACACGAAACTCAAAACTACAGATACTGCAGCGATTTGCTAAAGTAGGAATAAAGTTTTTAAAGTTTTAATTAGCTCAGTTTATGAAGTTTTGACTTCCTTGTTTCAATACTTCAGGTGGTATTACAACATTCTATACAACTACAGTTAGTGAGGTTACACACAAGTACGTGTCGATCCCGAAAATCAGGGGTTCGATTCCCCTCGGTAGACTCTGATTTGTCATTATATATATTATTCTCTTTCTTCTCAGAATTACAAGTTCACAAGTAATTTATTTCAACTATTACCAGGTAAATGTTTACTTTGACGAAATAAGCTTACTTGGGTCAGATGCTCAAAATATTGATTACTACAGAGTAAGTTTGACCCGGGATGACCAAACGTGTTAAGGCGTGCGACTCGTAATCTGAGGGTCGCGGGATCCCATCCCGGTCGCGCCAAACATGCTCACTCTTTCATGGGGACGTTATAATGTGACAGTCAATCTTACTATTCGTTGGTAAAAGAGTAGCCCAAGAGTGGGTGGTGATGACTAGCTGCCTTCCCTCGACTCTTACACTGCTAAATTAGGGACGGCTAGTACAGATAGCCCTCGAGTAGCTTTGTGTGAAATTAAAAAAGAAACAAACAGAGTAAGTTAACTTTGGTTTGAATTTTGCACAAAGCTAGCCGTCCCTAGTGTAAGACTAGAGGGAAGACAGGTAGTCGTCACCACCCACCGCCATCTCTTTTACCAACGAATAGTGGAATTGACCGTAAAATCATAACGCTCCCACGGCTGATAGGGTGAGCATGTTTGGTGTAACGGGGATTCGAACCTGCAACCTTCAGATTACGAGTCGAGTGCCTTAACCACCTGGCCATGCCGGGCCCTTCAAAGCAGAACTTTTGAAATTTCTAAATACATAAACATACACAAATAAAGATATATTACCTTATCGCAAGTGCAATTTTTGTTAGCTTTGGAGTAGTTGGTAACAACGAACAAGTTGGTTCCTTGAATTTCATAAAGTTTGTACTTCATGAGTGTATTTACCTTCTTTGTTTCGTCTGGATCAAAATGAACCTTGATTTAAAGAAATATTTTACTGAGTATGAATACATGGAACGTAAAATAGAGTTCTTATTGAACTGGATTTTTGTTCTTACAAAATACAAAGTTATGTTTTTATTGATTCCAAACTACAAAGGAAGTATTTTCAACTCTCGTGTTATGAAAATAGGTGCTACCACTGAGATGTAGCAATCTCTCCTTGCTCTTACGACTACACTCAAGGCTATTTTTAACACACATGATAGGAAACAAAAGAACACACTGAGTGATGGAAAATAGACTGTCCTGAGCACTGGAATTATGCGAGTTACTAAAACCAAATCTAGCAAACATTTTAAAACCTGGTTTAGTTTTTATTCTTAAAATTGAGATATCCTCAACAAAGGAAACCTGTTATTAAATAATTCTATTATCTGTTAAGCCTAAACTCCAAAGGCTACTTTCAAATATCGTTTTATTTTTACCATCACTGCACAACAGGTAGGTGACGTCTTAAGTCGTAAAATCTGTGGGCTGTTGAGATAAGTCTGACGTTTCTTATATACATGTATATGTATATATATATGGAAAGAGAGGTTGAATACGTTACACCAACACAATTTTAAAGCCTCACAACATTGTCACAGTTCACGTCAACACATAGTTACAACTAGTTGTAGGTCTAGTTCTTCCTGATGGTTTTGGTATCCCAAGTTGATCCATATTGTTTTATTTTCAAACAACATTAAATAAAAAGAGATATTATGATCTTGGAGATTCTAAATCCACAATATAAACACATTTTATGATCTTAATATATTCGCATTTTGTGTTGTAAATGGTTGTACATGTCCTTGCAAAAGTGATCCATTGTTTTTGACATCACACTACTTGTGAAACATCAAACAATGACAAAATGTAGTTCTGATACATTCTGCTCAACCAAGACTTTACATCAACTGTGGTTTCAGGTTTTATACGAGGTGACAAGCAGATTTAATCCAGGCTTCGTGAAAACTTTTCCTTCCACTGCAACAAATTGGAATTTCCTCACATGACTGTTTACACACACTCAGTCGTCAGCTTACGCAGAAAGTAGTTCCACGATTTGGGGTTAATTTTCTTCATATAATAACATTTGTATATGTTACGCCCTACGATAGTCTGCTACTTATAACTTGATATGCTAAAATAAGCCAGAGGTGGTTGAATGAACATACAAGTCAGTGTTCGTCAATGTTTTTTGTTTCAATTCATATGTACATCAGGAAACTGTTGTACCACATACAGAAACAGGACGAGATAACGTAAAATTCAGAATTACATTTTTCCTTTGTGGACGAATTAAACTTTATTAAAACCAGACCGAAATGCAATGAAATGGTTAATATAGAGCACTACATATAATAAAAACAAGTCAACTGGCCAAACTAAGCTTGGAGTAATAAAAAATCTTGTTTATACACAAACCCCCTCAAAATGGGGAGACATTCACATGTGGTAAATATAGGATCTTTTACAGTAAATAATTTGAGCTCTATTTTCGAAGGTTAATCACTTCAAATGTACTTACCCTCCAGTGGTAACGAATCTGCAATTTTTCCACATCCATACACCTTGTTGATGTGATAATTTTATCCATTATCATACTAAGTGCTACACACGGTTCCTAAAATACATTTAAAAAAAACACCTTCTTAGCATCCGAGTTGAATTTCCATTAAATCATCAAAAAATTCTTTGTCTGTTTATTTGATGTTAAACAAAATGTAACACAACGGTTCATCTGTGTTGTTCCCACCAAGAGTATTGAATCCCAGTTTTCTATGGTGTTAGCCCTCAAACTGAACCTTTGGAGGGGAGGGGTGTAATGGGAGGGAAAACGACAGAGAAATTTAACGAAATTTTATTCGTGAGAAACGCATTAAGGATAAAACATGTCAAGAAAAACTGGTTATCAAAAGATAGAAAGTGAGAAAAACGTTAAAATGAAACCACAGAAAATAATTCCCTTTATATGTGATCTTTATTTGAGTTTCAAGTGTTACCGAGTAATATAAACCATCCTATTTCAGTTTCAAGTGTAACCGAGTAACAGAAACCATCCAATTTCAGTTTCAAGTGTAACCGAGTAATATAAACCATCCTATTTCACTTTTAAGTGTAACCGAGTAATATAAACCATCCTATTTCGGTTTTAAGTGTAACCGAGTAATACAAACCATCCTATTTCAGTTTTAAGTGTAACCGAGTAATATAAACCATCTTATTCTGTATCCATGACGCATAACTTTTATGTATCAAAATAACTTACAGATAAGATATAATAAAAACATTGTCACCAGGAGATGTACTAACTGCCTATAAATATAACTTTAGATTTTAATAAACGTCAGATTTATTACTTCAGTGTCAGCAAGTTACAACAAATTTATCTTTAAAAGTATTAATACTTTGATTAACAATAAACGTTCTTTAAAGGTCGCAGAAAAATACTTACAGATTTATTTTATAATATTTGTATGTAGTTGTAAACCTCTTCTATAGACCCTACGTGTGAAACAAGGGGCCAAAGTTCACACGGCACCTTTTGCAAAGCACCATTCGGTATGGTATTATCTAATTGGTTCCATCAGAGCTATCAGTTATTCGTTTTATCCAGCATTGCTGATTTAGCATCAGTTCATGAAACAGGTGAAATATAATACAATAATATACAAAGATGTATAGAAAAGACTACGTAAACATCTTTCGAGGGTTCGAAAGGTTACATACTACAATGTATCAGGTCATCCGTTAAGTAGTGTCCGATTTTAGGTTCAGAAAAACAGAAAGGATTTCAAACCCTTTTAATGTTATTTAATCAATAATGTATGTTCTATTATTATTAATTACTTCTCGTCAACGATTCACAAACTTCTGAATGTGACTTTATAAAATTATTGGGGTTTGGAGGAAAAGAATGTAGAAAAGGCAGTTTTGGCATCTTCATGTGCTCCAAGTTCTTTTCGATCAAGACAGTTCTGAAAACTTCAGAATAGATGATAATTAAATGGAGCAAGGTCTGGAGAATAAGGAGAATGTGGAAGTTTTTCCCAGTCTATCTCTTCAATCTTTACAGATGTGACCCTTACTGTGTGGAGCCGTGCATTATCCTGGTGTTACACAACACCTTTACGGTTGATCAAAGCAAGCCTCTTTTCTTTCAGTGCAACATTTAAGCGTTCTAACTGTTGACAATAGAAGTCTGATGTAATTGTTACATTGAGTGGCAGCAACTCAAAGTGGATCTTACCAACAACATCTCACCAAATGCTCAACAAGATTTTCCTAGGATGGAGGCCCATTTTGTGCTGTGTTTTAGCCAGTTTATTTGCACTGAGCCATTGTCTGCAGTGCTAAATATTTTTATAATATACTCATTTTTCATCTCTAGTAACTAACCCGTCCAAAAAAGGTGAGTTATGTTCACAAGAGTGCAGAGAAGTGCAAATGTCCACTCTAGATCTAAGGTTGACTTCTGTCAAATCGTGGGGGACTCATTTTTCAAGTTTGACATCTTTCCAAGCTGTTGCAGATGACGGTGAAGTGTTGAATGGGTTGAATTAAGCTTCTGTGCTAGTTATTCAACTGTTACAGCACAATCTTCATCAAGTGCATCCAGCAGCAAGTCATCATTAAACTCAATCACTTAAGTGGTGCATCACTTAAACTGTAGTGACCTGATCTGAACTTATGAAACCACCTTTGACATTTTCTTTCATTGAGAGATTCCGCACCACAAACACCTTGAATGTTTCGTGCAGTTTCTACTGCACTATTGTCTTTTTTAAACTCATAAAACATTATATGCTTAATGTGCACCTGAGACGCATCCACCTTCATAAGGATTTAATTGATTAATAATCTGAAAAAGTGGAGTTAGATTAGTTTCTTCTATTTATCTGAACATTTTTATACACGTCCTACTACATGTTGTAGTCATTAATTCCTTCTACAAAGACAGAAATGATGATGCTCTTTCTGTATTAAATTTTCGGACGTTACTTATGGGATGACCTGAACATACTTTTGTATGTTGTATAAGTTGTTAAGAGTCTTAGTCAAAAGGGCATTGTAAATCCAGAGATGGATCTCAAGAACAAATATGTTTGTAATACATCTGATTGTTCTTGCAAACAACTGACTTGTTTATCTCACAAAATACTCGAATAATCTATGATAAAAAATTCGAAATTATAACCAATGTTTCTTCTCCAACATGGAGTTGATGACTGATCCATTTCGACGGAACCCATACATATCTGGACGAACAACTTTTATTTATTTAATTTTCAAAGAAGTGATGGATTTAATAAACAAGTTTAGTTGGTACTCACCACAACAATCACGTGATTACTGGGAATACCAGAGTAATTAAAACTGTGAATATTTTTCCCAAATGCTGGATGCCAAACCAGGAACCCACTTGTCTCCATAATAAAACAGCTAAAAACAATTTCAAAATGAGATAACACAATCATCACATGACAAGAACACCATCTTACAACTAGTCCACAAGGTGGATATACTAAATTAACGTCGATCAACACGGTTCCATCAGAACACCGACAAGAATGCTTAATGTATGATTCACGTTGTCTTCAGTAAATAGGTAAAAAGAGACTCAAAGATTAAAACACAAGCAATACGAGACAATGCCGCGAATTAAAATACAAGTTATCACACAACTTACGGTAACCTAAAATTTAATTAAAGAAAGAAGTAACTTTTTGTTTTTAAATTAGGTAAGTTCACCATTATCCCGTCAGGGGGCAACATTATTCCTTACCACAAACAAGTACCGAAAAACTCAATTACTTTGTTAATTGTCACAAAATAAGGGAAGCTTATTCTGAAAACAATGTCAGACAAAAACTGCATTTTATTAATAAAGTTAAAACAGTCAAACAAAAACTATTTCTAAGGAGTCTGTAACAATGTTATTTTCTAACACTTTTTGTATTAAACTGTAAACTTTTGAATAATTTCTTTAATGCTATAGTTGCTTTTAAAACCGGATAAAACCTGGACCAGATCTTAACATCAAAAATCTAAAGAACCCTTAATCTCTTGACAATGATAAAAAACATTATTTTGACTTACGTTTTGCCCTTGAAGCTTCATCAAAACTAGTAATTCAAGAACAGTTGTCAGTACGAACGTTTTGTTTGAATCTTAGGTTAGTAATACGTGTACGTTAAACTGTATAGACCTTTAATTCCTCATATATTAATATTATCTTTATATAACTGTCGCAAACTTACTCTTCTACAGAGCATTCTGGGAAAAACGTTTTAAACTTTTCTCCAAAATAGTGAAGCCTAAAATCACATTCCATAACAGCTGCCACAGGATCAGTGGGGGAATGACCTCTAGTGAACAACAAGAAAATTAAAAAAATAAAACATAAAACTGAGTAAAGAAAACGTAAGAAACTACGTAACAAGAACATAAAACTAAGTAGAAAGAAAATTAAACAAATGAAAGATAAAATTATGTAGAGATAACATTAAACAAATAAAACATAAAACTGAGTAGAGATAACATCAAACAAAAGAAACATAAAACTGAGTAGAGATAACATTAAACAATTAAAATATAAAACTAAGTACAGATAGCATTAAACAAATAAAACTTAAAACTAAGTAGACAGAACGTAAACAACTACGTAACAAGAACATAAAACTAAGTAGAAAGAAAATTAAACAAATAAAAGATAAGACTATGAAGAGATAACATTAAACAAATAAATGATAAAACTATGAAAAGATAACATTAAACAAATAAAAGATAAAACTGAAAAAGAGAACATTAAAGAAATAAAACATAAAACTGAGTAGAGATAACATTAAACAAATAAAACATAAAACAAAGAAGAAAGAAAGTAAAAACTACGTAACGAGAACATAAAACTAAGTAGAAAGAAAATTAAACAAATAAAAGATAAGACTATGAAGAGATAACATTAAACAAATAAATGATAAAACTATGTAGAGATAACATTAAACAAATAAAAGATAATACTGAGAAAAGAGAACATTAAACAAAGAAAACATAAAACTGAGTAAAGAAAACATTAAAGAAATAAAACATAAAAATAAGTAGAGATAATATTAAACAAATAAAACATAAAACTGAGTAAAGAGAAAATTACACAAATAAAACATAAAACTAAATAAAGAGAACATTAAACAAATAAAACATAAAACTGAGTAAAAATAAAAACAGAGTTCAGATTTTTTAAAACATTGAACAAGTGTGTAATCTTATTTTATGTTCTATCTTTATTCTCTTTTCCACGCTTGCAAACAGTCGTTTTCGGTCGACTTATATTTAAACACTTACTGTTTTTTCCCGCCTTTTAAAATAGCCTTGCTCAGGGTCAAAATAACTTGATTTGATGCCCAAGAATCAAGATACGGAGGAGAAAGGATTATCTTATCTGTTGATGAGAGAGTTCTGCGGAACCTGTCACGAAAAAAAAATTTCATAATAACGAGAAACCCACTTGAAGTAAAAAGGTATTCTAAAGATGGCTAAGTAGGTATAAAAAAACAAATTTTAATTAAATTAAAATTTTTAATGCCCATACCGTCCATCTTTAGAATACTTTAAAACTGTATATCTTTTCTATTTAAGTTATATTATGTCAGTATTATTTTTAATATAATTTAGGCTATAAATAAAGAAACAAAAATAATGCTAACAAACGCAAACAGAGGGCGCTGTATATCTCACGCCATGTAAATACGAAGAAAACACAGTGTGCTTACCAAGGTCGTTTGGTTGCATCAAAATCGTTGTTAATATTAGTTGCTGGATAAAACCTCGTGTGTTTTCTTGTTGCTATTGATCGCCACACGAGTATATCACTATAGGAGGTGTGGTTAGTCCACATTTTCTCCACCACACTTGTAATAGCGACTTCATTTCTTACACCGTTCTTATTTAACAAAAGGAGAGAAAGAAAAAAAACAGGTTAGTTTTTATTTTAACATTTATACCAAATAATATTCTATAAAAATGTCACTCGAATACTTTTCATGACAATACATGACTTCTAAACTTTTGAAAACAATACCAAGTGTTCTATAAAGGGAATTTTCATATAATTGTACATAAAACTATTCTGTTTCTTTAATAGTTAACCCCCAGTAGCTCAGCGGCATGTCTGCGAACTTACAGCGCTAAAAACCGGGTTTCGATACCCGTAGTGGGCAGAGCACAGATAAGCCATTGTGTAGTTTTGTGCTTAATTCAAAAAACAACAATAAAAATATATTGCCCGGCATGACCAAGTGTGTTGAGGCTTTCGACTCAAAGTTCGCGGGTTCGAATCCCGGTCGCACAAAACATGCTCGCCCTTTCAGCCGTGGGAACGTTATAATGTAACGGTCAATCCCACTATTCGTTGTTTAAAGAGTAGCCCAAGAGTTGGCGGTGGGTAGTGATGACTAGCTGCCTTTCCTCTTGTATTAATCTGCTAAATTAGGGACGGCTAGCGCAGATAGCCCTTGTGTAGTTTTGCGCGAAATTCAAAACAAACCAAAGAAAAACAACAGACGAACAAGTAATGTTTGGGTATGAAAAACATATAATGTTAAAAAAACTTGTTATACATCATGGTTTGAATTCTTAAAGCAATTTGTGTATCAGGAAAGCAAGAATTTCAAATATTTATAAAAACAACCTAACCGCACTTTTTGTTGTTGTTGTTTCCTTTTGGGTGTGTTTATGGACATTTTCAACATCTTTTTCAGGTAGGGGCAAAGTGATGTGAAATTGTGAATTGGATAACAATTTCATATACATATGTTGACTAAATGAATAAATAACTATGTTTCTCATTCTGGGGGAGGGTCCCCCTCTTGAAATGTCAATAACTGTTTTTTGAGGGGGTTCTTCCACATTCCTTTTAAAGATGGATCAAAATCAGAAACATTTCAGTTTCGTGGAAGTCACATTTGAAGAGCACTTTCATCCACTGGATGACGAAAGACAAAACTTTTCAAGAGCCGCTATTTATACGTGCAACGTCATACTTTAAAAACTGCAGGTCAAATACCAAAAGCTGACAAAATACCAGTAGGCCTAAACATTTTTATGAAAACATATCAACTGTTTATTGGGCACCAGCTTCTGAGTGACCAAGTGATTTCAATATTTTGTCGACTTTTAACATTTAGCCTATAACATTTAAGTTACACATTGTTGTTCTTATTTAGAATTAAGCACAAAGCTACACAATGGACTATCTGTGCTCTGCCCACCACGGGTATCGAAACCCGGATTTTAGCGTGTAAGTCCACAGACATACCGCTGAGCCACTGGGGGTCTAACATTTAAGACCTTACACTATATATACACATTGTAACATTTGCTAAAAGTTTTGAGTTTCGTCTTTCAACCTGACATTTTCTGCTTTTAAAGAAACACTTCGTGGGAGACAAAACGTGTTTCACTCTCACTTCTCATTGGACAATGAAGAGCGTGAAAAGAAACACCTATTTAAAAATCAACCAAAAACTCTGTATTTCTACCTTTAAGTTGTTGTTGTTGTTTTGAATTAAGCACAAAGCTACACAATGGGCTATCTGTGCTCTGCTCACCACGGGTATCGAAACCCGGATTTTAGCGTTTAAGTCCGCAGACATACCGCTGAGCCACTGGGGGGCCCTACCTTTAAGATAAACCCATTATTCAGCGGTTTACTGTCTCCTGTCAACATGTATGTTGTCAGATATTCAATAAATTTCTTTGTTTCCTCTTGTTTCTTGTGATCCAATGGGTCTTTCCATGACGTCAGAGAAAACTGGACAGCAGAATTACCTGTTTATAAACAGCAACAAGAATATTTAAAAAGTGGAATGTGTATAAAAAAATGTTAAATTAACTGCAAATGTTTCCTTTGTTCCACGGATCCCTCAATTTGTACATTGTGGTCCAAATTCAGGTGATTATAAAAATAAGTTTTCATTGGCGGTAAGAAATTGTTGATTTGGGTGAACGACAAGAGATTTGTTTTGTTTGTTTTTTGAATTTCGCGCAAAGCTACTCGAGGGCTATCTGCGGTATCCGTCCCTAATTTAGCAGTGTAAGACTAGAAGAAAGGTAACTACCTCGTCAACACCCACTGCCAACTCTTGGGCTACTCTTTTAAAAAGGAATGGTGGGATTAATCGTCACATTATAACGCCTACACGCCGACCGGGATTCGAACCTGCGACCCTCGGATTACGAGTCCAACGCTTTAACACTCTTAGTCATGCCGGGCCCATGACAAGAGATGAAAGGTTCTCTGACACTTTAGTAAAATAACACTTTACAAGCTACAGTTAGGGTACCATAAAAACCATAAATCAATAAACCTAAAATGTTACCACAAACCACGTTAACTGCAGATATTTTGTTAACATTTTAGACAAATTAAGATATACGTGGGGAAAAACACACTTAGTAACGTGAGTAACTAGGACCTTATATTCTAGAACTGGACGTTTACAGTAAAAACCAGTTATCGACTTAATATGTCTGGGTTTTCATCACGAACAGCACCTCGTGCTTAACGGTGAGCGAAAATAACTAATACTTCAGACATAACCTAATGTAAAACTGCTAACTGGAGACCACAGGAATTTCCGAAACAAAAAGCTACAAATCCTGAGGATGCAGGTGCAGTTATTTATAACAAATGAATAACAGCTAACAAACAGCATCCATCACAACAAGGACTTTGAACAAAATAAAGAGTTGACTGTTACCTTTATAACGCACCCATAGCTGAAAGAGTGGTATGTGGTCAGCAGTCTCACATTTTAAGCCTGGCCCTCCTTCCCCTTCGATCTACAGTTTGTTTGTTTTTTTGGAATTTTGCACAAAGCTACTAGAGGGCTATCTGTGCTAGCCGTCCCTAATTTAGCAGTGTAAGTCTAGAGGGAAGGCAGCTAGTCATCACCACCCACCACCAACTCTTGGGCTACTCTTTTACCAACGAAAAGTGGGATTGACCGTAACATTATAACGCCCCCACGGCTGGGAGGGCGAGCATGTTTGGCGCGACTCGGTCGCGAACCAGCGACCATCAGATTACGAAGCGCACGCCTTAACGCGCTAGGCCATGCCGGGCCTCGATCTACAGACGAGCACAATAACCACAAGGCCATGACTAGTATACTGATAAAACAATAACCAATAGGCCATGACAAGTGTACTGACAAAACAATAACCACTAGGCCATGGCCAGTATACTGACAAAACAATAACCACTAGGCCATGGCCAGTATACTGACAAAACAATAACCACTAGGCCATGGCCAGTATACTGACAAAACAATAACCACTAGGCCATGGCCAGTGTACTGACAAAACCACCAGACCATGCTCAGCGATCTAACAAACTCACGAGGACAAACCACGATGACTAAAAGTGAAATACGTAACAACAAAACGTATCAGAGTTATCATAATGTACTCCAACATCATTCAGAGTGAGAAACGTGTATTGAAACGTGTACAGAAACGAAACACTGGTGCAGTGTTGCAAACTGTTTGAAGCTCAAACAAAACTGACACCAAAACATTCACCCACCAGGTACTTGTTTTAAGCCTACATTTTGCCATTTTTGATTTTATTTATTTAGAATCAGAAGCGCGCGCGCGTATATGTGTATTTTTATGGCAAAGCCACATTGGGCTACCTACTGTGCCCACCAATGAAAATCAAACCTCTGATTTTTAACGTTGTAAATCCAAAGACTTACCGCTGTCCCAGCGGGGAACAGAATACAAGCATGTTAATGGTTAATTTAAAACTCCCAACTTGAGAGAACAGACATTTAAAACAGGAATTAATCTAGTATCATGTCACATAAGCATTACTTGTTTTATTCTCAATTCAACACACAAATGTGACACCACATTAAACCTAGAAACAATTGATTTAGGGTAAAAAAGAAGTCTGGTTTTCAAAGTTTAAATAACTACATTATTACGACTTAGAAAGGCTGAGTTATTGAGGAAAAGACGACTTAGAAAGGCTTAGTCATTGAGAAATAGCTCACTTTTTATGGCTCTCATCCCAAAATGCTGACAGATGTGCATGTTATCGGGAACGTGTTTATCAATTCTATGATACAAGAAAGAATCTAAAGCGACATCTACTCCTGATGGTTCTCTAGTGTCGTCTTCTGCAGAAACAATACATATCGAATACCAAAACCCTTCAACCTGTAAAACAAAAACAAAGACATTACTTTCTACAAACATTTCCTGCAGCACAGAAATTATTAATATCATAATTAATTGCTGTAATATGTAATCCTCTTACATCACATATATCTTTATTTTAATTACCAAATTTAAAAATGTAAATTAATTTCAAAACTAGATTTCATTAGTTTTTTTTTATAATGTAATTTCTGAGAATGCTTTTACGTCGTCTTTCTTATCAGGTATTTTTAGGTTTATTAGGCTCTGGATTTGATGAATATATTTACATAAACAGACAGGTTAGCAAACATGTAAATATTTCGTCTACTTTACGCTCAAAATACAAAATAAAAGCAGGAAAACATGTCAATAATATCACAAATTTTTATATCAAAATACAAGTTTTAGTATAAACACATAACATAGGGCAATACTCGAAGAAGTGAACCAATGAATGTCAAAATCCACCAGGTCTGCCTTCTTAAAAATAGTGTTTTAATGAATGATTTACAATGATGTGTTCATACCCTAGTTTGTTAGCCAAGTGTTCAAAGTTTTCTGTTTTTTAAACTTTTAAATCATAGTAAACAACCTAAGTGTCAAAACCAAAATCCTCTAAAGATCTTTCCGTAAGATTTGGAGTATATGTGCCCCGCCCACAATTAGTATCAAAACTTGGTTTTAGCATTACAGTTCTTCACTGAACCACTAGAGGGACCCCCAACGCAAAATATAAGAATCAGACTTTTTTTCTTTTTGAATTCAGCGCAAAGCTACTCGAGGGCTATCTGCGCTGGCCGTCCCTAATTTAGCAGTGCAAGACTAGAGGGAAGGCAACTAGTCATCACCAACCACCGCCAACTCTTGGGCTACTCTTTCACCAACGAATAGTGAGATTGACCGTCACATTATAACGCCCCCACGGCATGTTTGGTACGACTGGGATTCGAACCCGCGACACTTGGATTAGGTGTCTTGTTTGTTTGTTTTGGAATTTCGCACAAAACTACACGAGAGCTATCTGTGCTACCCGTCTCTAATTTAGCAGTGTAAGACTAGAGAGAAGGCAGCTAGTCATCACCAACTACCGCCAACTCTTGGGCTACTCTTTTACCAACGAACAGTAGGATTGACCGTCACATTACAACGCCCCCACAGCTAAAATTGGCAAGTATGTTTGGCACGACGGGGATGCAAACCCGTGATCCTCGGATTACCAGTCGCACGCCTTAATACGCTTGGCCGTGCCGGGCCAGAATGAGACTGATGCATTACTTTAGATTAAAATTAAGATGAAATTATCAAGTGAGAATGAAACTGTTCTTACTGCAGTCCAGTAATAACTTGAAGCCACGGAAATGTTTGTTACACCCTCCGTCTCCACGTGACCACGAGCAATTATTCGTGTCGCATTTACTTGCTTATTTCCATTTCCACCACTGTAACATGTAAAGTATTTTCGTGTTACATATTGAAGGAAAATAAATCCATTTTTTAAGAAATTAAATGTACGGCTAAAAGTTTAAATTCAACCGGATGGTGACTGTCAAAACATGAAACATGGTTAATCACTTAAACAAACAACGGTTTTTCGTGATAACGAGAAACCCATTTGAAGTAAAACTGTTCTCTCAAGACGGCTGGGTCGGGCCTTAAAACTTTAGTTAAAATAAAGTTGTGAACAGTGTTTCAACCTTCGTAGGTCATCTTCTGGTCAATATCCATAACAACTGTCTTGAGAATACAAGTAACCGTTTTGGTGATTAAAATATTAGTTTTTGATCGGAACAAAACTAAAAATCAGCTTGGCAACCAATAGAACTAACTAAACAACATTTAGATACAAACTCCTTTCACAAAACAATCACGCTTTCTTACCATTACTCGCCCACACAGATAACTTCCTTGACGTCACAGTTTCTACAAAAAAGCGGAACTTTACAAACTGGCCTTTACAAAAACCCTACAGACAGACCACAGTATCTTCACTATAAAAACTGTCACCCCTCTCACACTAAATGAAACATTGCCTACAGTCAAACTATCAGAATAAAAAAAACATGCTTATTTGAAACAGACCACAGCATGGATCTAAAACTAACCATGTTACAAAAATGATACCGAATTCGATAAACAAATTGACAAGGCTAACAACACTCAGCCGAAAACACCCTCAACCAGAGTAACACCAAACTTCCAAAGAAAACTCATCTTGTTATCACCTACCAGTTTAAACCAAGAAACAGTTTCGTCTACGACAACTCGACAGTCGTCTCAGAGATATTTTCTGAAGTTCCCGTTTTCTCCTTCTGAAAAAGCATAATTCTAAAGGATACCCTTGTTCATATAAAAATAAATTATATCCCAAGCTTGTTGTTGTCCATGCAATAAAGCCCATTGTCAAACTTGTAAATTCATTAAAACCTCTGATTCATTCATTAAAATATCTTTAAAACACCATTTATACAGTGTAAAATATACAATCATGAACATATATGACAAACACAAATACTCTAAGAGAACGTCTTAACAGTAGTAACATATATGACAAACACAAACACTCTAAGAGAACGTCTTAACAGTCGTATATCTTCCACAAAAAAGATCCCCCTGTTGGTCAACACTTCAACCAAAACGATCACTCTATTAACAACATGACTCTCACTGACATTGAAACAGGATTCAAAACTGAAACAGACAGATAAACAAAAGAACCATATTGGACTGTTAAACACTGTTCAGCTTTTCATTAATCTGGAACCAGGGATCAGCGATCAATCTAGATCAGGGATCAGTAATTTATATAACATATCTTTTACAATTACCCCTCCAGGTGTTATCTTTATTTTGTTTTACATAAATACCTACACCTATTTTAAAGATACACCTATATTTAACCATTTTAAAATTGAAATATCACTAACACCTTTTTACACACCATCTGTTACAATGTATCATAAATGAGACGTTCACAACAGTGAACAATTCCAGGAAAACCAGATGACCCCCATGACGTCACTAAATACCACTTGTTCAATCACACTACCACTCCAAGTTTGCCCCCTGAAAAAGAAAGATTACCCTTCAAAACCGCTCGGGTTATGAGGTTTCTATTTCAATTTTAAACCATAGTTTGTCACAGTGTTCTGTTTATAGGGTAAGAAGACAATCAACATTTGATAACTCTGTTTCTGGATCAACCAATCAGCATTATGTGCCTCAATGATAAAATGGATTGGCGAACAGTTTCAGTCATTCATTAATTTTAATGCAGTTAACTAAAATGAAACAAAATCATATTTTGATTTTCTTTCAGTTTATCTTACTTATCCCCAAGTGGTACTACATTACCTTATTATTATAACTCATTTTTTCTTCAGACAACGGTCACCTTCCCACAACCATCTGCACGCAGTGAAGGGTGTTATGGTTGTGGGCTTGAGCACCCACATCTCACTTTTTTAATTTCTATTAGAATGGAGGTTAGGACTGATGGACGGTGTATCCCCACTGCAATGTGGGTCCTAACTACTGAGTCACCTCCAAACACAAGGATACATTTTATATCCAACATTATAGCTTATATCCAAAGGATCTTTTAGGTTTGTGCAGTTTTTAAATTTTTGTTTGACCCTGTTTCTATTATAAAATAAATAATGTTTATTATAAGAAAAAGTTAATTAATTATTTCAATTCCAAAACAAGAGTACTTAAAAACTAAAATACACTACAGCACAAAATCATCAGTGGTATAGAAAACAAAGCATTTATGTCTGAAAACAAAGCGTTTATTCTAATTATGTGTTTTTTAAGTCGTCTGATAGTTGTAAAATGATAGTTCTCCATTTAGAAATATTCATGTTTTTGAACAATGTTTATCTTGGGCATTAGCACAAAGGAGCTTTCTTTATCACTGGGCCCTCATTAAGATCTTAAGTCACTTGGAATAAATATCAGTATAAGGGCACATTTAACTACACTTTGCTGAAACAAAAGTTTGAGTTTATTTAATTATTATTAATAGCTTTTCTTTTAGCACAACAAATGTAGTTTTGTTGACATCAAAGAGAGGTAAAAACATAATGTTCTTAAGGTGGATGTCAAGACAATTCTGATCTTTAATGTAAAAAAAATAGACAATAGTTAGGCTTAAACCGACATTTTAGCCATTTTTCTAGTGATTTTTAATTATTAACGGGTGTTTAACCACCGAAAGAAGA
This sequence comes from Carcinoscorpius rotundicauda, assembly GCA_011833715.1. Lineage (NCBI taxonomy): Eukaryota > Metazoa > Arthropoda > Merostomata > Xiphosura > Limulidae > Carcinoscorpius > Carcinoscorpius rotundicauda. The sequence goes on from CM022400.1 coordinate 69,178,407, forward strand.
CTGATGACAAATTATTTTGTTCATGGTTTACTAACACTTTGCTTTTTAAGAATAATTAGAGAGTACTTTATCACAAATATTGGAAATTAATATTTTATATTTTTATATTTCTTGGAGATGTCAAATTATTTATGCAAGACCTAACACATACAAAAGGTTTTATTTATTAATCAATACTTCGAATAAATTTTCGATAACAAAATTTTAATGAAATAAATTTGCAGACTTTAGATACCATCTTGTAAATATTTTCTTACAATGCACTTTACATTCAAGGTAAGAATTAGAATTACAAAGAAATGGAAGTTCACGACCTTGTTTTCCCATAGTGAATTTTATTTTGCAGTCCATAGTATTCAAATAGTGAAGAAATAAAAGAATCTTGATCAGTGTTTTTAAAGGCGATCGTGTCTTCAACAATAATAAGGAAGTGTAACCTGTTCAGTGTCACGGACGAGTTTATTTGTCCTCAATAATACCTAACTTCAACGCTAGATGTCAGCGTGATACATGCATTTGACTTACTTACAAATTGTTTCACTTGCGATCCAAATTGGCGTCACGACAAAAAAGTTAGAAAATGAAGAAGCATTGGAGTTGTACTGTAGCAGCTGAAATACTTAGCAGTCAACAGGTTAAATCATTACGGCCAATTTTCTATTCTTTGCCTTCTGTGAAAGTGCAAAAAAATTGGATAAGATGGGGCTAACCTCATCTTCTACAAAAACACATAAATGGATGGAATAATGAAGGCCTAATTGTCAGTTATGTGTTTTACCTGGTCACGTCTCGACCACATGGACCCAAGATGGCCATTCAAAGTTTCTGGGAGGCACACGTATTTCCTTTGTCATGAGTTACGATAAACTGCACCATGAAACATCATGTTTATCACCCTTGTACACAGTACGTCGGGGTCATAGGACCGAAGCCTGGACATGGGGATTGTCTGGTAAATTTGGCTGAGAAACACTGTGCTAAAGTTAGATTCCAATTAACTCATATGTAGTTAATATTGTTAACCATTTCGTTTAGTTTAAGATCTTAAAAGAACCTATGAATAAACTACAGATTACAAATCCACAGGCTAAAGCCTGGAGAAAGTGGTTGATTAGTTTCATTGCTGTCAAAAGTTAACTATTAGATATTGTTAGCAGTTGAGGAAAGCATCAGAGATTGTACATATCAAAGTTTTATGCAAATATTTGTGAAATTACTCCACATAAACCAACACGGGACATCAAAAATATTCTTTCCATGTTAAAATTCTTTTAATAACAAATTTAAATCACAAAATTGATCATAACAGAGAAATTTCACATGGAGAAAAGAATAGTGGATTGTGGGTAAAAAATAAAACCAGAAAGTGACGAACAAAAATTAGCCAGTTGAATTGTTTGTTTTTCTTATATCAAAGCAACCTCGGATTAGTTGCTGAGTCCACCAAGGAGAATCGAACCCCTGATTTTAGCGTTGTAAATCTGTAGATTTGCCATTGTACTAGCAAAGTGACCAGATGAATTGAAAAGAAATATTACTCATGCAACAAAAACAATTATATCTTCTGGTGCCATCAGATGAAAACATGGTTCCCTTTGTAGTTCACTTAATGACAATAAATTGAATAAGGGTTGGTGGTGACTTAACAGTCATGTTACAAAATCCAGTATTTAAATCTTCAGTATAAAATGTGTGTAACCATTTAAAACTCTGATAAAACAGTGGAATCAAGCGGTTAATTATTGTTGAAGTAACATTCAGGCAGGTAAAAAGTTTTCTATTCTGAGCAGATTACAGATAACGGTAGCTTGAAACACTACGTTGAGACCAATCAACACATTCTTAGCAGATCACTGAAACATGTAGCTTCACAGACTACATTCAGACGAGCTAGCACCTTAATAATCTGAGTAGATTACAACAACAGGTAGCTTGAAAGACTAGATGTAGATCAATAAATCCATGAGAAAAATAAATAAAATAATAAGATATTTTTGACAGGAGGAAGAACTGTGAATCACAAGGTTTAGAAAAGAAGTTTGAGCCTCACCAGAACCATGTGTAAATACAAAAGGACAAATCTACCTGGTAATGTCTAGACCACACGGACCCAAGATGGCCAATACGTGTAAAAACAAACAGGACAAAACTACCTGGTGATATCTAGACCACACGGGCCCAAGATGGCCAATACGTGTAAATACAAACAGGACAAATCTACCTCGTGATGTCTCGACCACACAGATCCAAGACGGTCAATACGTGTAAATACAAACAGGACAAATCTACCTGGTGATGTCTAGCCCACACGGACCCAAGAAGATCAATACGTGTAAATACAAACAGGACAAATCTACTTGGTGATGTCTTGACCACACGGACCCAAGATGGCCAATATGTGTAAATACAAACAGGACAAATCTACATGGTGATGTCTTGACCACACGAACCCAAGATGGCCAATACGTGTAAAAACAAACAGGATAAATCAACCTGGTGATGTCTAGACCACACCTCCCCAAGATGGTCAATATGTGTAAATACAAACAGGACAAATCTACCTGGTGTTGTCTTGACCACACGGACCCAAGATGGCCAATACGTGTAAATACAAACAGGACAAATCTACCTGGTGTTGTCTTGACCACACGGACCCAAGATGGCCAATACGTGTAAATACAAACAGGACAAATCTACCTCGTGATGTCTCGACCACACAGATCCAAGACGGTCAATACGTGTAAATACAAACAGGACAAATCTACCTGGTGATGTCTAGACCACACGGACCCAAGAAGATCAATACGTGTAAATACAAACAGGACAAATCTACTTGGTGATGTCTTGACCACACGGACCCAAGATGGCCAATATGTGTAAACACAAACAGGACAAATCTACATGGTGATGTCTTGACCACACGAACCCAAGATGGCCAATACGTGTAAAAACAAACAGGATAAATCAACCTGGTGATGTCTAGACCACACCTCCCCAAGATGGTCAAAATGTGTAAATACAAACAGGACAAATCTACCTGGTGTTGTCTTGACCACACGGACCCAAGATGGCCAATACGTGTAAATACAAACAGGACAAATCTACCTGGTGTTGTCTTGACCACACGGACCCAAGATGGCCAATACGTGTAAATACAAACAGGACAAATCTACCTCGTGATGTCTCGACCACACAGATCCAAGATGGTCAATATGTGTAAATACAAACAAGACAAATCTATCTGGTGATGTCTAGACCACTCGGATCCAAGATGGCCAATATGTGTAAATACAAACAGGACAAATGTACCTGGTGATGTCTAGACCACACGGACCCAAGATGGCCAATACGTGTAAATACAAACAGGACAAATCTACCTCGTGATGTCTCGACCACACAGATCCAAGATGGTCAATATGTGTAAATACAAACAAGACAAATCTATCTGGTGATGTCTAGACCACTCGGATCCAAGATGGCCAATATGTGTAAATACAAACAGGACAAATGTACCTGGTGATGTCTAGACCACACGGACCCAAGATGGCCAATATGTGCAAATACAAACAGGACAAATCTACCTAATGATGTCTTGCCCACACGGACCCTAGATAGTTTATACGTGTAAGTACAAACAGAACGAATCTATCTGAAGATGTCTAGAGCACACGGACCCAAGATGGCCGATATGTGTAAATACAAACAGGACAAATGTACCTGGTGATGTCTAGACCACACGGACCAAAGATGGTCAATATGTGCAAATACAAACAGGATAAATCAACCTGGTGATGTCTCGACCACACAGATCCAAGATGGTCAATACGCGTAAATACAAACAGGACAAATCTACTTGGTGATGTCTTGACCACACGGACCCAAGAAGATCAATACGTGTAAATACAAACAGGACAAATCTACTTGGTGATGTCTAGACCACACCCACCCAAGATGGCCAATTGTGACACCAGAAACTATCTATACCAATACCTGTAAAATTGGTTCTTTTTATCAACTTCTGTGTAAGATTCAACTCCTGTGAAATACTTAATTCATCGAAAGTCTATCACTGTACCTTTTTTACTCAAAAAAACTGGTCAAAACAAGACAGAACCTCATAAGTTATGGGTTTATTTAACATTTTGATCTCCCTAAAATAACCAAATAATGTACATAGCCCATGTTTTCTTATGTGTAAGGTAACTACAAAGAAGTAGCTTTGTATCATTACCCATGAAAATCAAATTGTCTAAAATATGACACAGTAATCATCAAAACCCCAAACATTGCATTTTTTTGTGACGTCTTGACCCCTATTGTTACTAAATTTATGAAAGTCCACCATTTTTGTTTGCCAATGGGTAACCAGTGGAAAGTATTTTCGATCAAAATTGTAAATTAATAAAAAATATAAATGGGCAATTTACCAGAGCTCACAAGTTATGTTTCTTGTGAGATGTGATCCCACCCTAAAAAACTACACAAAAGTTATGCTTTTTTGTGAGATGTGATCTCACCCTAAAAATTACACAAAAGTTATTTTTTGTGAGATATGATACCACCTTAAAAAACTACACAAAAGTTATTTTTTGTGAGATATGATACCACCTTAAAAAACTACACAAAAGTTATGTATTTTTGTGAGATATGATCCCACCCTAAAAAACTACACAAAAGTTATGTATTTTTGTGAGATATTATCCCACCCTAAAAAACTACACAAAAGTTATGCTTTTTTGCGAGATATGATCCTACCCTAAAAACTATACAAAAGTTATGCTTTTTTGTGAGATGTGATCCCACCCTAAAAAACTTCACTAAAGTTATGTTTTTGTGAGACATGATCCCACCCTAAAAACTACACAAAAGTTATGTATTTTTGTGAGATATGATCCCACCCTAAACACTACAAAAAAGTTATGTTTTTGTAAGACATGATCCCACCCAAAGAAACTACACAAAAGTTATGTATTTTTGTGAGATATGATTCCACTCTAAAAACTGCACAAAAGTTATGTTTTTGTGAGATGTGATCTCACCCTAGAAACTGCACAAAAGCTATGTTTTTGTGAGATATGATATCACCTTAAAAACTACACAAAAGTTATGTTTTTGTGAGATATGATCCCACCCTAAAAACTGCACAAAAGTTATATTTTTGTGAGATATGATCCCACCCTAAAAACTACACAAAAGTTATGCTTTTTTGTGAGATATGATCCCACCCTAAAAGAACAACACAAAAGTTATGCTTTTTTGTGAGATATGATCCTACCCTAAAAACTATACAAAAGTTATGTTTTTTGTGAGATGTGATCACACCTTAAAAACTAAACAAAAGTTATGTATTTTTGTGAGATATGATCCCACCCTAAAAACTACACACAAGTTATGTTTTTGTGAGATATGATCCCACACTAAGAAACTACACAAAAGTTATGTTTTTTAAGACATGATCCCACCCAAAGAAACTACACAAAAGTTATGTATTTTTGTGAGATATGATTCCACTTTAAAAACTGCACAAAAGTTATGTTTTTGTGAGATGTGATCTCACCCTAAACACTACACAAAAGTTATGTTTTTTGTGAGACATGATCCCACCTTAAAAAACTACCCAAAAGTTATGTTTTTTGTGAGACATGATCCCACCCTAAAAAACTACCCAAAAATTATGTTTTTGTGAAATATGATCCCACCCTAAAAACTACACAAAAGTTATGTTTTTGTGAGATATGATCCCACCCTAAAAAACTATACAAAATTGGAAGAAGCAACTTGTTGAGCACGTGAAAATGTATGTTTGTGCCAATTTTCATCTCGGTTATTGTTTGTTTGTTTTGAAATTTCGTACAAAGTTACACGAGGGCTATCTAAACAAACCGCCCCTGACTAGACTCACTAGAGGGAAGGCAGCTAGTTATCACCACCCACCACCAACTCTTGGGTTACTCTTTTATCAATGAATAGTGGGATTGACCGTCACAGTATAATGTTCCCACGGATGAAAGAGTGACATTTTTGGTGCGACCGAAATTCGAACCCACAACCCTTGGATTACGAGTCGCACGCCTTAACCAATGCCAGGGCCCTAGGTTATTGTAAGTGTTACAACACGGAAGCTAAAAATATAAATTTTTGGATTGTTTGACTTTTCATGCCATAAGACTGGTAAAGCGACCTAAATCAAGAAAATGGAAAAGATGACTGGACGTATTGGATCAAGGTATAACTCTACCAAATTAGAAGTTAATTTGTCAAGATACAAAGAAATGGTAGTCAATTGAAAAGTCTCTGGATGACAAAAAGACATATGAGAAAAACAATATGTTTCTCATCAAATATTATCCATTTTACATTGAGAGTGTTTTATAATTCTGTAAAACAAGTCGGGAACATGAAGAAATATTCCACGTTTTTGTAGTAACTGAGACACCAGAAGTAACAGCATGCTTATACCAAAAATATCTTGTTTGAAATCTATGTCTTAAAAAATATTTCGGTTACTAAACTCACTTCTTCATTGACTGAATTATACTTTCAACAGCTTTATCCGTTTCTAAGTCACTGATGTCAATAAACAACTGCCCCTGACTGACCGTTTGGGGTTTTGGTAAAAGTGGATGAATCAGTGTTCTTCCTTCTCGATTAATGAGAAATGAGTAGCTGGTATCTGCTAGCTGAGAATAAGAAACACCTTGGAAGAGTGTTTCCATGGAGATATCCAATGCACAAACCCCTTGGAAAGAACCATTAACGAGTACTGGGATGGACACGGTCATTACAATGCCTACAAAAAAAAAGCTTGTATTATTGGATTATCATTGGAGTTCGAATTTTTCTCTTTGTGAAATAAGTCTGAAACCACATTAATTCATTTTAAGTTTAGAAATTCAATGAGATAAAAGAAATGTAAAACAAATGCAGTATAATCAGATCTTTCAAAATATCCTAACATTAGCTAAAACGTAAACCTACAAACTTTTAAATAAAAATCACCAAAAAAGAGGAAACATAATATTAAAATAGAAAAAAATATATTAAAATGTTTTCTTTGGTTGTAAACATCTCCTTCCAAAGTGGGTCGAGACAGTGAACCCAACACAAGTAAAGATAAATACATCCATTCATCTCCCCAGTACAGATGAATACATCCATTCATCTCCCCAGTACAGATAAATACATCCATTCATCTCCCCATGCCACACACCTATTTTAATATTCATTAAAATGTTCACGATAGACTAATAACCAATTGCTAAAAACATAACATAATCTTATTATAAAGCATACTTGGATTGATATAATAAACACAAAATAAGATACTGAAAAATTAATATAGTGTTCGTGACTCATTTTCGTCATGCTAAATTTTTGTATTTGCCACGTATTTCTTCATTGCCACCCATAAGGTGGGCACGTCTGTTACTAACAATTTTATCAAAGTGAATAATTGTTTTTAAGATTCATTAACATAAGAGCTGTGATTTTATACCTGTGCCCAAGTTGTCTAAATAGGGCAAACTCCACTGCGGACTAATATCTTTCGGATATCGAAAAATCTGGACCAGCTTTGTCACCACCTCGTTGTAGTCTGTAAAAACCAGTAATTCTCCAGATCTTCGTTCCCCAAGTGTTTGATTAATAAAAGTTTGATCAGCAAGAGACTCCAGTAATTCCTTGCTTTTACTGGAAACTATCAAGCAGGATTTTTAATTAATGAGTTACTCACTTTAATTTGAACAAAAAAAGAACAGAATTCATAAATAGAACACAATACATTCTGGAAACAAAAATGTAAATGAAACCCAACTACCGGATAGTCTGTAACACATAATAAACCTATTAATATTGGTTGAAAACTTTTGTCATGAATTTTAGTAATACAACATTTATCTTCAAATGCTGGTCAATTATTTAAAATCAGAAAAACGAGAAATGGAGCACCTCCTGTTTTTTAAACTAAAACTTTTTAAGTTTTAAGTCCCACTACGAGGCATTTTCTAGCATGAACTTTAACGTGAAAAAGCCTACAAGAGAAGAAAATTACTGGGACCTAAATCTCGGACCTCTGTTTAACAGTACAAGTGCTCCGAGGCATCCAACAGTACAAGCTGCCACACATTTTAAATTATAAGTGTTTTATGAGTTGTTACTTGTGATTTAACTTACCTTCCCCTACACCACAGGAATAGAAAACAACTTTGTTTCCCATTTCTCCATTACGACTTTTAATTAAATATTTTGGGATGTCACTGGATTCCCCATCAGAAATTAGGAAGATGAAACATTCTAATAGAGAAAAAAAAAAGAAAAACATATTGCTATTACACAGACATTGGTAATGATGAAAAGATACAACAATAATTAAAATGCAGTAAAGAATTAAGATAGTTTGTTTTTTTTATAATGAAAACAACGAGTGTAACCAGCTGGTTATAAACCTGATCTTTCAAACTGCCAACCATTAACCACACCTACCACCAACATCGCAGTCCTAACCATCATCCATATAAAGGACCTCATTGGAATTGTTAACAGATGGCTGCCAAAGGGACAGAAACCTAGCATTATACAACCAAAAAGACGACAAATTCTGATTCAGTTCTATGACGTCAATCCAACTGAAAGAAGAGGTCTGACAACCAGGCACCTGGACAAAGGCAATTCAGAATATGACCAACAAATAATCTATGGCCAATTTCCTTACTCGTTTGGGTTGAGAAATGTTGTTACGTAGAGGAGCGAACAACGTTTCGACCTTCTTCAGTCATTGTCAGAACACAAACGAGCCATTTTTAAACATATATTTTTCTCTGCAAGTGGGTTTTCTGTTTTTACATATATTTTTCTCTACAAGTGGGATTTCTCGACATCACTGATCATGTTTTCCTTACTGTAGAAACTCAGTTAGGAGTGAGAAGAGTCGAACCTTGTTGTGCATATTTTATAAATAGTTATTGTATTTTGCTCAATTTCAGAACATATTTTAAGTACACAAGTCACTCTTTTATTTTAATTCTGTGTTATTTAATAACAGTTGTCAAAGGGTGTATCTGCATTGCGTCTGTAGTGTCATTAAAATGGTTCCATTCTGCATTTTTAACTTTGTTTTCATATTTTTATGTTAAATTGTTTTTTGTGCGTTTGTTTAGTTTGGTTTGTTTTGAATTTCACACAAAGTTACACGACAGCCATCTGCACTAGTCGTGCCTAATTTATCAGTGTCAGACTAGAAGGAAGACAGCTAGTCATCATCACCCACCGCCAACTCTTGGGCTACTCTTTTACCAACGAATAGTGAGATTGACCGTCACATTATAACAAACCTACGGCTGAAAGGTCGAACATTTTCGGTGTAATGTGGATTCAAATCCTCGAGTTTAGTGCCATACCCATCTGGGCATGTCAGGGCCCTGTTTCTTTGTGAAGATTACTTTTTGTTTTGTGTGTGTGTAAAGAGTAATTTTGGAAGAAATTTAATGATTCAGTATATTTTCCTTCACTAAACCTTCAAGTCTGAGTCTGAGTGTTGTTGTAAGACTCACTCGAACATTCTTCATCATGTGGTGTAGTTTCCCACATCAATGTCAAACAGTATTTGTCCTTCCAAGTAACTATCTTTTGTGATACTTTTCTTGAATGTTTAAAAGTTTGTCTCATCTGATCAGTGGATTCAAACATCTCAGCTGCTTCATTTCATAACAGATAATTCTTGTCGCATCCCTTCAAAGTTTGTTTTATTTTGTTATTTATAACCCAGTTATTTCAACAAAACATTGAACCTGATAGAACGCCCACTTGTCCCCCAATTATTTCAATACTTGAAGACAATAAAACTAATATGACATACTCTTTCGTTGGTTCTTAGACTAATCGGTGATGAAAGCCTTGTTGAACAGCTAAATTTAAAACTTAAAGAAATGCTTAATATTATATTTGTTTCATAAGTTTATGCAAAGTTTTCCAGGGTTATCTACTCTAACCTCTTCTAATTTTCAACTGGTTGGGTTTATGTGAATGTTTTGTAAAGCTACATGAGGGCTATCTGTGTTAGCTGTCCCTAATTTAGTAGTGTAAGACTAGAGTGAAGGCAGCTAGTTGTCACCACCTACTGCCAAATCGTGGGCTACTCTTTTTACCAATGAATAGTGAGACTGACCATCACATTATAATACCCCCATAGTTTAAAGGACGAGTACGTTTGGAGGGACGGCGATTTGAACTCGTGACCATCAGATTGCAAGTCAACTGACCTTACCACCTGGTCATACCTGGAAAATTTTTGAACTGACCGCCCAGAGGGAAGGTAGTCAGTAAATGGCACAAACTCTTAAGCTACACGAATAAAAGTGTGGAATATGACAGCTAAGCTTGGACATTAACCACTGAGCTGCTGTCTTCACATTCCAGCATCACCTATTTCACTTTGTGATAAGGTTTTCTTTGTTAAACAGAGTTATTCCTGTATCTGGGTGTGCTTGCATCTGTTTAAAAGTTTGTCTAATGTGTAATTTATTTTACTTTTACTGTTTAAACGAACTCATTGTTCAAGGTTACTTTATCATGGCACAGTTCTCAGCATAAATTTAAAGTTTATTTGTAGTAAAATTAAAGTTAATTGTTGGCTTGGAAAAAGCCAGAGATACGAAACTCAGTAAAGTGTGGTTTATAAATACGCCTTACACTGCTAGATTCTTATTATGTATTTTTTATCTCTTGTTTTCGATATGTGTTCAGTAACTCTTGCTTCAAGTAACCTTTGTTTTCTCAAAGTACCACCTACCACCATCTGATGTGAACATTGCTCAACATGTTATGTAAAAACAGCACCATCCTCCAATGGTTGTATGGGTGATATCTATATGTTTTATTGAGAACAACTGGAAAATGGTTGTGAATGTCACTTTGGAGAGATGTCAGTTTAGTCAGACCACTTAGTTAGTCTGAAACTTATAATTCAACGAGTAACTCTGATCTGGAACTGGTCATGGCTAACTATATCTCAGAAGATCCGGCTACAGCAGATGTCCAATGTAAGTGTTCTGCAAGCTCACACATAATTGGTGTTAATTGTATAAATAAGGATTCTCTATGTACAATGTTCTTCTGTCACATTGGTCCGTTTCACATTTACTATGTGAAACAAAAGTCTTTATGATCAGTTTCTAAAATGAATTTTCTGTTATTTAGTGAGTTCAGCAAATATCACAAGTGTATATATACCTCGTTCATGTGAGCTTATTACAATACCACTAGTACAATAGATATAAAGAGTATTGAATATCAGGTTTCAGTCTACAAGTTGTGACACCTAACAGTGTAGACATCAGGTTTCTGTCTATCAGTTGTTACACCTAACAGTGTAGACATCAGGTTTCAGTCTACCAGTTGTTACACCTAACAGTGTGACATCAGGTTTCTGTCTATCAGTTGTTACACCTAACAGTGTAGACATCAGGTTTCAGTCTACCAGGTGTTACACCTAACAGTGTGACATCAGGTCTCTGTCTACCAGTCAATATGCTTAACAGCGTGACATCAAGTTTCTGTCTACCAGTAGTTACACCTAACAGTGTGACATCATGTTAATAATTTGTATCATCTTATGCCAATAAAATACACAATGATATAACATAAAGCTAAAAATAAATGAATACAATCAAAAATGAAACAGAGAGAAATAACAGAACTTGTATTTAATTTTGTTACCTAACGGTTCATTAGTCCAGTGATAGAACATCTTGTTTACCAGAGGTAACAATTATTACAACCATAGAATTATGTCAACAATACATCTTACTTCTTGGCTTTAGTTAGATCTTATTTTTTAAACAAATTAAAGTTTATATTTTATTTGAACTCTGTTACAAAAGTTATAAAATGAAACACCGAGTGTCCAGTTCAATAAATGCAACACATTTTACATTATAAGGTAACTTACTCTTAATACAAGAGTGATATAATATACTCCAATGACAGAATTTTATTTATATTTTTATACAAATGTCTCTAATGATTATTTCCCTCACAACAAATAAACATTACTCAATTTTACCTTCTTCTGGCTGACTACAATGTGGTTTTAGAAGTTCAAAAGCTTTTCCCACTGCAGAAGTGTAGTTAGTGGAGATTCCAATCTGTCTAATGTTTTCTATTGCATCCTGAAGACACCTGCAATTCTGAGGCGTGTTTAGTGCAAGTTTGTCACAGTAACATTCACTACTTCCTTGACAGCCACAGATAGATGACGCGTGATCAGAAAAATGCACTACTCCTACCTATAAAGGAAAGGTAGATTCAAGATCTGCTAAAAATGTATACAAATTATTACACACAAAATAAAAATAGTGAAAGAAAAAATTATCCTGAAAAACTTTATTCACCACGGTCATTATCATAATACTAACCTTATCAACTGGACTCACCATGGTCTCTGTCACGACACTAACCTTATCAACTGGATTCATCATGGTCTTTATCACAACACTAATCTTATCAACTGGATTCACCATGGTCTCTATCACAACACTAATCTTATCAATTGGATTTACCATGGTCTCTATCACAACACTAACCTTATCAAATGGATTCAACATGGTCATTATCACAACACTAACCTTATCATTAGGATTCACCACGGTCATTATCAGAACACTAACCTTATCAACTGGATTCACCATGGTCTCTGTCACAACACTAACCTCATCAAGTGGATTCACCATGGTCTCTGTCACAACACTAACCTTATCAACTGGATTCACCATGGTCTCTATCACAACACTAATTTTATCAAGTGGATTCACCATGGTCTCTGTCACAACACTAACCTTATCAACTGGATTCACCATGGTCCCTGTCATAACACTAGCCTTATCAACTGGACTCATCATGGTCTCTATCACAACACTAACCTTATCAACTGGATTAACCATGGTCTCTGTCACAACACTAAACTTATCAGCTGGATTAGCCATGGTCTCTGTCATAACACTAACCTTATCAACTGGACTCACCATGGTCTCTGTCATAACACTAACCTTATCAACTGGACTCACCATGGTCTCTGTCACAACACTAACCTTATCAACTGGATTCACCATGGTCTCTGTCACAACACTAACCTTATCAAGTGGATTCACCATGGTCTCTGTCACAACACTAACCTTATCAACTGGATTCACCAAGGTCTCTGTCACAACACTAATTTTATCAACTGGATTCACCATGGTCTCTGTCACAACACTAACCTTATCAACTGGATTAACCATGGTCTCTGTCACAACACTAACCTTATCAACTGGATTAACTATGGTCTCTGTCACAACACTAACCTTATCAACTGGACTCACCATGGTCTCTATCACAACACTAACCTTATCAATTGGATTAACCATGGTCTCTGTCATAACACTAACCTTATCAACTGGACTCACCATGGTCTCTATCACAACACTAACCTTATCAACTGGACTCACCATGGTCTCTATCACAACACTAACCTTATCAACTGGACTCACCATGGCCTCTGTCACAACACTAACCTTATCAATTGGATTAACCATGGTCTATGTCACAACACTAACCTTATCAACTGGATTAACCATGGTCTCTGTGTCACAACACTAACCTTATCAATTGGATTAACCATGGTCTATGTCACAACACTAACCTTATCAACTGGACTCACCATGGTCTCTATCACAACACTAACCTTATCAACTGGATTAACCATGGTCTCTGTCACAACACTAACCTTATCAATTGGATTAACCATCGTCTATGTCACAACACTAACCTTATCAATTGGATTAACCATGGTCTATGTCACAACACTAACCTTATCAACTGGATTAACCATGGTCTCTGTGTCACAACACTAACCTTATCAATTGGATTAACCATGGTCTATGTCACAACACTAACCTTATCAACTGGACTCACCATGGTCTCTATCACAACACTAACCTTATCAACTGGATTAACCATGGTCTCTGTCACAACACTAACCTTATCAATTGGATTAACCATGGTCTATGTCACAACACTAGCCTTATCAACTGGATCCACCATGGTCTCTATCATAAGACTAGTCTTACACTGCAAAATTCGGGACGGCTACCACAGATATCCCTCGAGTAGCTTTGTGCGAAATTCAAAAACAAAACAAACTCTACAGGAAAACGAATTTATTTTTGGAAAATACGAAATGGATCTCATAAATATTTACTGAAATTACTATTTTTCTTATTGACTCACACGTTGTCAAGGCCAGGTAATCAATATACTCAATGGCTATATGCTATTTAATCCACAAACTGGTTAGACAAGCGTATGCGATAAGACATATAGGATCCAACAGTAATGTTAGGCTTAATAACCGTGCTAAAGGTATGGAAAGTAATATGTTTGAAACACAAGTATCAGCTATCGAATCCAGAAAATTTTACCACAATGCTAACCTTATCCTTTGGATTCAACAGCTCTAACAGAGATGTGGCCACACGTTTTGCAAGATACAAAACGTTCGTCATTGATCGTGATCGATCGAGAAGAATAATTACACTTTTCCCAGGAGTTGAAGCAGCTTGTCTGAACCAGAACCTGTAACAGAAAACATCGAACCGAATTACTTCCGGTAAGTAAACGTGGCTTTTGTATGAACTAAAGACACTCAATTTCTTCAAATGAAACAGGCATGGCCAGGTGGTTAAGGCGCTCGACTTATAATCCGAGGGTCGAGAATTCGAACCCCCCATCACACCAAACATGTTCCTCCTTTCAGCCGTGGGGGCGTTAATATGTGTCGGTCAGCTAGTCATCACCACCACAGCCAACTCTTGGACTACTCTTTTACCAATGACTAGTGGGATTGACCGTCACATTATAACGCCTCCGCGGCTGAAAGGACAAGCATGTTTGGCGCGACGGGGATGCGAACCTGCGATCCTCAGATTACGAGTCGCACGCCTTAACACGCTTGGCCATGCCGGGCCCACTCTTGTCTTACGCTGCCAAATTAGGGATAACTAGCACAAATAGCCCTCGTGTAGCTTTGTGCGAAATTCAAAACAAACAAATAATCAGATGAGACAAATAGATTTATTTCACCAAAACACAAACGTGTAATGAACGTTTTCTTCTATAACAATCTAGATTATGGTTTTCATAAGATTTAAAGAAAGTTTCAAAAGGAAATTATGAATTGAACTAAATCGTTTTCTTATAATATCGTCTTTCGTGTTAATCATACTACAGTAGAAATCTTGCTTATATGATACAGGAAAAAACATTTTTATTACGCGATGTGCAATCTCAGAGTTCGCGAAATGTTTGTCCTGTGTGCACGTAGATTCACAGTAAAGGTCACGATTTTTCCATTTCTTGTCACGGAGAACTTTATTTTGCTCCATCTTCACGGAGCAGATATGACGTCATAAATACGTCACACGCGATATAATGAACGGAATTCGGCTAGACATATTAAAGAAAACGTTGATAGTCTTACGCCTTTAACAGGTAAAAAAATACTAGAATTCACACCACTTATTTTTTACCTGATTTACCAAACATGCTTCTTTCTTCTCAGATGTAAAGTAGCCCAACACCTGCGAACGTCCTAAACACTGTAAATAATGGCAGATACGTTTGACAACAGTTAAAAGACTACAAGGGGTGTTCTGATACTTTAACTGTGACATTACTAAAAACACATACAAGACATTATCTTAATTAGAACAGCTGTAGTGTAGAAAAAAGTTCACGGCTAAAAACAATCTATGTAACCTCCACCCCCAAGAAAAACCACACAATATTCACTCATAACTTGCAAGTTTTTTTCACTATATTTGCATTTTAATTGTTCGTGACAGTTCAGGAGGGCAGTGAACAGGTTTTGTGTGTCAAGTTTGTTTTTTGAATTTCGCACAAAGCTATTCGAGGGCTACCTGCGCTAGCCGTTCCTAATTTAGCAGTGTAAGACTAGAAGGAAGGCAGCTAGTCATCACTACCCACCGCCAACTCTTGGGCTACTCTTTTACCAACGAATAGTAGGATTGACCGTTACATTATGACGCTCCCACGGCTGGAAAGGTGAGCATGTTTGGTGCGACGTAGATGCAAACCCGCAACCTCTCAGAGTACGAGTCGCATGCCTTAATCCACCTGGCCATGCCGGGCCCATATGTTAAGTAATCTAATAAATTCTGACACAGAATAATGAAAAGATAGCACAGTTGATTGGTTGTTGGAAACTTTCTTGAACTAATCAACTTCAATCGATATTGCTTTAAACCTAACTTCGAAAAACTCAAAATAAACAATATAATAATTCAAGAAGATAGAATCCCCTGATCATTCATGCATCACAATGTTTGTGGAATGATGTTGTGATATTTAACTATCCAAATCCTCCAACTGTGAGACTTAACAGTGAATTTATAAGTTCTGTAAGAGTTAGAAAAAGAAACCACATTTATTTGAATTGTAATACAGTGTTCCCTCGCCACTTCGCGGGCTCGGCCGACCTCCACACACACACACACACACACATATATATATATATATATACTTACATGTATATATAAAATAATAAACATCAAATCTAAAATATAGCATTAAATACTATTAAAATATTAAAAATAAATATAATTAATAGTGTAAAGAAAAAAAAACAGGTATATTTTGAGATATAAACATATATTTGAGTTTATAACAGCGTAAAAATGGAAACAGAACCAACTGGAAAGGCTATAGATGTACGCATTGTGCGTCTGCGAAGGCTACGCGAGATCAGCTTCATGGCGTAGCGATGTGCAAGACGGGCTATGATTGGTGCAGAAATGAAAGACGGCCAATGACAGCTACCCATTTTGATTGCCTGTGATTGGTGCTGTCAATATTTATGTCTGGCCTGTGATTGGTGATTTCATCCACGGCAGCATCTTTGAACTTTTGTGTGTGTTTAAAGCCCGTGCAATGGCTCCCAAACGTGCTAATACTTCTAAGGATGCTTCTACGGCTAAACGGTCACGGAAAATGATGACCATCGCCGAAAAGGTGAAGATATTAGATATGGTAAAAGAAGGAAACTCTTATGCGTCCATAGCCCGCCATTACGGAGTGAACGAATCCACCATTAGCTACACTAAGAAGGACGAAGTTAATATTAGGAAGACTGCTGCTATTATTTTTAATACAATGGCTAAGAGGGTTGTGACATCTCGTAATAAGAGTATCGTTCGGATGGAAGCTGCTTTGGCCATATGGATAGCTGATTGCCGTAAGAAAGGTGTTCCCTTGGATACTAACATTATCACAAGGAAGGCTAAAATGTTGTATGATAATTTCGCGGAAAAGGATGAAGATGAAGAAGACGTAGACAACCCACAGCCAGGAACGTCCAGTGATTCCAAGCCTAAGAAACCGTTTTCTGCAAGCAAAGGTTGGTTTCAGAAATTTCAGCAACGATACGGCCTGAAAAACGTATCGTTACATGGAGAGGCTGCTTCGACTAACAAGGAGGCTGGTAAAGCTTACGTTCGGGACACTTTTAAAGAAATAATCGCTGAAGGGGAATATAGGCCTGAACAGGTATTTAACGTGCACGAGACTGGCCTGTTTTGGAAGAGGATGCCTTCCCGAACGTTCCTGTTTAAAGATGAGAAAAAAGCCCCTGGTTTTAAAGCTCATAAAGACCGGTAAACCCTCTTAATGACTGGTAATGCTGCTGGTTTTATGTTGAAGCCGACATTAATTTACAAGTCTACAAACCCGAGAGCTTTAAAGAATAAGAACATGAACTTGCTACCGGTCCATTGGATGCACACTCCTACTGCCTGGATAACGAAGCCTCTGAGCTCTGATTGGTTCCATCAGAGTTTCATTCCTCAAGTTAAGTTTTATTTATTGGAGAAGGGCTTGCCATTCAATGTACTTCTTCTTTTGGATAACGCCGGTGGCCACGCAAGAAATCTTTCGTATGAAGGCGTTAGAGTTGAATTCCTGCCAGCCAGCACTACGTCCCTTATACAACCGACGGACTAGGGAGTTATCAGGGCTTTCAAGGCTTTATACATAAGGAATACCATTCCAACCTCGTACTTAGCCTTGATAATGCCTCCGAAACCAAAGCCGAAAACGACACGTTCACCCTGAAGGAGTACTGGAAGTATTTCACCATTGCTACATGTCTTCAAAATGTTCATAAGGCATTACAAGAGATGAAGCCCTGCACCGTTAATGGAAGAAGTTGTGGCCTGAGGTTGTGCACGACGACAAGGGATTCATGCCTGAAGAAATCCAACACTCGGCTGTTCAAAAAGCTGTGCAATTAGCTTCGTTAATCAAAGGTGAAGGATTTGCCAATATGACGAAGGAAGACGTAGATGGACTGATTGACTTAGAATCCGAACCACTCGCCGACCAAGACTTAGAAGCACTGACGAAGTCTGCTCCCGAGGAAGACGACGAAGAGGAAACACCGAAAGAAGCCGAGGAAACAATCGAGCAAAGTGGATGGTCGTTAGAGCGGTTAGGTAAACTAATTAACGAAGTGAAGGAGTGCTCACAGGAATGGGACAACGATATGGTTCGATCAGTACAATTTTGCAATAAAATAGAACTGACGACTCCTTATCAAATGATTTTCGATAGGCTAAAGAGGCAGAGAAAACAACTGCCAATAACAATGTTTTTCCAGCCGAGCAAGAAAGAAAGGGTACCGGTGGCAAGTACTGTTCCTGAAGTTGTAACGACCAACGAAGAAATTGCCGATTCACCTTCCACAGAAGAGGAAGTGGTGTCCCCCGAAAAGACACCACCTGCTGAAGATATGTAATTTTTAATTTTAAGGCTTAATATCTTAATAATTATTCTTATTAGTTCGGCAATAATGAACAGTATTGTAATGGGAGGGATAAATAGTTGTACAGGGAGGGTTTTAAAAGTCTAAATGCACATAAATATATACGTAAAAATCGGCGATCCCACTTCGCGGAAAATCTCCTTTCGCGGGGGGGTTTGGAACGCATCTACGCGATACACGAGGGAACACTGTAATTAATTATTTATGTCACAATAAAAGCTTTATGCAGCAGCTAACTTTCGTTTTAGTTTGTTTGTAGTTAATAACAAAGCTATACAATAGGGTGTCTGGGGACCTCTCACCGTAGGTATCGAAGACCGGTTTCTAGCAGTGTAGACGAGCAGACATAGTGCTGTGTTACTTAGGGGTAAGATAATACAACTAAAAAAATAAATAAATCATTCACCTACTAAACCAAAGACCAGACCAAAACAATATTATACTTACGTATCATCTAGGTTTGTACGAAACAAAAGACCAAACCTGCACAGAATTATACGTACATATAATCGAGGTTTGTACGAAACAAAAGACCAAACCTGCACAGAATTATACGTACATATAATCGAGGTTTGTTTTCCATTAAAAGACACGTGTGCTTCTTGCATCTAATTACCCGACAAGTAACCACCATTGGTATTCAAAAGTTTATTTTAAGTACAAATATATTTAAATTTACACAAACAAGATAGGTATACACACCGAGTTCTCGGATCGTGGTTCTTTAGTCTTCTAACAGCAGGATAAATCGTAAGTAAGCCATTTTTGTCTGCCCAGTATTGCCACAATATTAGGTTATGTGTTTTTTTCCTATTATATTCGGCTGTACGAATGACATTACTTGTAACGTGCCGGAATGTCGAAACATGTTTTTCGTTTGGTGCTTGGATTTCGCAAGCTGTATGTCGTACCTGTAATTTAAAGAAACAATTTTAATTTTTTTTTTAAACATGTGACGTTCACTAGCGGATTCGGGGTTGGAGTATTTCACCCCTTTTCGTAATTTTGCACCCTTACACTCTCTGAAAATGTGCCCCTTTTAACATTAAATAAGATATTTTAATTAGTGTTTTTCCTAGCTAGAGACTAATAACTTATAATATCAGAATTAAATCTAATGCACGAGCTGTCTACACCAATATAAATTATGTATGCTGAAATTATATGACACCCATCCAGGTCATCTAACAAACCCTTTTCCAGTTTTCTAAATCTGGTTCTGGTGACATCCTAAGTGAATGTTAAATGCTCTAAGTTCTTTACAACTTATGGAAAAACAGGTAATACCATCACTTATGGTACCACAAATATGTATAGCGTGTGTGTAACATCGAACAAACTATTTGTACACGTCATTCATCCACTTTTCCCTCACTGAAATCAAAAACGGCTCGTTTGGATAAATAAATAATATAAAATTATATATTCAAACATCTATGCACGCCCTCTACATTCCGACACTGAGTTACACAACCACTTTCAAACATGTGGTCAGCTTCCTGTCAGTTACCTCTTTCTTTCTTTGTGAACCTGACGATGACCGAAGAAGGTCGAAACGAAACATTGTTTGTTCCTTTACGTAAATGGCCTGGCATGGCCGAGCGCGTTAAGGCGTGCACTCGTAATCCGAGGGTCGCGCTAAACATGCTCGCCCTCCCAGCCGTGGGGGTGTATAATGTTACGGTCAATCCCACTATTCGTTGGTTAAAGAGTAGTCCAAGAGTTGGCGGTGGGTGGTGATGACTAGCTGCCTTCCCTCTAGTCTTACACTGCTAAATTAGGGACGGCTAGCACAGATAGCCCTCGAGTAGCTATATGCGAAATTCCAAAAAAACAAACAAACAAAACAAACAATCCTTTACGTAAAATATTTTCTCATCTCAAACGAGCCGTTTTTACATATACAGGAATTAATTTTCCTCTGTTCTAAAACAAATTATGTCAATTAACACTTGAAAAGCATGAAAAAACGTACGTATAGTTGGAAAAATTTATCCCATTCTACATCACCCCTCTCCAGAGATGTGCACGACTTCCAGGGGTTGTGGGTTTCAGAAAAACCTTCAAACTCCTTTTGAACGACATCTCTCAGTCTCATGACAGCTTCTTCAGCGCCACCTAATATCTTCTTAAGAGAGTGTTCTAACTGGATGTTCAAAAGAAATACGAATAAAAATGTTAAATGAAGAAATTTAAAAATAATAATAAAATTCCATTTTTCAAAACTTATATTTATTTTATTAACAATTTATTAACGTTACACAAAAGTGATTTTTTGTCGACAAATCGGCCCCTCGCAAACGCGTAAATTATGTCTTTCAAATTAATCTGTAATTAATGGTGGATTTTCAGTGGGTGTTGGTGGCTAATCCACTCACTTTTCTTAGTCATTAAAACAGAAGAGCTAAAAACAAATAAACTTTCAAAATGTTACTTTAATTTTTAAACCATATCTACATCCTGGCTATGGACAAACATCTTGTGATTGTTACGTGGCTTCCAATAGACATAACGCCTCTTCCAGACAAATTAATGCCCCGAAATGAAACCCTGAATACACGAAAGTGCACATACCAAAAGTCATCTGGTGCATTATAATCCAATTTATATCAACTGATACAACTGTTGGAATTTTGTGTTATATTTATAAATCACAGATATCAAATACGTCAACTGAACAGAGTACCATGAGAAGAAATTAATGTAAGAAAAAGGAAGTCGCCACAACTTGTTGAATGTTTTTGAATTTCGCGCAAAGCTACACGAAGGTTATCTGTGCTAGCCGTTTTTAATGTAGCAACGTAAGACTAGAGGGAAGGCAGCTAGTCATCACCATCCACCGCCAACTCTTTGGCTACTCTTTTACCAACGAATAGTGGGATTGACCGGAACATTATAATACCCTCACGGCTTAATAGACGAGTATGTTTGTTGTGACCGGGATGCGAACCCAGGACTCCTCAGATTACAAGTCGTGTGCTTTAACGAAAGTTTAAAGGGAGTCACCAATTGCCCGACTGAGTTAAAAACAACTCCACCTATTAATGATAGTTAATATAATTTATGTTTAAAGAAATAAGATTTTTTGGTGGATAGAAGGCAGTGAATGTTAAGATTTATGTGAAACAGTACTTAATATAGTCGGAAAATGGCCAATATAACATAATGTGACTATAGGTATTTTATCAATAGTACAGTGACTATTATATCACCAACGTTAAATTTTATAACGTCAAAAAAACTAGCACACATCACTGACAATGTGATCAAAGGTGGCTTCGATACAACAAGCGTAGTGATACTTTTAAAAGTATGCTATGAAGTTCTGGAATACCAAAGTTATGGATATTGTATACAAGTCTGAAACTTGTTGGTATTTGTATTTTGGGAGTTTTCAACATTATTCCTGGAATCCAAAGACAGTAATGACCCAACAGTCTAATAAGAGACAACAATGTATTCAAGAGTCTCATTAGAGACAACAATGTATCCAACAGTCTCATCGGAGACAACAATATATCCAAAAGTCTCATCAGAGACAACAATGTATCCAACAGTCTCATTGGAGACAACAATGTATCCAACAGTCTCATCAGAGACAACAATATATCCAAAAGTCTCATTAGAGACAACAATGTATCCAACAGTCTCATCGGAGACAACAATATATCCAAAAGTCTCATCAGAGACAACAATGTATCCAACAATCTCATTGGAGACAACAATGTATCCAACAGTCTCATCAGAGACAACAATATATCCAAAAGTCTCATCAGAGACAACAATGTATCCAACAGTCTCATCTTGAAGGTGGAAGGGTGCATTATTAAATTTTTAAACTCAACTGTTTTTCGTGCTTTTAACAATATACAATATTGGACTATAAATCTTAGGTTTTATCGTGTCATTTTCATTAAACAAATTCAACATGTTTTATTTTTCATCGATACGACCTCCTATACAGTAACTAGTTTTATGGACTTGTACTTTTAATTCTATTCATGTGGTTTACGTTTCATTAAGAACAACAACTGTACTTTTCACAGCCTCATCAACAATAACTACCTTAATGTTTTTTTTGTTTAAATCTTACTTCATATTCGAGATTAATGAACAAATGTTAAATACCATAGTGTAAAGTATGGTATTAAATTAATGTAAAAACAATCAGCCAAACTATTCTTTATATACGATAGATGGTAGTTCCCCAGTTAACACGTGAGTCCTACATTTCAGATACCTCTCTTCTTATGGTACATTACACTATACCTTAATTAAATAGTGTATTCAAGTTGTATTTATTCAGCCTTTACATTAAAAACTTCTAGTTTTTGAATTAAAACAGTTAGTTGCATAAAACTTTTGCTTATTTACTCTTGTATATTCTTGAAATATTTTTAACTGCTTTTACTTTCCCCACTGGTTTTACTGTAAGATAAAGTGACTCACACAAAGTGGATGTTGAATAATTAGTTTCGAAAGTGATCACAGAACATTATTATTAATATTACCTCTTTCAGTTTTCCTGCGGGATCTGTGGAGTCAGAAACGGCTGCATTATCATCAAATGCTTTCTGAACAAAAAC
The DNA here is from genome assembly GCA_011833715.1 of Carcinoscorpius rotundicauda. Taxonomy (NCBI): domain Eukaryota; kingdom Metazoa; phylum Arthropoda; class Merostomata; order Xiphosura; family Limulidae; genus Carcinoscorpius; species Carcinoscorpius rotundicauda. The sequence continues at coordinate 69,201,858 of CM022400.1, forward strand.
ACAAAAACTTTAGTTGACGTCATAGTGAAAAAGGAAAAACAAAGATTAACCTGTCTTATCATCAACAGATATATTTCCCATCTTTTATAATAAGATGTAGATAACGTAACTGCATTTATATATTAATTTTTGCAAGCATAAACTCGGGATTAAATGTTACTTGTATTACTTCAGTCTTGTCTCTATTTTTAAAGGATTTTCAGGTTCATATAAATTAAAATATAAAACTATTCAAAAATTCCTTCCCCAAGAGGAACCTTGGATGAGGCCGTCTCTACATTTACGCCAATTGTCATTCCATTAATTCCCACGTGCACGTGGTGACAATATACACAATATATTCAATATTTATTGTTAATTCTTACCTGCATTTTGTTTATTCCTAGGCCATTTATTGCCACTTCATAAAGAAACGTTTTCAACTTCAAAGGTCCATTGTGATCTGCTGCACAACGTACTGATGGAAAATCGTGATTCATAAGGAAACACACCACAAGAAACACACCAGTAACACCACACTGGCAGCCATTCGAATGTGAACGACAGCCGTTCATCTTTAATAACTGATTTTTCTAACTAGGAGAAAACAGAGAGAAAACATTACTAATGTGTTGTTCACACACTGAACTGTTTTTGTTTTTTTCGTATTTATGGCAAAGCCACTGATGTCCTCTTCTCTCACCCCTAACTCTGAACTCCCAACCAGAGAAAGGGCAGCCAGTCTCCAGGACCCTACCATACAAAATCAGAAACTTACTGTCACTCTTATAATACATTCATGGCTGAACACACAGGGAATACCCTAAGACTAACCAGATATGAGTCTGGTTAGCCAGGTCCGAAATTCAGAACTCTTCCATGGTCATTGCAATATTTTAACATTCCTATGAAAATTGGGGCCTAATAAGCCCCAGAGCAACTTGAAAGGTTATTAATATTAGGCTAATAATTTTGTATTTAAATGAAATTGCCATTAACTGACCCTATCCCTTTATATTTTAGGGAGCAATAATATTGACCTTGACATTTGTGAAATAATATTTAATTTTTTTTAAAACATCCACTAAGGGTATCACTTTAGTAGATGAAAATATTTTTTTCGTAGGAGTGTTAAAATGAAGAGACATCTGTTCTTGTTCTGGTTCAAATTCAAGTTCCAGTTTTTGTATTTACAACCAAAAATTATAAAATATCTTTTTTTTTCAGTACCATCAAAAGGAGCAACATATAATAATGTGTTGTTGTTTTTCAAACGCTTATAATCAAAATTAAAACTAAAATTTCGAACCTTTTTTGCAGTAAAACATGTGTGCCATGGTAAAAATATGTTGGTTTAGGCTTAATAAAAGAAAGAGAAGTGTTATATGGATAAAGTAAAAAAAACCTTGGTGTTATGGTTCATCAGTCTCCTAAGCCACCACTTAAGTACTGGTGATATGGCAAACAGGAAATTTAAGTAATGTTTTGAAATAAGGTAGATTATTTCGTGTATTAAAACAAGATGCTTGTTTGTTTTGAATTTCGTAAAGCTACTCTAGGGCTATCTGTGTAAGATATTTGTCAGTGTAAGACTAGAGGGAAGGCTGCTAGTCATCACCACCCACCGCCAACTCTTGAGCTACTCTTTTAGCAACGAATAGGGGGATTGACCGTCACATTATAACGCCCCCACGGCCGAAAGGGCGAACTTGTTTGGTGCGACCGGAATTCGAACCCGCGACCCTCGGATTACGAGTCGCACGCCTTAACACACTTGGCCATGCCAGGCTAAACTAAGATGCAACACCAGAACTAAAAATGAATCCAATCCAGTTGTTAACATAGCTAAGATAATATACCACTATGAGTTACTTATTCACCAGTTTGATATCCTCCCTATTAGCAACGTTATTGGCCATAATCCCACCCAATTGTATCTTCTGCTCACTCGCAATTTTCTGTTATGCAAAGTATTTAAATTTCATAAAATCCAAATATTTAAAATTGTAATTATCTAAGCAACTGAGTGATTTAAAGTAAATATATTAAAATAAACTAAAATCTTTAATGAAAGTAAAATAGTGGTTACAAAATTTGACTTTTTCAAAAGACATATCAGTCAAACGTATGAAGATACAACGTTTTCATACATTTCATTGCATAAAAATCAGTTTCACCCTATTAGCTCTGCTTTAACAACTTGAGTGGTTTGTCTATGAAAACGCTAAGGCCCGGTATGGCCAAGCGCGTTAAGGCGTGCGACTCGTAATCTGAGGGTTCGCATCCGCGTCGCGCCAATCATGCTCGCCCTCCCAGTCGTGGGGGCGTTATAATGTTACGGTCAATCCCACTATTCGTTGGTAAAACAGTAGTCCAAGAGTTGGCGGTGGATGGTGATGACTAGCTGCCTTCCCTCTAGTCTTACACTGCTAAATTAGGGACGGCTAGCACAGATAGCCGTCGAGTAGCTTTGTGCGAAATTCCAAAACAAACAAACAAACAAAAAATCAATACACCAACAGCGCGAATTCTTTAGTCACTCCACAAAGCTGGTTCCCACATATGTCATTTTGTGACCCAAGCTCAAATAACTCAAAATCAGTTGTAATGCTTTTACTAAATAATATCAATACGTTAAACCATCAAACGCAAAATAAATGCCCTGATGTATTTAGTACCGTAACAAATTCACAGAAATACAACCTTGACGTATTTTCACAACAATGTTAACAATAATAATAAAATAAATAACGGAAGCCATCGTTCGTTATAATTTATACAAAACTATGGCTCTGCATTGGTTTTAGTAATTAATTTATTATATTACTTTAAACTATTATTACCTTTTCTATGTCTCTCCTATAGAGGCAGGTGAATGTATTTCACCTAAAATATAAATTGTCAATTTCTTTGAGAGCTAAAAACTACACGTCAGACGTGAAAACGAACTTACTTATTTTAATATTTTAGTTTAGTCGTACTATTTCCAAAACTTAGAAGTTTCTTGACACTAAAAGATCTGGAAGTTATCTGGTATATTCCCTCTTCTTAGTAAACGTTCTTCACGTCAAAGTATTGGTGATTGGGGTCTTTCGTGTTTCTGTTGCAATCACGAGTGTTTTGTAATATTTGACTGGCACATGAAAAGAACAACATAAACAGGTTTTACAAGTTGCTATTTTCCTCATGAGTGATTCGGATTTTCCAGAAAGTAATAAAACTACACGTACCTTAATAATAAAACTCTCTCTCTCTGTGTATGGGTACTGATGTTTCTCTACTCAAGAGGGTCAGGTTTCCCTCTTTCTCTCTGTGTATGGGTATTTGGGTATTGACGTTTATATACCCAGGTGGGTCAGGTTTCGCTCTCTCTCTCTGTGTATGGGTATTTGGGTACTGGTGTTTATACACCCAGGAGAGTCACGTTTTGCTCTCTGTATTTGGGTAGTGATATTTATATACCCGGGAGGGTCAGGTTTCCTTCTCTCTCTCTGTGTATGGGTATTTGGGTATTGATGTTTATATACCCAGGAGGGTCAGGTTTCGCTCTCTCTCTGAGTGTATGGGTATTTGGGTAGTGATGTTTATAAACCAAGGAGGGTCAGGTTTCTCTCTCTCTGTTTATGGGTATTTGAGTACTGGTGTTTATATACCCAGGAGGGTCACGTTTTGCTCTCTGTGTATGGATATTTGGGTAGTGATGTTTATAAACCAAGGAGGGTCAGGTTTCTCTCTCTCTCTCTGTGTATGTATATTTGGGTATTGATGTTTATATACCCAGGAGGGTTAGGTTTCGCTCTCTCTCTCTGTGTGTATGGATATTTGGGTATTGATGTTTATATACCCAGGATGGTTAGGGTTCGCTCTCTCTCTCTCTCTCTATGTATGGGTATTTGGGTATTGATGTTTATATACCCAGGAGGGTCAGGTTTCGCTCTCTCTCTGAGCGTATGGGTATTTGGATACTGGTGTTTATATACCCAGGAGGGTCACGTTTTGCTCTCTGTGTATGGGTATTTGGGTAGTGATGTTTATAAACCCAGGAGGGTCAGGTTTCTCTCTCTCTCTCTGTGTATGTGTATTTGGGTATTGATGCTCATATACCCAGGAGGGTTAGGTTTCGTTAACCTTTTCCTCCATCCTTGAAATTTTAGTTTTATATCTGTCAAGAGTATTTATATACGATACACGAGGGCTATAGAAATAATAACAACTGTGTTTCCTGTTCATGTTTGAATTTCGCGAAAATCTACACGAGAGCTAACTGCGCTAGCCGTTTTGAAGTAATAGCCTAAATGGAAAATAATCTGGTCAAAAGAACCCACCGCCAAACTCTCAAGCTGATTTTGAGGAATACTGGGTTTTACCGTGGCATGGCCACGTAGTTAAGGCACTCGAATCGTAAGCTGAGGGTCGCGGGTTCGAATCCCCGTTGCACCAAACATGCTCGCCCTTTCAGCCGTGAGGGCGTTATAATGTGACTGTCAATCCCACCAACAAACTCAGTTTCAAAGAAATTCAGAAATACTTTTCAATAAATCCTGGCAGAATCTACAGTTATAGAGCAGACCCTTGTTGATTACTGGATAAAATTCGTTTTATTTAAATTGAGCAAAGTCTTCTCAGAACAGATATAATTTTTGTCACTACTTTTTGGTCACCATATTCACTTTTTAAATTAGTTCCAGAACTGAACTCCAGTTGGTGCGAAAACCGACTTAAATCTCAGTAAATTTGTTTGGTTGTTTTAATTTCGCGCAAAGCTACACAAGGGATATCTGCGCTAGCCGTCCCCAATTTAGCAGCGTAAGACTAAAGAGAAGGCAGCTAGTCATCACCACCCACCGCCAATTCTTGCGCTACTCTTTCACCAACGAATAGTTGGATTGGCCAACACATTATAACGAACCCACGGCTGAAAGAGCGAGCATGTTTGGTGCGACCGGGATTCGAACCCGTGATCCTCAGATTACAAATCTCAGGGTGTATCAATTATAAACGAGTGTATGAATTCTATACTCAGAACACATATTTTTTTTGTGTTTATATGTTATTAGCAGAAACGCCGCATTTTGGCCAGCTCTTTATTATAAAAATTACTAACCAAAGTGTTTGTATTACCTGCTTAAAAAAACAAAAATAAAAATTGTATTTCTTCTCGGAGGTACTACACAGGAAAAGTGCCCGGATTGAATGCCCTTTCATTATATGATCCTCAAGTTTCCGATCACGTTCATTCTGGGGCGTCCTCACCAGTCCTTCAAGCTGCGCCCCAGTTCTGTACATCTTCACATATTCCAACATCCCTCCCAGCCCGTGTTATGTTGTTCTTTGGTAATTCTTTCTTTTATCTTCTGTCTTTCTTCATCATCTATATACTTTATTAGTTTACCATATACTTTAGTAGTCGATCGTATATTAATTAATCCATCATATACTTTATTAAACAATTATATACTTTAGTAGTCTATCATATATTAATTAATCCATCATATACTTTATTAATCTATTATATAGTTTACTTATCTACCATATACTATATTAATCTATTATATACTTTATTAATCTACTATATATTTTATTAGTCTACCATATACTATATTAAACTATTATATATTTTATAAGTCTATCATATAATTTATTAATCTATTATTACTTTATTAGTGTGTTATATAGCTAATTAATCTACCATATACTTTATTAATCTACCATATACTTTATTAATCTACCATATACTTTATTAATCCATCATATACTTTATTAATCTACCATATACTTTATTAGTCTACCATATACTTTATTAATCTACCATATACTTTATTAATCTACCATATACTCTATTAGTCTACCATATTCTTTATTAGTCTACCTAATCTACCTCCAAGAGTGTGTGTACAAACTGTAAAAAATATAGTCAAATACAAGAAAACAGTTTTGATTGAATGTGGAATATTGTGATATGAAATAAGAATCGCACTGAGAATATAAACTATTTACATTACATAAAACATTCCTACGTCATATCGTAAAGTTCCAACCGGTAGAAGGCTTCTTAAAACTTTTCAGTACTGTCTCGCCCTCTATCGTGTGTTTCACACAACAGCGTCAAAATTTCAGGAGAGTTAAATATTTATTTATTGTTTTTCACAATATAATGTTCAAACTGTTTGAAACAAAAATGTGAATTGTCCACTGAATAATTTAAAATTCAGAAGCGAGGAATCGAAAAACCATAAATAAGTTTAATACTAACCAAACGAACACCAAAATCTGAAATTGTTTATTTTACGAGACTGTTAAAACAAAACAAAACATGGGTTTCTCTTTGACCACACCTGAAAGGTTGAAATATTCGGTGACGAGATCAAACCCAGGACCTACACATTGCGAGTTTAGTGTCCTAACCACTCGATCATTAGAACCTAACTTCGATATTTTATACTGAATATGCTGTACTGTTCTTTGGTAGATCGTTTGGGCAGAGTATTCATGATGAAACTTTGTAGAATGGACGGTAACTTCCTGTTGTGGAGACACGAGTGTAGAGGACGATGTTTCGAAAGTCTTCAGACGGGCAGTTGCCGTCCATTCTACAAAGTTTCATACTGTACTGTTATTTCTTTTGACAATATGTGTATTTGAAAAAGTAATAAGACAAACAGAAGAGATGTGACAAACATATTGTTAGGTGTTCTGGGTGCGCAACATCACCTTGGGACAGCCAACTGTGTGTTTATTTGTTTTGATTAATTGTCGTTTTGGAATCATTGTTTCTTATTAATTATTTTCAATTAATTGAAATTATTACGTTAACAAGGACAGTTTTATTCTCTAGAGGACGCCACACTTGCTCTCTTTAGAGGAAACAAAATATGGACTTTGTCTCAACGTGATCTATTTGTTCTGTTGGACTGCGTGATTTTGAATCTTTGAATTATTTTTTTTAAGTTTTGCATTTTTTAGAGTTCTAGAAAAACGAAACAACGAAAGTTCAGTGTCTGCTAATTTACAAGTAAAAATATTTTAACGAGTGTTAACCAGCAATTGAGTAAGTTTGAAAAACTTACAGAATGGTTAATATTTTCTGTCACACACTACTATCAGATAATGGACATTGACTTACAAAATGGTCAATATCTTCTGTCCCACAATACTATCAGATAATGAACATTGACTTACAGAATGGTAAATATCTTCTGTCTCACACTACTGTCAGATAATGGACATTGACTTACAGAATGGTCAATATCTTCTGTCCCACAATACTATCAGATAATGAACATTGACTTACAGAATGGTAAATATCTTCTGTCCTACACTACTATCAGATAATGGACATTGACTTACAAAATGGTCAATATCTTCTGTCTCCCACTACTGTCAGATAATGGACATTGACTTACAGAATGGTCAATATCTTCTGTCTCACACTACTGTCAAATAATGGACACTGACTTACAGAATGGTCAATATCTTCTATCTCACACTACAATCAGGTAACGGACATTGACTTACAAATTGGTCAATATCTTGTGTCACTAGCTACTAGAACCCTATACTGTTTATCAGAATACATACATAGGATTCTGTTTAATACCGTTATACCAGTGGTTCCCAAACTTGTTTTCACTGATGACACTCAAGACCACGTACCTTGATTTGTTGTTTGGTGAAACTCTCACGACAGCTCTACCAACTTGCAGCGACATACAATTTGGAAGCCACATTGCTTCGCACTATTGCTTTAACTGTTTTCATTTCGTACGACTAAAATTATTCAGATCGATCAACAGCTTTTAAAGGTAAATAAATGTCATTCTTTCTTGAAAATGAGATATAAAAACAAGTTTATTTCAAGTTGATCTAACGAGTTAAATCGGGGGAATCGAACCCCTGATTTTAGCGTTTTAAATCCGGAGACATACCGCTGTACTAGAGGGGCGCAAACCACACTAGGCTATCTGCTGTCTCTACCGAATGGACTGGAACCCTTGAATTTAGGGTTGTAAATGCCAGACTTACTGATGTCCCAACGGGGGACTCTAAGAGGGTGAAATAAAATTTTAAAGTACATATTTGTTTCCCTTTGTGACGTTGTAATATGCTTCTAGATTAAAAACACTAGTATCCAAGGCTCGATCCCCGCCGTCGATAAGGCGCCGATAGATCGCCGTGTAGGTTTTCGTTAAAAACAACTTCTAATCATTAAAATATCTCCTGTTTCCATTTATTTTAAACACGTCCTCAACCGTAAAGAAACAGATTAAATTAAAACTTTCCAGCTGCTGGAGATGCAGCTGAACTCACTGAGAAGTCTCATTTAAAAAAACAACAACAAACAAACTAAAACAAGAAACTAACAAACACAAGGCTGTAGTACAGCGGTATGTCACTGGACTTACAACGCTAAAACTAGGGGTTCGATTCCTCTCGGTGGGCTGCGCAGATAGCACTTTGTAGCTTTGCTATACGAAAAACACACACACAAACAAACACAAGTTACACGAAACTAGATGATAAAATAATGTTGTTTTTTTAATAATAATAAACTCATTTTCTCACATTAAAATATCCCACTAATATTTCAAGGTCTGTTTGTTTTGGTATTTCGCACAAAGCTACTCGATGGCTATCTGTGCTAGCGGTCCCTAATTTAGCAGTGTAAGACCAGAGGGAAGGCAGCTAGTCATCACAACCCACCGCCAACTCTTGGACTACTCTTTTGCCAACGAATAGTGGGATTGACCGTGACATTATAACGCCCCCACGGCTGTGAGGGTAAGCATGTTTAAGCGCGACGCGGGCGCGAACCCGCGACCCTCGGAAAACGAGTCGCACGCCTTACGCGCTTGGCGATGCCAGGCCTGATATTTCAAGGACGTTTTGGGGATTAAAATTGGTTATGCAGTTTAAAAGTGCGAACTGTGTGCATGTAACAAAATGTTTGCAAGTTTGTCGCGTGGCTCGCAGGATTTCTTTATGTTTTCGGAAAATAAAACTAACACGGATAATTTCTAAGACGAGGACTACATTAATTTTACTGAATATATGAAGATATACGCAATAAAAGCAGCCAACGATAGCAAAGCGATTTGAGAAATGTTACACCAGGACGTCGTATCGAAATGAATTTCTAGATTGGAATGGATGAGACGAACGTGGAATAGCTAAGTGTGTCATAAATTTTCTTTTTCTGACCATTCAGAAGTCTGACATTTTGCACTCTCTCTCTCTCCATTGACCATTAGGGTGTCCAGAAAAGTCAGTTATTGTATTTGAAGGTTTTTCGGGTTTTTTTTTTTACTTATCACTTTCTGACAGAATTCGCCTACGCTATGTTCAACTTTATTAAATGCCCGGCATGACCAAGCGTGTTAAGGCGCTCAGCTCGTAATCCGAGGGTCGCGGGTTCGAATCTCAGTCGCACCAAACATGCTCGCCCTTTCAACCATGGGGGCGTTTGAATATAACGATCAATCTCACTATTCGTTGGTAAAAGAGTAGCCCAAGAGCTGGCGGTGGGTGGTGATGACTAGCTGCCTTCCCTCTAGTCTTACACTGCTAAATTAGGGACGGCTAGCGCAGATAGCCCTCGAGTAGCTTTGCGCGAAATTCAAAACAAACAAACATCTTTATGAAATGATTAAAGTTAGTAACACTGAAAATTGACACCAGTTGGGTTCCCTCTCGTGGAAAAAGAAGTGAATTTTCGGTTGTTATTTCACTCTGTTGTGACTTCATAAATCTGTCTTTAAGGGTTATTTTTGTAGTGTTAAAACATACACATCTGAAGCTTTCAAACATAAATGGGTAATATTTTGTTCAGGGTGTAATAAACGTATGGTCCTCTAGACCCCTTTGTTTGTTTTTATGTGTGTTTACTCACAGCAGAGACACATCGAGGGGAATCGAGCCCATAATTTTAGTGTTGTAAATCCATAGACTTGTTTATTTGTTATCAAGCACTAAAGCTATATTGTAAACTATCTGTGCTGTGCCCATCACGGGTATTGAAACCCGGTTTTCAACGTTATAAGTATCCAAACTTTCTGCCAAGTCACAACTTCCTGATAAAGGTTTACTAACGAGTCTGACATTCAGTGATGAAACTTCTCTATCTTTAATTAAATTTGGCGATTAAATTAAAAATAATTATATAGTTACTGATCGTTTAGTTGTTCTGAATTTCGCACAAAGATACACGAGGTCTACCTGCTCCAGCCTTTTCTAATTCAGTAGTGTAAGACAAGATACCTGTCTCCATGATTAACAAGAGTGCAAGGAATTCGATGATTCTGAACAAACACACAAAACGTTTTAACTTGCGAAAATGTATACACATACATACTTAGCACTAATTATGTAAAAAAATTTCAACGTGTTAGCCGACCCAAGAAATATCGAAACGGCATGATAATTATTAAACCTGGTTGACAATGAAAAACATCGACAAATATCGAAACGGCATGATAATTATGAAACCTGGTTGACAATGAAGAACACAGAGAAATATCGAAACGGCATAATACTTATGAAACCTGGTTGACAATGAAGAACATCGACAAATATCGAAACGGAATGATACTTATGAAACCTGGTTGACAATGAAGAACATCGACAAATATCGAAACGGCATGATAATTATGAAACCTGGTTGACAATGAAGAACACAGAGAAATATCGAAACGGCATAATACTTATGAAACCTGGTTGACAATGAAGAACATCGACAAATATCGAAACGGCATGATAATTATGAAACCTGGTTGACAATTAAGAACATCGACAAATATCGAAACGGCATGTTACTTATGAAACCTGGTTGACGTAGGAACTTTTTCGTCCACCAAGAAGAGACGAAACAAACTAACAAACGTCTTGCAAGTATTGTGCGAAATTCCACAGTCAGTCAATGTTCGTCATCCCCGTTTATAAGTAAAACACGACAGAAAGAAACCTAAATAAGTATGATTATAGTCTCTGAAGTTCGAAAATTTCCGTTGTAGTGTTTACCTAATAGGAATGGAAACTCTAAAAACTAATATGTAGCTAGAAATACAAAAGAGACTTGAACTAACATCCTTCATACAGAGAACAATTCTCGAATCAGTTAATAACTAGGACTAACATGTATGTTTTCTCCTGTCTTCAGATTTTGAAATGCTAATAATAATTCTGCTTGTTCACTATAGAACGGCCCGGCATGATCAGGTGGTTAAGGCACTCGACTCCTAATCCGAGAGTCGCGAGTTTGAATCCCCGTCGCACCAAACATGTTCGCCCTTTCAGTCGTGAGGGCGTTATAATGTGTCGTCAGTCCCACTATTCGTTGGTAAAAGAGTAACCCAAAAGTTGGCGGTGGGTGATGATGACTATCTACCTTCCCTCTAGTCTTACACCGCTAAATTAGGGAGACGGCTAGCACAGATAGCCCTCGAGTAGCTTTGCACGAAATTCAAAACAAATCAAATCGTTATAGAACGAATGTTACTTGGTGATACTTCATTAGTTTCGTATTACACGTTACAAAACATATCATTCCAAGTGGGCATATTGAGTTCATTGTTAATGTAAAAGCAAGACATGTCATTGGCTGATGATCATGCTTTAACAGACTGAAGATACGTAACTTGTAGTTAGTAATGTCAAGAGAGGTTGTTAGTTGCTTTTCGTCATACGAATTAAATATTTAGGCTCAAGTAATTACACTAACAGAGTTTATTTAAACTCAAGCAATATTCCAAGTCTTGTTTGTTTACATATACTTCAGGCCCAACCTGTGTGTCGTAGTATTTTGTACCAAATATTTCTCGACTTAATTTAGTCTGTAACTTACATATAGCTTTGCCAAAAAATCAATGATTTCTTTCAAAATATTCAGCACCAAACATCTTTCTTTTCATCTGTGGTGCCCAGCATTTGTCTTTTTAGATTTTGTACCAACATTTATCTGGTTGCAGTTAAGCAACAATTCTACGGAAAGATCTGGTTTAAAACAACATTTGTCTGGTTGTGGTTAAACAACTCTTCTACAGAAAGATCTGGTTTAAAACAACATTTGTCTGGTTGTAGTTAAACAACTCTTCTACCGAAAGATCTGGTTTAAAACAACATTTGTCTGGTTGTAGTTAAACAACTCTTCTACAGAAAGATCTAGTTTAAAACAACATTTGTCTGGTTGTAGTTAAACAACTCTTCTACCGAAAGATCTAGTTTAAAACAACATTTGTCTGGTTGTGGTTAAACAACTCTTCTACAGAAAGATCTAGTTTAAAACAACATTTGTCTGGTTGTAGTTAAACAACTCTTCTACCGAAAGATCTAGTTTAAAACAACATTTGTCTGGTTGTAGTTAAACAACTATTCTACAGAAAGATCTAGTTTAAAACAACATTTGTCTGGTTGTAGTTAAACAACTCTTCTACAGAAAGATCTAGTTTAAAACAACATTTGTCTGGTTGTGGTTAAACAACTCTTCTACAGAAAGATCTGGTTTAAAACAACATTTGTCTGGTTGCAGTTAAGCAACAATTCTACGGAAAGATCTAGTTTAAAACAACATTTGTCTGGTTGTAGCTAAACAACTCTTCTGCAGAAAGATCTAGTTTAAAACAACATTTGTCTGGTTGTAGTTAATCCAGTTTAAAACATATGTCTGGTTCTAGCTAATCCAGTTTAAAACAACATTGGTCTGGTTCAGGATAGATAGAAAACAGGAAAGAAGCGTGATAAAATCGGTTTAATTACACACAAGCGCCATCTGTAGTTAAAATGAAAGAAGTTCTGTGTGAGACAAATTCCGTATCATTCCGCACCTTCAAAGTTCAGCGATCGATTCGCAACGAACCACGAAAAGCATGTTCATGTCGTGTACATGAAATTTTCTGTTATAACTTTTTTGAAATAAGCTATCTGGAGTCGTAAATCTTCTGTTTCTGACGTCAGAGGTCGAATAAACGAAACTATTATGGTTCCTTGGACGCCTTCAAGTTTAATCATTTGATTTTGGAAGGAAAAATAAAACATAATGTTATAACGAATCGTGGGTAATTTGCATGTAGAAAAACACATCTACTTTTGTTATACACACAGTCTCTCACGTGCATTAGTGGATCAGGCAGCTAATTTAATTTAAACCTAGTGAATGTTTAACATATGGATAACCTATTGTATTTGTTTTCGAATTTCGCGCAAAGTTCCTCGAGAGCTATCTGCGCTAGTCGTCTCTAATTTAGCAGTGTAAGATTAGAGGGAAGGCAGCTAGTCATGACCACCCACCGCCAACTCTTGGGCTACTCTTTCACCAACGAATAGTGGGATTGACCGTTACATTATATTGCCCCATCCTGCTGAAAGGACAAGCGTGTGTGGAGGGATTCGAACTCGTGACCCTCAGATTAAGATTCGAGTGCCCTACCCAGCTGGCCATGTCGGGCCAACCTGTTGTGAAACATGTTAATGGGTTAGAAAGATAAATCGACTAAGCCAACTCCGACACTTAAAATAATTATCTAGCTTTTTAAACATTTAATATGCAATAAATTCGGTTGTTTATATACTTTAAACATATAAAACATAACATTATTCAATGAAAAATAAACGAATTTGGATTTTTTAAAGCTTTTCTGTCTTATGTTAGGTTCCGTCTAATAGAGTTTTAAAAGAAAAAAAACTCGTCTCGCGCTTGTGATGAACCCTTTTATTCTTCATCAGCTATAAATCTGTGAGTCACGTGAGAATTGGCTCGAGCTAATGGATTCACTCATGTGACAAGAATTTCATTCCATGCTTGGGTGAAATTTCTGATAGAGTGGTTACCAAATTTTCAAACTGTAGTTCTGTGATTTGAACAAACTATTTACAAGTTATGAAATACAAATTAACCTTATACCTGATTCCAAAACTACACGAGTCCATATGTAGCTGTAATATACCCAGCCTACCAACGTGTGCAAACTACTTATGCAAACATTACAAAACAAAAAAATTCTTATTATATTACGGAAGTAGTCACGAGTAGTATTATTAATTTATTGACAATACAAATTCAGACATTTAAGCCTAATGAGTCATATGTTTTAGCAGCTACGATCAAGAACACGTGTGCGCTTCACAAGGATTTTCAGGAAAAAGAAAAGAGAGGGTTTGTTCGTTTGTCTTGAATTTCGCGCAAAGCTACCCGTCCCTAATTTAGCAGTGTAATATTATAGGGAAGGCAGCTGGTCATCACCACCCACTGCCAACTCATGGGCTACTCTTTTTACCAATTAAGAGTGGGATTAACCGTCATATTATAACGCCCACACGGTTAAATAGGCGAGCATGTTTGGTACAACGGGGATTCGAACCCGCGACCCTCATATTACGAGTCGAACGCCTTAACCCACCTAGCCATGCTGGGTCGAGAAGAGAGATAGTCCAGTTAAATTGATATACGACGAGGGAGTAACTCAATTTGATTTAAGTGTTTACATTACTAAAGTTTGAACAATGTAAACAACAACCACTGACACTTGTGACTTCAAACCAGCTAGATGTGCATATTTACTCAGCGGACGGTTTTACTGGTTGACGTTAGAATGATAACTGTTTCATGTAGTATTTTCTACTTATTTATAACCGCGTTATTCGTTTACATTTTTATATGTACTAGTAATTAAAGCCACATCGATTATTAGCGTACTATGGTCCTAGGTTCGAGTCCCAATATGTCGCTGACCTGATCAGCACTTTCAGCCTTGTGGGACGTTATAGTCGTGACAGTCATTCCCTATATTCATTTGCTTTTTCTTTATTTTTAGAACAAATCCACATCTGTTATGTTCAACACGGGGAAAGCGAACCATCCAGATTCTGGCGTTCTAAGTCCTTAAACTTACTACCATCTCACAGGGGGACCCCTATACTCGTTTAAGAGTATCTACATTACAGACGCTAGAGGTTTCTCACTGTTCGCTGTCTCCCTGATTACCAGTTCTATATAGAATAGTGTTTCTTAACCATTCTAGAGGTTCACTGACGCTTTTGAGAATCTAATTCGAAAGCAATGAACTCTCTCCCACGAGAAAATCCACGTAAGTAAATATGCACACACATACACACAGAATAACGGAAAGGAAAAGATGTATTTCTGCCCACAGCTCGCGGATCTCATAAAGCACTTTCATGCACCACCGGTTAAAAGTCCACGATACCCCAGAGGTGTCAAAGCTGGACATTTGGCTCGAACAGAAGTCTTTAAGGTTCAAAAATACCGGAGAAGTTCTGCACATTCAAATATTCACCATTTTGTTTGTGAGGGATGAGGCAACACGTAACAGTTCGGATGGATACGTCTGTTTTACTTTTAATTGGAACAAAACTGAAACCATCTGACTTCGAGAGTACCTTGGGGAAGCAGACAAAAAGAAACAATACGCGCACGAAAGCGTACATCGAGTAACAAACTGTCAGTGTCATTACGCATAATGGATGACTTTCTTACGAGAAAGCAAAACAGAAACTTTTTCAATAAGCCTCGACAAGCCAGAAACGTTAACACCATAAGATGTAAGAAGAAAAGACTGCTTGTTTTATATGTTCGTTTTAACACAAACTTCCAAAATAACCTGTCTGTGTTTTGTCATTAACAGGATAGATCTCTTTATTATAGAGTTATAGAACGTCAAAATTACCTCTGAGTAACCATCTCGAACATATCAGTTTCTCTGTGTCCAGAGCTAACAGGTCCACTACTTGTGGTCCATCTTTATCATATTACTTGAAATTGTATTTGATACTTCGTTACGACTGACTCCTATAGGATATTGTCATTCATATAAAGACAGTACACTTCCCTTGATTGACTCCTATAGGGTACTGTCGTCCATATAAAGACAGTACACTTCCCTGTGATTGACTTCTATAGGATATTGTCGTCCATATAAAGACACTACACTTCCCTATGATTGACTCCTATAGGATATTGTTGTCCATATAAAGACACTACACTTCCCTGTGATTGACTCCTATAGGGTACTGTCGTCCATATAAAGACACTACACTTCCCTGTGATTGACTCCTATAGGATATTGTCATTCAAGGTTGTTGTATTTTATCCTGCGATTTTTGTAATTCACAATTACTGGTGGTATTGTCATTGTTAGAATTACAATTAAACATGATATTGCTTATAAGAATAACCATCAGATATAATACACATAATAAGAATAACCATCAGATATAATACACATAATAAGAATAACCATCAGATATAATACACCTAATAAGAATAACCATCAGATTTGACGGTCCTCATAAGAGTTAACACACACTATTACCTGTACAAATAATTGCAAATTTTGATGGTTTTTGGTTCGGTTGCTTCATGCTAAAAGTCTACTGTCGCCCAATGAGGGTTCGCTTCACTGTTTTTAACACCCAATAAGGATTCGCCTCACTGTTTTTAATACAATGTAAAAGAGATGGTCCATTGTTCTTAAGCCTCGTGTAGCTTTATGCTTGATAACAAACCAAACAATAATAACGTTACAATGTTACAGCATGTCGCGGGAAAGAACCAAACATCGCCTAACAACAATAACAAAAAAAAGTGAGATTTCTTTTTATATATGAACAAGTTAATAAGGAACCATACAGAATTTTATTTTTTTCTGAAAGAAACCGCAAGAGGGTGAGATGCAGTTGATCCGTATGCCTAACTTAGTACACTAACTGGAAACTGACTGCAACCAATAATGATGCCTTTGAAAACTAAACTCTAAAAAGAAACACACAAAAAAATGAATGTAAAATAACTTGTCTTGCTGTTTGATATTTTAACTGGGTATTATTACGTAGAATTATTATACCACTATTCAACATGTAAGGTAAACTTCTCGCTAGAGGTCTCTCACACTCCTTCCCACACCTCATAACCAATTTGGAACAAAGTTTTCATCTGCAAACAGAAGACTGGGTTTACGAAAAATAATCGTTCAACAAAAACAAAAAATGGATTGCAGTGAATGTCCTCAAAGTTACCAACCAATGACTGTGCATCCAGCCTCACTTCTGACATCTTTAAGATTACCCACCAGAAACCGTGTAACCTCACTTCTGACGTCTTTAAGATTACCCACCAGAAATCGTGTAACCTCACTTCTGTCGTCTTTAAGATTACCCACCAGAAACTGTGTAACCTCACTTCTGACATCTTTAAGATTACCCACCAGAAACCGTGTAACCTCACTTCTGACGTCTTCAAGGCAAGTTATCAACAATATTGTGTCCATTGCACTGAGTCAGAAGTGTAAGATTTGTTTGTTTTCTTATAGCAAAGCCGAAGTGTGAGAAACATGAACAGTTGAAAACAAAATCTAGCCCTTGAAATAGAGTAAATATACTATGAACATATAAGGTTGGCCGTAACGAATTTCACACTCATGTTCCAAGAATACAAACCAAGTTGCATTTCAATTAACGCTTTCCACGTGCAGAGTTGGTACCTTTATAAGGAAGGAAGTATGACGTCACAACTTTATGTTAAGTATATCACTAAGCTGATAAATTTTACTGTCTGTAACACTCAGAGAATTAATGTTCGTAATAAACGTAGAACCAGATTTTACCGATTATTCACCAGTTTAAGCAAGCTAGATATTTTTTCAAGTTTTAATTTCGTTTGTTATTGTGAAAAAATAACACATTTTGTTCTACGTTGTGTCCAACGCAGGGAATCGAATCCTTGATTTTAGCGTTGTAAGTTCGTAAACTTAACCTCTGACCTATTAAGAGATGGGTGTTTCGGTTCTGGTTTTATTGACGAAAAACAGCATACGGGGACATTACTACATCTGTCTTGGGAAACTTTCTATTATCAAACAAGTTAATCCTAGAATTAGTAATGGATGTCTTATTCACAACGCTTTTATATAATTTACACAAAGAATTATTTTGCGGATCTATGAATTTGTTGGTCATAGAGTTTCTTTCAATATGAGTAATACAAAAAACAACAACACATTCGTAATTGAATTCACCCTTGGACACTCCTGTGTATTTTGTAGAAACAATGACAGTTTCCACTTCCTTCAAACCCGCAGGTCCGTGCAATAAGGTTATAACAGGTAAAAAGCAACAAAAAACTAACTCTGTTACGTGATGGTGAACGATCAAAGCAACTCTGTTACATGAGAGTTGTCGATTAAACTAACTCTGTTACGTGAGGTTTAACGACCAAACCCACTCTGTTACATGAGAATCGTCAATCAAACTAACTCTGTTACGTGAGGGTCGACGATCAAACTAGCTTTGTTACGTGAGGGTTAACGATCAAACTAGCTTTGTTACGTGAGGGTTAACGATCAAACCAACTCTGTTACGTCATAATTAACGGTCAAACTAGCTATGTTACGTGATGGTTAACGATCAAATCAACTCTGTTACGTGATAGTTAACGATCAACCTCAGATAAATGTAGACTTGTATCACAGAACGTCTGGTATTAACACTGTTATTGATAAAGAGAGAACAACGTTTCGACCTTCCTAGGTCATCTTATGGTTATGTTGTGTTTATTTGACTTGCAGTGTTCGAAAACGTGTGAAGGTGACTTTTTATGTTCTTTGAATCTGGTTTCCATTTTTCTACTTGTTTCTCCAATCACGTCTTTGTGTTCTTTTCTTTTTTTTTACTCAGCGAATGTACTTGTAGGGTGACCCTAGAAATGTTTGTCCTTTCTCGTGTGCCCTTTATTTGAGTTATAAACTGGAAAACTTGTAACACTAAAACTTGTGGTTTGATTCCTGTATTGGGCGTAGCATAAACACTGTACGACTTTGTGATTCAGAACAAACAAATAAAACCTTTGGTCTGTGAAAGAACAAAGTAATGTTTAGCTTATGAGTTCAAATTGAGCTAACATATAAACATTAAGTCTGTTTAACGAACGTTATCAATACCGAAATAAAATATTATCCACCGATAACTCATTTCAAACAAACAAGGGTTCGAATCCCGGTCGCACCAAACATGTTCGCCCTTTCAACCGTGGGGGCATTATAATGTGACGGTAAATCCTAATATTCGTTGGTAAAAGAGTAGCCCAAGAGTTGGCGGTGAGTTGTGATGACAAGCTACCTTCCCTCTAGTCTTACACTGCTAAATTAGGGACGGCTAGCGCAGATAGCCCTCGAGTAGCTTTGTGCAAAATTCAAAACAAACAAACATAAATATACAGTGAGTTGATGGTTTGGCTTACAGACGGCGAGCTTGTACACTACCAAGTAATAGAGATTTCACAAGCACGTGGTTAGGCTTAGTATATGTATTTACACATATCGTAATATTCTCTGTAAGAAAAAAAACAAACAATTTTCCGGACACCAGAGAAAGCATTATTTTCGGCGATAGACTTATTACATTGAATATCATTCCACTATAACGCAACGTTACGTTTCTTTCGAATTTCGCGCAAAACTACGTGAGGATTATCCATGCTAGCAATGAAGGACGAAAAGGAAGGTAAGTGGTCATCACTTCTAATCAACGAATAGTGGATCTGACCATCACTTATAACGTTCCCATCACCTAAAGAACAAAGCCGTTAGTGCGTCGGGGATTCGAACGCACGACCCTGAGAGGATGAGATAAGCGCTCTAACCACCCGGGCACAACCGTTATTCATATATACCTTACATATATAACTTATATATGTATATATATATATAAAATATTTATTTTTCCAACGAATAAACGAAATGAAATTTATATAAAATAATCCAGTTCGTGCTTTCAACATGTATATTACAGGCCTGGAAAAGTTCTAAATAATTTCTAATGTACCTTGTGAATCTATAAAATGCTCTAATTTTTTTTTTTTTTAAATTATGTCTGATACATGACGGTTGTATAGAAATGTCGCTTATAATATTTTGTTCATTTCTTTGATACATGTTTTTTTTTACATTTTTACATGTATATATATGTATTAGTAATTAAAGCCACCTGTACTAACGGATTAACAAAACGTGGCTGTATATAAAAGTTTTAACTATGAAGTATAATAAATCATTGCTTGAGATTTTGATGCAAAGCAACAGAAAATACGCCTGGCATGGCCGAGCGCGTTAAGGCGTGCACTCGTAATCCGAGGGTCGCGGGTTCGCGCCCGCGTCGCGCTAAACATGCTCGCCCTCCCAGCCGTGGGGGTGTATAATGTCAATCCCACTATTCGTTGGTTAAAGAGTAGCCTAAGAGTTGGCGGTGGGTGGTGATGACTAGCTGCCTTCCCTCTAGTCTTACACTGCTAAATTAGGGACGGCTAGCACAGATAGCCCTCGAGTAGCTTTGTGCGAAATTCCAAAAAAAAAAAAGAAAATATTAGATGCGCGTAACTAAGCCTAGTTTTGAACTGTAATGAACGTAATTACTGAACTCGCTCAAAATCGAGTACTCAGCTAAAGATTTTTCCTTCACAGTTTCTGTTTTTGTACATTGTTCCGTTTGTTTATTGTCGTTGTAGTTTTTTGGTTAATATAAATAATTTTCCTGAGTGCGACCGTATTACGCATACGCGAATGAAGTTTGAGACGACAATGCGTTCCAGCTCAAATTCACTTTCCTCGAGCTCCGCTCGTGTCGCTTCACGAGTTACCATGACAACATACACTATTTCTCTAGCGATCCTCCGCAGCCACAGAGCTTGGGGCACCGCCGACTACCGCACTTGTTTAGCGCACGTTCGTGGTATTTATCGGTTCGATTGCGCGAACACCTGAGGCCCGTTCCTAATTCGTCTCGAGCTTTGTGTTACCCCAAAGGCCTCTTTTTTTTTCTTTTCTTTTTTTCTCAGGTGGATGTCAGAAGACAGGTGTACTCTAGTTTATCCAAGTCTAAGAAACCCACGAACGAAATCAGCTCGTGTTAGCGACATCTGGGAATAGATGACGTATCAGTACTGCGTACATAGAAGCTAAGGGCAGCTAACGGACATAAAAACTCTGTAACAACTGGTGCTTTGAAGCACGTGTACTGCGAGAAACTAATTATATTGGAACATAACCCAAGAACTGGTAATGCTGGCAGGTAGGGTATTCTATATTAAACATTTTATGTTAATTTACCGGTCTTTTGAATAGTGTTTCGCTCCTCTACACAGAATTTTCTCAGTACATACCAGCCGTTTTTACATATATATTTTACTCTACGAGTGGGTTTTCTCGTCATCACGTTTTTTTTTTGCGAATTGTAGGAAGAACTTCCAAGTGAACAAAAGTGATGTTTTTGCTGCACGTATGAAAGAAGTAATCGATTGGGTTCATAGCTTAACAACAACTCAGATAACGTTTGTAAATGATTATGTATAATATTCACTACGTGTAAGCTGATATTTAATACAGTCGCAGAAAAATGTCACTTGGAAGTAAAACGTTCGTATATGGAGGCACACCGGGTTCTCCAAGATAAAAACACTTGTAAACACTCATCTGTCCGTTTACTAGTGATGAAACAATATCTTTAAAAATTGTTTAATTTTTAATTCAAGAAACAAGACTGAAACAGCTACTAAAAGTTGTTTTTTTTAAAATAAAAGCACATCGGGTTCTCTGCTGTGTCTACCGAGGGAAATCGAACCCCAAATTTTAGCGTTGTAAATTTGTAGACTTACCGCTGCCCAAGAGATGGACCTCTTATACTGAAGAGAAATAGGCCCCCCTCGCTAGTACAGCGGTAAGTGTAAGGATTTACAAGGCTAAAATCAGGGGTTCGATTCCCCTCAGTGGGCTCAGCAGTTAGCCCGATGTGGCTTTGCAATAAGAAAACACACACACAAGCACACCTGAAGAAAACCCATGAAAGCTTTAGCGGCAACTATGAGGGATTTTCATAAACATCAGGTTTCGATAACCGTGAAGGACAGATCGGATAGCTTTTCGCTTAAACAACAAATAGATGTAAAATGGATTGATTTTTTTAAAAAATAAAACCACAACAAACAATGATACATCGGCATCAGAAATAACATAATCACACTGTTAGCTACACAATCGGTTGTTTTCCTTTTTTTTTTTTTTGGCTACAGTAAATATTTAAAGACGTAATGCGTAGATATATGTCCAACAAGTTTGTTTTGAATTTTGTTTGTTTTTTAATTTCGCGCAAAGCTACTCGAGAACTATCTGCGCTAGTCGTCCCTAATTTTGCAGTGTAAGACTACAGGGAAGACAGCTAGTCATCACCACCAACCCTTGAGCTGCTCTTTTACCAACGAATAGTGGGATTGACTGTCTCATTATAACACCGCCACGGCTGGAAAGGCGAGCATGTTTGGTGTGACGGGATTCGAACCTGCGACTCTCAAATAACGAGTTGAGTGCCTCAACCACCTGGCCATGCCGGGCTTCCGGTAGGATTCGCGTTGTCTATCATATTAATAGTTGGATGTCTGCGCTTATTACAACTCAGCATTCAAAACTCACGAAACAAAACGGGTGTAACCGCTCAATTTTTATGACCTAATTAATATTAACTGGATTAATTGTAATATCTGTTATACAATTGCAGCTTTGCTTGTTTTTGGACTAATTTGCTGCTAGGAATCCTGTATTTAACAAAGTCGTGTACGAAATAGTTTATAAAAATGTATTTCAAAACTGGTAGGAAGCTGGTACCCTATGATGATCCATTGTAGCCGCAATCTGTTGCTTGATTTATCCCTTTCGTATCGTATTTTTTTATATTTGAATAGTAAACACCTTAATGGAAGTTCAAAACAGGTATTAAATTTACGAAGTTATTCGATACATTATTGATGGTTAATGGTTAAATGAAGCCTGCGAATCGAAAAATTTAAGATTCGAGCCGTAATATCCCGCTAGATGCAGTCCACAGTTCATCTATGAGAGCCAATATTTCTATTGAATTAAGAGTAGCCTCATAGGCGTTAGGTGTTTCCTATGATAAATTTAACAAAAGGGGTGGCTATACCAGAATCTTTGGTCTCTATCTGTTTGAATTGATATTAAAGCAAACCTACTCGAAAGTTATATGCTCTAGCCATCTCTAATTTTGAAGTGATAGACTAGAGTAAAGGTAGGTAGTCAACACCACCAACCGCCAACTGTTGGACTACTCTTTACTCACGAATAATGGAATTAATCGTCACACTAGAACGCCCCCATGACTGAAAAGGCGAACATGTTCGGGTGCAGGATTCGAATCCGTAACCCTCAGATTGCGAGCTTAGGGCACCAGCCACCAGGGTCTCTTGAGCTGGCTGTTTCGATGTCGTTTAGGTTAACTAGCAACAGTAAACGTTGTTGGCCCCGAAAACAAAAAACACCCACGTGCCTCAGTCTACGTGGCTAGATTTAATCTTCAACTTTCATTACTGGAGAAAAACATGTTTGATCTCAATAGGGTGGGTCTGATTATGTTATAAATGTCTAAAACAAGGGTGGAAATAGACTTACGTGTAACGTTAGTTTCAAATAGACTTTCCAGAACCTTCGAACACCAACGACAGAGCACTGAAGTTTCTAAAATGATATTCGATCCCTTCCTGTTTCTGTGTAAAACTGAAACTGATTTGATTACGAATAAACCACGTGTCGCGTTTGTACACCGTTTTCTAGTACATTGCCCGATGTTATTTACAGTTGCCACTTAGCGAAAATACATAATCCATTTTGTGCTTACAAGGGCCCTCGAAAGTGAAAGCCCTTCCATATTTCAATTGGATGGTACACTACAGGCCCAAACTGAAGAGAAGAAAAATGATTGACACCTATTAAAGTGGCCTCATCTTTGGTGGATTAACATTTCGTACGATTAAAGCCCGTTAGTTGGATTTGTCTCACAATTCATCCACCAATCTGTTAGGATTAGCAACTGATGGGTGTTTGAAAGGTCTGGCCGTTTTATATATATAAGTGAACCTGCATTGTTATCACATTAAACGATGGTTCCTACAGTTAAAATATTCTGTTCAAATTACTCCAGTGTTTCTACTTCCTCAGTTTAAAACTACAGGGTGGTCGCTAGAAAAGCGGAAAATTTGAGGCTCAGATGAGATCATGAATAAAATGCGTGCTTACTCATTTCTATTTAGATTTCTTTACATCATGAATAAAATGCGTGCTTACTCATTTCTATTTAGATTTCTTTACATCATGAATAAAATGCGTGCTTACTCATTTCTATTTAGATTACTTTACATCATGAATAAAATGCGTGCTTACTCATTTCTATTTTGATTTCTTTACATCATGAATAAAATGCGTGCTTACTCATTTCTATTTTGATTTCTTTACATCATGAATAAAATGCGTGCTTACTCATTTCTATTTAGATTTCTTTACATCATGAATAAAATGCGTGCTTACTCATTTCTATTTTGATTTCTTTACATCATGAATAAAATGCGTGCTTACTCATTTCTATTTTGATTTCTTTACATCATGAATAAAATGCGTGCTTACTCATTTCTATTTAGATTTCTTTACATCATGAATAAAATGCGTGCTTACTCATTTCCATTTTGATTTCTTTACATCATGAATAAAATGCGTGCTTACTCATTTCTATTTAGATTTCTTTACATCATGAATAAAATGCGTGCTTACTCATTTCTATTTTGAGTTGTTTTAACTTTGTAAAAATAAATAGCTGTTTGACAAATTTTCCGCTTTTCTAGCGACCACCCTGTATAACCGATACAAAATATATCTGTTGTGTGTGAGGGTCAGAATATACTGCTGGTACGTTAATATGAAGTGTTATCATGCACATCTGAAACTAGTCCGTTAGTTCACTGTTTAAAGTGAGGAATGCCATCTGATGGTTAGGAGGGTAGTGAAGATAAGAGATCTTGGGATTAAACACCTGCTTCTAGGATTTTCAACCATAGTTTCATGTTTTCTGTCCGAGACTAGTTTAAAACTATACTTAAAGGGAGTTAATAATAACATGGTGTTTCACTTTAACCACCACTAGGGTGCAAACCATAAATGTGGCCGTTTTTGAAGAGGTCGCTCCGTAAACATCCTGTACTTCACCAGACACCCTTTCTAGGGAACACTTTTCTTCACCAGTTGTTAATATTTGAACCGACTAGTCTCTCAGAATACAAGTAATTATATGCGACCAGAATCTCTGAATTTTTCAGGCACGTGCTTTATTAGTTTTTGTTTTAATAGCTTTTAAGCTTTTACTTCTTGTCGGATTCAGAGGAAAACCTTTTGTAACAAGAAATTCAATTATTCTCTGAGGAAGAAAAGACACCCGAAACGACAACAAAAGCCCTACAGAATCTCAGAAGTCTGATTAATCGGATTTGGGGATTAGTTTGTTATATGTAGGACCTCAAACCAAGGTTTAATAAAGCAGAACATGGCGTGAAAAAAATGATAAAACACGAGAAGAACAATTAACGAAACCAACCAATTAGAGTAAAGCTTCATAATGACATTGGCCTGATTGGTTAGATTTCACACACACACACACACACCCCTACCCGCTATTTGCCACAGTGCTTACTGTAGCTCCAACTTTGGGGTTGATTAAACCAAAGAAAATAATAGAAAACCGTAAACCTTAAATACGCCCAATTAACCAGATCACTTGGTCAGTATCATAGTTAGAGTCGGCAGATTTCTGCAACTAGAGATGTCTGATTGTAAATCAGAAGACTTAACACTGACCCACCAGACTACGTGTAGGTAGGAACTTCTCAAACCATTTTGATAGCATAAAAATAAAGATACTTGTAAAAACTACGATACACTCTTTAAAAGTAAAAACTACATTTATATATCGGTATTTATGCATTCATGGCAAAGGAACCTGCCCCGGTCAGTAACTCTGAATTACTGACCACAGGTGAGGCACCCAGCAACGCCCTACAGCCAGCCATCCACACGTAGGTACTGAATGTCACTGTTCTAACTCACCTACAGCTTAAGGTCGCGTGAGATTCACCACTTAAAAGTTAGACCGCGAGGTCCATCCTCAACATTTTATGTCAAGATGTGCGTACGAATACTTCTATTATTCAATATAGTTGCAGTTATTTTACAAGAATTTTCTTTTATACTGATACAGTTACAAACAGTCGCGGCAAGCGTAGAAAATACTATTTATATACTGTTACAGGTTGGGTTTGAATTTCGAGCAAACCTACACGAGAGAAACGGCGCGAGCCTAATTTAACAATAAAATACCAGAGATAAAACAGCCAGTCATCACCACCGCCAGTCAACTCTTTCACCAACAAGTGACCCAGCATGGCTTGATGGTTAAGGCACTTGACTCTGGGGCAGTGAGGGTCAAGGGTTCGAATCCCGTCACTCCATACATGGCTGGAGCGCTTGACTCGTAATCTGAGGATCATAAGTTCGAATCTCGTCACATCATACTTGACCCGGCATGGCCAGAGTCCTCGACTCGTAATCTGAAGGTCATGGGTTCGAATCCCGTCACACCAAACATGTTCATCCTTTCAGCAGTGGGGACGTTAAATAAACTACACTAAATTATACCGTAAGATGTCATCAGTGGATTAATTCTTCATTTACTCAGATATTTAACTTACATCCGCTACGGGGCAGCACTACTGTACGATCGTAAAATAGCAATCACACGAAATAGGGTGAACGCTAATTTTCAGTCCGGCATGGCCATGTGGTTAAAGTAATTGATTTATAATTTGAGGATGGCTGGTTCGAATCCCCTTCACACCAAACATGCTCGCCCTTTCAGCCGTGGGGATGTTATTATGTTACGGTTAATCCCACTATTGATTGATAAAAGAGTAGCCCAAGAGTTGGTAGTGATAACTAGCTGCCTTCCATCTCGTCTGCCAAATTAGAGACTGTTAGCGCAGATAACCCTGGTACAGCTTTGCACCAAATTAAAAAAACAAACAAGCACCACAGCAGATATTGAAATAAACCAAAATGGTTCGATATAATATTCTACTGATAGACCAGCTCCATTTATATATTTTTTTCGGAAACTTGTATTGTCGTTGGTTAAGACTTGCACGTGGGAATATACGTTACTCAAGAGGAAACTAAACAGTATCCAACCTTCTACACGTGGGTTTCAACGTACAGACTGCACACTGCCTCCTCTGCAACAATCGAACCTCGAACTTTTGGTATTGTAAACCCTTAAGATTGCTTCTAAGCAACTTTGATCATCATGGCTTAGTGATTAGAACGTTACGCTCAAGGGCTGGGTATTCCCATCACGAAACATACATTCCCTGTCTGCCGCGATGGTGTTATAATGTTATGGCAAATCCACATATTTGGTATGACAAGGATTCGAACCCGTGAACCTGAGATTAGGAGTCGAGCACCCTAACCACTTGGCCATGCCGGGCTTCTTTATTCCTCGGTAATAGAGTAACACAAGAGTTGGCGGTGGACGATGTTAACTGTTTGCCGTCCCTCTAGTATATAAGTGCCAAAGTAGGGACGGCTTTCGAGTAACAAGTCAAAAACAAGCAAACTGAACCACCTTGGTGGAGATTACGAATAAACATGTAACATAGACTCTGTATAAAAAATGTAAGTTCACGGATTATTTTTTCCACATTTAAAATGATACCCAATGTTTACTGATCTGTATAGTTATCTTAACGTGCCAGACTGTAGATCTCAGAGTCCACAATTCATGTTCCATTAATGAAAAAGAAAACCAGCAACTAAGCTCCGCAATTTGAAACCATAGGGGCGTTATAAGAGTGACTGTCATATATCCTAGTATTCAGTAAGAATGGAGTTGGTGGTGAATGGTATTAAGTAGCAGCCTTTCTACTAGTATACTGTGCTGATAAACACTGTGTAGCTATGCACGAATGCCGTAAAACAAACCAATAAACAATGCAACTGAACAACATGGTTTGTTTGTTTTGGAATTTCGCACAAAGCTACTCGACGGCTATCTGTGCTAGTCGTCCCTAATTTAGCAGCGTAAGACCAGAGGGAAGGCAGCTAGTCATCACCACCCACCGCCAACTCTTGGACTACTCTTTTGCCAACGAATAGTGGCACGGCTGGGAGGGCGAGTATGTTTGGCGCGACTCGGGCGCGAACCCGCGACCCTCAGATTACGAAGCGCACGCCTTAACGCGCTAGGCCATGCCGGGCCCTAAACAACATGCCAATAACACGGTTTTCGAAATCTGCACAACTGTTAAACAGTTGTTCGCCCTATAACATCTAATAATAAATTAGCCGCAATACCATAATATTATCCATACGCCTAAATTAACTAAGGTCACCGTATGATTATTTAAATAAAGGGCTAAAAAAAATCCTAAAATATTATATACACTTCACCATAAAAAGAGGCCTAGCCGTATTTATTTGTTTGCTGAAACAAGGTATGCTATATCCACATCAAAGGGTGCGGCCAATCTATTAATGTATTCCACCTTTACGTTACAGATTTTCTTTGAAATTTTATGTTTGATGAAAAATAAAATAAATCTTGAACATTTATATATGTATATGTAAGAGTTATCGGATTTCCTGAGTAAAAACTGGAACTATTTTTCGTCCATGTGGAGTAACACAGTAATAAACACAAAAAAGAATACATTGTAGTTTCACATTTTTACGCCTGATAAATAATCTCGTATTTATTGCATTACATTTTATGACCACAGAGAAAGAATACTTGTTAAAAGCATCGTATATTTGGACCAATTCTGCATTGTTAAACACGCGTAACAATAAAAAAATACTTTCTTTACAACAGTTTATTAACCTTGTGAAAGACTTGTCGTATTCCGTTGTTTCAAATACTCTATAAAAATAGCTGAGGAAAGCTGTAAAATGAAACGCCCATCGATTCGCTTCGCTGGCACCCCTTTTTTTCTGGGTGGTGAAAGTGTCGTGGAAAATCTAATCACTCCAACGAGTCCAATATTGTGTGAAACTTTGCAACGTGTTTGACTTTTGAAGGCGCATTTGTCAAAACCGTGTACAAAAAGGAGTCCCCCTTTTCTTTTATTGTCTAATCGTATGTAGATTGAATGGTAGGAGATCCGAATAGTTTCAGACGTTCACATAAACCTGAGGTTCGTTTAACGTAAGAAAAATAGCTAAAACTAGGTCCCATTATGTAGGTATTTTATGATTTGGAAATATGTTAATAACATGTTGTACGAAGAGAAATTAATACCAAACGTGACGAAGGTAATCTTGTTAATTAGGACGAAAGTATTCGTGTTACTTAAAACGAACACATTTGTTTTAATTACGACGAGGATATTGTATTTAGTTGGGATAAAAGTATTTGTGTTGAATAAGACAGAATTATCTGTGTTAATTAGGAAGAAAATATTCCTTTTAACTAGAAATATTAGTGTTAAAAGTTAATCACGTTAAAGTTGACTACAATAAAGATGCTAGTGTTAAGGTTAATGTTTAATCATGTTAAAGGTTGGTTACAATAAAAATATTCGTGTTAATGGTTGCCCATGTTAAAGGTTGGTTACAATAAAAATATTCGTGTTAATGGTTGCCCATGTTAAAGGTTGGTTACAATAAAAATATTCGTGTTAATGGTTGCCCATGTTAAAGGTTGGTTACAATAGAATTATTAACGTTAAGGGTTAACTATCATAAAGAATGGTTACAATACAAATATTAAAGTGCTAAACTATTAATTGTGTTAATAGTTAACTACAACTCCACAGATTCTATATATTTTTTTAATATCTTTAACTAAAAGGGAACAGTAACTCTTTAGATTCTGTATACGTTCCTCTGATATCTTCAGCTAAAATCATAATTATATAAACGCCAACGTGACCAGAATGGTCAGTAAAAACTCAACATTTTCAAAAGCTACTGTTCAAATTTAATAACTGTTTAGATAGGAATGTGAAAAAATGATGTATTATCCCCTTCAAAAACAAACAAGGATAGTGGGTAAAATGTTATCCAATCACTTCTGTTTCCCTCAGGTATTTCAGACTGACATTTTTCTAGTGCTGTGTTTCAACAGGGCAACTTTACTAGACGTCTTGTCATTGGATAGCGGTACGTTTTCATGGTTGGGAGAATTTAACAAACGAGTCACGTCACTATGATACTATTCCACAAATATTTATTCTTATGCTTTATATGTTTGTATGTATAAAAAACCGACACGCTCAGTTTTATAGACCAGATCTTAAGTGCAAAGAAATCAGTTCTGTTGGTCCACGAACCATGAAACACACACACACACACACACACACACACACACACACAAAATGGAACACTACCCTCTGTCCTTCTTGGCCAGAAGATTTCAGGAAGCCCAAGACTCGTGCAACGAACAAAAATAGAACAACTGTTAAACATAGTTTTCTAATTCAGATAATGAATAATGTATTGTAAGGTCGACATTAAACGTCATATTAAAAAGAGCATGCTAATATTTAATATAAAGACGCTATCACAAGATATTTATTTTTTCAAACAAAATTTTGTTAAAGTACCAAGTTGTTCTTACCTTTATTTAGCAGTGATTTTAGAACTTGTCTTAAATTGTTTATTTTTAGAAAACGTAAAAATGGTCACACGAGCGTACACGATTATTTTATCAGAAAACACGTCAACAATTTCAATTAATTTGTCCATCACTGATGCAGATTAAACGAGACATAAGACGAATGTAGTTTTTACAGTAACTATTTAAACAATACTGTTGTCATATAAGTACAATTCACAAATAAAAGTAGGATAAGCATATATTATGAGAATATTTCGTGATACGTTAACTTCTTTTTGTGAATCTGTTTGCATTTGTTACTGACGTTTGATCAAAAACAGGTTAACTATATTAACCAGATAGGTCAATACTTTTAAAAGAAACTTGCAAGAACTACCTTATGGCACGAATCAATGCACAATAAAGTCAAAATCTATAAACCTATAAGCAGGTGGCAGCACTTACAGCTTTAACATTGTATACTATAATAACAGAAAAATATCAAACGTTTCGAATCATCAGCTTAGAGATTAAGGTTAGGCCTAAATAAATTTATTAAGCCTAACACTGCAAAACAATCTACTTGCGTGTAATAATTTATATTCGAAAGTATTTCAAACACTATAACCAATATCATTAACGAAAATAACCTTAAGAAGAATGGAGGGGGGGGGGTAATTATGACATTTTATTTAGTAACTGTGTTGAAATCCAGCATCACGTAAAAAAAATACAGGCAAAAATACCAATGTCAGATTAGGCTTGAGAAACATTTAGCTACAAGTTTTAGATTGTCCAAAAATTACACTAGAGTGCAGCTCTTGTGCTTACCTTTGATAAAGCACAGAGAAGAACTGGCGAGCGTACAAAAAGAAACGTCTTTCGTGGAAAAAAAAAAAACAACACAACACTTCGCAATTGTGTGGCACGCGACCCTATTTCTTCCAAGATTGGAGTCTGTGGACTGCACACGTATTTTCTTCATCATTCTTTTAAGTCTATTAGAGATGTCATCTCATAGAATTTTGTTAGGCCTCTTAGTTTTGTTGTTTCTTCAGTCCAGAAACGTTTAACACTAATAAATAAACATTATTTTTTGGAGTCATAGCTTCATACTAAACCGTGTTACAAGCATGAGCTAATTACATCACTGGGAATTTTTTTTATAATGTAAAAAAATGTTTAAAGCAAATTTAAAAAACGTTTTTACATTTATGACTACAGATAAAAAGTGCAACAATTTTTGTCTTGTTTTTTTTTAATTTCGCACAAAGCTACTCGAGGGCTATCTGTGCTAGCCGTCCCTAATTTTGCAGTGTAAGACAAGAGGGAAGGCAGCTAGTCATCACCACCCACCGCCAACTCTTAGGCTACTCTTTTACCAACGAATAGTGGGATTGACTGTATCATTATAACACCCCCACGGCTGAAAGGGCGATCATGTTTGGTGTGACCGGGATGCGAACCCGCGATCCTCAGATTACGAGTCGCACGCCTTCTCCCACCTGGCCATGCCTGGCCCAGTGCAACAAAGAATACTAATTAGAAAAACAATAAATATACTGAAACACGACACTAGAAGTTAAAATTACGATGTATTTATATTTCTAAAACAACTTCTAAAACAAACCCGAATATTTCGGAAAAACAAGACACGATGCTAATATAATAAATGTGTCTATACAACAATCACAAAATTAGTTAGTACTTTCAAATTAATTTGAATTAAGTTTTTTTCGTGTTGTTGGGCTTAGAATGGCCTTATGGTTAGGGCGCTCAATCGTCTTTCAGTGGGTCGTAGGTTCGAATCCTAGTTATCGAACATGTCGGTAAACGAGTAGACCAAGTGTTGGTGATGTTTACAATCGGGCGTCATTGCTAAATTAAGGATGGCAGAGAGCGCTCTAGTGGCTTTTCACGAAATTCAAAACAAACCGAGCCAGGCATGGCCAGGTGGTTTGGGCGATCGACTCGTAAATTGAGGATTTCGGGTTCGAATCCATGTTCCACCAAATAAGCTCGCCCTTTCAGCCGTGTGGGCGTTAGTTACAGTCAACCCAATATTCGTTGGTAAAAGAGTAGCCGGCCTGGCATGGCCAAGCGCGTAAGGCGTGCGACTCATAATCCGAGGGTCGCGGTTTCGCGCCCGCGTCGCGCTAAACTTCCCATTTCAGCCGTAAACCGTCACATCATAACGCCTCCACGGTTAAAAGGGCGAGCATGTTTGGCGTAACGGGGATTCGAACCTACGACCCTCAGATTACGAGTCGAGTGCCTTAACCACCTGACCATGACGGACCAATCATGAAGAAAAAGATGCAGCATGAACTAATTTTTGTTCTGATCTCGTTCTAATCCAGCTAGTAACGACGTCACACAACATTATGCTGCTCTCCAAAACATTATTAGTAATATAAACAAAACAAGAACACGATAAAACTGGAAAAGAACACATTCGCACAGTGTACTTCAATCGTATTTTAGGGTGAAAAAAATAAAGCATTTATTTGGCAAGGCGTGGCCTACTAGTTACTTTGCCGCACTGTTTGCCCGTGGTTCGAGTCCCGTTACCACACATACACATAAAACTCATGCTTCGTAATTCATATGTATCGTAAAAGGTGGCTTTTCTGTAGATCCGTGCAAAAAAGAAATCCTTAGAAATCACCAAACTAATTTTCTTTTTTTTAAAACCATGCATGACCAGGTGGTTAGGGCTCACGAATCGTTATCTGAGGATGGCGGGTTCGAATCCCCGTGACATCAAATATGCTCGCCCTTTCAGCAGTGGGGCATTATAGTCCATAGTTAATCCCACTATTCGTTGGTAAAAGAGTAGCCCAAGAGTTGGCGGTGAGTGGTGATGACTAGCTGCCTTCCCTCTAGTCTAACACTGCTAAATTAGAAACGGCTAGCGCAGATAGCCCTCGAGTAGCTTGGCGCGAAATTAAAAAAAACAAACACTCTAAACGTTTTCTATTATCATTATATTTTTATTTGAATCTGAGTGAAAAATTATTTGTTTTGTAATTAAACACAAAATGGGCTATCTGTGCTCTGCCCACTACAGGTATTGAAAACTGGATTCTAACGTTATAAGTCCACAGAGAACTCTGTACCACTGTGGGGGCCTTGAAAACTGATTAACCATTTGAATTGATTGCATTACATTATAATGATGCTGTTTCCATAAAATCGAACCTGCTGGTGATAATCTTTGAAGGGTTTCGATACTTGTCATAAGTTTAGTTGGTTTTGTTTGTTTTTTGAA
Organism: Carcinoscorpius rotundicauda; assembly: GCA_011833715.1. NCBI lineage: Eukaryota > Metazoa > Arthropoda > Merostomata > Xiphosura > Limulidae > Carcinoscorpius > Carcinoscorpius rotundicauda. The sequence goes on from CM022400.1 coordinate 69,235,582, forward strand.
TTTCGCACAAAGCTACTCGAGGGCTATCTGTGCTAGCCGTCCCTAAATTAGCAGTGTAAGACCAGAGGGAAGGCAGTTACTCATCACCACCCATCGCCAACACTTGGGCTAATCTTTTACCAACGAATAGTGGGATTGATTGTACCATTATAACGCCCCCACAGCTGGGAGGGCGAGCATGTTTGGTGCGACCGGGATTTGAACCCGCGACCCTAAGATTACGAGTCGCACGCCTTAACACGCTTGGCCATGCCGGGCCTTTATTTGCTTTGCAGTATTAGTATGTTTTTAGTTATTTGAGTGCTTGGTATCTCCAAACGTTATAGAGCGTAGTTTCAATGTACTGTTTATGGTAGCCATGGTAACTGTGACAAATCTAACAATGCATGGCGAGAAAATTATTGAAAGTAAACATTCAATATAATCTACTAAAAAAAAAAAATAATTAGCGACTGAACAAACTGGACCGATTTGGAAGGTATTCTCAAACACTCTGTCGAAATATTCACCCGTTTTGGATGACTAAGTCTTATTAAAACGAAGCAGCCAATAACGTCTGGACGGCTTGACGTTTCTATCACAAAAACTGGTGAACTAGTTTCTTATAATAGCCAGTGATTGTAAATATTACATTATGGACAACACAGTTGTTAGCTTGAGTGAATATTACATTATGGGCAACACAGTTGTTAGCTTGAGTGAATTTTCCATTATGGACAACACAGTTGTTAGCTTGATGGAATATTACATCATGGACAACACAGTTGTCAGCTTGAGTGAATATTACATTATCGACAACACAGTTGTCAGCTTCAGTGAATATTACATTGCAGACAACACAATTGTTAGCTTGATTCAATATTACAATGTAGACAACACAGTTGTTAGCTAGAGTGAATATTACATTATGAACAACACAGTTGTTAGCTTGAGTGAATATTACATCACGGACAACAGAGTTGTTAGCTTGAGTGAATATTACATTGCAGACAACACAGTTGTTAGCTTGAGTGAATATTACATTGCAGACAACACAGTTGTTAGCTTGAGTGAATATTACATTGTATACAACAAAATTATTAGCTTGAGAAAATATTACATTGTAGACAACACAGTTGTTAGCTTGAGTGAATATTACATTGCAGACAACACAGTTGTTAGCTTGAGTGAATATTATATTGCAGACAACACAGTTGTTAGCTTGAGTGAATATTACATTGTATACAACAAAATTATTAGCTTGAGAAAATATTACATTGTAGACAACACAGTTGTTAGCTTGAGTGAATATTACATTGCAGACAACACAGTTGTTAGCTTGAGTGAATATTACATTGCAGACAACACAATTGTTAGCTTGTTTGAATATTACAATGTAGACAACACAGTTGTTAGCTTGAGTGAATATTACATTGTAGACAACACAGTTGTTAGTTTGAGTGAATATTACATTGTAGACAACACAGTTGTTAGCTTGAGTGAATATTACATTATCGACAACACAGTTGTTAGCTTGAGTGAATATTACATCATGGACAACACAGTTGTTAGCTTGAGAGAATATTACATTGTAGACAACACAGTTGTTAGCTTGAGTGAATATTACATTGTAGACAACACAGTTGTTAGCTTCAGTGAATATTACATTGCAGACAACACAGTTGTTAGCTTCAGTGAATATTACATTGCAGACAACACAATTGTTAGCTTGATTGAATATTACAATGTAGACAACACAGTTGTTAGTTTCAGTGAATATTAAATTGTAGACAACACAGTTGTTAGCTTGAGTGAATATTATATTGCAGACAACACAGTTGTTAGCTTGAGTGAATATTACATTGCAGACAACACAGTTGTTAGCTTGAGTGAATATTACATCATGGACAACACAGTTGTTAGCTTCAGTGAATATTACATTGCGGACAACACAATTGTTAGCTTGATTGAATATTACAATATAGACAACACAGTTGTTAGCTAGAGTGAATATTACAAAATGAACAACACAGTTGTTAGCTTAAGTGAATATTACATCACGGACAACAGAGTTGTTAGCTTGAGTGAATATTACATTGCAGACAACACAGTTGTTAGCTTGAGTGAATATTACATTGCAGACAACACAGTTGTTAGCTTGAGTGAATATTATATTGCAGACAACACAGTTGTTAGCTTGAGTGAATATTACATTGTAGACAACACAGTTGTTAGCTTGAGTGAATATTACATTGTATACAACAAAATTATTAGCTTGAGAAAATATTACATTGTAGACAACACAGTTGTTAGCTTGAGTGAATATTACATTGCAGACAACACAGTTGTTAGCTTGAGTGAATATTACATTGCAGACAACACAATTGTTAGCTTGTTTGAATATTAGATTGTAGACAACACAGTTGTTAGTTTGAGTGAATATTACATTGTAGACAACACAGTTGTTAGCTTGAGTGAATATTACATTATCGACAACACAGTTGTTAGCTTGAGTGAATATTACATTGCAGACAACACAATTGTTAGCTTGATTGAATATTACAATGTAGACAACACAGTTGTTAGCTAGAGTGAATATTACATTATGAACAACACAGTTGTTAGCTTGAGTGAATATTACATTGCAGACAACACAGTTGTTAGCTTGAGTGAATATTACATTGCAGACAACACAGTTGTTAGCTTGAGTGAATATTACATTGCAGACAACACAGTTGTTAGCTTGAGTGAATATTACATCATGGACAACACAGTTGTTAGCTTCAGTGAATATTACATTGCGGACAACACAATTGTTAGCTTGATTGAATATTACAATGTAGACAACACAGTTGTTAGCTTCAGTGAATATTACATTGCAGACAACACAATTGTTAGCTTGATTGTATATTACAATGTAGACAACACAGTTGTTAGCTTGAGAGAATATTACATTATGAACAACACAGTTGTTAGCTTGAGTGAATATTACATTGCAGACAACACAGTTGTTAGCTTGAGTGAATATTACATTGCAGACAACACAGTTCTTAGCTTGAGTGAATATTACATTGCAGACAACACAGTTGTTAGCTTGAGTGAATATTACATTGCAGACAACACAGTTCTTAGCTTGAGTGAATATTACATTGCAGACAACACAGTTGTTAGTTTGAGTGAATATTACATTATGAACAACACAGTTGTTAGCTTGAGTGAATATTACATTATAGCCAACACAGTTGTTAGCTTGAGTGAATATTACATTATGGACAACACAGTTGTTAGCATGAGTGAATATTACCTTGTAGACAACACAGTTATTAGGGTGAGTGAATATTAAATTGTAGACAACATAATAATGATGAAAAACTGTCCATTTTTTACACTTTCCTTAAGAACTGAATTACACCCTTTATCTGAGATCATTGAACGTGTACAAGTAAAACGAAGTAAGACAATTATGAAAGAAGAGACATGCATCTTCATCTATTGTTATTTATTTTGTGGATGACAACTGGTAATTTAATGCATTGTTTTATGAAAGTGTTTGTGTTGTTTTTTGACCCGTCCCTCATCTCTCTGACTAACTTCTTCAGTACCAGATGGGTTGACTTGGATGAGAAACCTGACCATCAGTGTCTTCCACCCTCATATAAAAATAAATATCTGAACATTATCTTGGTCTAACGTCAAAAACCTACAATATTTATCATCATATATAGCATTTCCGTCTGTGTAAAGCTGCACGTGGTGGTGGTAATCACTTTCTCGCTCATGGGAAATCTCTTCGTGTATCATCTTCTGATAACATCTTCATCATATCTCTACTCAGTTTTCCTCATCTGTATAGCTTGCCATCGCAGTGTATTTGTGTAACGATCATTACAGTAAAACCTCTCACCCATGATGCTTCACTCGCCGAATAAGGGATCAACTTCACTACAGCCAGTTTGATAAATCGCTTACTTAGTCGGTATATTTTCCGTGTAGCTTTCATCTATTAATTAATTAAATAAATATGCCGATAGATGGAGACTGCAATACGGAAGCTTTGAATTTTGTTTGTTTCTTTTGTTTTTTTAACTAATTGAAGAAGCGATGTAAGATGTTTGTCTGTACGTTTTAGACCAAAGCTATAATTTAGCTACACGTTCTGCCCACCAATGGAAATCGAGCTTCGGAGTTTAGCCGTTTAATTACGTAAACGTACCAGTGTCTCTGCAGATGGCGCATTATTAATCGGGGGAGTGTATGTTTTTCTTGTAGCAAAGCCACATCGGGCTATCTGCTCTGCCCACCGAGGGGAATCGAATCCCTGATTTTAGCGTAGTAATCCGGAGACATACCGCAATCGGGGGGAGGGAAGGACTTTTGTGTGTGTTTGAATTTCGCGCAAAGCTACATGACGGTTAACTGCGCTAACCGTCTCTCAGTGTAAGACTACGGGGAAGGCAGCTGGTCATTGTCATTCACCGCCAACTCTTGGGCTACTCTTTCACCAACAAAGAGTGGGACTGACTAAAACATTAAATCTCCACCACGGCTTATTCAAACCCGCGACCGTCAGAATACTTTAATTTAGGGATAGCGGCTCCAAATATTTTATTTTTCTTATTAGTGGCCCACCTAATTACAAAGAAAAAATCTCAAGACCACAATGGGATATATGTATCCTGTATGTTGCCGTTTCTATAATTTCAGAACTGTTTCACCAACTGTCTACAAGAAAACCTCTGCTGACGCTGTGGGAATCTCACATTCTGTCTTTTCATGTATTATTACTCTACTAATTACAAGAAAACCAATGCTATTTTCGTATTACTTAAATTTTGTTTAAAGTTTACCGAGTTCACAGGAATGTCTCACCTCTAACTCATTATCAGTATCTTTATCTTCTAAATAAATTACTGTTAGAATGTTCTACTTCTTAATCATTGTTAGAATGTTCCACTTCTAAATCATTGTTAGAATGTTCCACTTCTCAATCAATGTTAGAATGTTTTGCTACTAAATCATTGTTAGAATGTTCTGCTTCTAAATCATTGTTAGAATGTTCTGCTTCTAAATCATTGTTAGAATGTTCTACTTCTAAATCATTGTTAGAATGTTCTACTTCTAAATCATTGTTAGAATGTTCCACTTCTCAATCATTGTTAGAATGTTTTGCTTCTAAATCATTGTTAGAATGTTCTGCTTCTAAATCATTGTTAGAATGTCCTGCTTCTAAATCATTGTTAGAATGTTCTGCTTCTAAATCATTGTTAGAATGTTCTGCTTCTAAATCATTGTTAGAATGTTCTACTTCTAAATCATTGTTAGAATGTTCTACTTCTAAATCATAGTTAGAATACTCTACTTCTAAATCATTGTTAGAATGTTCCACTTCTAAATCATTGTTAGAATGTTCCACTTCTGAGTTGTTGTTAGTTTAACAGTTTATCTCTACCTCTTGAACCAATACTGTGTATTATGACATTGATAACAAGTTCGGCAGTTCGTTCAGTTGGATATCACTATAAACGTGTTCTGTTACCAATGTTAGTCTATACTGCTGTTAGCTTATATTCTTCTATTATCATTTTGAGATATTTCAAATTATTTTAACATTGACATAATATTGACAGAAGCTGTTAATAATATAGAAACAGGACGCTCTCATCAAAACCTGGAATGCTATAGTCGCATCACACGCCGATATTCGTTTAGTGAGGTAATTGTGGACAGTGAATGAAATTCACGGACAGTAACCTAGCGGTTAGAACGGTGAACTATATTCACGTCCATTTGCGGCCAAAAAGCAAAACCAATCACGCTCAGCATTTTGACGTTTTTGGTGTGTTGTAATAAAGACAGTCAAACCCCGCTATTTAGTAGCCCAAGTGTAGGCTGAAAGAGCTGTGGATTAATTGTTTTCGCTCTGATCTCTCAGGCCCCCCAGTGGCTCAGCGGTATGTCTGCGGATTTACACGCTAAAATCCGGGTTTCGATACCCGTGGTGGGCAGAGCACAGATAGCCCATTGTGTAGCTTTATGCTTAATTCAAAACAACAACAACTGATCTGTCAGTTCAAACCAGAGTGTGCGGCTGGCGTAAATAGATCTCGAGTTACAATTCGCAAGTATTTAAAAACAAGTAATAAAATCTGCTGCGATAAACGTTCTGAACCGAAACTGCATCGTTCACAGACGAAACGATCAGTTACTGTCAACCATAACAACAGTATTATGGTTAAAAGATATTGATTCTCCTGTTCGTGTTCTCAATGTATCTCAACAACACAAACACCAGCTGAAGTAACTCTTGAAACAGAAGAGTTTATAAAAACCGTTACTGTTGAAGGACCCGGGTTTGACTTTGCGTTTATCACGTACCAGACTTTGGGTGCGTTACAAGAATAGCAATCAAATCCAACTATTCGAACAGACCAAGAGATGGCAGTTGTCGCTGACAACCAACTGCCCTCCTTCTAAACTATCCGGTCAAAATCAAAAAAGGGTTTGTGCAGATAGCCATTTGTGTATTTTGGGCAATGTGGGCAAAGTGTTTGCACAGTTCTGTCTTTAATGGGCTGTTCTTTCTATTTGAAGAGCCTCGCTAACTAAAAAACAATATAAGAAAACTTTGACCTTCGACTTGATGAGTTCAGAAGCCTCGTAGTTCGATACAGATGGTTATCTTCTTAAACTTTTATTTCTTTACAGAAGAAAATTAAAACAAAACTAGTAACGTCTTCTTGAAGTTAGTCCGAGATAAAAAATAGCACACTTTTGAATTTATACAAAATAGTTAATATTAGCCATGCAGAAGTCGAGAATCGAGATCCAAGCAGTGTGATAATATATTGCAAATTGTTTCAAAAACAGTGAAACCTGAAAATAACTGGTTTCAAAGTCACAAGATTCTATCTCTTGTCGAAGAACACTGAAGGTTAAAAAGCTGTATTTTGTTTTAATATCCCTTAACTATAGAACTGAAAAGAACTTTTGATCCTTTTGGCTTTTTAAGGATTTTTATTTTCTAAATATCTCCATGAAAAATTGCCCTGTTACAATATTACACAGGTCATTGTTGGTTATAGCATTGCTACGATAGTATACAAATCACATTGTTTGTTATAGCATTGTTACAATATTATACAGGTCACATTGTTGGTTATAGCATTGCTACAATAGTGTATGAATCACATTGTTGGTTATAGCATTGTTACAACAGTATACGGATCACATTGTTACAATAGTATACGGATCACATTATTGATTATAGGATTGTTACAATAGTATACGGATCACATTATTGGTTATAGGATTGTTACAATAGTATACGGATCACATTATTGGTTATAGGATTGTTACAATAGTATACGGATCACATTGTTGATTATAGCATTGTTACAATAATATACAGGTCACATTGTTGGTTATAGCATTGTTACAATAGTATACAGGTCACATTGTTGGTTATAGCATTGCGACAATAGTATGCGAATCACATTGTTTGTTATAGCATTGTTACAATATACAGGTCACATATAGACCTGTATATAGACATATACAATAGTGTACGAATCACATTGTTGGTTATAGCATTGTTACAATAGTATACGAATCACATTGTTGATTATAGCATTGTTATAATAGTATACGGATCACATTGTTGGTTATAGCATTTTAACAGTAGTATACGGATCACACTGTTTGTTATAGCATTGTTACAGTAGTATACGGATCACATTGTTTGTTATAATATTGTAACAGTAGTATACAGACACGTTGTTGGTTACAGCATTGTTACAATAGTATACGGATCACATTGTTGGTTATAGCATTGCTAAAATAGTGTATAGGTCACATTGTTGGTTATAGCATTGTTACAATATTATACAGGTCACATTGTTGGTTATAGCATTGCGACAATAGTATGTGAATCACATTGTTGGTTATAGCATTGCCACAATAGTATACGGATCACATTGTTTGTTATAGCATTGTAACAGTAGTGTACAGAGCACATTGTTTGTTATAGCATTGTAAAAGTAGTATGTGGATAACATTATTGGTTATAGCATTATAACAGTAGTATACGGATCACATTGTTGGTTATAGCATTGTTACAGTAGTATACGGGTCACATTGTTTGTTATCGCATTGTAACAGTAGTATACGGATCACATTGTTGGTTATAGCATTGGTACAGTAGTATACGGATCACATTGTTGGTTATAGCATTGTTACAATGGTATACGGATCACATTGTTATAGCATTGTAGCAGTAGTATACTGATCACATTGTTGGTTATAGCATTGTTACAGTAGTATCGGATCACATTGTGGGTTATAGCATTGTTACAGTGGTATACGGATCACATTGTTGGTTATAGCATTGTTACAATAGTACACACACACACACACACATAAAATAATTAATCAACAATACCACCAATCTTTCTGCTAATACTGTTTAGGACTTCTTGTGTAATTTCTTCACACTGAGTGTTGTAACACACAAACTCATTCATATTAACGTATACGTGGTCTCTGTTGTCAATAAATTGTATGTAAACAAACAAATGTATGTGAAGCTTAATTTATCATTCGATTTATACCGGTTTCAGGGAATTCAAAACCTAATCAGCAACTCTTACCATCAATGTTATATATTCTGGAAATATTGTGTAATTTTTAAGTTCACTGTTTTGAGTAAAAGACAGATACGTAACCACCTGAATATGGTAACTTGAGTGTTAACGTCTAACTCAACTTCTCTCCAGATCGTCAGATTTTTGGGCCCTCTCTAAAAACTGATAAGAAACACAAACAGTATTTTTTTTTCTGACCACGACAATTTGTTGGTTCTGATGATTTTTCGACAACTCCACCGTTTGTTTCAGAACTCTGTGTGGATTGTTTACTGTTCACACCACTAACATCAGTTTCTTTTTATGGTCAGTTTGTTTCACAATTTTGTTCACCACCCACGTGATAGTGTGACGTATATTTCCCTATTCATCTTCGAAGTGACATTGCATCACGATTCCCAAATCATCAGTCTTATAATAAGACGACCATCGATCAAAGAAAAGTTAGAAGAGTGTAGGCTTGGTTTACTTTGCCACATACACATTAGGCGGTACATTTCCTCACGTGGTTATGTTTCTTTAGGTGTGTTTAGAGGACTCGAGTGATTATAATCCTTTCTTGTGTACTAATTGTTACGTCCACAGTTACAGACTACCGTCCTTACCGTTTATGTATTCTGTTGAATATTGTTATGGTGTAATCCGTCCTACCAGGTGTCTCTGAGAACAGGTCAGCACGAAGTGACCTTTTCAGTAGATAAAAAGAAAACAGGTTGAAAGTGGATTAAAACATTGCACGTGAACATGTTTCACTGAACATAGAAGTATTATAAAGCAAAATAAAATGCAAACAAAATAGAGGTCTATGAACACATAGTATACCAGTATTAAGGAAGAATGTATGAAGACTGGTAGAGAGTTGTGGCAAGTACTAGTACACTTAGCCTTCGATGACCACATATAATTAATAATTAACTTTATCCATTGATTTTAAAGAATATATATCTTATTTAAAATCAATAGTTTCTCTTAAATCACGACTTCTTTGTTTTAATACGTGATACCAGGTATTTCTTCGTGTCGTTGTTCTTACTTTTAGTGAACAAAACTGACGACAAGCTATTTGTGATGAGGATAGAACTGTAGATCAGAGTAATCCAAGCCTTCATATTTACCGTTAAACCACACGCTGTTTCGTCAAGCTCAAATTTCTGTGTAACTAGCTTACCCTTTCACGTGACCCACCCTCGAAACAAATCCAAATTCACGCACGTTCCAAAACATCCACAAACACCTTTATTTTTATCATCAAGAATTAATAGTCAACTTTGGAAATACACTTGTATTAGGTTAATAATGGCTGAAATTACACGAATGGACCACAGACCCGACGTTTCTAGAAACAAATCACCTCTTCTTTCTTCGTGCCACCATTCTTTATAAACCTTAAAATGTTACAATGTGGTTTGAAGAAATGAAACCTTAGAGAACATGCGGGGCTGGAATACACTTGGTAGATCTCAAGGATGCTGGTTTGATTTGGTTTTGAATTTCGCGCAAAGCTACTCGAGGGCTATCTGCGCTTGCCGTCCCTAATTATGCAGTGTAAGACTAGAGGGAAGGCAGCTAATCATCACCACCCACCGCCAACTCTTGGGCTACTCTTTTTACCAACGAAAAGTGGGATTGACCGTCACATTATAACGTCCTAATAGCTGAAAGGGCGAGCATGTTTGGTGCAACCGGGATTCGAACCCGCAACCCTCAGATTACGAGTCGCGCGCCTTAACCACCTGGCCATGTCGGGCCCAAGAAGATTGTTCAAGATTTTAACAGGTATTGATTACTGTTTGACAAACAATCTTAAGGCTATCATTCAAGACAGGATCATTCGGACAACCCAACCAGTCTCTTTAATGGACCATATTACTTTTACGTAACTTACTGCAACTATTACTGTTGGACTACAAAGTGTGAAATTACTGGAAGGGTTTTTTCGTTTTGTTTTTTAACTCCAAGTTCTCGGCAGTCCTGTCCAATAAAGTTGCTGTTTTTTTGTGATAAACTCTATCGGCAGTCCTGTCCAATAAAGTTGCTGTTTTTTTGTGATAAACTCTATCGGCAGTCCTGTCCAATAAAGTTGCTGTTTTTTTGTGATAAACTCTATCGGCAGTCCTGTCCAATAAAGTTGCTGTTTTTTTGTGATAAACTCTATCGGCAGTCCTGTCCAATAAAGTTGCTGTTTTTTTGTGATAAACTCTATCGGCAGTCCTGTCCAATAAAGTTGCTGTTTTTTTTTTAAACTCTATTATTGATTTTCTAATTTGAGTTAAAGCATCACGTGATGATGACTGGCGTTTTTTTTTCAATATTGTAAATCGAAGATAATATTGGTTTCTCAATGGGAGTTGTGTGTTTCTCAGTTTCTTGCTAACACCATCGTGCAGTCCACTATGATCAATCAACCATTCCAAGTGTAAGTTTTTGGTTATTGTTAACTTGCTTTATGTGCTGTAAATTAACAGCCAGATAACTAAGAATTACAAAATTTAGTACTTTTTATTTATTTTTAGCTACTTTTAAAGGGTTCTTTTATTCTGGTTATTTTTTAATAGTGTTGACAGATTATTCTGGTCGTGTTAGAAGCTCTTCAACAGGATTAAACATGTTTCATTTCTCACGTGCCCCCCCCCCCAGTGGCTCAGCGGTATGTCTGCGGACTTACACGCTAAAATCCGGGTTTCGATACCCGTGATGGGCAGAGCATAGATAGCCCATTGTGTAGCTTTGTGCTTAATTCGAAACAACATTTCTCACGTGAGAAAACAAAACTCCACAACTTTAGTTCTTACAAAGAAGTTTAAAGTGTTAAAGTTTGTCCAACCAAGGTTTGTTAGCTGTATTATGATTGGCCCAATGGGTAGTGTGACGTGAAAACTTTTTCAGACGTTTAGCTATTACAAGAAAGATTAAAGTTTGTTCTGCTCAACCAAAGTTTAAACTATTCTGTGATTTTATTGGCCCCAACGCTGGCCTGGAGTTCGAAAGATCTGGGATTCGAGACAAGGTACTGCTGATTACGTTTCTCACTTTGAGCTGCGAACACATTATAAAAGTGGCACTGAATTACGTTATTCAGCTTAAGAAACCAGATAAAGCCTTTGTGACAACAGGGGCTATCAGCTAATTGCTTTCCCTCTAGTGCCAGTCAAGTAGAAGTTCCCATACCATGTAAAAACAGGTTAAATAAAAGTAACAAATGAAGGAGCCATGACGTGGCCTAGTGGTGGTTATGAGGTGTTGTAATGTTGGGTGTGTTTTTGAATTTCGCGCAAAGCTACTAGAGGGATATCTGTGCTAGCCGTCCCTAATTTAGCAGTGCAAGACTAGAGGGAAGGCAACTAGTCATCACCACCCACCGCCAACTCTTGGGCTACTCTTTTACTAACGAATAGTGCGATTGACCGTCACATTATAACGCCTCCACGGCTGAAAGGGCGAACATGTTTGGCGCCACGGGGATGCGAACCCGCGACCCTCGGATTACGAGTCGCACGCCTTAACACGCTTGGCCATGCTGGGCCAGCAAATGAAGGAGCCCTGACGTGGCCTGGTGGTGGTTATGGTGGTTAAGAGGCGTTGTAATGTTGGATGTGTTTTCGAATTACGTGCTAAGCTACTCGAGGGCTATCTGCGCTAGCTGTCCCTAAGTTAGCAATGTAAGACTAGAGAGGGAAAGCGGATAGTGGGATTGACCGTCACATTATAACACCCCCACAGCTGAGAAGGCGAACATGTTTGGTGCGATCGGGATTCGAACCCCCGACCCTCGGATTACGAGTCGAACGCCTTAACACGCTTGACCAAGTAATGTTTGGTCAATCCCACAATTAAACTGGAGTAGCCCAAGAGTCAACATTTGGCGAGGTCCACCGGCTGCCTTCCCTCCAATATATAACTTTACACTTCTGGATGCAGATGTCTTTTGACTAGCTATATTTGAAATTCAACAAACAGTAAAAATATACGAACGAACAGCAATGTTCACAAAGTTGTTACTCAGACACAGATGAGGTAACATTCGCACTGGGACCAGCAACTGACTTGACAGGTTTCGTAGCAACAAATAAATTCATAATAATATTGTTCAAATAAAAATCAAATTAAAACATTTATGAAAGAAAAATCAAACGTTCTTATAGAAACAAATAACAAAGAAAATATTTTAATTAAAACAGTTTCTAGGGGGAGCCACTGAAGTGTTAAAACCCTCCAAGAAAATTAATGTTATCAGCTCGAATTTTAGTTTCGTAATCTCCAAAGCTCACTGTTATTAAACTGTGTTCTTTTTATTCATTGGTCATGTTTAGTGTACCTCGAGGGATCAGTGAAATATGTTTTTGAACGAGTTTAATATGGGAGCATACGATACGAAAAAGGAGAGAGACTAGAACCAGTTAATTCCAACACGAGAAAAGTATATGACTTCCATCTAAAGAAAAACAAAACTATTTGGTTATCTCATCAGTTGTAAGGCTTACGTTTACACAAATTTCTAAATCAATACAGCATAACAAACTCATATCTACACTTGTAGAATAACCGTTTGTTGGCCATCTATCAGTATAGTCATTTAAAATGAACAGGCTACATCGAGAACAACTTGTGCACGTTAAAACTCATGTCAAAGGCAGTTGCCATGGAGACGAAGTATGTGATTAATTATATTAGTGCTCGTTGCCATGGTGATTTCGATATGTGAAGCACGTTAGGAATCGGGCAAGAGGCCGTTGCCATAGAGATGTCCTTAATGATGTCAGAGCACTGTAATGATTGACATTATGGATGTGGAGACACTGTTGTCATGGGGACGTATACATGTATCAGGCTAAACATTCCGAGTACAATGAAAAAAGCCCTTCAGTGGCTCAGCGTTATGTCTAGGGGTTTTTCTTTGTTTGTTTTTTTAATTTCGCACAAAGCTACTCGAGGGCTATCTGCGCTAGCCGTCTCTAATTTAGCAGTGTAAGACAAGAAGGAAGGCAGCTAGTCATCACCACCCACCACTAACTGTTGAGCTATTTTTTTACCAACGAGCTGGTGGACTGATCGTCATATTTGAGCGTCCTCATGGTTTAAAGGGCGAGCATGTTTGGTGTGACGGGGATTTGAACCCGAGATCCTCGGGTTGGGAAAAATATTAGTAATAAGCTTTAACGCAAATATACCGTTAACTGAATCTGTTATACTTGCTAATTAAACATGAGAAATAAAGAAGTTTTTTAATTCGTAAACGCTCCCTTAATAGCAAAGCTCTAAAACTGGAAACTGCAGAGAATGGACATGTGAAACTCAAGCTGTCGACCTCCCTAACAAGAATTCCACCACCCCTCCTTAGTTAGGTTTAATCAAGTCGTCTTTAAAGCGGTGAACTATAATTAGGCACGACTTATTTAATTAATTATGGGACCCGGTATGGCCACGTGGGTTAAGGCGCGCGATTCGTACTCGTACATTATAATGCCACCACGGCTGAAAGGGCGAGCATGATTACGAGTCGAGCGCCATAACCATTTGGCTATGCCGGATCTCGCCTTAAATTAAAGTAAAATAAAAAAGAAACGCATTACAAGTACAATAGTAACCTAAGAGTTGGCGGTGGGTGCTGTTAATAAGTTGCCATGAGTTCAGAATTATGGACGACTACGTGCAGATATAACAAGCATTGTGTAACTTTTATAGAGAAATTCTGGAATTAGTAGACATATAATTTAACACAATTGTGTGATGATGGATTATTAGCATTTGTAATATTTCAAAACATTAATGTCCATGGTTAGAATCCCCGCTGTGACCAGAGACCATTAAGTAGTTTTGTGTTAAAAGAACCAGCAACAAACTTTTAAATGCAATGACAGTTTAGGCCTGGCATGGCCATGTGGTTAAGGCACTCGACTCGTAATCCAAGGATCACGAGTTCGAATCCCCATGCCTGTTCGCCCTTTCAGCCGTGGGGGCGTTATAATGTGACGTTCAATCTCACTATTTGTTGGTAAAAGAACTTACACTGCTAGATTAGGGACGGATAGCGCAGATAGCCCTCAATTAGCTTTGCGCGAAATGCAGAAACAAACAATAACAGTTTGTAGGCTTAGTTGGCATACCTTGTGTATGATACTATACACTAAAACATTATTTGAACAGAATGCTTTTGCGCGTGAATTACAGCCAACATTTTAAGATTTAACCCACTATACATTATCAGGTTCTCACAGAAGATAACTTAAAGTTAGCTTTGAAAGTTTTTTTGTTTTGTATTTTAGTTGCAAAAACTGTTTCTGGAAAGCGAATCTGAGAACTAAATAAAACCGTTCACGTGTTTCAGACCGACAGGTGTCACTACCAACGTAATCCCTCGTTATTAATTACTTTATAAGACACTAATCCGTCTGTGACACCTTCTGTGACCAGTATCTGGTGTGAATACGCATTTTGTATCCGTTATTATTTCAACCTCAGTGTCAAAACAGCGAAATAAAAATCAGTTAACCATTCTTTTTCCGAAATCAAATGGAATCTGTTTTAATTTAACTTTATCGTTCAGGAGAGCTCAAACAGCAGCGAACTTAAAACATTTATCACGTAATCTATTATAAATGTGTTTTTCAGGGTGGGTCGTTGTTATGACGACAAAACTCTGATGACAGTCCGGCTGTCTGTTTGATCAGTGTGTCGCTGATGTCAGTTCAACAGTAAATCTGTCCAACGCACACGTTTCTAGATTTCACTGATGTCTATTCACGTATAGATTAGGGGTTCTCTGAACCTCAACAGAAGAGGTTTTTTCAGTCATTCTACTGAGCGTTTATTGCATTTTGCAAGAAGACATCCAGTTCCCATGATGTTTTTAGAGGATCGATCACAATTCGTTTGATAATTGGGCATCATTCTCCCACATCTCAAGTTTTGTGGTTATAAAACTTAGGAGTCACAAACAGACTTCATACCATAACAAACTTAAGTAGAGGTATCGCTCAGTCTCCGTTCACTTCGAGTTCTAATACTAAACTCATCTTTGTGATTTTAGTCACTGTTTTGGAATGGTCTGGGGTAAGGTTTGTTTGTCTGTTTTTTTTAACTTCGCACAAAGCTACTTGAGGGCTATCTGTGCTAGCCGTCCCTAATTTAGTAGTGTAAGACGAGAGGAAAGGCAGCTAATCATCACCACCCACCGCCAACTCTTTTAGCAACGAATAGTGGGATTGTCCGTCACATTATAACGCTCGCACGGCTGAAAGGGCAAGCATGTTTGGTGCGACCGGAATTCAAACCTGCGACCCTTAGATTACGAGTTGCACGCCTTATCACGCTTGGCCGTGCCGGTGTGGTTTTGGAGGCGACTAATGCATTGTACATTGCTATGCGAGATTTTGTGCTTTTGTAAACACCGTTCAAGGCTTCCTTCACAGAAACGTTATGTTATTTTAATACGTATCATTCAACAAATAAGCTACATAAATACACTTTCTCAGAAAAGGCTGTGACGTAGTCCACCTGGTGGTGCGATACTGTGAAGTAGTTTAGCTTTTTCTTTCCGGAATATATACATATGAGTGTCAAACATTTCACAAGACACTCAACTGAAATTACTCGGACGGAATGAGATTACTTCAGTTCATCATAACTTTGAGGAAGCCATAAGCATGCTGTTCAGTCCTGAGGTCAAACCCGAGATAAATGACCGAGCGCCACTTCTTCATCTTGACCTCCCTTTAACCTCTGGTCAGTAGCAATGCTACTAGACTACTGAGGAATGAATAGCACGTTCATTACAAAGTGTTCATTAACTTAGTGTCTTTATCAGTGTGGTTCTTTATTCACCGAACACTGTGTATTACACTTCAGAAAGAACACGCGCTAGTTCTGATAACGCATCTCGACATATCATACGAAATTAGATCGCGTGAAACGTTACCCTGACGACCATCTCCAGTAACCTGTAAAGTGCCCCCTGGTAACTACTTCTTTAAATTATTTGTTTTAATCAAATCCATTCGGGTCACGAGATTTACGTGATTAGAGAATGTAATATTTTTTTTCTAAACACGTCATGACTTCTCCCTTAAAACGACGAAAACGTAAAAAAATAATGGCGCCATCTTGTCTTTATTTTCTTTCTTTTTTTTTACTTATTTGAGATTGCATCTTGTCTGTCAGACAGAGAACTTCACCAGATCGCCGGAAGCACTTTGAACCACCTGTGCGATATTGTGCTTTCATGTAAATTCTTGGCATGAGTGTCGAATAGAAAATGTTCTTCCTTTGCACGGCACTTGGCTTTTCTTACTCTCGACAACAACGGTCACTCGGTATGCCGTTATGAAGCTAAAATCGTGATTGGTGTTCTGAGTTTTCCAAAGCGAGAAAGCCGAATTTACGAGAAGAAATCGAACACGCGAACTGAATAGTAACTCACCCGAAAAAGAATAATAAGAAATAGAACAGCCTTATGGACTGTGCCGGACAATGGATATAAAAGTTTACTGTTGCCAAGGGTGTGTGACAAGAATAAAAGTCAACTCTCGATATTTGATGGTGTTAACAGTGAATATTATTTATGAATATTTATATCAGAAATATCAGAATATAATTCATAAGCATTTAAAAGAATAACAACAAAATTCGATTACAGCTTCTCTTATCAGTCCCCAGAGGGCGATAATATGAAAAGGTTAGCACGGCCGACGAAACTGAAACATGTTGATTTGCTTCCTAGAATTATAGGTATTTATTGATTTGCAGTATAATATAAAGAATGTTAACGGGTTCTGTCTAGAGCGAGAGTATATGCGAAAATGTACATGTGTTATTTAACAGGGTAAGTAGTTTATAAGCGTACATGTGTTACGTATAGCATACCATTTTGAATAAACACACACACACATATAAATATATGGCCTGGCATGGCCAAGTGTGTTAAGGCGTTCGACTCGTAATCCGAGGGTCGCAGGTTTGAATCCCAGTCGCACCAAACATGCTCGCTCTTTCAGCTGTGGGGGCGTTATAATGTGACGGTCAATCCCACTATTCGTTAGTAAAAGAGTAGCCCAAGAGTTGGCGGTGGATGGTGATGACTAGCTGCCTTCCTTCTAGTCTTACAATGCTAAATTAGGGACGGCTAGCGCAGATAGCTCTCGAGTAGCTTTATGCGAAATTCAAAATCTTCTCGGTTTTATTTGTATTTTTAAGTTATATTACAGATAACACTGCATTTTAAATGTCAGCTTCTCAATTTTAGGATCCATGAACCTTGTTCTCGATGTCCATCACTTTCGGAAGCCCAGTTATTGCCCTTTACTTAAAAAGTTTTTGCAGCCATTTTGGACGCCATCTTGAATACTTCAAAACCTTCTGGGATGCCATGGTGGGATCCTCAGAATTCGAAACCAACGCCCTCTACTAACGTAAAAAACTATTTAAAAAACATTACACACGCATGCGCGTGCCATAAGGTTCACTTCAAAATTTGACTGGAAACCCTTTTTTACTTCCTTCTCTTTTGTTGTTTATCACCAGAGGGAGTTACTCGCCCACTTGACAAACTCTTACCACTCACCGCCTTAATTAAAATGCAGATAACTCATCTTTATGCCTTAATTAAAACGCAAAGAACTCACCTTCATAAAATGTGTTTTTTCATAAAGATTGATTTGTTTGTTGAAAAGGTTAGTTATAACATAATTTACTTTGTGACCTGAGTTGTTGTTTTTTTTGGAAATCTTAAAAACATAAAATTTGAAAAATAGATCGAACATTTAGATGAATATTTTACGTACAGTTTAAACTTAAACTTATTACTTTTTGAAAAAAAATTGATTTAATTTCTGGTTTGCACACCATTTACATTGACGAGTCGTCCACGATGGTATAAAACCGGTTAAATTAACAAGTATAAACAAAAGGAGAGAACCTAATTTTCTTAGTCCCCCAGTGGCACAGCGAACCTGAGACGCTGTACACTTAGCAACAAAGAAAATTCCTGGACGGATATTTGTATATATTGTTTTGATACCGTGAAAAACTATTGACATAAAAACGTTCTTTGACCAACTGATAAGAATACCAGAGCATTACCATAATAAAATGTTGTGAGGACAAAGTTTGGGAAACGACCCTGTCTTTGAAAAATTTAATAGTACAAATGCAAGTATGCTGTAACAGTAAGTTTGTGTTGAACTGTTGGTTTTCTTCGGAATTTTTGCGCAAAGTTACACAAGAGGGCTGTTTGCACCCAGTAATCCCTTATTTTAGAATGGTATATTAGAGAGAAAAGAGAGGGTCAATAGCGCCCACCGTCAATTCTTGGGCTAATACTGACTGTTTATTTGTTTGTTTTTGAATTTCACGCAAAGCTACACGAGGGCTATCTGCGCTAGGCGTCCGTAATTTAGCAGTTCAAGACTGGATGGAAGGCAGCTAGTCATCACCACCCACCGCCAACTTTTGGATTACTCTTTTACCATTATAACGCCCCCACGGCTGAAAGGGCGAGCATGTTTGGTGTGAAGGGGATTCGAACCCGTGACCCTCAGATTACGAGTCGAGCGCCCTAACCCTACTTATTGATTGAGTGAATCATCAGTGCTCATGGCCACTAGTGTAGCAGCCCCAAACTACGGAGCAACTTTTTGTAACAAGGGGAGGTGTCACATGACCTCCTCAGTCCGGGCGTAGTAACAACATGACCATATCTAGTCCTTGAGTTAAAGAAGTGTCCTGAGATTTATATTTTAACACTAACTAGAGTTTATTACCATACTTAGTTTATGTCGTAAATAAAACTAATAGTAAACATAACACCAAACACGGTAGTGCTAGCAGGCAGGTTTGGCCCGAGAAACAAAATGGCTTTCAGATTCACTCTTATACTCTGTGACGGTTGTCAGAAACAGATAATGTTACGTTATGGCCTTATTTGAGCACTCTCTTGCCATTATTGAGTTTCTCGGCTAGTGGCACTCTCAGTGTCGTTGAAAACTGTTGCAAAATTCGAGAACTTTGACCAAACTAAAGAACCAAAGTTTTCATCTTTCCTTTTCCGACTGTTTCTTTCTCCTTACAACTATTCAAACTGGAATTCTAGAGGTAACCATATCGGAAGTTATAATTTTCCCTCCTGAAAATATATTTCTGACAGGTATTTTCCTCTTCCCTACCCCCAATGAAAAATGGTGCTTCAACATTCTGCTAAAACTCGAAGTGATAGAATTCAATTTAAGTCAAGGGTGTGTGTCACACTCCTGTTGTTACATGGTTGTCGTGCAATGATGTACATGTAAGATGCAATTGAGCCAGTTTTTGTAAGGTACGGAGAACTTATTGCTTGTAGCATATAGAGGGCAGCACTGTACGAGAACAGCAATGGCTTTAGTAGGACAAAAAAGGCTATCGTTAAGTATGGTGGTGAAACAAAACATAATTCCAGAGTAAACGAAGCTAGCTTTTTTATATTAGCTGATTGTAACTCAATGCTTTGTACGCTATACAGTGTGGGTTTATAGGGATCTAGCCCTACGTAATAAGTGAAAAAAATACAAAAAATCAATTTCACACATTCACAGAATACACTAACTTTCAGTCAGAGGTTGGAAGGGTGGGGGGAAACGTCACTAAACAAGTGTGTGTGTTTTCTTATGGCAAAGCCACATCAGGCTATATGCTGAATCCACCGAGGGAAATCTAACCCCTGATTTTAGCGTATTAAATCTGTAGACTTACCGCTGTAACAGCGGGAACTACTTAACAAATAAGAAAGAACATTTTGGAAATGCAACATGATGTAGAGATGGCAGTGCCAGAGAAAATGTAAACTTAAACACATGGATGATGCACTTTTTCCATAGGTTCTGTCTCTATTATAGGTTTCTCAACACTAACTCCTGAGAAGTTATAACCAGTGATAATAAATTTATTTTAACCAACTTTAAAATGTAATATCAGCATCTCAGGTCATTCTACAAATGCAATGGATAATTTGTTTGTTTCTGAATTTCGCACAAAGCTACTCGAGGGCTATCTGTGCTAGCCGTCCCTAATTTAGCAGTGTAAGACTAGAGGGAAGGCAGCTAGTCATCACCACCCACCGCCAACTCTTGGGCTACTCTTTTACCAACAAATAGTGGGGTTGATCGTAACATTATAATACCCCCACGGCCGAAAGGGCGAGCAATAAAGAAACCGACCAAACTTATATGATATTAACAACACATATTACCACTGTGTTATGAAAACAAAACAAACGAATGTTTTTTGTTGTTATTTTTAATAAAAAAATTACTAAAATTATATGTGGCGTACAGATGGCAGAAATTAGAGGAAGAAAGGGGTGGTGATAAATACACAAATATCGCTATATAATCTGCCAAACTCTTCCAAGAATCGCTTTTCTCTACTACTAAGTTTTTTTTTTTTATTTCGGATCAATGTATAAACTCAGGTTTAATCAAAGCATTAAAAATAAACAGTGTTGTTCAGTCTTACAATGACTAATGACCATAAACGTGTAAGACTTACTCAGTAACTAGTGGCTACGTAAGTTTTGTAAGGTTTCGTGTTTTTGTGGTTTCTGGCACCATCGTTATTAATTTAATTAGTTGCTTGCAGTTTGTAAACCGGTCGTAGAGAAGTCTTAGCGCCAAATATCGAACGATAAAGATACATTACTGATGCACAATTTATTGGTTTATCGGTTTTCCAAGTTCGTTTTTGTCATATTATGTGTCTATTGACAGGAGTCCCCACGAAAAGTTCCTCAGTCTTCCAGTTTATCTCCATGCGAGAAATGTAACAGACAGGAAAATCCTCGGCACCGAACGTTAAAGACACCATGACATCTGACATCAACGAAGAATACCATATCCGCCGTTCTGAGCTCGTGTTCGCTCCTTCCTCAATCAAGTCACGCAGACGAGACATTCTCGCGCATCGCGAGCCTTGCACGTGGGAACTTCCCAGACTCGCACTCGGTGCATGCTAAGCGCTTCAACACGTAACACAGAGCCAGAGAACTTTAATCTCATGGAAACGCCCCTAATTTTAGAAATTTCCTTCCCAGTTCTCTCTGTTGAAATGGTTTCTTCGTTTCTGCCTCTAAGTGAATATTTTCTACTTACATCAATGTGGCTGAGACGAATATTTCAGGGTAAGTTTAACTTCATTTCAATTTCAGTTGTTTGTATCATTTCATTAAACTTTTTTTTTTTTCATTACCCATGGAATCCACTTCGGTTGGCAAAATTTCCAACTATTTAAATGCCCACTACAGTTGTTACGTTATCTATAGTCCTAGAAATCCACCTGGGCTACTAAAATTTCTAAAAACCCAGAAATCCACTTAATTTGGTAACATTTGTACAAACTCAGAAATCCACTTAGTTTGGTAACATTTGTATAAACTCAGAAATCCACTTAGGTTAATAACGACACTTCTTCAAATCCATGAATCCATTTGGACTGGTAAAATTTCTATTGATCCAGAAATTAATTTGGGCTCGAAAGGTTTTCTTTATAAATTCAGCCAACTGTGAAAACTACGACAATATTTTAAAATAATAAAACTGATGTCGTACCGACACAATGAACTACTAAAATACATAGAAATATCACAACAACAACAGAAACTGGGCTATTCGCAACATGAGGTGGGCAGAGCACAGATAGCCCATTGTGTTGTTTTGTACTTAATTCTAAACAAACCAAATATTTAAACTTTCTAAGTCAATCTGTTTCGAATATCTCACAATGTGCTTTTTAGGTTTATTTGTTTATTAAACAGAAAGCTACACAAAGGGCGGCTATCTGTGTTCGGTGTCAAATAATAGGAGTTTTAGGTGTTGTAAGACCCCGGACTTACCACCGAGTCCCCGAGAATAGGCAGGTATGCTTTTCTACGGTTGTTGTTTAACACAAAGCTACACAATAGGTCATCTGTGTTCTGCCAATCGCGGATATAGAAAACCGATTTTTTGAGGTTGTTGAAGCCTGTAGGCTTACCGCTTAGCTACTCGGGGGGCAGTAATAAAGTACAGATAGTATTTTTCAATAATTATTATTTATTACACTTGTTTCTCTGTTCTCAAATTTTTGTTCGTGTTGGTATGTATATATAGCGGTACGTTTGTTTTAAAATCTAATTTAAAATGGCCACACCTCCCTTATCCAGGCTTGTGGGAAGACTAGTCTTAGTTTTCCCCCAAAGTTTTTTTTCTTAATTTTACGCAACTTAAACAAAAAAGGGCTTTTTTCGCGTGCTGTCTCTAGTTTTAAAGTGATAAAATAGCAGAAAGGTAGCTGGTCAACAGCACCTACCGCCAACTCATGACCTACTCTTTCGAATAATTGTATGTGATTGTCCCTCTTATAAATGTATCCGAGGTCACAAGAAATGAAACGTTCTTCTATGTGTGTTTTTATCTTTCGGTAACATGTAGCCAACCATAAATACTCGGATTCACAGTTCGGGGACGCTGAACCTTGGACCACGAAACAAAATGCACAAACTAAGTTGAACATGCTTTTATTGTACTCCATAAGTTCATTCAAAAATTAGGCTTAAGTAAAAACACTGTGTAACTGAATTACGTTGTCACGTCGGGTTGGATGACTAGTCCCAGATAAACTTCTGAATTACGTTGTCACGTCGAGTTGGATGATTACTCTCAGATAAACTACTGAATTACGTTGTCACGTCGGGTTGGATGACTAGTCCCAGATAAACTACTGAATTACGTTGTCACCTCGGGTTGGATGACTACTCTCAGATAAACTACTGAATTACGTTGTCATGTCGGATTGGATGACTAGTCTCAGATAAACTACTGAATTACGTTGTCACGTCGGGTTGAATGACTACTCTCAGATAAACTACTGAATTCCGTTGTCACGTCGGGTTGGATGACTACTCTCAGATAAACTACTGAATTGCGTTGTCACGTCGGGTTGGATGACTACTCTCAGATAAACTACTGAATTACGTTGTCACGTCGGGTTGGATGACTACTCTCAGATAAACTACTGAATTACGTTGTCACGTCGGGTTGGATGACTACTCTCAGATAAACTACTGAATTGCGTTGTCACGTCGGGTTGGATGACTACTCTCAGATAAACTACTGAATTGCGTTGTCACGTCGGGTTGGATGACTACTCAGATAAACTACTGAATTGCGTTGTCACGTCGGGTTGGATGACTACTCTCAGATAAACTACTGAATTGCGTTGTCACGTCGGGTTGGATGACTACTCTCAGATAAACTACTGAATTACGGTTGTCACGTCGGGTTGGATGACTACTCTCAGATAAACTACTGAATTACGTTGTCACGTCGGGTTGGATGACTACTCTCAGATAAACTACTGAATTGCGTTGTCACGTCGGGTTGGATGACTACTCTCAGATAAACTACTGAATTACGTTGTCACGTCGGGTTGGATGACTACTCTCAGATAAACTACTGAATTACGTTGTCACGTCGGGTTGGATGACTACTCTCAGATAAACTACTGAATTACGTTGTCACGTCGGGTTGGATGACTACTCTCAGATAAACTACTGAATTACGTTGTCACGTCGGGTTGGATGACTACTCTCAGATAAACTACTGAATTGCGTTGTCACGTCGGGTTGGATGACTACTCTCAGATAAACTACTGAATTGCGTTGTCACGTCGGGTTGGATGACTACTCTCAGATAAACTACTGAATTACGTTGTCACGTCGGGTTGGATGACTACTCTCAGATAAACTACTGAATTACGTTGTCACGTCGGGTTGGATGACTACTCTCAAGTAAAGGGTTGGATGACTAGTCTCAAGTAAAGGGTTGGATGACTAGTCTTAAGTAAAGGGTTGGATGACTAGTCTTAGACAAACTGATGATGTTATTTCACCCAAACGCATGACCCCTCGCTGTGCCTCCTCGGTAGGGCTAGGGGCTTAGAACATTTAGAATCTGGGGCCCGATCCCCATAGTTTGCACGGCGCCAAAAGTCCACTGTGCAATTCTAAATAAATACAGCCAACAGTTTCTGATGTAAAATAACCAACCCAAAGATGAGCAAAGTTAATCTGAAGATGACCCAAGATGGTCGAAACGTTGTTCTCTGCTTTATTAATAAAAGCGTTAATACCCATACCAGCCGTTATGAGATATATTTTTACTTCAAGTGGGTTTCTCATCGTCACAAACCTGTTTCGGTTGACTGACCTCTGACCTTACGTCATTTGTCTTGCAGCAAGAAGAAACCACGAATAATGTTTAAACTATTAACGTTAAAGATTTGTTTGGAAAACAAAATTACGTCAGTGTTAACAAAAATTGATGTAAACATTTAAAACAAAATACCTCGATAATTTTCACTCGTAAATTCCATTGGGAAGGAATTCTGGGTTGAAAATCCAGTTAAACTTGAACGTAACCTGGTGGCAAATGTGCTGGGTGTTGGAGTTAGGAAGTTCCAAGGATGATTGGTTATCCTCTTCTGATTGGCTGTTCCCGAATCTTGAAGTTTCTGACCTGGTGTCGAATCAGATATCTTTTAAACCGAGCACACGAAAAATAGACAATCTAGTTATGAAATGTTAGTTTTAAAGACCACGATCCCAGAATTTGCTTATTGTCACGATGTCGAAACATACTGTAATGATTCCTAAACACGTTTATGGCCATGATCCCAAACTTGTTTACTGTCATCATGTCAAAACTTGCAACTTACTAACAGCTAAAACAATACATTTTTCAAAATTTACTAATAAGTAAAACTGCTAATTCGTTGAAGTTTCACTTATCGTAAACGTACTATATGAAATTGATTTAATTTACCTAACCCTAAAATATGGTTCAATAGGGCTCTGAAAGTCTTAAGCGCCATCTACCGTCACGACTCACGGTCAGTGAGTCACATAAGCCTTTTCTTTCGTTCAGTTTAATATCGTCTTCAAACACAATTTAATTACATAAAACCTTTCTCGACTAATACTGTTTAAAGGTGAATTTTACAGAATAAGTAAAACTTTGCAGTAAAAATAACTACTCATACTAATTAATTTTGCAGGTTCACATTTTTTTTTTATAAAAAATATATGCTGATAAATGAAACATAGAACTGGGTGCAAAAAAGAGCCCTTTCCGAGCGGCAATCCGAACGTTTCTGTTTTTACGTTTGCCGCTAGGAAAAGCAATTTGACGTAATAGTTGCCAAACAAACCGCCAGCGCGTTGAATGTAAATAAACATGGCCAGTGCATGCAGAGAAACAGAGGCGGAGTCTGTTTTGACTTTGTGTTCTGAACAGTGTTGAGTAGCGTCATATTAATTCGAACCTACTCTAAACAAACCTAGAACAGTTACTTTTGACACAGATCTGACAAGTTCTAGTGATGAGGACAGTTCCACGAACGAGAGAAGCAAAACTGTGAGTGACACTGATAGCACCCAGGCCGGTTGCGAGTCGGTCGTATCTCCAGTGGAAGAATGGTGAGCCTAAGTCATGACAACAACTATGGTCTGTATTAATTCATGTGCAATTTTAAGCATCTCGAAACCTGTTTGGTGTTTATACATTATTGATATCACAGACTGGGGTTTATTTGTTTATACTTTGCCGACTGTGGTAACTAATACTCGGCCCTTCTACACTCATTGTACCGGGTATTTATGTCTCTTAACAAAATGAATTTCAATTATACGTCATAATTCTGTCTATAAAGTCAAACTAGATGTAGCAGTCTGAACAGTTAATTTATCTTGAAATGTTAAATTTGAAAATGGAATTCTTTAAACTTTTCCATATGTAAAAATGATACAAAAACATTTACAGATTGATCTACCAACTTTTAAACTCAGAATATACTCTATTTGTGACAGATTTGTCCACTGTCTAGACTAGGAAGTCAAGGTTTCACTGACTTTAAGGTACCACAAATGTAAAACACACTCATGAATATGAAATGTGTATGTCTAGTTACATTCTTCAAAAACTTGTACTTTTTAAATTATTATATTATACTAGTTATTGTTTATCGCTTTTTACTGCACACATACCTTATAGTTTGTTCTTTTCGTGATGGCAAGGGATGGCTTCAGAGTGGTGAAACCTCTACGCTGCAGGCTGAGATCAGTTCTCAGCTCAACACGAAGAAAAATGGTAGGGACGATCCTGTCTACTGCCGATGGTTTTTCGGTCTCAACCTGCCTAACTTGAAACCCACGGAATCCAAAACAGTGGGATACGACGCAAAACATGAACGTCCAAAGTGATCTTCACAAAGCTTTGCATGGTGTGAAGAAGTCCAGTTCTTCCTTTTAACCATCCGCACCCACTGTCGCCACCTTGCCGGTTCCTTCTTCTTGCACGGAAACGAAAAGAAACTTTTGCCCGATGCCGAACCGTTTTTACAACCATAAGCAGCGCAGTAAACCATGCTATCATAAAACAAACACAAAGTAGCAATATCAAGCCAAACAATGGTCTCATAGAGTATGTAATCCGAAAAAAGCACCTACAGATGTACACAAAACACCAGCTCTGAAAGGAAAAAATGGTCGGCGCGCAACGAAGCGTGCTTGGCAACTATTACGTCATAATTGTAAAACGTTACGGAAACAGCCGAACAACCGAGAGGAAATTGAGTTCGAGAACCCGAATATTTTGTTCCATCTTTTACTTAAAAACTAAAGTATATAAAAATATGGCAACCACACAGGAATTATACCTGACAAAAGTACAGTTTCTAAGGCAATTATTAAATTTGTTGAAAATACTTTAAAGTATTTATTGTCCATGTTACTCGGTCGAAGAGATATAAGTCTAAAAAGTAGGAAACAAAGTTTATTTTGATAACCTTTCACGTGAGTTTTCCTGTAAAACACGTGCTTCACAGCCAGTAACAAAATATTGTGAAATGGCTTCAAAAGGTAGACTTATCTCATTAAATTTTGAAGCTCACCTAATTCACTTTAAGATAATTTTTCAAGTGGAAATATCGATATTAGATCCCTGTGGCGACTTCAGGGAAGATAGTTCGTTCTGCATATTTTCTGAACGGAATTTAAGCATATTTAATCTTTATACATTTAAAACACCAAATTGAAATAAATACGCTCTCAGTAAATCAGGCTTATAAATAAAGGCTTATGATGGTAAGATTCGGTACTCGATACCAGTAATTAATAGAGTGAAGTTAACTTCACCGTGTACCCTTGCGTTTCAACAAACTAAATTAAAACTTTATACACCGTAAACACCCTAGTCAGAACAATGAGGTCAGTCTTATGAGTTTATAATTCTAGGATCGATCTCTGCGATGAGCATTGTTCAACGTATATCACTACTTGTTAGTTTCAACTGCAAAACTCGTGCTACCATACGTATGTTTATTCACGTAATCTGAGGGTCGCGGGTTCGAATCCCCGTGGCACCAAACATCCTCGCCCATTCAGCCGTGGAGACATTATAATGTGACGGTAAATCCCACTATTCGTTGGTAAAAGACTAGCCCAAGAGTTGGCGGTGGGTGGTGATGACTAGCTGCCTTCCCTCTAATCTTACACTGCTAAATTAGGGACGGCTAGCACAGATAGCCCTCAAGTAGCTTTGCGCGGAATTCAAAAACAAATGTTTGTTCACAACCCAACTCTGAGTCTGCTGGGCCAACGCCAAACAAACTTTGAAAGCAAACGCTGTGAATTTGGAGGAATATTCTCAAGGAGTCAAAATTACACTTAACACTATTTTGCAAACTCTGGTGGTGAATTACAATAAGCCTACTGAGTTGATACCGAACAGTCATGTGAAGTTGACGTTGTAAACAATCTGGAATGTTCTGAAGGCATTCAAGGTCGAAGTATGAAAGTTGTTGGATTGTCTCTTAAATAACCATATTTTTCTCATGGTCAATGAGAGGTCATGTAATATCACCACAAAATCTTTATTTGAGGTAGATGAAAAATAAACAAGGGCTATCTGTGCTAGCCGTCCCTAATTCAGCAGTGTAAGACTAGAGGAAAGGCAGCTAGTCATCACCACCCACCGCCAACTTTTGGGCTACTCTTTTACCAACGAAAAGTGGAATTGATCGAAACATTATAACGCCACCACGGCTGAAAGGGCGAACATGTTTGATGCGATGGGGATTGGAACCCGCGACTCTCAGATTACGAGTCGAACGTCTTAACCCACCTGGCCATGCCGGGACCAAAACGTTCTCTGCAACTTTGATTATACTATGTCGAATTATGTCACATTCTGCAAACTTGGGGTTCGGATGCAGACCAGAGTCTGGCACAAAACTGCTCCATATAAAATAAAATCCGTGAAACGTTCGTCCGTTTGTTTGAAGTTACACAATGGGCTATCCGTGCTGTGCCAACTACGGGTATCGAAACGCGATTCCTAGCGTTGTAAGTTCGCGGGCATGCCGCTAAACCACTATGGATCTCGTGTTCACGTCTACTTGTTGAGTATAGCACGTGCTTTGTTGAAATGTTCTTCATCAACTTGCCTATTTTCAACTATTTTAGAGATTCAAAAGTTCATGCAATGTGTCGGTTCAAGAAACGATACAATTAGTATTGTAATTCTGGGTCGTTGTTGTTGTTTTGAATTAAGAATAAAGCTACACAATGGGCTATATGTGCTCTGCCCACCACGGGTATTGAAACCCGGATTTTAGCGTGTAAATCCGCAGACATACCGCTGAGCCACTGGGGGCAATTCTGAGTCAAAAATTTGTTGATACAAAATTAGCCACATTTATACGAAACAGGTTATAGAATCTTACCGTTGTATGGAATGTCTACAAAGGTTCTAATGAAAAGACGTTACGACAAAGACCAGTAGTTTCACAATACATGGTAAAACAATAAAAGAGTTTATATTTCCAACCTAACTCTCCCACAAAAAGTCTAAGAAATTTATAAAACCTGGAAATAAGATAAAATTGTGAAGTGATTGTTGATTATAGAACGTGTAAACCGATCTCGTGCATTTAGTTTAACTACTAAGAATACAGTGTGCACAATTTTATTTGTAGATGATCACAGAATCACACAATGGTCTGTCTTTGATCAGCCCACCAAGGCTATCGGAATCTCTTTTCTCGCGTTGTAAGTCAGTAGACACAGGGCTGTATTACTGGAGTTCGAACAGTTTTGAGAATCTGACACAACTATTAACACTACATGTGTGTACGGTTTTAAAAAAAAATCATTTAACTGTTAATAATACGACGTAAATAGTTTGAGTTTAGGTCGAACTGTTGATAATGTGGTGTGTAAATACAGTACACACACATAGTTTGGTTTGTTTTGAATTTCGCGCAAAGCCACACCAGGACTACCTGTGCTAGCCGTCCCTAATTTAGCAATGTAAGACTAGAGGGAAGGCAGCTGGTGTTCACTACTCATACACACAGAGCAAAGAAGTCATAAATTATTATAGTGCACTCCGTGTGTGTGTATATATGTGGCTTCGATGACATTTTAAATAAAAACTAAAGTTACTGACAGAAAATTATTTTAACATTAATGACTGTTAAGGTTAGTACAGGCCAGCTACAACTTTACCGTACACACAGAGATTTACACACCGTATTATCAACAGTTTCATAGCACCACAAAACTTTACACACCGTATTATCAACAGTTTCACAGCAACACAAAACTTTACACACTGTATTATCAACAGTTTCACAGCAACACAAAACTTTACACACCGTATTATCAACAGTTTTACAGCAACACAAAACTTTACACACCGTATTATCAACAGTTTTACAGCAACACAAAACTTTACACACCGTTTTATCAACAGTTTCACAGCAACACAAAACTTTACACACCGTATTATCAACAGTTTCACAGCAACACAAAACTTTACACACCGTATTATCAACAGTTTCACAGCAACACAAAACTTTACACACCGTATTATCAACAGTTTCACAGCAACACAAAACTTTACACACCGTATTATCAACAGTTTCACAGCAACACAAAACTTTACACACCGTATTATCAACAGTTTCACAGCAACACAAAACTTTACACACCGTTTTATCAACAGTTCCACAGCAACACAAAACTTTACACACCGTTTTATCAACAGTTTCACAGCAACACAAAACTTTACACACCGTATTATCAACAGTTTCACAGCAACACAAAACTTTACACACCGTATTATCAACAGTTTCACAGCAACACAAAACTTTACACACCGTATTATCAACAGTTTCACAGCAACACAAAACTTTACACACCGTATTATCAACAGTTTCACAGCAACACAAAACTTTACACACCGTTTTATCAACAGTTTCACAGCAACACAAAACTTTACACACCGTATTATCAAAAGTTTCACAGCAACACAAAACTTTACACACTGTATTATCAACAGTTTCACAGCAACACAAAACTTTACACACCGTTTTATCAACAGTTTCACAGCAACACAAAACTTTACATACCGTTTTATCAACAGTTTCACAGCAACACAAAACTTTACACACCGTTTTATCAACAGTTTCACAGCAACACAAAACTTTACACACCGTATTATCAACAGTTTCACAGCAACACAAAACTTTATTTCAGCTGGATTGTTCATCAAAACGACCGAGTCCATATACATAGAATCTACTGAGAAATTTGAATCTTTGATCTCACTCCCCCCTTATCCACCTTTTTGCTCTTACATTTTCTTGCATTTAAAGTGTAGAGAAATTTAAAAATATAAAAGCTATTACGTCATCACTACGTCAACATAAAAATACACTACCACTATAAATGCTATTACGTCATCACTGCGTCACTACTGAAATTGTGTTTCTTCACTTGCTTCAGAATTTTCGCTCAAAAATACACGAGATGGCGTTGCACATCAAGTGTCCTTTTTCTTCCAATCAGAGGGCTCTCCATGTCAAGCGTACCTGTTCTTGTAATGATAGACAAGAGTGGAGACAGGTAGCCTTGTGTCAGTGCAGTCGAATAGTAAGATTTGAATGTCACCTTTATAACGCACTCATGACCCCAAAGTGTGGAGAAGGAGTCTGCAGAAAAATGATACAAATGCGCAAATGATGGAATACTGATCTCTTAGACCGCGCCCAGCCGTTATTAAGTGACCGAAGTGATGTTTCAATGGAAGAGCTCAAAGAAATGAAACCAAATTTTAAACCAAGACGAAGTTTATTGTCACGCTACTAACAGAAAAAGATTAGGTTATAGACAGAAACGGATAGAGTAGTAAAAGAGTTTGTTTGTTTGTACAATTTCTTTGCCATATTTATCTGGTATCCGAAACTGAGAAGAGAACCCCGTTTGTTTTTTAGCATTGTAAGTCAACAAATTTATAGCTGTCCCGCCGGATGGGGGGTGCAGTTTATTTTGGGAACAGCGTTATCATTTTTTTTCTATTTTCGGCTCTTTTTCTAACAATGTGTTGCCATGAAGCTGTTGATATTACAGTGTGTAAAGTTTTATGTGTTGCCATGAAGCTATTGATATTACGATGTGTAAAGTTTTATGTGTTTCTATATTTTAAATGCAAGAAAATGTAAGAGCAGGAATGTGCATAAAGGGGGAGTGAGATCAGAGATTCGAATTTCTCAGTTGACTGTGAATACGGACTCGGTCGTTTTGACGAGCGATCCAGCAAATAAGCTTTACATTAACAATACCGTACAGAACTGGGAGACTTTTTACGAGATCTCCTGGTGGGACAGCAATAAGTTCATGGATTTGGATAAAACATCCGGAGTTCGAATTCCCGGTGTTATCAGAGTAAATAGGCCTACGTGGCTCTGCTCTAAAACAAGGCTACTGTGATGACTTCCACTACGTTTCGTCAACACATCTGTTATATTTCAGCTGTTTCGTTTGTAATTTAACATGAAACGTCTTTGACAGCCACAATAAAGATTCTTGTTCGATTCACGAAAATGACAAAAGAACCTTTATTCAGTGATAAGAAGATAAACTTGTTTTACCTGAGTAACACAGCGTGTCGTAATGAACGACAAACGTACATTATTACGTGGAACAAAAATCTTCTCCGGACCTCAACATCTAGAAACTTGGCACTTGCGCAGTCTATTCTGTATTTAGAATTACTAGATCACTCGGATTCTAGATCCAGTCCCTTCCGGTCGGCAGTTTCATTTATTTGTGTGTGCACAGAGTTCTTACAAAGTTAACAAAAACTGGCTATTTAACATACCTCCATATATTTCAGTTCAGAATACTGTTACCTTCTGCATGATATATTCCGGTAAATACATAAAATTAATAGTTTAGTTACAATGTTTCGACATGTAAGAATTATATAAATCATGAACATCCACGAACAGTGTTACTATTAGTGTATTTCACTAATACCCACTATTACCCCTAAACTGTGTACATAATGGATAAATATATTCAATAATAGCGTTACCATAGACATAACAACAATTTTTTCATCGTGGAGACTTTAGACCTATTGTAAGAAGATCTTCCAGTTCATCTAACACGTTTCAAGCACATACAATTTGTGAAACCAAATAAAATAAAGCTTTCTTGTTTGGCCACCAGGTGAAAAATCACGAGCTTAAATTATTACCGCGCTTTCGTGTGCATCTAATCATTGGTTGTTTTAAAAGTATATATCCTATCAACCTGTGATACACAATTATTTTTATTCGCCACTAGGGGCAACTTGTGATGCATAGTTGTTTTTATTCGCCACTAGGGGAAATCAACTGAACTCCTTTGTGGGCGACAGTTTGAGGACGATGACCGTTTTGCTCGTTAGAGTGGTTCTTGTTTTTTTTGTTGTTTTTTTAGTACGTTAACTTGCAATTTAAACAAATTATGCGTTAGGATGTTTTACTTTATCTGACTGACTGACTGACTCGAATTTCGCTCAAGTGTGTAAGTAATCAATTATTTATTGGTTACTCGGAGAAAACATACAGCTTTATTAAGGTTATTCAGTTCGTTGACTGGCTAATTTAAATCGGCTCGTGCCGTACTGGCAACAGAACCACACATGGTAAGCACCAACTCAGCCATTGTGTTTAGTTTATCAGTGACTGTTTAAACGAATAAATCACCTGACATCAACAGAGAAGAAGTGAAAATGCATTCTAAAGACGGCGAGTATGGGCATTAATACTTTTATTGAAATGAAGTACAGAACAATGTTTCGACCTTCTCAGGTTTGTTTTTGAATTTCGCTTAAAGCTACACGATGGCTATCTGCGCTAACCGTTCCTAATTTAACAGTGAAAGACTAGAGGGAAGGCAACTAGTCATCACTACCCACCCCCAAATCTCTGGCTACTCTTTTTACCAACGAATAGTAGGATTAACCCTAACATTATGACGCCCCCACGCCTGTAAGAACAAGCATGTTTGATGTTACGGGGATTGGAACCCACGACCCTCACGTTACGAGTCGAATGCCTTAACCACCTGGCCATGTCGAGCCCCTTCTTAGATCATGACAAGAGAGAGTTTGCAACTGACTGTTACGAGATACGTCTTAGAGACAAGAGTATAAACATGTACAGGATTGTAGGTGACGCTGCATGTGGATGTTAGGTTATTAATTAGTACAGGTATAAAGGTGTTCCTTTATATTGGTTTAATTTTGGTTTTATTTGCCGTATAAGAAGGGCTTCTTTAATTTTGCGTTTGTTTATGTTTGTTTCTTTATTTAGTATTTGAGTGTTTTCAATGGTTATGTTGTGTTTGTTTGATTTGCAGTGTTCGAAAACGTGTGAAGGTGACTTTTTATGTTCTTTGAATCATCTGGTTTCCATTTTTCTACTTGTTTCTTCAATATAGAAGTCGTAAGAGTTATCACATTGTATTTTATAAATAAATTGGTGTGGTGTTTTTCAGTGTAGTTTTCACACAGTATAGACCTCAGTTTTGTACCTGGTTTTTCAATAAATTTCGTGTTTACTGGAATGTTGTGTTTTGTTTATGTTTTTTCCAAATGTTCGTTATTTTTCTGATGATGTCAGGAACATATGGTGTACAGCAGTGTAAGGTTTTGTAGTTTGTTGTATCTTGGGATTTAATGTTGTTTGTTTGTTGTTGACTGTATTGTTGGATCTAGGTGTGTGTGTACTCTTTTAACAGTTTTTTCAGGAAACTTACTGATGTTGATGAAGTTTTGTTTTATTTTGTTTATTTTATCATTAATTTTATCTGGTGAACATAGTTTTATGGCTGTGTTTATTTGGTTTCTTAGTATGTTGAGTTTCTGTTTAGTTTCATGTGCTGAGTCCCAAGGAATGTATAGTCCAGTATGAGTGATATTTCTCTTTTGAATTTTGTATCACTTCTAGTGATCCTGAGGTTAAGAAATACTATTTGGTTAATTTTTTTTTCCTGTTAACAGGTGAACTTAATGTTGGGATGTATTGAGTTAATGTAATTGAAAAAAAACTAAGTGTGTGTTCTGTAGATGTCAATCCAGTAATTGTATCGTCAACATACCAGTATCAGTATCGTAATGGGTGTAAGGTTCAATTTATCGCATGTGATTCAGTCTGTGTCACAAAGATATCAGCTAAAACTGGTGACATGGGATTCCCCACACTTAGGCCATTTATTTGTAGTTAGTTTTGGTGGTAGTGAATTCTACGAGAGTTGCTGACCGATATATTTCAACGCAAACTAACGTTTAGTTAGTTTATAGAGGTTTAGTTTATAGAGAGAGAAATCGTCAGAATTCTCTCTCCAACTGGGGTGTTCAGGAACTTTGTGGTTCCTCTTCGTCCCCTTTTTTGAATTGTTATTAGGTTTAGTTTTATTTATTTATTTATTAACTAATTTTTGACTTTTTTTTGGGGGGGGTGGAGGATGTCACTCTAAATGTTATCTTGGACGGAGGCAAAGGTAGCACCGGAGAAAATGGCTAGGTCTCGTCCCGAAAGGCAGAAGTCAAGCAAATATGAACATGAATTTAACTCAAACGACTCGACTCAGGGTTTGGCAATAAAGTTGCCTGGGCTGGGATCTAAAAATCCAATGTCTAAGTTTTTGCTGTGGGGGAAAACGGGAGTGCCCCGAGAAAACCCACTTTCACAGGACAGGCATATGTATCAAGGAGTTGGGGTCTTGGGTATAAAACTATCTTTCAGGTTTCAGTAGTTCGGACTTCTGTGAAGAGGAAGATTACGTCAGAACTGACCATTAAGGATTTATGATTTAGTTGATGAAGAATAGATTTAAAGTTTATAGTCTTTGGAAATGGATCTGGCTGATGCTACATGTTTAGAAGATTTACCAAGGTTGTGTCTAAATGAATCACTGGTCGACATTATGGATCGTAATGAACAATCGGGTTTGTCAGGCTTGGAGATTCCGTATTGTTGTTGTGTGCGTTGAGTCAGTCCTTCGTAGGTAAGAATAAATGTTTTCTGAGATTGTGTTTGTGTTTTTCATTTGTGGTGGTGTTTTGTTTAATTTGTTTGTGTCTGATAAGATGTTTATTTTTTGAATGTATTTGTGTTCATCATAAATATAGCATTATCTTTATCTGCTTTTAGAATTAATATATTTCCTTGTGAGGTTTTTTTAGTTTTCTTTTCTGAAAAATTATGTCGATGGTTTTGTGTGCCCCCCAGTGGCTCAGCGGTATGTCTGCGGACTTACACGCTAAAATCCGGGTTTCGATACCCGTGGTGGGCAGAGCACA
The DNA here is from genome assembly GCA_011833715.1 of Carcinoscorpius rotundicauda. NCBI lineage: Eukaryota > Metazoa > Arthropoda > Merostomata > Xiphosura > Limulidae > Carcinoscorpius > Carcinoscorpius rotundicauda. The sequence goes on from CM022400.1 coordinate 69,271,892, forward strand.
GATAGCCCATTGTGTAGCTTTGTGCTTAATTCAAAACAACAACAACGTTTTGTGTGAAATTATTTGAAGAAACGTTGTTTAAGATACTGTTTTGAGGTGTTTCAGTTCTACCTGTAAAGATGGTTTGTTTGATGGAATAGTTATCGAAGTTGTTTTCTTCCTGATGGTTGTCACAGTTGTTTTGTTTGTGTAGAATGAACCACTTCTTTTCTAATTAAGTCTTCCCGACAGAATTTCATTTCAATGGACAGGATATTTCTCGGTGTTGCTGGAAAGTTGAGCCAATTTATTGAGTAGATGTATTTCTTCATTGTTTAATTATGAGGTTGGTTGATGGTTCGTCATATTTACATCTAATTTTATCGAGTTTGTTCTTGTTGTAACACACATTTTCCTTGTTGTTCTTACGACTGATTTGATCGATGTTACGATGCACGACTCCATAAATGTCTGGTCAAATGCAGCACACCAGTTGGTAGTCTGGATTCATGTGCCTGGCCACAGTCAGTTACAAACTCTCTCTTTGTTAACCTGAAGAAGACCTAAGAAAGTCAAAACGTTGGTCTGTACTTTATTTTAATTGAAGTGTTAATACCCATACCAGCTGTCTTAAGAGAACACTTTTACTTCGAGTGTGTTTCTCGTCATCACGATACAGTAAATGTTGAATAAAACATGTAAGTACCAACTGTAGTAACGATACTACATTAATTAATTAATTAAATCAAATGAATCCAGAATGACCGTCCTTATATATTTTTTTTTAATTAGAAAAGAAATTTTCTTTGGGATTTTTAATTAAAACGTGATCCCCGGCATGGCCAGGTGATAAGACGCTTGAATCGCAATCTGAGAGTCACGGGTTCGAATTCCAGTCGCACCAAACATGCTCGCCATTTTAGATGTGAGGGCATTATAATGTTACGGTCAAAACCACTGTTCGTTGGTAAAGGAGTAGCTCAATAGTTGACCGTGGGTGGTGATGACTAGCTGCCTTCCCTCTAGTCTTACACTTTTAAATTAGGGACAGCTAACGCAGGTAGACCTCGTGAAGCTTTACGAGAAATTCAAAACAAACTAAACCTAATTGAGAAAGGAATGCTGTAAGTTTTGAAATTTAAAAGAGACCGTCTTTACATTTTCAAAGTTGAAATTCAGTTAGATATGTGTTGTTTGTGATGTTCTGAAATGTTTGTTGCTGAAACGCCTATAATCTGTCTTGTTTTATTTACTGGCATAGTTGTGTAAGAACAGATTGTACTGTACTAGCTTCTAGATGAAAGTCTCGAAAGAGTCGAAAACGTTATCTCTATCTGCACTCCAAACAGACACCAAAACGTGGTCCACTTCTAAACTTCAGACAAATACCAAAACGTTGTCCCTTTCTAAACTCCAGATAAATACCAAAACATCGTCCACTTCTAAACTCCAGACAAATAACAAAACTTTATCTATATTTGCACTCCAAACAGACACCAAGACGTGATCCACTTCTAAACTTCAGACAAATACCAAAACGTTGTCCCTTTCTAAACTCCAGACAAATACCAAAACGTTGTCCCTTGATAAACTTTAGATAAATACCAAAACGTCGTCCACTTCTACACTCCAGGCAAATACCAAAACGTTGTACACTTCTAAACTCCAGATAAATACCAAAACAACGTCCACTTCTAAACTCCAGACAAATACCAAAACGTCGTCTACTTCTAAACTCCAGGCAAATACCAAAACGTTGTCCCTTTCTAAACTTTAGACAAATACCAAAACATCGTCCACTTCTAAACTCCAGACAAATACCAAAACGTTGTCCCTTTCTAAACTCTAGACAAATATCGAAACGTTGTCCACTTCTAAACTCCAGACAAATACCAAAACGTTGTCCACTTCTAAACTCCAAATACCGGAACGTTGTCCACTTCTAAACTCCAGACAAATACCAAAACGTTGTCTACTTCTAAACTCCAGACAAATACCAAAACATTTTCCCTTTCTAAACTCCAGACAAATACCGAAATGTTGTCCACTTTTTAACTTCAGACAGAAATTGAACGTTAACACCACTCTTACCAAAACGGTGTCCATTTCCTTCTACGCCACCGACAAATGTTGTCCATCAAAACCTCAAATCAAATTTCATAATTAGCCCAAAAGCTAATTATTCAGATTAAAATGTGCAGTGACAGGTTACACCTTTACAGTTTAGATTAGAATGTGCACGTGACAGATTAGATCTTTACTGTTTAGATTAAAATGTGTACGTGACAGGTTATATCTTTACAGTTTAAATTAAAATGTGCACGTCACAGGTTATGTCGTTACTGTTTAAATTAAAATGTGCACGTGACAGGTTACACCTTTATAGTTGAGATTAAAATGTGCACGTGACAGGTTACACATTTACAGTTTAGATTAAAATGTGCACGAGACAGGTTATATCTTTGAAATTTAGATTAAAATGTGCACGTGAAAGGTTACATCTTTACAGTTTACATTAAAATGTGCACATGACAGGTTACACCTTAACAGTTTAAATTAGAATGTGCACGTGACAGGTTAGATCTTTACTATTTAGATTAAAATGTGCACGTGACAGGTTACATCGTAGCAGTTTAGATAAAAATGTGCACGTGACAGGTTACATCGTAGCAGTTTAGATAAAAATGTGCACGTGACAGGTTACATCTTTACAGTTTAGATTAAAATGTGCACGTGAGAGGTGACGTCTTTACAGTTTAGATTAAAATGTGCACGTGACAGGTTACACCTTTATAGTTTACATTAAAATGTGCACGTGACAGGTTATATCTTTACTGTTTAGATTAAAATGTGTACGTGACAGGTTATATCTTTACAGTTTAAATTAAAATGTGCACGTCACAGGTTATGTCGTTACTGTTTAGATTAAAATGTGCACGTGACAGGTTACACCTTTATAGTTTAGATTAAAATGTGCACGTGACAGGTTATATCTTTACTGTTTAGATTAAAATGTGCACGTGACAGGTTATGTCGTTACTGTTTAGATTAAAATGTGCACGTGACAGGTTACACATTTACAGTTTAAATTAAAATGTGCACGTGACAGGTTATATCTTTGAAATTTAGATTAAAATGTGCACGTGACAGGTTATATCTACTGTTTCGATTAAAATGTGCACGTGACAGGTTACACTTTTACAGTTTAGATTAAAATGTGCACGTGACAGTTTATGTCTTTACAGTTCGGATTAAAATGTGTACGTTTATATCTTGACAGTTCAGATTAAAATGTGTGCATGAGAGGCTACATCTTTTCAGTTTAGATTAAAATATGTACGTGACAGTTTGCATCTTCACTGTTAGATTAAAATGTGCACGTGACAGGATACATCTTTACAGTTTAAATTAAAATAGGCACGTGACAGGATACATCCTTGCAGTTTAGATTAAAATATGCACGTGACAGATTATATCTTCACTGTTTAGATTAAAATGTGCACGTGACAGGTTACATCTTTACAGTTTATATTAAAATGTTCACGTCACATGTTACATCTTTGAAGTTTAGATTAAAATGTGCACGTAACAGGTTACGTCTTTACAGTTTAGATTAAAATGTGCAGTGAAAGGTTGTCTTTACAGTTTAGATTAAAATGTGCACGTGACAGGTTACCTCTTTACAGTTTAGCTTAAAATGTGCACGTGACAGATTATATTTTTACAGTTTAGATTAAAATGTTCACTTACAGTTTATATCTTTACAGTTTAGATTAAAATGTGCACGTGACCGGTGACGTCTTTACAGTTTAGATTAAAATGTGCACGTGATAAGTTATATCTTTACTGTTTACATTAAAATGTGCACGTGACAGCTTACACCTTTACAGTTTAGATTAAAATGTGCACGTGACAGGTTACATCTTTACAGTTTATATTAAATTTTCAAGTGACATGTTACATCTTTACAGTTTAAATTAAAATAGGCACGTGACAGGATACATCCTTGCAGTTCAGATAAAAATATGCAAGTGACAGGTTATATCTTCAATGTTTAAAATAAAATGTGCACGTGACAAGTTACATCTTTACAGTTTATATTAAAATGTTCACGTGACAGGTAATATATACTATTTCGATTAAAATGTACTCGTGAAAGGTTATATCTTTGCTGTTTAGATTAAAATGTGCACGTGACAGGTAATATCTACTATTTTGATTAAAATGTGCACGTGAAAGGTTATATCTTTACAGTTTAGATTAAAATGTGCACGTGACAGGTTATGTATTTACAGTTTAGATTACAATGTGCACATGACAGGTTACCTCTTTTCAGTTTAGATTAAAATATGCACGTGACGGGTTATATCTTTACTGTTTAGATTAAAATGTGCACGTGACAGGTTACACCTTTAAAGTTTAGATTAAAATGTGCACGTGACAGGTTATATCTTTACTGTTTAGATGAAAATGTGCACGTGACAGGTTACGTCTTTACAATTTAGATTAAAATGTGCAGCGAAAGGTTATATCTTTACACTTTAATTTAAAATGTGCAAGTGACAGATTATATTTTTACAGTTTAGATTAAAATTTGCACTTACAGGTTATATCTTTACAGTTTAGATTAGAATGTGCACGTGACAGATTAGATCTTTACAGTTTAGATTAAAATGTGCACGTGAAAGGTTACATCTTTACAGTTTACATTAAAATGTGCACGTGACAGGATACATCTTTACAGTTTAAATTAAAAGAGAAACGTGACAGGTTATATCCTTGCAGTTTATATTAAAATATGCACGTGACAGGTTATATCTTCCCTATTTAGATGAAAATGTGCAGTTAAGATTACACCTTTACAGTTTAGATTAAAATGTGCACAGGATATGTCTTTACTGTTTAGATTAGAATGTGCACGTGACAGGAAACACCTTTACAGTTTAGATTAAAATGTGCACTTGACAGGTTACATCCTTACAGTTTAGATTAAAATGTGCACGTAACAGGTTACGTCTTTACAGTTTAGATTAAAACGTGCAGTAAAAGGTTACATCTTTACAGTTTAGTTTAAAATGTGCACGTGACAGGTTACCTCTTTACAGTTTAGCTTAAAATGTGCACATGACAGATTATATTTTTACAGTTTAGATTAAAATGTGCACTTACAGCTTATATCTTTACAGTTTAGATTAAAATGTGCACGTGACAGGTTAAATCTTTACAGTTCCGATTAAAATGTGTACGTTTATATCTTGACAGTTGAGATTAAAATGTGTGCGTGACATGCTACATCTTTTCAGGTTAGATTAAAATGTCGACGTGACAGGATACATCTTTACAGTTCAAATTAAAATAGGCACGTGACAGGTTACGTGTTTACAGTTTAGATTAAAATGTGCACGTGACAAGATACATCTTTACAGTTTAAATTAAAGTGTGTACATGACAGGTTACATCTTTACAGTTTATATTATAATGTGCACGTGACAGGTTACGTCTTTACAGTTTAGATTAAAATGTGCACGTGACAGGTTACGTCTTCAGAGTTTAGATTAAAATGTGTTCGTGACAGGTTATATCTTTACTGTTCAGATTAAAATGTGCACTTCACAGGTTATATCTTCACCGTTTACATTAAAATGTGCACGAGACAGGTTTAACCTTTACAGTTTAGATTAGAATGTACACGTGACAGGTTATATCTTTACTGTTTAGATTAAAATGTGCACGTGACTGTTTACATCATTACAGTTCAGATTAAAATGTTTACGTTTATATCTTTACAGTTTAGATTGAAATGTGTGCGTGACAGGCTAGATCTCTACATTTTAGATTAAAATGTGCACGTCACAGGTTATATTTTTACTGTTTAGATTAAAATATGCACGTTACAGGTTACATTTTTACAGTTTAGTTTAAAATGTGCACGTGACAGGTTATATTTTTAATGTTTAGATTAGAATGGCAACTGACAAGTTTATATGTTCACAGTTCAGATTAAAATCTGCACATGACAGGTTATATTTTTACAGTTCAGCATAAAATGTGCACGTGATAGGTCACACATTTACAGTTTAGATTAGACTGTGTACGTGACAGGTTACATCGTAACAGTTTAGATTAAAATGTGCACGTGACAGGTTAAACATTTACAGTTTAGATTAGAATGTGCACGTGACAGGTTACATCTTTGCAGTTTAGATTAAAATGTGCACGTAATAGGTTACATCTTTACAGTTTAGATTAAAATGTGCACGTGACAGGTTACACCTTTACAGTTTAGATTAAAATGTGCACGTCACAGGTTATATCTTCATAGTTCAGATTAAAATGTGTACCTTTATATCTTGACAGTTCAGATTAAAATTTCTGTGTGACAGGCTACATCTTTTCAGTTTAGATTAAAATGTGCACGTGACAGGTTATATTTTAAAAGTTTAGTTTAAAAATGGGGTGACAGGTTATATCCTTGCAGTTTAGATTAAAATATGCACGTGACAGGTTATATCTTCACTATTTATATTAAAATGTGCACGTGACAGGTTATATCTTTACAGTTTAGATTAAAGTGTGCACGAGACAGATTACCTCTTTACAGTTTACATTAAAATGTGTACGTGACAGGTTATATCTTTACAGTTTAGATTAAAATGTGTACGTGACAGGTTATATCTTTACTGTTCAGATTAAAATGTGCACTTGACAGGTTATATCTTCACCGTTTAGATTAAAATGTGCACGAGACAGGTTTAACCCTTACAGTTTAGATTAGAATGTACACGTGACCAGTTAGATCTTTATAGTTTAGATTAAAATGTGCACCTGACAGGTTATATCTTTACTGTTTAGATTAAAATGTGCACGTGACTGCTTACATCATTACAGTTCAGATTAAAATGTTTACGTTTATATCTTTACAGTTTAGATTGAAATGTGTGCGTGACAGGCTATATCTCTACATTTTAGATTAAAATGTGCACGTCACAGGTTATAATTTTACTGTTTAGATTAAAATGTGCACGTGACAGGTTACATTTTTACAGTTTAGTTTAAATTGTGCACGTGACAGGTTATTTTTTAATGTTTAGATTAGAATGTGCACGTGACAAGTTATATGTTCACAGTTCAGATTAAATTCTGCACGTGACAGGTTATATTTTTACAGTTCAGAATAAAATGTGCACGTGATAGGTTACACATTTACAGTTTTGATTAGAATGTGCATGTGATAGGTTACATCGTAAAAGTTTAGATTAAAATGTGCACGTGACAGGTTACACATTTACAGTTTAGATTAGAATGTGCACGTGACAAATTAGATCTTTACTGTTTAGATTAAAATGTGCACGTGAAAGGTTACATCTTTAAAGTTTAGATTAAAATGTGCACGTGACAGGTTACGTCTTTACAGTTTAGATTAAAATAAGCACCTGACAAGTTATATCTTTACAGTTTAGGTTAAAATGTGCACGTGACAGGTTATATCTTTACAGTTTAGATTAAAATGTGCAATGACAGGTTATATCTTTACTGTTTACATTAAAATGTGCACGTGACTGCTTACATCATTAAAGTTCAGATTAAAATGTTTATATTTATATCTTTACAGTTTAGATTAAAATGTGTGCGTGACAGGCTAGATCTTTACATTTTAGATTAAAATGTGCACGTCACAGGTTATATTTTTCCTGTTTAGATTACAATGTGCACGTAATATGTTACATCTTTAAGTTTTAGATTAAAATGTGCACGTGACAGGTTACATTTTTAATGTTTAGATTAGAATGTGCACGTGACAAGTTATATGTTCACAATCAGATTAAAATTGCACATGACAGTATATATTTTTAACAGTTTAGATTAAAATGTGTGCGTGACAGGTTCATCTTTACATTTTATATTAACATGTGTACGTACAGGTTACGTCGTCTTACAGTTTAGATTAAATATATGCACGTGACAAGGTTATATCTACTGTTACGCTAACACCGTGACAGCTTAACACTTTAAGTTTAGACTAGAATGTGCACGTGACAGGTTAGATCTTTACTATTAGATTAAAATGTGCACGTGAAAGTTTTACCAACTTTACAGTTTAGATTAACATGTGCACATGACAGGTTATATCTTACAGTTTTAGATTAGAATAGGCACGGTGACGGATCAGATCTTACTGTTTATATTAAATGTGCACTGTGAAAGGTTACATGGTTAGAGTTTACTTAAAATGTGCAGCGTGAGAGGTTACACCCTTACAGTTTAAATTAGAATGTGCATGTGGCAGTTTAGATCTTTACTATTTAGATTAAAATATGCACGTGACAAGTACATCGTGCAGTTTAGATTAAAATGTGCACGTCGTAATAGGTTACATCTTTACGTTTTACATTAAACTGTGCACGTGACAGGTTTCGTCTTACAGTTTAGATAAAAAATGTGCACGTGAGAGGTTACACCTTTACAGTTTACATTAAAATGTGCACGTGAGAGGTTACACCTTTACAGTTTACATTAAAATGTGCACGTGACAGGTTAGATCTTTACTATTTAGATTAAAATTTGCACGTGAAAGGTTATATTTACTGTTTCGATTAAAATGTGCACGTGAAAGATTACGTCTTTACAGTTTAGATAAAATGTGGCAGTGACAGATTCTATATCTTACAGTTTAGATTAAAATGTACACGTGACAGGTTACATCCTTACAGTTAGATTAAATGTGTAGTGACAGGTTACGTCTTTTACAGATTAGATTAAAATGTGTACGTTGACAGGTACATTCCTTCAGTTTAGATTAAATGTGCACGTGACAGGTTACATCTTTACAGTTTATATTAAAATGTTCACGTGACAGGTTACATCTTCACAGTTTATATTAAAATGTTCACGTGACAGGTTACATCTTCACAATTTAGATTAAAATGTGCACGTGACAGGTTATATCTTTACAGTTTAGATTAAAATGTGTATGTGACAGGTTATATCTTTACAGTTTAGATTAAAATGTGCACGTGACAGGTTACATCTTTACAGTTTAAATTAAAATGTGTACCTTTATATCTTTACAGTTCAGAATAAAATTTCTGTGTGACAGGCTACATCTTTTCAGTTTAGATTAAAATGTGCACGTGACAGGTTATATTTTAAAAGTTTAATTATAACATGGGGGTGGGGGGTGGGGGCTGTGTTGACAAGGTTATATCCTTGCAGTTTAGATTAAAATATGCACGTGAGAGGTTATATCTTCACTATTTATATTAAAATGTGCACGTGAAAGGTTAAATTATTACAGTTTAGATTAAAATGTGCACGTGACAGGTTACGTCTTTACAGTTTAGATTAAAGTGTGCACGAGACAGATTACCTCTTTATAGTTTACATTAAAATGTGTACGTGACAGGTTATATCTTTACAGTTTAGATTAAAATGTGTACGTGACAGGTTATATCTTTACAGTTTAGATTAAAATGTGTACGTGACAGGTTATATCTTTACTGTTCAGATTAAAATGTGCACTTGACAGGTTTTATCTTCACCGTTTAGATTAAAATGTGCATGAGACAGGTTTAACCTTTACAGTTTAGATTAGAATGTACACGTGACAAGTTATATCTTTACAGTTTAGATTAAAATGTGCACGTGACAGGTTATATCTTTATAGTTCAGATAAAATGTGTACCTTTATATCTTGACAGTTCAGATTAAAATTTCTGTGTGACAGGCTACATCTTTGCAGTTTAGATTAAAATGTGCACATGACAGGTTATATTTTAAAAGTTTAAATTAAAAATGGGGTGACAGGTTATATCCTTACAGTTTAGATTAAAGTGTGCACGTGACAGGTTACATCTTTACAGTTTATATTATAATGTGCACGTGACAGGTTACGTCTTTACAGTTTAGATTAAAATGTGCACGTGACAGGTTACGTCTTTAGAGTTTAGATTAAAATGTGTTCGTGACAGGTTATATCTTTACTGTTCAGATTAAAATGTGCACTTCACAGGTTATATCTTCACCGTTTACATTAAAATGTGCACGAGACAGGTTTAACCTTTACAGTTTAGATTAGAATGTACACGTGACAGGTTATATCTTTACTGTTTAGATTAAAATGTGCACGTGACTGTTTACATCATTACAGTTCAGATTAAAATGTTTACGTTTATATCTTTACAGTTTAGATTGAAATGTGTGCGTGACAGGCTAGATCTCTACATTTTAGATTAAAATGTGCACGTCACAGGTTATATTTTTACTGTTTAGATTAAAATATGCACGTTACAGGTTACATTTTTACAGTTTAGTTTAAAATGTGCACGTGACAGGTTATATTTTTAATGTTTAGATTAGAATGTGCACTGACAAGTTATATGTTCACAGTTCAGATTAAAATCTGCACATGACAGGTTATATTTTTACAGTTCAGCATAAAATGTGCACGTGATAGGTCACACATTTACAGTTTAGATTAGACTGTGTACGTGACAGGTTACATCGTAACAGTTTTTAGATTAAAATGTGCACGTGACCGGTTAAACATTTACAGTTAGATTAGAATGTGCACGTGACAGGGTTAATCTTTACTGTGTAGATTAAAATGTGCATGTGAAACGTTAGATCTTTACTGTTTAGATTAAAATGTGCACGTGAAAGGTTACATCTTTACAGTTTAGATTAAAATGTGCACGTCACAGGTTATATCTTCAAAGTTCAGATTAAAATGTGTACCTTTATATCTTGACAGTTCAGATTAAAATTTTTGTGTGACAGGCTACATCTTTTCAGTTTAGATTAAAATGTGCACGTGACAGGTTATATTTTAAAAGTTTAGTTTAAAAATGGGGTGACAGGTTATATCCTTGCAGTTTAGATTAAAATATGCACGTGACAGGTTATATCTTCACTATTTATATTAAAATGTGCACGTGACAGGTTATATCTTTACAGTTTAGATTAAAGTGTGCACGAGACAGATTACCTCTTTACAGTTTACATTAAAATGTGTACGTGACAGGTTATATCTTTACAGTTTAGATTAAAATGTGTACGTGACAGGTTATATCTTTACTGTTCAGATTAAAATGTGCACTTGACAGGTTATATCTTCACCGTTTAGATTAAAATGTGCACGAGACAGGTTTAACCTTTACAGTTTAGATTAGAATGTACACGTGACCAGTTAGATCTTTACAGTTTAGATTAAAATGTGCACGTGACAGGTTATATCTTTACAGTTTAGATTAAAATGTTCACGTGACTGCTTACATCATTACAGTTCAGATTAAAATGTTTACGTTTATATCTTTACAGTTTAGATTGAAATGTGTGCGTGACAGGCTATATCTCTACATTTTAGATTAAAATGTGCACGTCACAGGTTATATTTTTACTGTTTAGATTAAAATGTGCACGTGACAGGTTACATTTTTACAGTTTAGTTTAAATTGTGCATGTGACAGGTTATTTTTATATGTTTAGATTAGAATGTGCACGTGACAAGTTATATGTTCACAGTTCAGATTAAATTCTGCACGTGACAGGTTATATTTTTACAGTTCAGAATAAAATGTGCACGTGATAGGTTACACATTTACAGTTTTGATTAGAATGTGCATGTGATAGGTTACATCGTAACAGTTTAGATTAAAATGTGCACGTGACAGGTTACACATTTACAGTTTAGATTAGAATGTGCACGTGACAAATTAGATCTTTACTGTTTAGATTAAAATGTGCACGTGAAAGGTTACATCTTTAAAGTTTAGATTAAAATGTGCACGTGACAGGTTACGTCTTTACAGTTTAGATTAAAATAAGCACCTGACAAGTTATATCTTTACAGTTTAGGTTAAAATGTGCACGTGACAGGTTATATCTTTACAGTTTAGATTAAAATGTGCAATGACAGGTTATATCTTTACTGTTTACATTAAAATGTGCACGTGACTGCTTACATCATTAAAGTTCAGATTAAAATGTTTATATTTATATCTTTACAGTTTAGATTAAAATGTGTGCGTGACAGGCTAGATCTTTACATTTTAGATTAAAATGTGCACGTCACAGGTTATATTTTTCCTGTTTAGATTACAATGTGCACGTAATATGTTACATCTTTTAAGTTTAGATTAAAATGTGCACGTGACAGGTTACATTTTTAATGTTTAGATTAGAATGTGCACGTGACAAGTTATATGTTCACAATTCAGATTAAAATTGCACATGACAGTATATATTTTTACAGTTTAGATTAAAATGTGTGCGTGACAGGTTACATCTTTACATTTTATATTAACATGTGTACGTTACAGGTTACGTCTTTACAGTTTAGATTAAAATATGCACGTGACAGCTAACACCTTTACAGTTTAGACTAGAATGTGCACGTGACAGGTTAGATCTTTACTATTTAGATTAAAATGTGCACGTGAAAGGTTACAACTTTACAGTTTAGATTAAAATGTGCACATGACAGGTTATATCTTTACAGTTTAGATTAGAATAGGCACGTGACGGATCAGATCTTTACTGTTTATATTAAAATGTGCACGTGAAAGGTTACATGTTTAGAGTTTACATTAAAATGTGCACGTGAGAGGTTACACCCTTACAGTTTAAATTAGAATGTGCATGTGGCAGTTTAGATCTTTACTATTTAGATTAAAATATGCACGTGACAAGTTACATCGTAGCAGTTTAGATTAAAATGTGCACGTAATAGGTTACATCTTTACAGTTTACATTAAAATGTGCACGTGACAGGTTTCGTCTTTACAGTTTAGATAAAAATGTGCACGTGAGAGGTTACACCTTTACAGTTTACATTAAAATGTGCACGTGAGAGGTTACACCTTTACAGTTTACATTAAAATGTGCACGTGACAGGTTAGATCTTTACTATTTAGATTAAAATTTGCACGTGAAAGGTTATATTTACTGTTTCGATTAAAATGTGCACGTGAAAGATTACGTCTTTACAGTTTAGATTAAAATGTGCAGTGACAGATTATATCTTTACAGTTTAGATTAAAATGTACACGTGACAGGTTACATCCTTACAGTTTAGATTAAAATGTGTAGTGACAGGTTACGTCTTTACAGATTAGATTAAAATGTGTACGTGACAGGTTACATCCTTACAGTTTAGATTAAAATGTGCATGTGACAGGTTACGTCTTTACAGTTTATATTAAAATGTTCAAGTGACAGGTTACATCTTCACAGTTTATATTAAAATGTTCACGTGACATGTTACATCTTCACAGTTTAGATTAAAATGTGCACGTAACAGGTTATATCTTTACAGTTTAGATTAAAATGTGTATGTGATAGGTTAAATCTTTACAGTTTAGATTAAAATGTGCACGTGACAGGTTACATCTTTACAGTTTAAATTAAAATGTGTACCTTTATATCTTTACAGTTCAGAATAAAATTTCTGTGTGACAGGCTACATCTTTTCAGTTTAGATTAAAATGTGCACGTGACAGGTTATATTTTAAAAGTTTAATTTAAAAATGGGGTGACAGATTATATCCTTGCAGTTTAGATTAAAATATGCACGTGAGAGGTTATATCTTCACTATTTATATTAAAATGTGCACGTGAAAGGTTAAATTATTACAGTTTAGATTAAAATGTGCACGTGACAGGTTACGTCTTTACAGTTTAGATTAAAGTGTGCACGAGACAGATTACCTCTTTATAGTTTACATTAAAATGTGTACGTGACAGGTTATATCTTTACAGTTTAGATTAAAATGTGTACGTGACAGGTTATATCTTTACAGTTTAGATTAAAATGTGTACGTGACAGGTTATATCTTTACTGTTCAGATTAAAATGTGCACTTGACAGGTTTTATCTTCACCGTTTAGATTAAAATGTGCATGAGACAGGTTTAACCTTTACAGTTTAGATTAGAATGTACACGTGACAAGTTATATCTTTACAGTTTAGATTAAAATGTGCACGTGACAGGTTATATCTTATAGTTCAGATAAAATGTGTACCTTTATATCTTGACAGTTCAGATTAAATTTTTGTGACAGGCTACATCTTTGCAGTTTAGATTAAAATGTGCACATGACAGGTTATATTTTAAAAGTTTAAATTAAAAATGGGGTGACAGGTTATATCCTTACAGTTTAGATTAAAGTGTGCACGTGACAGGTTACATCTTACAGTTATATTATAATGTGCACGTGACAGGTTACGTCTTTACAGTTTAGATTAAAATGTGCACGTGACAGGTTACGTCTTTAGAGTTTAGATTAAAATGTGTTCGTGACAGGTTATATCTTTACTGTTCAGATTAAAATGTGCACTTCACAGGTTATATCTTCACCGTTTACATTAAAATGTGCACGAGACAGGTTTAACCTTTACAGTTTAGATTAGAATGTACACGTGACAGGTTATATCTTTACTGTTTAGATTAAAATGTGCACGTGACTGTTTACATCATTACAGTTCAGATTAAAATGTTTACGTTTATATCTTTACAGTTTAGATTGAAATGTGTGCGTGACAGGCTAGATCTCTACATTTTAGATTAAAATGTGCACGTCACAGGTTATATTTTTACTGTTTAGATTAAATATGCACGTTACAGGTTACATTTTTACAGTTTAGTTTAAATGTGCACGTGACAGGTTATATTTAATGTTTAGATTAGAATGTGCACTGACAAGTTATATGTTCACAGTTCAGATTAAAATCTGCACATGACAGGTTATATTTTTACAGTTCAGCATAAAATGTGCACGTGATAGGTCACACATTTACAGTTTAGATTAGACTGTGTACGTGACAGGTTACATCGTAACAGTTTAGATTAAAATGTGCACGTGACAGGTTAAACATTTACAGTTTAGATTAGAATGTGCACGTGACAGGTTACATCTTTACTGTGTAGATTAAAATGTGCATGTGAAACGTTAGATCTTTACTGTTTAGATTAAAATGTGCACGTGAAAGGTTACATCTTTACAGTTTAGATTAAAATGTGCACGTCACAGGTTATATCTTCAAAGTTCAGATTAAAATGTGTACCTTTATATCTTGACAGTTCAGATTAAAATTTTTGTGTGACAGGCTACATCTTTTCAGTTTAGATTAAAATGTGCACGTGACAGGTTATATTTTAAAAGTTTAGTTTAAAAATGGGGTGATACCGAAATGTTGTCCACTTTTTAACTCCAGACAGAAATTGAACGTTAACACCACTCTTACCGAAACGGTGTCCATTTCCTTCTACGCCACCGACAAATGTTGTCCATCAAAACCTCAAATCAAATTCCATAATTAGCCCAAAAGCTAATTATTCAGATTAAAATGTGCAGTGACAGGTTACACCTTTACAGTTTAGATTAGAATGTGCACGTGACAGATTAGATCTTTACTGTTTAGATTAAAATGTGTACGTGACAGGTTATATCTTTACAGTTTAAATTAAAATGTGCACGTCACAGGTTATGTCGTTACTGTTTAGATTAAAATGTGCACGTGACAGGTTACACCTTTATAGTTTAGATTAAAATGTGCACGTGACAGGTTATATCTTTACTATTTAGATTAAAATGTGCACGTGACAGGTTATGTCGTTACTGTTTAGAATAAAGTGTGCACGTGACAGGTTACACATTTACAGTTTAGATTAAAATGTGCACGTGACAGGTTATATCTTTGAAATTTAGATTAAAATGTGCACGTGAAAGGTTATATCTTTACAGTTTACATTAAAATGTGCACATGACAGGTTACACCTTAACAGTTTAAATTAGAATGTGCACGTGACAGGTTATATTTTTACTGTTTAGATTAAAATGTGCACGTGACAGGTTATATCGTAGCAGTTTAGATAAAAATGTGCACGTGACAGGTTACATCTTTACAGTTTAGATTAAAATGTGCACGTGAGAGGTGACGTCTTTACAGTTTAGATTAAAATGTGCACGTGACAGGTTACACCTTTATAGTTTAGATTAAAATGTGCACGTGACAGGTTATATCTTTACTGTTTAGATTAAAATGTGCACGTCAAAGGTTACATCTTTACAGTTTACATTAAAATGTGCACATGACAGGTTACACCTTAACAGTTTAAATTAGAATGTGCACGTGACAGGTTAGATCTTTACTATTTAGATTAAAATGTGCACGTGACAGGTTAGATCTTTACTATTTAGATTAAAATGTGCACGTGACAGGTTATATCGTAGCAGTTTAGATAAAAATGTGCACGTGACAGGTTACATCTTTACAGTTTAGATTAAAATGTGCACGTGAGAGGTGACATCTTTACAGTTTAGATTAAAATGTGCACGTGACAGGTTACACCTTTATAGTTTAGATTAAAATGTGCACGTGACAGGTTATATCTTTACTGTTTAGATTAAAATGTGCACGTGACAGGTTACGTCTTTACAGTTTATATTAAAATGTGCACGTTACGGGTAATATCTTTACATTTTAGATTAAAATGTGTACGTGACAGGTTATGTCTTTACAGTTTAGATTAAAATGTGCACGTGACAGGTTATATCTTTACTGTCTAGATTAAAATGTCCACGTGATAGGTAACACCTTTACAGCTTAGATTAAAATGTGCACGTGACAGGTTATATCTTTACTGTTTAGATTAAAATGCGCACGTGACAGGTTACATCATTACAGTTCAGATTAAAATGTTTACGTTTATATCTTTACAGTTTAGATTAAAATGTGTGCGCCACAGGCTAGATCTCTACAATTTAGATTAAAATCTGCACGTCACAGGTTATATTTTTACTGTTTAGATTGAAATGTGCACGTAATATGTTACATCTTTTAAGTTTAGATTGAAATGTGCACGTGACAGGTTACATTTTTACAGTTTAGTTTAAAATGTGCACGTGACAGGTTATATTTTTAATGTTTAGATTAGAATGTACACGTGACAAGTTATATGTTCACAGTTCAGATTAAAATCTGCACATGACAGGTTACATTCTTACAATTTAGATTAAAATGTGCACGATACAGGTTACATCCTTACAATTTACATTAAAATGTGCACGTGAGAAGTTACACCTTTACAGTTTAAATTAGAATGTGCACCTGACAGGTTAGATCTTTACTATTTAGATTAAAATGTGCACGTGACAAGTTACATCGTAGCAGTTTATATTATAATGTGCACGTGACAGGTTACGTCTTTACAGTTTAGATTAAAATGTGCACGTGAAAGGTTACGTCTTTAGAGTTTAGATTAAAATGTGTACGTGACAGGTTATATCTTTACAGTTTAGATTAAAATGTGTACGTGACAGGTTATATCTTTACTGTTCAGATTAAAATGTGCACTTGACAGGTTATATCTTCACCGTTTAGATTATAATGTGCACGTGACAGGTTACGTCTTTACAGTTTAGATTAAAATGTGCAGTGAAAGGTTACGTCTTTAGAGTTTAGATTAAAATGTGTACGTGACAGGTTATATCTTTACAGTTTAGATTAAAATGTGTACGTGACAGGTTACATTTTTACAGTTTAGTTTAAAATGTGCACGTGACAGGTTATATTTTTAATGTTTAGATTAGAATGTGCACGTGACAAGTTATATGTTCACAGTTCAGATTAAAATCTGCACATGACAGGTTATATTTTTACAGTTCAGCATAAAATGTGCACGTGATAGGTCACACATTTACAGTTTAGATTAGACTGTGTACGTGACAGGTTACATCGTAACAGTTTAGATTAAAATGTGCACGTGACAGGTTACACATTTACAGTTTAGATTAGAATGTGCACGTGACAGGTTAGATCTTTACTGTTTAGATTAAAATGTGCACGTGAAACGTTAGATCTTTACTGTTTAGATTAAAATGTGCATGTGAAAGGTTACATCTTTACAGTTTAGATTAAAATGTGCACGTGACAGGTTACGTCTTTACAGTTTAGATTAAAATATGCACCTGACAAGTTATATCTTTACAGTTTAGGTTAAAATGTGCAGTGAGAGATTATATCTTTACAGTTTAGATTAAAATGTGCACGTGACAGGTTATATCTTTACTGTTTAGATTAAAATGTGCACGTGAGAGGTTACACCTTTACAGTTTAAATTAGAATGTGCATCTGGCAGTTTAGATCTTTACTATTTAGATTAAAATATGCACGTGACAGGTTATATCGTAGCAGTTTAGATAAAAATGTGCACGTGACAGGTTACATCTTTACAGTTTAGATTAAAATGTGCACGTGAGAGGTGACGTCTTTACAGTTTAGATTAAAATGTGCACGTGACAGGTTACACCTTTATAGTTTAGATTAAAATGTGCACGTGACAGGTTATATCTTTACTGTTTAGATTAAAATGTGCACGTGAGAGGTGACGTCTTTACAGTTTAGATTAAAATGTGCACGTGACAGGTTACACCTTTATAGTTTAGATTAAAATGTGCACGTGACAGGTTATATCTTTACTGTTTAGATTAAAATGTGCACGTGACAGGTTATATCTACTGTTCAGATTAAAATGTGCACATGACAGGTTACACCTTAACAGTTTAAATTAGAATGTGCACGTGACAGGTTAGATCTTTACTATTTAGATTAAAATGTGCACGTGACAGGTTACATCTTTACAGTTTAGATTAAAATGTGCACGAAACAGGTTATAATTTTACAGTTTAGATTAAAATGTGCACCTACAGGTTATATCTTTACAGTTTAGATTAGAATAGGCACGTGACAGATTAGATCTTTACTGTTTATATTAAAATGTGCACGTGAAAGGTTATATCTTTACTGTTTAGATTAAAATGTGCACGTGACAGGTTACACCTTTACAGTTTATATTAAAATGTGCATCTGGCAGTTTAGATCTTTACTATTTAGATTAAAATATGCACGTGACAGGTTATGTCTTTACAGTTTAGATTAAAATGTGCACGTGACAGGTTATATCTTTACTGTCTAGATTAAAATGTCCACGTGGTAGGTAACACCTTTACAGCTTAGATTAAAAATGCACGTGACAGGTTATATCTTTACTGTTTAGATTAAAATGCGCACGTGACAGGTTACATCATTACAGTTCAGATTAAAATGTTTACGTTTATATCTTTACAGTTTAGATTAAAATGTGTGCGCCACAGGCTAGATCTCTACAATTTAGATTAAAATGTGCACGTCACAGGTTATATTTTTACTGTTTAGATTAAAATGTGCACGTAATATGTTACATCTTTTAAGTTTAGATTGAAATGTGCACGTGACAGGTTACATTTTTACAGTTTAGTTTAAAATGTGCACGTGACAGGTTATATTTTTAATGTTTAGATTAGAATGTGCACGTGACAAGTTATATGTTCACAGTTCAGATTAAAATCTGCACATGACAGGTTATATTTTTACAGTTCAGCATAAAATGTGCACGTGATAGGTCACACATTTACAGTTTAGATTAGACTGTGTACGTGACAGGTTACATCGT
Source organism: Carcinoscorpius rotundicauda (assembly GCA_011833715.1). Classification (NCBI taxonomy): domain Eukaryota; kingdom Metazoa; phylum Arthropoda; class Merostomata; order Xiphosura; family Limulidae; genus Carcinoscorpius; species Carcinoscorpius rotundicauda. The sequence goes on from CM022400.1 coordinate 69,291,360, forward strand.
AACAGTTTAGATTAAAATGTGCACGTGACAGGTTACACATTTACAGTTTAGATTAGAATGTGCACGTGACAGGTTAGATCTTTACTGTTTAGATTAAAATGTGCACGTGAAACGTTAGATCTTTACTGTTTAGATTAAAATGTGCACGTGAAAGGTTACATCTTTACAGTTTAGATTAAAATGTACACGTGACAGGTTACGTCTTTACAGTTTAGATTAAAATATGCACCTGACAAGTTATATCTTTACAGTTTAGGTTAAAATGTGCAGTGAGAGATTATATCTTTACAGTTTAGATTAAAATGTGCACGTGACAGGTTATATCTTTACTGTTTAGATTAAAATGTGCACGTGACTGCTTACATCATTACAGTTCAGATTAAAATGTTTACGTTTATATCTTTACAGTTTAGATTAAAATGTGTGCGTGACAGGCTAGATCTTTACATTTTAGATTAAAATGTGCACGTCACAGGTTATATTTTTACTGTTTAGATTAAAATGTGCACGTAATATGTTACATTTTTTAAGTTTAGATTAAAATGTGCACGTGACAGGTTCCATTTTTAATGTTTAGATTAGAATGTGCACGTGACAAGTTATATGTTCACAATTCAGATTAATATCTGCACATGACAGGTTATATTTTTACAGTTTAGATTAAAATGTGTGCGTGACAGGTTACATTTTTACATTTTTAATTAACATGTGTACGTTACAGATTACATCTTTACAGTTTAGATTAAAATATGCACGTGACAGGTTATATCTACTGTTCAGATTAAAATGTGCACGTGACAGCTAACACCTTTACAGTTTAGATTAGAATGTGCACGTGACAGGTTAGATCTTTATTATTTAGATTAAAATGTGCACGTGAAAGGTTACATCTTTACAGTTTAGATTAAAATGTGCACGAAACAGGTTATAATTTTACAGTTTAGATTAAAATGTGCACCTACAGGTTATATCTTTACAGTTTAGATTAGAATAGGCACGTGACAGATTAGATCTTTACTGTTTATATTAAAATGTGCACGTGAAAGGTTACATCTTTAGAGTTTACATTAAAATGTGCACGTGAGAGGTTACACCTTTACAGTTTAAATTAGAATGTGCATCTGGCAGTTTAGATCTTTACTATTTAGATTAAAATATGCACGTGACAAGTTACATCGTAGCAGTTTAGATTAAAATGTGCACGTGACAGGTTACGTCTTTACAGTTTAGATTAAAATGTGCACGTGAGAGGTTACACCTTTACAGTTTCCATTAAAATGTGCACGTGACAGGTTACATCTTTACAGTTTACATTAAAATGTGCACGTGACAGGTTACACCTTTACAGTTTATATTAGAATGTCCACGTGACAGGTTAGATCTTTACTATTTAGATTAAAATGTGCACGTGAAAGGTTATATTTACTGTTTCGATTAAAATGTGCACGTGAAAGGTTACGTCTTTACAGTTTAGATTAAAATGTGCAGTGACAGGTTACGTCTTTACAGTTTAGATTAAAATGTGCACGTTACAGGTTACATCCTTACAGTTTAGATTAAAATGTGCACGTGAGAGGTTACACCGTTACAGTTTACATTAAAATGTGCACGTGACAGATTACATCTTTACAGTTTACATTAAAATGTGCACGTGACAGGTTACACCTTTACAGTTTATATTAGAATGTCCACGTGACAGGTTAGATCTTTACATTTTAGATTAAAATGTGTGCGTGACAGGCTAGATCTCTACATTTTAGATTAAAATGTGCACGTCACAGGTTATATTTTTACTGTTTAGATTAAAATGTGCACGTGACAGGTTACATTTTTACAGTTTAGTTTAAAATGTGCACGTGATAGGTTACGCATTTACAGTTTAGATTAGAATGTGCACGTGACAGGTTACATCGTAACAGTTTAGATTAAAATGTGCACGTGACAGGTTACACATTTACAGTTTAGATTAGAATGAGCACGTGACAGGTTAGATCTTTACTGTTTAGATTAAAATGTGCACGTGAGAGGTTATATCTTTACTGTTTAGATTAAAATGTGCACGTGACTGCTTACATCATTACAGTTCAGATTAAAATGTTTAAGTTTATATCATTACAGTTTAGATTAAAATGTGTGCGTGACAGCCTAGATCTTCACATTTTAGATTAAAATAGGCACGTCACAGGTTATCTTTTTACTGTTTAGATTAAAATGTGCACGTAATATGTTACATCTTTTAAATTTAGATTAAAATGTGCACGTGACAGATTACATTTTTACAGTTTAGTTTAAAATGTGCACGTGACAGGTTATATTTTTAATGTTTAGATTAGAATGTGCACGTGACAAGTTATATTTTCACAGTTCAGATTAAAATCTGCACATGACAGGTTATATTTTTACAGTTTAGGTTAAAATGTGTACGTGACAGGTTATATCTTCACTGTTTAGATTAAAATATGCACAAAACAGGTTATATTTTGACAGTTTAGATTAAAATGTGCATATGACAGGTTATATGTTTAGAGTTTAGATTAAGATGTGTACGTGACAGGTTATATGCTTACTGTTCAGATTAAAATGTGCACGTGGCAGGTTATATCCTTACTGTTCAGATTAAAATGTGCACGTGACAGGTTATTTCATTACAGTTTAGATTAAAATGTGCACGTGACAGGTTATGTCTTTGCAGTTTAGATTAAAATGTGCACGTGACAGTTTGCATCTTCACTGTTTAGATTTAAGTGTGCACGTGACAGGATACATCTTTACAGTTTAAATTAAAATAGGAACGTGACAGGTTATATCTTCAATGTTTAGATTAAAATGTGCACGTGACAGGTTACATCTTTACAGTTTATATTAAAATGTTCACGTGACATATTACATCTTTGAAGTTTAGATTAAAATGTGCACGTGACAGGTTAGATCTACTGTTCAGATTAAAATGTGCGCGTGACATGTTACACCTTTACAATTTAAATTAGAATGTGCACGTGACAGGTTACATCGTAACAGTTAAGATTAGAATGTGCACGTGACAGATTAGATCTTCACTGTTTAGATTCAAAGGTGGACGTGACACGTTATATCTTCAATGTTTAGATTAAATTGTGCACGGAACAGGTTACATCTTTACAGTTTATATTAAAATGTTCACGTGACATGTTACATCTTTGAAGTTTAGATTAAAATTTGCTCGTGACAAATTATATATTTTCCCTTGAGATTTAATGTGCACGTGACAGGTTATATTTTTACTGTTTAGATTAAAATGTGCACGTGACAGGTTATATTTTTACAGTTTAGATTAAAATGTTTACGTGACAGGTTATATCTTTACTGTTCCTATTAAAATGTGCACGTGACAGGTTACACCTTTACAGTTTAGATTAGAATAGGCACGTGACAGATAAGATCTTTACTGTTTATATTAAAATGTGCACGTGAAAGTTACATCTTTAGAGTTTACATTAAAATGTGCACGTGACAGGTTACATCTTTACAGTTAAGAATAGAATGTGCACGTGACAGGTTATGTCTTTACAGATTATATTAAAATGTGCACGTGACAGGTTACATTTTTACAGTTTAGATCAATATGTGCACGTGATAGGTTATATCTTCTTTATTTAGATTCAAATGTGCACTTGACAGGTTATATCTTTACTATTTAGATTAAAATGTGCATGTGACAGGTAACATCTTTACAGTTCAGATTAAAATGTGCACATGAGAGGTTATATCTTTACAGTTTAGATTAAAATGTACAGTGACAGGTTATATCTTTACAGTTTAGATTAAAATGTGCACGTGACAGGTTACATCCTTACAATCTAGATTAAAATGTGCAGTGACAGGTTACGTCTTTACAGTTTAGATTAAAATGTGCACGTTACAGGTTACATCCTTACAGTTTATATTAAAATGTGCACGTGACAGGTTACGTCTTTACAGTTTATATTAAAATGTTCACGTGACATATTACATCTTCACAGTTTAGATTAAAATGTGCACGTGAGAGGTTACACCGTTACAGTTTACATTAAAATGTGCACGTGACAGATTACATCTTTACAGTTTACATTAAAATGTGCACGTGACAGGTTACACCTTTACAGTTTATATTAGAATGTCCACGTGACAGGTTAGATCTTTACATTTTAGATTAAAATGTGTGCGTGACAGGCTAGATCTCTACATTTTAGATTAAAATGTGCACGTCACAGGTTATATTTTTACTGTTTAGATTAAAATGTGCACGTGACAGGTTATATTTTTACAGTTTAGGTTAAAATGCGTACGTGACAGGTTATATCTTCACTGTTTAGATTAAAATATGCACAAAACAGGTTATATTTTGACAGTTTAGATTAAAATGTGCATATGACAGGTTATATGTTTAGAGTTTAGATTAAGATGTGCACGTGACAGGTTATATGCTTACTGTTCAGATTAAAATGTGCACGTGGCAGGTTATATCCTTACTGTTCAGATTAAAATGTGCACGTGACAGGTTATTTCATTACAGTTTAGATTAAAATGTGCACGTGACAGGTTATGTCTTTGCAGTTTAGATTAAAATGTGCACGTGACAGTTTGCATCTTCACTGTTTAGATTTAAGTGTGCACGTGACAGGATACATCTTTACAGTTTAAATTAAAATAGGAACGTGACAGGTTATATCTTCAATGTTTAGATTAAAATGTGCACGTGACAGGTTACATCTTTACAGTTTATATTAAAATGTTCACGTGACATATTACATCTTTGAAGTTTAGATTAAAATGTGCACGTGACAGGTTAGATCTACTGTTCAGATTAAAATGTGCGCGTGACATGTTACACCTTTACAATTTAAATTAGAATGTGCACGTGACAGGTTACATCGTAACAGTTAAGATTAGAATGTGCACGTGACAGATTAGATCTTCACTGTTTAGATTCAAAGGTGGACGTGACACGTTATATCTTCAATGTTTAGATTAAATTGTGCACGGAACAGGTTACATCTTTACAGTTTATATTAAAATGTTCACGTGACATGTTACATCTTTGAAGTTTAGATTAAAATTTGCTCGTGACAAATTATATATTTTCCCTTGAGATTTAATGTGCACGTGACAGGTTATATTTTTACTGTTTAGATTAAAATGTGCACGTGACAGGTTATATTTTTACAGTTTAGATTAAAATGTTTACGTGACAGGTTATATCTTTACTGTTCCTATTAAAATGTGCACGTGACAGGTTACACCTTTACAGTTTAGATTAGAATAGGCACGTGACAGATAAGATCTTTACTGTTTATATTAAAATGTGCACGTGAAAGTTACATCTTTAGAGTTTACATTAAAATGTGCACGTGACAGGTTACATCTTTACAGTTTAGAATAGAATGTGCACGTGACAGGTTATGTCTTTACAGATTAGATTAAAATGTGCACGTGACAGGTTACATTTTTACAGTTTAGATCAATATGTGCACGTGATAGGTTATATCTTCACTATTTAGATTCAAATGTGCACTTGACAGGTTATATCTTTACTATTTAGATTAAAATGTGCACGTGACAGGTAACATCTTTACAGTTCAGATTAAAATGTGCACATGAGAGGTTATATCTTTACAGTTTAGATTAAAATGTGCACGTGAGAAGTTACATTTTTACAGTTTAGATTTAAATGTGCACGTGACAGGTTATATCTTTACAGTTTAGATTAAAATGTGCACGTGACAGGTTACCTCTTTAGAGTTTAGATTAAAATGTGGAAGTGATAGGTTATATCTTTACAGTTTAGATTAAAATGTGCACGTGACAGATTAGATCTTCCTTGTTTAGATTCAAATGTGCACCTGACACGTTATATCTTCAATGTTTAGAATAAAATGTGCACGTGATAGGTTACATCTTTACAGTTTATATTCAAGTGTGCACGTGACAAATTATATCTTTGCTGTTTAGATTAAATGTGCACGTGACAGGTTATATCTACTGTTCAGATTAAAATGTGCACGTGACAGGTTACACCTTTACAGTTTAGATTAGAATGTGCACGTGACAGGTTAGATCTTTACTATTTAGATTAAAATATGCACGTGACATGTTACATCTTTACAGTTTAGATTAGAATGTGCTCGTGACAGGTTAGATCTTTACTATTTAGATTAAAATGTGCACGTGACAGGCTACATCTTTACAGTTTACATTAAAATGTGCGCGTGACATGTTACACCGTTATAATTTAAATTAGAATGTGCACGTGACAGGTTACATCGTAACAGTTAAGATTAGAATGTGCACGTGACAGATTAGATCTTCATTGTTTAGATTCAAAGGTGCACGTGACACGTTCTATCTTCAATGTTTAGATTAAAATGTGCACGGAACAAGTTACATCTTTACAGTTTATATTAAAATGTTCACGTGACATGTTACATCTTTGAAGTTTAGATTAAAATGTGCTCGTGACAAATTATATATATTTGCTCTTGAGATTTAATGTGCACGTGACAGGTTATATTTTTACTGTTTAGATTAAAATGTGCACGTGACAGGTTACATCTTTACAGTTTAGAATAGAATGTGCACGTGACAGGTTATGTCTTTACAGATTAGATTAAAATGTGCACGTGACAGGTTACATTTTTACAGTTTAGATCAATATGTGCACGTGATAGGTTATATCTTTACAGTTTGGATTAAAATTTGTACGTGACAGTTTATATCTTTACTGTTCAGATTAAAATGTGCACGTTACAGGTTACACCTTTACAGTTTAGATTAGAATGTGCACGTGACAGATTAGATCTTTACTGTTTAGATTAAAATGTGTACGTGAGAGGTTACATCCTTACAGTTTAGATTAAAATGTGCACGTGACAGGTTACGTCTTTACAGTTTAGATTAAAATGTGTACGTGACAGGTTATATCTTTACTGTTCAGATTAAATTGTGCACGTGACAGGTTATATCTTCACTATTTAGATTAAAATATGCACTTGACAGCTTATATCTTTACTATTTAGATTAAAATGTGTACGTGACAGGTGATATCTTTAGTGTTTAGATTAAAATGTGCACGTGACAGGTTATATCTTGACAGTTTAGATTAAAATGTTTGCGGTTATATCTGTACTGTTTAGATTAAAATGTGTACGTGACAGGTTACCTCTCTAAAGTTTAGATTAAAATGTGCACGTGACAGGTTACATCTTTACATTTTAAATTAAAATGTGTACGTGACAGATTACATCTTTTCAGTTTAGATTAAAATGTGCACGTGAGAAGTTACATTTTTACAGTTTAGATTTAAATGTGCACGTGATAGGTTATATCTTTACAGTTTAGATTAAAATGTGCACGTGACAGGTTACCTTTTTAGAGTTTAGATTAAAATGTGGAAGTGATAGGTTATATCTTTACAGTTTAGATTAAAATGTGCACATGACAGGTTACCTCTTTACAGTTTAGATTAAAATGTGCACGTGACAGGTTACACCTTTACAGTTTAGATTAAAGTGTGCACGTGACAGGTTATGTCTTTACAGTTTAGATTAAAATGTGTACGTGACATGTTATGTCTTTACAGTTTAGATTAAAATGTGCACGTGACAGGTTACCTCTTTAAAGTTTAGATTAAAATGTGCACGTGACAGGTTACATCTTTACAGTTGAGATTAAAATGTGTACGGTTATATCTTTACAGTTGAGATTAAAATGTGTGCGTGACAGGTTATTCTTTACATTTTAAATTAAAATGTGTACGTGATAGGTTACCTCTTTAGAGTTTAGATTAAAATGTGGAAGTGATAGGTTATATCTTTATAGTTTAGATTAAAATGTGCACGTGACAGGTTACATGTTTTCAGTTTAGATGAAAATGTGTACGTGACAGGTTACATTTTTACATTTTAGTTTAAAATGTGCATGTGACAGGTTATATCTTTACAGTTTAGAATAAAATGTGCACGTGACCGGTTATGTCTTTACAGTTTAGAGTAAAATGTGCACGTGACATGTTACCTCTTTAAAGTTTAAATTAAAATGTGCACGTGACAGGTTACATCTTTACAGTTTAGATTATAATGTGTGCGTGACAGGTTACATCTTTACATTTTAGATTAAAATGTGTACGTGGTAGGTTACATCTTTTCAGTTTCGATTAAAATGTGCACGTGAGAAGTTACATTTTTACAGTTTAGATTAACATTTGCACGTGACAGGTTATATCTTAACAGTTTAGATTAAAATGTGCACGTGACAGGTTATATCTTTACAGTTTAGATTAAAATGTGCACGTGAGAGGTTACATCTTCACAGTTTAGATTAAAATGTGCACGTGACAGGTTATATCTTTACAGTTTAGATTAAAATGTGTACGTGATAGGTTATATCTTTACAGTTTAGATTAAAATGTGCATGTGACTGTCTTCCGTCTGGTGTATAATGGCAAATTAGCGCACACAACTCTTATGTAGTTTTGCGCACATTTCAAAACGAACCGTTCAGTAGTGATATAATGCATCGTACACCCCAGTGTGTTCATCTATTTCCACTGTCTTTTTCTTTTGCACAGTATTTCACAGACCGGCGTTGCTATGCTGGTAATATTGTTTATCCTATTTCTACTGCAGATAACACGTTCAAGGTTACCTCCATTAACACCATCTTTTTGCCTCTTTGCGTTATACGATTGGTCATATCAGCTGCTCAGTGTTATTTACTGTAGAATGTGTGGAACACACGCTGAACACTCCTTGCGCTGCAGATCGATTTACGACATTCCAAATAAATGTTCAAGATTGGATTTGCTTCGAGGAGGACGCGATAACATAGGAACTCTGGGTATGATCCCCACTAGTCCTGAAGCGTTTCGTTCAGCATAACAGAATGAAATTTGTACGCATTCGACAACTGTTTACGATGATTACGGAGACTGATGTCAAGAGCCGTTGTGGGAAAATTGACTTATAAACTCAGGCCCCTCCGTCCCAACACTGACAGTTCGTTTATGGTAGTAAAGTTTGGTGAATTGCAAAATACGTGAAGTCGACGCCATAAGAATTTTAAGTGTAGTTACTGGTACAGAACAACGCTTGCATCAGACTAATGGTTTGTGTTCTAAGGCTTAACACAGACCGAAAGGGAGGCCCATGCCCCGCTACCTTCTAAGTTCAACGAGCATTTCCACTACACGGCTCTAAGAAACAAACAAGGAATAACCATTATAAAAAAAAAAGTGAAACAGAAACTTCACTTTGAAACGGCTAAGTGTCTTTAACCTACAGAATAATGTTTTAAGCTCAAGATTTGGAAAACTCTGAAGATCTCACCTTTCATCCTGATGAAACACTTAGAAACGACTGACGCACAAAAGGGTTTTTTTTGTGTTTTTTTGTAGTGCAGAAACACACGTGCTCTTTAAACTCGGAATAATTCTGATTTTGTTTTGGAACCCGACAAATGAGAGAACATAAAAACCGTTTTCTCTCAGAAGCATACTTCGTACCTGATATAACATTTTATTATTTTTGTCTGTCGTTTCTACTACTGCTTTATTCCAAAAGACACCCGATGATGATGGTGACGTTTCGGGCTTGGCAATGGCCCGGTGGCAAAGACGCTCGAGTCACAAACTGTGGGTCGTGGGTTCGAATCTCCTCATCAACGGTGCTTGGCCTTTCAGTTGTAAGAGCGTTATAATCTGACCTACATTCCCACTTTTCGTAAGTAAAAGAGTAGCCCAAAAGTCGGAGGTGGGTGATAATGACTATTTGCCTTCCCACTAATTTATTGTTTCAACATTAGGAAGGGCTGGCATAAATAACCTCTGAATAGCTTTCCAAGAAATTGAACAAAACAAAAAACTACCTGCTTCCATCATATTTCTATTTGTCTTTTTTTTGCCATTCAACCCAGTTCTCTGGATGATATATTTGTCATGTGACTTGAGCTTTCACGCGCGTCTTTTTCTTACTCTTGCGTATTTAATATTCATCTGTCTTAAACATCTTCAACTGAAGATCATTTGTCTATGACCTACTGTTATTTTTTGTATTAACCTCCCTTCTTTCTACTTAGATTGCTGTTGAGTGTTTCCTCTCTCATCCCGTTTCTCTTAATGAGACAAGATTTAATACCTTAAAACAAAATTTACAAAATTATTTGATTATGCTAATTTTGCCAAAGTAGAGTTGAAACTATTTTAGCTCGAATAATTAAAATTATAATTATGTTTTAACATAGTTTAAAGGAAACTGAAAGTTGACTTTTGATTTCTAAAACGTTGTTTTTTAAATGCATCGATTTTCATCATTTATTTAGTTTAAAAAAATGTTATAACTGGATTAGGCCCAAGAACACGGGATTCTCCACATGGTGTAATGCTATTTTTTGGTTTGTTTGTTTTTAATTTCGCGCAAAGCTACTCGAGGGCTATCTGCGCTAGCCGTTCCTAATTTAGCAGTGTAAGACGAGAGGGAAGGCAGCTAGTCATCACCACCCACCGCCAACTCTTGGTCTACTCTTTTACCAACGAAAAGTGGGATTGACCGTTACATTATAACGCCCCCACGACTGGAATGGCGAGTATGTTTGGTGCGACCTGGATTCGAACCCGCGACCCTCAAATTACGAGTCGAACGCCTTAAAACGCTTGGCCATGCCGGGCCAATGCTAATTTGGAGCTGGCGAGCTGAGTTCGAATTTTTGAAATACCACGAACTATTCTCTCTATATCATGCTACGGTGCGTTATAATAATGGCAGTCATTCCTTCAGTTACAGTTTGACTGACTACCTTACTTCTCGTCAGTAGTTCAAAATTAGAGACGCCGACAAGTAGCTTTAACTTCTTTGCCATGACAACCGAACTATTTAATTTGCACAAGTAGTTTAATAAATAAAAAAATAGATGTCGCTCTGAACAACTCAATATTGACGACTCCGGTGGCAGTCATACCGTACTGGTAAACTACGAAAATACTTGTGTCTATAAAATATTTAGATCGGTGACTTAACAGTTGTGTTCGAAACCCATTCGGGCCTCAGCGTTTCATACAGGTTAATCACACCAGACTTAGCTGCTTACAGCTTTGACTTTCAGTCAACGATGTTTTCGCTCGCTAATCGACCGCCATTTTGAAATTATCCACTAATACTACGAGTATTGTTTGTTGTATCTGGTTGGACAAGGATTCGAACCCGCGAACTTCAGATTGGGAGCCGCACGCCTTAACCCACCTGGCCATGCCGGGCCTACACACCACTAAGAACTAGGTTTCGATAACTGTGGTGTGCAGAGCACAGATAGCCCATTGTGTAACTTTGTGTTCAATTCTAAACAAACAAACAAGTATAGATACACAGGAAAACATACAAATAGAATGGTGGAAGACGAACAGATAGGTAGCTACGAGATTATAGTGAAAATAGACAAAAAGGCGCACAGGTGGACAAGTGGCTAGACTAGGAGGTCGCAGACACAGAGATAAGGTTATATGGACAAACAAAAAAGTTTCTCTGTCAATTTTGTCGGACTTCGAACAATATCTTTGATAGCCGTCCCTAATTTACAACTGACAGAGGGAAGATACTAGCCATCACCACCCACTGCCAGTTTTGGGGCTAACTACTCTTGTCAGACCGATTAGTGCGAGATGACCATAATTTATTTATTTATTACACAATGTATCCGAGGCTCTAGAGAACGGAACACGACTTTTTTTTTTGTTCTGCACGATATGGAACCTTGGTTTAACTCGATAGATAAGCATTTGTTATTTTGAACCTGTGCGACATCTTGCGTAACGTAAGGGTTAAAAGGTCAGGTCAGAGCCATCTCTCATTTATCAGGGCTACTATTAGTTGAATAAGGGAATGATTTTCACTCTAACGTTTTTACGTCTGAAAATGCGGATCACGTTCAGTCACTTATCTCGACTTTAACCTTGGATCTTTTTATATGTAGCCCAGCACGCTGGCTTTTAGACTACGCCTGATCCAAATAAATAGATATACATTTAAGGTAAGTTGGAAAGCCTTTGAAGTATGATAAAATGAAAGTCAATGTCTTTTTTTATTACTCGCTTCCAGCGCCCTCTGCATACCGTCATCGCAGTTTATAAAATTAAGTAAAATAAATCCTCAACATTTATTTCGCCTATCTACAACATTTTATCCATTCGAGTGTGCGCAAAATTCTTTAATACACTTTATATAAAGTCTTGAACAGTCTGTACTGGTAATTTTATTCAATAAAAAGAAGTTTTATCAGTTCCGACCGCAAAGCCTTACTGTGGGGCTGTAGATACAGTAGGTTGAGTTACTTATTTAAAAAAAATACAGTTCAGCAAACTGAGTGCAACAACATCCGATATAAAGTCGTTCTAGGTGGGATTGTACCAAAACTACCTTCTGACATTAATTAGTGTTACGCAAACAGTGTGATGCCACCTAGAATTTATTTCTTTTGCGAAGAGTACGTAACAATTCTATTCAATCTATAATATTCACACCCTCAAACCACAAAGTTGCATTTGAAAAAAAAATATGGATCAAGTGGGGTACCAGAACCACCCAGAATGGGACCTGCAACAAGTTGTATTCTAGCCGTTGTTAGCAAAGTGCTTGTCGTGTAACAAGTGAAAAAACCTCAGAGATAGTAGCAACAGAAATCAATATAACCCAGGCAACAAACATCAACATAATCGGGAAGAATATTAGTCTGGGAAAACAACCTAAGTCACGTGTTCTCAAGTGAAGTGAAGTTGCTTAGCGACCAATATGGCAAAGATCATTACAGGCTGGACAGAAGGACAGAAGTTGACAAATATGGCGCAGTCTCTCACCTGGTTATGGAGATTAAACAAGTTACAGGCTCCAAAACAACTGATAGAAAGTCATGTGACGATATATTTTCAAAAATTCCAATTACTATTTTATCACGGGGCAGCTAATGTGATTACATGGATAGTATTTTACAACACGGGTGGTAAAAATCTTAGTAGAAATATGTTTGTTTGTTTTTGAATTTTGTGCAAAGCTACACGAGGGCTATCTGCGCTAGCCGTCCCTAATTTAGCTGTGTAAGACCAGAGAACCAACTCTTGGGCTACTCTTTTACCAACGAACAATAGGATTGACCGTCACGTTATAACGGTCCCGCGCCTGAAAGGGCTAGCATGTTTGGTGCGACAGGAATTCAAACTCGCGACCCTCAGATTACGAGTCGAGCGCCCTAACCACCTGACCAGGCCGGGGCCCCTCGAGATCGAAGACAATCAATCGAAATAATATTCAAGCAACCGACAAGGTTCGACGTCATTAACTAAAAGAATTCTGCATTGAAGTAATAAAAGAATTATTCCAGTGGTACTATGGCAACCAATTTTGTGGTCATCCTGTAATATAATTACCCAACTTCCTCCTATGTAATTTACTTCTTCGTGTGTTTAGTTGTACTCAGTTCATTCCTTTTGAATGACAGTAAAATAGTAAACGTTTTTTATATAATCTCTCCGTATTATGAACACATCATAGTGAAATAGTTGGAAACCATAAATTATTGAGAGGTAAACAAGCCGCAAACTAAAGCAACAAGTATCCATTACTAACGTTCCTTAAAAAAACGCTCGTGCGACATTTCAATTGTAGCCCTCTATCCTCATATATCTATCGTAACCTTCATTTCCTGTGTTTCATAACCTTCCATTTACTATAACCCTCTGACCTTACTCACTGTCAACAAGTCATTCTTAACCCTATTACTGAACATTTCCGTATTCTTCACTGCAGGGTGGTTTTATCTAATTGTATCTTTTCTCGCTGATAACACAACAACAAACATTTCTTATTTGCACTCTCGTTGGTCCTCGCACCGCGTGAGACAAAGTTTAGAAGCGACACATTTTCTCGAAGGATCTGCTGTATCTAAAAAGCACTCTACTGCATTATTAAGAGACATCGTTACGCAGACAAAGCGTCTCTTTCTATTCACTTTTATACCCCACTATGTCTTCCTGCTTCTGAGGGTCCCTCGGTGCATTTCAAAGGCTGAAAGGACTGCGTTTATTTATTCAGAAGTAGGCTATTGGATACGGGCTCATTTTGTTTTCTTTACGTCATGATTTATAATAGAAAAAAAAGGACATTTTCTGGCATCTGCGCAGAGAAGCGAGGACGGAAACCATTCGAACCCTGTGACGACAGTTTGCTCGCGATGCCTGGTGTTGACGAATCGTCTTTGTGAACTAAACGCGTGCATTTGAAGAAGACGACGGGTGACAAAGATAAATTGAAGTTCCAACTTTTATTTTCTCACCGAAATTTTTTTTTTTTTTTTTGAAAATGTTGTTGGTCTCTTTGTATTTCAATCTTTAACATTCCAAGAGAGAGAGGCAAAAATAAAATGGAACCAAACAATTTTTCTTGTTTTCAGCTCCCACCTCCCCGTCAATGAAAAGCGGGTTATTATAGCTTACACATGGGGGAGAAAAAGGTAAAAAAAAAACAACAACTTAGAATTTGAATTCACGAAAACTAAATTCAATATACGAAGATAGAAACCGGGAAGATAGAAGTGTATTTAACGTTTAAATTGTCAAGAGCATTAGAAACAGAGAAATTTTAGGTCATTAAAAACGTGTCAAAATCGCCACTGAGTCAATGTCTCTCAGTTTCTTTCTCAATACCTCCATCCCCATCGCGCGTTATAATGTGATGATCAATCCCACTATTCGTTGATAAAAGAGTAGCCCAAGAGTTGGCGGTGGGTGGTGATGACTAGCTGCCTTCCCACTAGTCTTACACTGATAAATTAGGGACGGCTAGCACAGGTAGCCCTCGATTAGCTTTGTGCGAAATTCAAAAAACAAACAAAAACTCTATCCCTCCTTAATGTTCGTTGTCTTGACGACTAGTGAGTCACGCACGTGCGAGATTACGTATACCCATTACGTACGGTGGATCTGGGAAGCTTTGCTAGGCCTTGCACTCCTGGAACTTCCTCTTTCCATTAAAAACAAATAACTGACTTGAAAGGCGTTTTCTAAGAGTCCATATAAAAATAACTTCGTTCAAGAACATTTTATAAAGATGGTAATTCATAATTAAATGTGAGACGTTGGAATGACTATAAAAAACCGTGAACAGGATATGTTAGCGCAGTATACATGAAATATTTCGACCTAATTTTTTAAAAATATAATTCCAAATAACGAGCTAAAAAAAAGATAAAAGCATTAAAAGTAAATCCCGGGTTTGAACCTTGTCCTCACGTCAAGTTCTATTTCTTCATAAAGGTTTAAAAAATCAAAGATTCGAAAAAAAAATGTTAATATTTTGTGTATTTCTGGGGCGTGGAACCTCGCTTGAGACTCAGAACTCACCAGAGGTTTGGCTTGTTTTGAATTTTGTGCAAAGCTACTCGACAGCTATCTGCGTTAGCCATCCCTAATTTAGCAGTGTAAGACTAGAGGGAAGGCAGCTAGTCATCACCACCCACCGCCAACTCTTGGGCTACTCTTTTACCAACAAATAGTGGGATTGACCGTCACATTATAACGCCACCACGGTTGAAAGGGCGACCATGTTTGATGTAACATGGATTCGAACCCGCGACTCTCAAATTACTAGTTGAGCGCCTTAACCACATGGTCATGCCGGACCCCACCAGAAATAAGTAAATGGTGAAATTTCAATAAAAACGTTATTAGAAACAATAACTGAATTTACTATTAACAAAATTATTATATTTAATATCTAATAAATTTGGCCCTGCATGGCCATGTGTGTTAAGGCGTTCGACTCGTAATCCGAGGGTCGCGGGTTCGAATCCTGGTCGCAACTAATATGCTCGCTCTTTCAGCCGTGGGGACGTTATAACGTGACGGTCAATCCCACTATTCGTTGGTAAAAGAGTAGACCAAGAGTTGGCGGTGGGTGGTGATGACTAGCTGCCTTTCCTCTAGTCTTACACAGCTAAATTAGAGACGACTAGCGCAGATAGCCCTCGAGTAGCTTTGTGCGAAACACAAAACAAACAAAAAATCTAATAAATTCAAGATGTGTACACATAAATAAAGTGTAACCCAGTCATTAATGACAAGTAATATCACAGACCTTCTTGACAGAATATACTGATTCTTCAGATGTTAACAATCACATTAACACCTCACGAGATTCGGCCATCTTAGGAGGTTTAAGTTAGACGTAAATCCATATCTTACGATAACAATGAAAATGAACACCGTTAAGATATTCACTCCAGCTTTGAGACAACATTATACAACAATATAACCGATAACGAAATCGTCGACGTTTCGCCAAAATCCATAATTACAGAATTGAAGGTAAAAACAAGACAACCATACGTTTCACAAATACATCGTTTATCCACGAGGACGAAACCTTTATTGGCGAAGCCACGGTTGCAAATGAATGGTGTATTTGTGAACCGTGAACATTTCTTGTGTTTCCTCAATAACATATTACACAAAGAATAGAACTTACTTTCAAAGTTAAACTACAACAAACAGGCACTGTATTTTGCTTCTTTATAACTCACACCAAACCATTCTGTTTGCTAATTTAGAGTTATCTGTGATTAAAACTATCCTGTGAAATAATAATTTAAAAAGTTAATATTTTGTTTGAAAATAAATGTTCTGTCGTCAAAAACGTAAAATATTATCACATAAATCTGTTGGTATATAATATTAAAACTGTATTAGCCCATTTTCCGGGTCTTCCCTTATCACATATGTCTGTTGATATATCAATAGTTCTATGTTTGTTAATCTGTGGTAGTTCTATGTTTGTAAATCTGTGGTAGTTCTATGTTTGTTAATCTGTGGTAGTTCTATGTTTGTTACTCTGTGGTAGTTTTATGTTTGTTAATCTGTGGTAGTTCTATGTTTGTTAGTCTGTGGTAGTTCTATGTTTGTTAATCTGTGGTAGTTCTATGTTTGTTAGTCTGTGGTAGTTCTATGTTTGTTAGTCTGTGGTAGTTCTATGTTTGTTAGTCTGTGGTAGTTCTATGTTTGTTAGTCTGTGGTAGTTCTGTGTTTGTTAGTCTGTGGTAGTTCTATGTTTGTTAGACTGTGGTAGTTCTATGTTTGTTAGTCTGTGGTAGTTCTATGTTTGTTAATCTGTGGTAGTTCTATGTTTGTTACTCTGTGGTAGTTCTATGTTTGTTAGTCTGTGGTAGTTCTATGTTTGTTAGTCTGTGGTAGTTCTATGTTTGTTAGTCTGTGGTAGTTCTATGTTTGTTAGTCTGTGGTAGTTCTATGTTTGTTAGTCTGTGGTAGTTCTATGTTTGTTAGTCTGTGGTAGTTCTATGTTTGTTAGTCTGTGGTAGTTCTAAGTTTGTTAGTCTGTGGTAGTTCTAAGTTAGTTAATCTGTGGTAGTTCTATGTTTGTTAATCTGTGGTAGTTCTATGTTTGTTAGTCTGTGGTAGTTCTATGTTTGTTAGTCTGTGGTAGTTCTATGTTTGTTAGTCTGTGGTAGTTCTATGTTTGTTAATCTGTGGTAGTTCTATGTTTGTTAGTCTGTGGTAGTTCTATGTTTGTTAGTCTGTGGTAGTTCTATGTTTGTTAGTCTGTGGTAGTTCTATGTTTGTTAGTCTGTGGTAGTTCTGTTTGTTAGTCTGTGGTAGTTCTATGTTTGTTAACTGTGGTAGTTCTATGTTTGTTAGTCTGTGGTAGTTCTATGTTTGTTAGTCTGTGGTAGTTCTATGTTTGTTAGTCTGTGGTAGTTCTATGTTTGTTAGTCTGTGGTAGTTCTATGTTTGTTAGTCTGTGGTAGTTCTATGTTTGTTAGTCTGTGGTAGTTCTAAGTTTGTTAGTCTGTGGTAGTTCTATGTTTGTTAGTCTGTGGTAGTTCTATGTTTGTTAGTCTGTGGTAGTTCTATGTTTGTTAGTCTGTGGTAGTTCTATGTTTGTTAGTCTGTGGTAGTTCTATGTTTGTTAATCTGTGGTAGTTCTATGTTTGTTAATCTGTGGTAGTCTGTTGTTAATCTGTGGTAGTTCTATGTTTGTTACTCTGTGTAGTTCTATGTTTGTTAGTCTGTGTAGTTTCTATGTTTGTTAGTCTGTGGTAGTTCTATGTTGTTAATCTGTGGTAGTTCTATGTTTGTTAGTCTGTGGTAGTTCTATGTTTGTTAGTCTGTGGTAGTTCTATGTTTGTTAGTCTGTGGTAGTTCTATGTTTGTTAGTCTGTGGTAGTTCTGTGTTTGTTAGTCTGTGGTAGTTCTATGATTTGTTAGACTGTGGTAGTTCTATGTTTGTTAGTCTGTGGTAGTTCTATGTTTGTTAATCTGTGGTAGTTCCTATGTTTGTTACTCTGTGGTAGTTCTATGTTTGTTAGTCTGTGGTAGTTCTATGTTTGTTAGTCTGTGGTAGTTCTATGTTTGTTAATCTGTGGTAGTTCTATGTTTGTTAGTCTGTGGTAGTTCTATGTTTGTTAGTCTGTGGTAGTTCTAAGTTAGTTAGTCTGTGGTAGTTCTATGTTTGTTAGTCTGTGGTAGTTCTATGTTTGTTAGTCTGTGGTAGTTCTATGTTTGTTAGTCTGTGGTAGTTCTATGTTTGTTAGTCTGTGGTAGTTCTATGTTTGTTAGTCTGTGGTAGTTCTATGTTTGTTAGTCTGTGGTAGTTCTATGTTTGTTAGTCTGTGGTAGTTCTATGTTTGTTAGTCTGTGGTAGTTCTATGTTTGTTAATCTGTGGTAGTTCTATGTTTGTTAATCTGTGGTAGTTCTATGTTTGTTAGTCTGTGGTAGTTCTATGTTTGTTAATCTGTGGTAGTTCTATGTTTGTTAGTCTGTGGTAGTTCTATGTTTGTTAGTCTGTGGTAGTTCTATGTTTTTTAGTCTGTGGTAGTTCTATGTTGTTAGTCTGTGGTAGTTCTATGTTTGTTAGTCTGTGGTAGTTCTATGTTTGTTAGTCTGTGGTAGTTCTATGTTTGTTAGTCTGTGGTAGTTCTATGTTTGTTAGTCTGTGGTAGTTCTAAGTTAGTTAGCACAGCTGTGTTAAATGGAAGACAATTTTCTGTTGTTGTTTTTAAAAAAAAACAACTTAATTATCATTTAGATTGAATTTCCAGCCCTCACTGGAGTTCAAAAGTAATTGCATGAGGATAAATCTCTCTTTCTGACAAATTAGACAAAATCTTTTACAAAATTAAAACATCGATATTCAAAACTATTGAGAGTAGTCCATCCGGTCAGTTTATGTTCTACTGTTCCTGATAAGAAAAACAAGTTTCCATCATTCTTCGAGTTTTTGTTCAGTTTTTTTTCTAAGAAGTTGTACATTTCTATCAGCTGTACATGATAACCTAGTATCTATCGTTAGGATATTTTTGTTTTTTCACACAGATGTTTATAAACTTTATTTGTAAAGTTCCGATGAATCAAGTAAAGAGATGAGTGAGACATGTGGACCACTTGTTTTGTCCTAGGTTTTTCTGAAATCCTCCTGGTGGTAGATATTTTTTCACAAATCTCTCCGATGTTAGAATTTTTTTTTCAGATCCCTTGGCGTTATATTTTGATTCTTAAACACCGTGATGGTATATTCTTATTTGTAAAATCATTTGGTCGTGGATTCTTTCTTAACCCCCTGGTAGTAGATTTTTAATCTCTCGATGTTTTCCTTTAATCAGTGATATGGCCCCGTGTAAATCTTACAACAGTACTATGGCTGTTACAAGATATCAAAACGAGGCTGTATAACCAAATAAAATATACGACTAGAAAATATACTGTCCAGTTGTCCAGAAATGCCTTCTATATCTTCAAAGTAGGCTTAACAGAGTTTTCCAAGTTTGTCCAAATACATTCCTCGAACACTGAACGCTTCCCCTGTCCCTGTTGTTGAGTGTCTCTAATAAAAAAAAGTGCAACCACAAGGTAAAATGTTTCTTTAAATATATCATAGGGGCAACAGTTTGTTTTTGAATTTCGCGCAAAGCTACTCGATGGCTATCTGCGCTAGCCGTCCCTAATTTAGCAGTGTAAGACAAGAGGGAAGGCAGCTAGTCATCATCACCAAACGGTCAACTCTTGGGCTTCTCTTTTACCAACGAATATTGGGATTGAACATCACATTATAACGCCCCCACGGCTGAAAGGGCGAGCATATTTGGTGCGACCGGGATTTGAACCCACGACCCTCAGATTACGAGTCGAACGCTTTAACACACTTGGCCACGCCGGGCTCTTATGGATAAGAAAACCATACTTTTCTCCAGGACAGAAATATATGAAAAAAAATAATTACAGATTTTTGACTTTAAAAATCAGAAGCGGGAGAATATATTATAATAAAAAGGAAAACTGATAATAAATTGCAGAGACAGCTTTTAAAATGTTATTATATTATAATTTAAAATTTTGGTTCATCAACTAGTTTATAATAATTTGATTGGATCCGGGTCCTAACTACAGTATCCAATAGCAAAAGCAGTATGTGTTTACGTGTATGAAAACGGAATAACATATTTTCTACTTGTAGAAGTGAAGTTACTCATGTCGTCCGTCGGTTTGTTTATTGTACTTAAGGTATGTTTTGAAAAACATAAACTAAATCCTGCGTATTTTTGTTTATCCTATGATTTGATATTTGGTGTTAACGTCAGAAATGTTTTAATACACAATTTGGAAGATAGATTATATTTTACAAATGTGTGATACGACAAGGGCCTGACATGGCCGAGCGCGTTAAGGCGTGCACTCGTAATCCGAGGGTCGCGGGTTCGTGCCTGCGTCGCGCTAAACATGCTCGCCCTCCCAGCCGTGGGGGTGTATAATGTTGCGGTCAATCCCACTATTCGTTGGTAAAAGAGTAGCCCAAGAGTTGGCGGTGGGTGGTGATGACTAGCTGCTTTCCCTCTAGTCTTACACTGCTAAATTAGGGACGGCTAGCACAGATAGCCTTCGAGTAGCTTTGTGCGAAATTCCAAAACAAACAAAACAAGTGATACGACAACTGAGTAAGACAAACACGTCCCGTAATCAAATTAATCTTCATAAACTGAGCATGCGCCGAAGAAGACGCCAAGCCATTGGTTACTGAAAAAGCGTCATTTAAAAGAAGCGACATATAGTGACCAATACGGTGTAATTGCTCGAGGTGATCGGATTTTACAAAAATTACCTGTAACTTTCCAAGTGTTTACAACAGATCAGAAAAATTAGTTAGAATTATGCGTTTACGTCACGTAATTTTGACAATGTTTACAGTAAATTAAAACGGTTATAATTATCTTACAAAAGTGCCATTGTGAATTTTATATAGAATCGGAGGATGTTCAAAAATATTTCATATCAGTCGTAAAGCACGTGCATATCAAGGCCAAAAGTAAAAGGTACTCAACATTCATTTTGCATCATTATTAAGTAACTTGTCAATCCTTCAAAGATATTCTGTTTGATAGCAGGAAGTCGAACCAAAGAAATACGATTTAATGTCGTTCGTTAGCGTCGAAAATGTCGTTCTTGTGAATAAACTGACTTTGAAACGACACAATTAAGGGCAAAACAACAACAACCAACAACCAAATATAATTTCTGTATTCTTAATAATACGTTCTATCTCCGTGGGAGAAATTATCAAAGTTAGTAACACTTTTAATACATTGCTCTAGAATTAGCCCCCCAGTGGCTCAGCGGTATGTCTGCGGACTTACACGCTAAAATCCGGGTTTCGATACCCGTGGTGGGCAGAGCACAGATAGCCCATTGTGTAGCTTTGTGCTTAATTCAAAACAACAACAACAACAGCTCTAGAATTATGTTTAACTATGATATATTAGTCATACAGTAATTATTTACCGATAAATTATTCAAATTATTTTGCATATCAGTTCTCTCTCTCTTAGATTTTCTCTAGATTTTGAGTATTTATTTATGACAAGAACGAAAAGTCCATGTTTCGAGTTGCGATTTGTCGCTCAAAGTTTCGGACACTTTCAACTTTGTGAGCGTTATCGTTGTAACAGTCAATCACAGATGCGGGTTACAATCTCAATTGATCGGTTTCTTTTTCCAGCTCTGTGTATGAACTGAAAATGTCTCTACCCTAGCCTTTTATCTTGTTTGCTGCATAAAACTTTCAGGTTGTAATGATGTCATATGAAACCTTGCAATTGATTTAATATATATTTTTCTGATTGCAAGGAAACAGGGAACGTGTTGAACGTGTATAACTTCAAATTGAAATTAAAAGATAACACAGATGTTTCCACGTGCATAATGAAAACATAATTGTGGCCCTCTAGTGGCACAGCTGTATGTCTGCGGACTAACACCGCTAAAAACCGGATTTCGATACAGCACAAAAGGCCCATTGAGTAGCTTTGTGCGTACTTCTAAACATAATTGTCACATAAATATTATATTCATACAGATAAGTGCTAAGCCCAAGGTTCGAAACATTAAAAATGGGCTTTAGCTTAACCGTTGTTGACAGAATGCGGGTAGCAAACCGAGCAGCTACCAGGTTAAACAAACTACTAACAATAAATGATTACTTGTATATTCACAGTTACAGTGCTCGACTCGGAATCTCAGGGTCACGGGTTTGAACCCCGTCACACCAAACATGCTCGCCCTTTCAGCCGTGTGTTATAATGTCTGTCAATGGTGAAAGAGTAGCCCAACAGTTAGCAGAGGGTGGTGATGACCAGCTGCCTTCCCTCAAGTCTTAAGCTGCTGAACTGGGGAGGGCTAGCAATATATTTGTAAGATCTGTTTACATGCCTTAGTTTCAAGTTTACGCCGCTACTGACACGCTTCTATGTTCTGTTTGCGTTTAACGATAATCTGTTAACACACTTGATTGGTTTACTTATTTAAGATATTTAATTACTTTCTCGTGTAAACTAAATATCGATAATTCGATATACAAACACGATGGATCAGCGCTAAGCCTAAGCACTTACAACATTCAAAAATTCTGGATTTAATCCTTTTAAGAAGCCGCAAAACATGAATTACCCATCTCGTAACTTTGTACGTGCAGTAAACAAACGAAGCAAATCTATTGTCTTACAAGAATTATTCAAGTTCCGGATACCTACACTTTTAAACAGAAGTTTATATTAAACTTTCATGAATGCATGTCTTTGTTATATATTTACTTAAAATTTAAGGAGTGGGTTATTACACTACTGTTATATTCCACTATTTTCTTAAGTTTCGTTACCAGGATTAGTAAATTGTTAAATACATTAATTTAGCTTTATTATAAATAATTTATGATACACAATTTATGAGTGTTAGTTGGAATATAAGGCTAATGTATTCTTCCCAAGCTGCGTGAATCTCATGATGTATTTATGTGTTATGGAATAAAACGTCTATAATGGCTACGCAACCCGACTGATGAAACCACCAGTAATTATTGGTAAGAAAATAGCTGGGACAATTAATAATTATTGGGAGGTATCCAGATGTAACCAGTGGTCAGTAATTATTGGTAGGCATCTAGATGAGTGAGGCCTGGCATGGCCTAGCGCGTTAAGGCTTGCGCTTCGTAATCTGAGGGTCGCAGGTTCGCACCAAACATGCTCGCCCTCCCAGCCGTGGGGGCGTTATAATGTTACGGTCAATCCCACTATACGTTGGTAAAAGAGTAGCCCAAGAGTTGGCGGTGGGTGGTGATGACTAGCTGCCTTCCCTCTAGTCTTACACTGCTAAATTAGGGACGGCTAGCACAGATAGCCCTCGAGTAGCTTTGTGCGAAATTCCAAAACAAACAAACAAACAATCTAGATGTGACCAGTGATCAATAATTATTGGTAGGTATCTAGATGTGACCAGTGATCAGTAATTATTGGTAGGTATCTCGATGTGACCAGTGATCAATAATTATTGGTAGGTATCCAGATGTGACCAGTGATCAATAATTATTGGTAGGTATCCAGATGTGACCAGTGATCAATAATTATTGGTAGGTATCCAGATGTGACCAGTGATCAATAATTATTGGTAGGTATCCAGATGTGACCAGTGATCAATAATTATTGGTAGGTATCCAGATGTGACCAGTGATCAGTAATTATTGGTAGGTATCTCGATGTGACCAGTGATCAGTAATTATTGGTAGATATCCAGATGTGACCAGTGATCAGTAATTATTGGTAGGCATCTAGATGTGGCCAGTGATCAATAATTATTGGTAGGCATCTAGATGTGACCAGTGATCAATAATTATTGGTAGGTATCCAGATGTGACCAGTGATCAATAATTATTGGTAGGTATCCAGATGTGACCAGTGATCAGTAATTATTGGTAGGTATCTAGATGGGACCAGTGATCAGTAATTGTTTGTAGTTATTATGAAATATATATCTCTGTTTCTTGTTGGTTATCTTTTGGCAAATAAAACAAGTAGTGCACTTCACTTTACCTTTTGAAAACAATGTTCATGTGTGTCAAAACATTTTGCAAATAACCAGCATTCAGTTGGACCGAAGATTCTCGAATACCTCGTGTAAAACACCCCCTCTTGATATTTGGTTTATTGCAACTTATATCCATAATTACTACGTGGTATTCGGTATATATGAGTTAACGTATCGTCTAAACATCTTGTGACAGACATAGTACATGTTTTTCAGCTAATGTAACCAAGGCGTGTTCTTACTATGTGGTCTAATATCATAAGTACATGCTCTTGTTCTGTACAGTAAATACGCTTATGTGGCGCTAACATAGCATTCAACGATTGTATTTGTCCTGCTTACCAGTCATTCCAAACGTTCGTTTTCTTTATACGGAATAGTAAAGCGCGCAATCTACAGATAGGAAACGTTATAAAACAATAAACCTTTTTCGTTTCCAGGTGATACACTGATCGTTACATTTTGAACACGAGGTTACGAAAGAGATTCAGAATTTCGGATTGCTTCGTTAGTTCGACATTAATAGACTAATCGAACTATGCGGATTATCATGTATTGTTTATCTAAACGCGAACTGTTTAGTGTGAAGAGAGTTAATCAACATTTATGAATATCTCGTGTTGATTTTTTTTTAAAACCTATATTGTTTCAATTTTAAGAGACTCATTAACTGAAATGTGTCCAAGATTTGATTTGCGTTTCGTGACTGAACATACGATGATGTTTACATATACAAGTAATAGAGTCGTGTATACTGCTTCACTATTTTGTATGTGTGAGAATACCGAATCTGAGTACATTATTAACTGTTTTGGAGCATCACCAAGTCGTTACAGACCATGTCACGACATTCAATCACGTTCTGTTTGATGACCTTGTATCTCGACAGTAGTACTGAAGCGTTGTTTTCATTATAACGCTCTGTCGTGGGGTTGTCGTGTTCAAAGTGCATTCCTCCAATCTATTATTTTTTATAATCCATCCGGCCCAGCATGGCCAGGTGGTTAAGGCATTCCCTCATATTCAGAGGGTCGCAAGTTTGAATCTCCGTTGCACCAAACATGCTCGCACTTTCAGCCGTTAGGTTGCGGTCAATCCCACTGTTCGTTGGTAATATGTCGCGATATTCTCGTCACAACAGGAATATGATTTGTTACTGGTTCCTTTCTGGATAGTGCGGGAACCCTACATTGATCCATATTCCTTTGTTTCCAATGCTATTAAGCATAAGAGATATCACACTGTCTTGGAAATTCAAAATCCCGTATCTGACACATATTTATGATCTGAGAATGTGAATACTTTGTGTCGTTGAGAGCTATTTTATACCTTCCACAAATGTAATAAACTTCAGATGGTATTTAACTTCCCACAAACAACGCTAAATTGTAGTCTTGATACATGCTGTTCCGTTGCGACCCTATATGTTTTTTTTACGTTACATGCTGACTGGCATATTCAAAATCGTTTCAGTATAACATATTCAACCCTCTGAAAATATGTTTGTTTGTTTTTTGAATTTCGCACAAAGCTACTCAAGGGCTATCTGCACTAGCTGTCACTAATTTTGCAGTGTAAGACTAAAGGGAAGGCAGCTAGTCATCACCACCCACCGCCAACTATTGGGCTACTCTTTTAACAACGAATAGTGGGGTTGACCGTCACATTACAACGCCCCCACGGCTGAAAGGGCGAGCCTGTTTGGTACTACGGGGTTCGAACCCGTGAACCTCAGATTACGAGTCGCACGCCGTCATCCGCCTGGCCATGTAAATATGTGTTAAGATGTATATATACATGTGTATAGAATATATACACTTAAAATACAGTGCTTTTTACATTATTGTTTGTTGGTATGCACAACACTTCACAATAGGATGTTTGTGCTGTATTCACTTCGGGTATCGAAACCCAAGTTCCGCGTTATGACGTATGTCTTCAGACTTGCCACTGAAGGGGGTTCACGTGCATTTTGAAAATAAAGTTTTTGCCTGCTTTGTAAATCTTTTACACGTATAAGTCATTAATGCGATAATTTATTACCTAACAACGGGTTTCATACAAGTGCTAATTCACTTTAAAAAAAACAAAAACACTCATCACCAGTAGCAGTGCGCATGCGTCAATTGGAAGACACGTTGTTCCATGATAAAGGGACGGTTAGAACAGACTGAGAAAATTTATGGACATCGTAAATTAAAGACAAACTGACATCCTGAATGTCTCAGAGACAGAAATATTACACTTATCTGGAACATGGAAGGATCTTTTTCGGTCGATTTCAATTAATTATTCTGGTAATTTAAAATGCTAATCATATATTGCTTCGCTAATTACTTTGAGTAGATTTGATTAAGCAGTTCAAATTAAATAGTTTGATAATCTATTAATCTCTATTAATAGGGATTCATTTATTTACTTGTTCTAATAAATAAGGGTATTAGTATACCAACTACCTCTCAGTGACTCAGCAATACGTCTGAAAGCTTATAGAGCCAAAACATGGGTTTCAACACCCCTGCTGGGTACGGTGCAGATAGCCCAGCTTTGGGCTTAACGAAAAAACGTATAAAAATGGTTTTAATCGGTAAGGGTCTAGTATATATAAACATGTTTCATTGTCAAGGTTTTAATACATAAAAAGATTTCACTGTTCATATATGTCCATATATAAACAAGCTTAATCGTTAAGGTGTTAGTATATAAACAGTTGTAATCGTTAAGGTTTTAGTATTTAAATAGGTTTAGTCGTTAAGGTTTTAGGATATAAATAGGTTTAGTCGTTAAGGTTTTAGGATATAAATAGGTTTAATCGTTAAAGTTTTAGGATATAAATGGGTTTGAACGTTAAGGTTTTAGTATATAAATAGGTTTAGCCGTTAAGGTTTTAGAATATAAATAGTTTAAAACGTTAAGGTTTTAGGATATAAATAGGTTTAATCGTTAAGGTTTTAGTATACAAATAGGTTTAGTCGTTAAGGTTTTAGAATATAACAAAAATTAAATTATTTGGGAATTTAAAATAATCTCTGAAAGACGTGGAGCAACACAAATATTCGTGTTATAAACTAAATATTGTGAAGTGCACGAGAGATTGAGCACTCATATCTTACATCACAAACAATAACAACACGTGTGTAGGAAAAAAACACAGACGTCTTTGAGGTATGAGCGTGGTAAATAGATTTTGTTATTGCTAAAAAAATGTACTTGAGGAATTCTGGGAAATTCCTTAACAGGAAGCCTCGAAGCTTGTTTCCTTTACCTCCACATCTATCTGTTTGTATATACACACACACAAACAAAAACCTCCACATCACGAAAAGCCATTCATCAACGTTGAAATCCCGAGACATTGCGCATGTGCACATTGTAGCCAAATTATGACGAAATGGGATTCCTGTAATTAATCTTACACGATAATTCTGCCAGATATGCTGTTGAATTTATCCTAGGATAGAAGCCGAGTTTTATCTTTTTCAGAAGGAAAGTACACATTAACAAATAATATTATATTAATAATTTTTCCCAAAACACAAAAAAATCTTGCACAAGAAGACCTCGAAAAAGGTGTTTTTAGGCTTAAGACTTTCTTACGAGTACTTGTGTTGATTTACAAAATATCCTCTGTTCGTGTCGTTTTTACATACAAATGCCACATCCACACACGTGCCTACGTCAAGTGAATTGAAAGAGACAGTATTACATTCAACAAATTGACAGCGTAATTACATAGGAGGTTGTGCTCCCCTTTGCACGCCTCAGAATATATCGTTGTTTCTTATAGCAAAGCAACGTCAGGCTATCTGCTGATAACACTGCGTAACACAAAGTTTATTCCTGGATGGTTTGTGTTATTTCTTAATTGCTTATGTTGTAAAAGTTCAGAAAATGACCATTATTCCCTTCAAACTTTGATTCTGTGACCTGGATAATGAAATTTAGAAATTAACTTATTTTATGTGTAAAAACGGGCAAATTTGTACATTTTCATTTACATAAGCTCTGGATAAAACAACACATGAATCAAGATTTACATGTATTTATACATGTACAAGTTACACAAGAATGTTTAGAAGTGAGTAGTTTTTTTCAGATCTGTGACTGTAATATAAATCGCTTTCACGTATCAACCCCCCAGTATAGTCTCCCATCATGTTTTTGTTATTCACTCCCAGGTCACAAAAGCAAAGTTTGAAGAGACAAATAGGTTTTTTTCCATTTACTTTAGGCATAAGTAACTGTGTAATAACACTTTCTGTCCAGGAACAAGAAAAAGTAAAAACTTTGTTACATATTGTTATCTCTTCGACAAAACTTGTATTCGTTACCTTCGTGTGGGCTATAACTAATGTACTATAAAATGTTGCATCATTGTTAGGCCTAAATAGTAGCTCTATGACTTCTAGCTAAATCAAAAAAACATTTAAAAAGAGATATTGGTTTGTCATTATTACCTCACAAATTATTATTACCAACAAATTTAGAATGAAACCAGACGAAATGGACAATATAATAAAAACAGTACGAGGTTAGACAGATAGATACAAACACTAATTCTGACAGATTACCTGGTAAATAAGACGATAGAATGAAACCAGAGTAACAGGACGATAAAATGAACTAAAGTGACAACAGAAAGAAAACTAAACAGTAGAATAGAATAATAGAACACGAAGAGGATAATAAAACCAGACAAAGGAGACGGTAAAATAAAACCAAACAAAGGAGATAGTATAATAATACCAGACAAAGAACTCAGTAAAATAAAACCAAAGGAGACAGTATAATAAAACCAGACAAAGGAGACGGTAAAATACAACCAGACAAAAGACACAGTAAAATAAAACCAGACAAAGGAGATAGTATAATAATACCAGACAAAGAACACAGTAAAATAAAACCAAAGGAGACAGTATAATAAAACCAGACAAAGGAGACGGTAAAATAAAACCAGACAAAGGACACAGTAAAATAAAACCAGACAAAGGAGATAGTATAATAATACCAGACAAAGAACACAGTAAAATAAAACCAAAGGACACAGTAAAATAAAACCAGACAAAGGAGATAGTATAATAATACCAGACAAAGAACACAGTAAAATAAAACCAAAGGAGACAGTATAATAAAACCAGACAAAGGAGACGGTAAAATAAAACCAGACAAAGGACACAGTAAAATAAAACCAGACAAAGGAGATAGTATAATAATACCAGACAAAGAACACAGTAAAATAAAACCAAAGGACACAGTAAAATAAAACCAGACAAAGGAGATAGTATAATAATACCAGACAAAGAACACAGTAAAATAAAACCAAAGGAGACAGTATAATAAAACCAGACAAAGGAGACGGTAAAATAAAACCAGACAAAGGACACAGTAAAATAAAACCAGACAAAGGAGATAGTATAATAATACCAGACAAAGAACACAGTAAAATAAAACCAAAGGACACAGTAAAATAAAACCAGACAAAGGAGATAGTATAATAATACCAGACAAAGAACACAGTAAAATAAAACCAAAGGAGACAGTATAATAAACCCACAGGAATAGAAGATAGTATAACCTAACAATAACTCAGTCAGTATGAAGCTTTGATGAAAACCAATCCCGTTATGGATACAAACACTAATGGCGAGTCGTTACTATTGTAATGCTCTATGTACAAACACTAATGGCGAGTCGTTACTATTGTAATGCTCTATGTACAAACACTAATGGGGAGTCGTTACTATTGTAATGCTCTACATACAAACACTAATACAAACGTTATGTAGACAATAATATTTTGTATTGTTACGTCAAGTAGATAACAGTATTGTTTGTTGTTACGTCAAGTAGATAACAGTATTGTCTGATGTTACGTCAAGTAGATAACAGTATTGTTTGGTGTTACTTCAAGTAAATAACAGCATTGTTTGGTGTTACGTCTAATAGATAACAGTATCTTCTGTTGTTACGTCAAGTAAATAACAGTGTTGTTTGGTGTTACTTCAAGTAAATAACAGCATTGTTTGGTGTTACGTCTAATAGATAACAGTATCTTCTGTTGTTACGTCAAGTAAATAACGGTGTTGTTTGGTGTTACGCCATGAATATGACACGATCTTGTGGTGCCTTACGCCATGTAAGAAAACACAATTGTTTGGTTTTACCTTCAGTGAATAATAACTTGTGGTGCTATGTGAGTGAATTGTATTATAGTGTTGTATTACTTCATTGTTTTATAGTGTTGTATTACTTCATTGACATCCTAATGGAATCAAATCGAAGTGGATACACGGTGCTTAAATAGTGTACTTGTATTGTATATATTGTTGAAATTGTAGTGTGTAATGTCATTACTCTGTCATATGGGTAGAGAAGACTAACTTACCTTTTTCTATCTATATCTACAACCCCAGCAGAGTGACCTTACTTTCAGATCCGTGTTTTTGTATTAACATATGTTTCCTAATCCAATACGTCATTGTGTTCTGTTTTCTTTTTTTAGTGCTGGGTGTTACGGTTCTTTTATCGTGTTTCGAGGAAGCAAAAGGTACGTTTTCTTTTTGTTTTACTTTGTTTAAAGAGAATAATAACTTGAAACATATCAAACTTAGCATCCTTCTTGCTATTTTGTGACGTCAGTAACGTGTTTTCCACGCGAAAATTCAATAGTAATAGTAAAACAAGGTTAGGGTAGCTA
Source organism: Carcinoscorpius rotundicauda (assembly GCA_011833715.1). Classification (NCBI taxonomy): domain Eukaryota; kingdom Metazoa; phylum Arthropoda; class Merostomata; order Xiphosura; family Limulidae; genus Carcinoscorpius; species Carcinoscorpius rotundicauda. The sequence goes on from CM022400.1 coordinate 69,322,464, forward strand.
TTGGTTGGTCAGTACCTGTAATAAAGGTTGTACCATGTAACTTGTTAATAAAAAGAAATATCTCCTCTGTACCAGGTGGCCTCGTACTGGGCTCTGGATCGTCACGCGGTACAGAATATACTATTACGTGCCTATGCTGTACTAAATAACATTAACTGATACTTTACACGTCACACTGATTAAAGATTTAGTTCGTAACGGTAAGACTGAAGACTCAGTTGGACATAGCACGGATGTCCGGCCTACTGTGTATCTTACAGACAGATTAAAGATTTCTGGTCCTTCATAAATATGAACCGATGAATGAAGGAAAGGCAACTTAATCAGCAGCACCTTCCGCCACAAGGTTCTTCGAACTGAGTAGTTTATAAAATGAGCGCACAGCTATAAGTGCTAAGGATGTTTACCAATACCACGTTTCGAACCTTTGGTCTTACTTAAATAAAAATAAGATTATTTAAAATATATTAGTATCTATTGATTACAATATTTAATCTCAGGAAATATCAGTTTTATATTTTTGTTTGTTTGGATTTGGAAAGAAGCAAAAAGCTACACAATGGGCTATCGAAACTCGGTTTCTAACGGTGTGAGTTCGTGGACACACTGCTCTGCCATCAGGTGGCTTATTCTTTTAAATTGCGCTTAATGTATAATGAGAAACTAATTTGATGTTTACATTTAGTGTTGCCAGAAATCACAGACAATTTGGTGTGTAAAAACTTCAGTTTGTTTAGTTTCACAGTTTTTGCTCAAAGCTATTGTAAGACTGCCCGACAGCTGTTGTCCCAAATTCGAAATTGATGGATTAGAGATGGAAGGCAACACCATCCAACACCAATTCTTTGGCTACTTCTGTGCGCCCGAATGTTTGGATCGACCGTAATCGTATATCGCGTTCACAATCTCAAAATGGACAGCGCATTCTAACATCAATGAGTCGCGAACCACGAATCTTCGAATTTAGTGTCCAGGCATGCTATTCCTTGGGTCACGCCCAGCCCATATTATAATGTAACCTCCCGTCTTCACCAGGTGTAGAAGGACTCGTACTTTCTGCAGTTTATTCAAAATGTCGCTCGCCGTTATTCGAATAACTTCTAAAAGTCTTTAGTTTGCACTACCAGTGGTCAAGTTTTCAATACAGAGACTGCTGTGGTAAAACGGACCGTAATTTTGTCATTCATATTCATTAAATAATGCTTTGTTTCAAAGTTGCTATAGCAAATGTCCTTTTTGTCCTGATGGTCAGTTGATTGCATTATCGAATATTTGTCACTTCCCATTCTAATTGTCCACTCTTGGGCCACCATGATCTCGTGGTTGTCGATACTCGGAGATGTTTTACGTGAGTGTAGTTCATCAAAAATGATTGAACAATTGTAAATATTCACTATTTCGCAATTTTTTCAACAGTAACTTAACATATAAAACTTTGAAAGCAGTTTGGAAACCCCAAGTATGTGCTTTGGGTGTTGGTTACTGTTTCTGAAATGGATTCCAGAAGAGTTGTTTTTTGTAATTTCAGAACAAATCGTATGGTACCGAGTCTTCACAGTTTAGTTGTTGACATTTCTTAACAGGTGCACGAGAGTATTTGGTGTGACGGGGATTCGAACCCGTGACCCTCAGTTTAGAGTCAAGCGCCTTAACCATGTAGCCATGCCGGGCCCTGCACTGTACTGTAGAAACAATACAACCATGCAGCTGAAACAGAAATAAATATACTGAACTAAACTTGATGACAACTCCTACAGGGGCCGAAAGATGGTATCAATAAGTTCACTTTTTTATATATTTAATATGACGTTTTCTCTATCTTTAAGATTCTGTGAAGCTTGAGAGTCGAGTGTCCTAACCACACTTTCTTGTCGGGCCAATTCCGTGGCTAGTGACCTGTTATCGCATTATATATTTGTTTATTTGTTTGTAATTAAGCAGAAAGATACATAGTAGGCTATCTACGCTCTGCCTACCACTGGTATTAAAACCCGTATTTTAGCGTTACAAATCCGCAGACATATACCACTGCGCCACTAGAGGGAGCATACATATCAACCGCTGTCCACAATTTGGGGCTGTGAGTGACGGTTTGAAAATGGTAGCCTAAGAGTTGGCGGCGGACGGTGTTAGCAAGCAGCCTTCCCTTCGCAGAAAAATGCAATCCAGAAAGTTATGAACCAATGAGAGAAGCTTTCACTTTTTTATGTGCGTGTCCTGGTGTTGGTGATGTTAATAACAAACTATTAGTCACTACTGGGTACTATTTCACACCACCGGGTTCAAAGTAAGTCCAAATGAGCACTTTAGGAATTTAAACACCAACTCTTAGGTATTTGTTAAAATATTAGACGATTTTCTGATTTATCGAACACAACAGTTAAAGCTTTGCACATACAAGCTACCAGAAGCACGAAATCGACTGCATCTCACCGCCACCAGGGGGCTGTTGGTTTGTGTCACACTACATTACCTTTGACAGGAAACTATAGGCAGGAAGTAATGGGCACGAATGATCGACTGGTTCTGTCATTCCAGACATTTTTATAGTTCTTCCAGAAGGTTCGAGAAACGACCTTTGTATGTGGACTATAAAAATAAGGAACGTTTGGGTGACCTGCTTTAAAATATAAGAGGACGAAAGAAACAATACCATCAGCCCACATTAGAAAACGGCTCATTAGACGCAGCCCTGTCAGTTGATTTCTTTACTCTGAAGAAAAACGTCTACAAACGTTTTATAGACGTATCATTCTAGTCTAGACAGTATAACCAACTATACTAGTGCACTATTGTGACTGTCCCGCAATGAGAGAGCAATAAATCTACAGACAAAAATCCGAGGTTTGATTCGACGCGGTGGACAAGGCATAGTTCAAACGTGGCTCCACTAAAAAAGATAAAAACTCTAAACAATAAATACTCTAAAACAAATGAACAAGCGCCATTTCGATTATGAAATAACTAATTATTTACAGACAGAATTTTTGAGCAAGATGGCCGTCAAATATATGTTCACTGGAATTAAATATTTCTACCAATGACTATTTCACAAACTTATGTGATGGTTAATTTAAAAAAAAGAACTCACGTACACTATAACTTTTTTACGTTTTCCCAATAGTATCATTCCAGGTTATAATTCCTTAGAGGCATGCTGTGAGGGCGTATCGCGCAAAGGTTCGGGTTTCGATCCCTGTACTACAAAACATCACAGATAGTCCACTCTGCAGTTTCACGCTTAATGACAAATAAACAGTCTCATGTTTTTAACAGGGAGAGTAAATCGAGTTAGTATGGTTGGGTGTGGCTTCGTGGATAGCGTGCCCTTACTATGAATCCGAATGTCACCCCACAAATATGCGCTCCGCACTTCGCAAAGGTAACCAATTACTTGCTTTCTCTTTGGTTTGTCAGTACAAAATAAAGAGGCCAGGTGTCAGTGATGTCGAGAAACCCACTTGTTGAGAATTTTATATGCAAAAACGGCTCTTTTGCATATAAAAGAGGCCAGGTGGTTAGGGCGCTCGACTCGTACTCTGAGGGTCGCTGGATTGAATCCTCGTCACACCAAACGTACTCTCCCTTTCAGCCGTGGAAGCGTTATAATGTGACAGTCAATCCCACTATTCGTTGGTAAAAGAGTAGCCCGAGAGTTGGCGGTGGGTGTTGATGACTAGCTGCCTTCCCTCTAGTCTTGTTTGTTTGTTTTCAATTAAGCACAAAGCTACACAATGGGCTATCTATGCTCTGCCCATCATGGGTATCGAAACCCGGATTTTAGCGTGTAAGTCCGCAGACATACCGCTGAGCCACTGGGGGGCTCCCTCTAGTCTTACACTGCATAATTAGGGACGGCTAGCGCAGATAGCCCTTGTGTAACTTTGCGCGAGATTCAAACCCAAACCAACATTCTTAAGATCTACCAAGTGTATTCCTGCCACGCATGTTCTCTAAATTTTCACTTCTTCAAATCACATTGTAACATTTCAACAGAAATTTGTCAAATCTAGCTAGATCTTTTACGATTTATAAAGACTGGCGGCACGATTAAAGAAGAGGTTATTTGTTTCCAGAAACGTCGGGTTAGTTCGGAGAATGTAGCTTAGTAGGAAAACTATTACAGAAAAACAAACAAATGTTGTGACGCCACAGTTAAAAATCAGTATTTTATGTACAAATAAGTTCCTTACTTAAATCGTTTAAATACCGAAATGCATTCATATATATATTTGGAGATCAGTCACCTTCCCACAACTGTCTCCAAGCGGTGAATGGTGATATAGGTGTGGGAAATTGTGGGCTTAAGCACCCACATCTTGCTGTCTTATTTTCTATAATATTTTACTATATTATTAGTAAATGAACCGGCTCCCCAGTGGCTCAGCGGTATGTCTGCGGACTTGCACACTAAATTCCGGGTTTCGATACCCGTGGTGGGCTGAGCACAGATAGCCCATTGTGCAGCTTTGTGCTTAATTCTAAACATCAACAACCATTTGTAACTTTGCGCTCAGTAACGAAGTAGGTTTTGTTTTTGTTTTTGAACTTCGCGAAAATTACACGAGGGGTGTCTACGCTAGCCGCCCCTAATTTAGCAGTGTAGGAATAGAGGATGGACAGCTAGTCATCACTACCCACCGCCAACTCTTGGGCTACTCTTTCACCAACGAATAATTGGATTGACCGTCACATTATAACAACCCCAAAGCTGAAACGGCGAGCATGTTTGGTGCGATGGGGATTCGAACCCACGACCCTCGGATTACGAGTCCAACGCTTTAACCTACCTGGACATGCCTGACCGGTAAAGAAATAAATAGGAAAGAAGGGGAGATAAACCGTCAAACTTCATTCCACCACAACTAACACCAGGGGAACAAGAGGAACGACAGTAAATACGTTTCTCTTTGTTGTTTTTTTCCCTTTAGCATTACTTGTATCATACACGTTCATTTTCAATTATCGTATTTTAATGTATTATTATTGTATGTTGAAGTATTTTTGCTACAGAGACTTCTCCAAGGAAATTAATAAAAATCAGAGTCTATTTTATCAAAAAACAAAATGTTAGATGTAAATACTGTGAGTCTCAAGTTATTTATGGTTTTTCTTCAGCGTTTTTTCCTGTGCATAACAAAATCCTGGTTACAACCGTGAACAAATAAAGAACTAATCTTATTGCTATGGTTGCTTGTAGTAATATCAGAATGTATGTTATAACTTCCTAGTGTGCAGACAATTATATCTCAGCTGTACTAATACTAGAATGTATGTTATAACTTCCTAGTGTACAGATAACTACATCTCAGCTGTACTAATACTAGAATGTATGTTATAACTTCCTAGTGTACAGACAATTATATCTCAGCTGTACTAATACCAGAATGTATGTTATAACTTCCTAGTGTACAGATAACTATAACTCAACTGTAGTAATATTACAGTAATACTGTTTGGGACACACTGTTGTTAGTTCTGAGATATTTTCCTTGTGTTCCTTACCTAAGATAAATGCTGTATGAAGTGAGTGATAATTGGAGTAAGGTTTTTTGACTTATTTGTCTAATTGTAGCCTCAGATAAACACGTTTCACCAAACAATATGGCTCCCAAATAAGTGTAAGATTGTGGAAATAAAGCTTTGTTTTTAAAGACTGACAAGACAGGTCGTTTCAACTCTAACTTATTGTCCAACGTCTTTAAGTAGCTGGTCGTCAGTAGTGTAGAAACTAGAACAATACATGATGACGTGTATTATTTCTCATGATTAGAAGAGTCGAACAAGAGCCTGTGAAAATGTGTTTGGTTATGGGGATAAAAATGACTACAACAAATAAACGACTGCGTCTGACGTCACTGGTTAATTTGGGTGGATGAAGCAGTTCATTCCAGAGCTCGTGTATTTGGAAATCCAATTAGAATGTCAGACAGGACGTCACGAGCTGAGATGGGCTGTCAAAACTTACGACTTAAACTGTTCATCTCCTACTGTTGGAAACAAACGTATTAATTCTGATTTGTTCTGGCATCTGTACTTTATACAGCAAGTATTTGGTTTCTCAACGACGACCTGAGGTGATACTGGCATTATTTTGAAACCATAAAAAAGTCTATGGAAGAGAAAAACCGAACTAATCAACTGAGATGTCACAAATCTTTATACACTTAGCTGCCTTCTGATAAGTGTCCAAAGTGAGGAACATTAACCAGACATCCTGAAACTGTGCCATTGACTACATCTAGTCACTTAAGTGGAAGATTTTCTCAGTTGATGTGACAAACTTTAATAGCTCTGGTCCATGTGGCAAGGTCTATCAATTGGTCACTTAGAGCAAAGAGAAATTAGATAACCTCCTCAAAAGGCATGATGACCCAGAAATAAATGATTTTAAATAACCTGAACTTAAAAGCTCTACTTAAACGATTAATTTTGTATTACTAAGAAACAAAATGTCACATACAAAAAATATTAAAACTTTAGTCGAGTAAAAAGGCATTTATAGCAAAGAATAAGGCCCCGGTATGACCAGGTGGTTAAGGCACTCGACTCGTAATCCTAGGGTCGCAGGTTCGAATCCCCGTCAAACCACATATGTTCGCCCTTTTAGCCGTGAGGGCGTTATATAGTTACGATCAATCCCACTATTCGTTGGTAAAAGAGTAGCTGCCTTCCCTCTAGTCTTACAGTGCTAAATTAGAGGCGTTCTTTCATTGTATCTTCCCGCGACGAAGAATGCTGAGCGCTAATGCACATGCGCGAGATAAGAAGGCGTCAATACTGAGTATGAGTTTGAAGTAAAACAACAGAGACATGTGAAACAGTTTATTTAATATTGAAACGAGTAAATCTGAAGAAAGCATAAAATCAATAACTGCATAAAAGGGTTTGTCAGAGTGACGTCATTATGACTTCTATCGATCTGTGCAAAGAACTAGATTTAATATACCCCCGTGGAACTAATTCCACATTCTTGTTGTTGTTGTTTGTTATTAAGCACAAAGCTGCACAAAGGGCTATCTGTGCTCTGTGCACCACCGATATTGAAACCAGGTTTCTAGCGGTACAAGTCCGCAGACAAACCATTACGCCACTGAAGGACATATATTTGATAAACCTTGTTTATAATTGCTATAACATAAATTGATTTGTTTTTGAATTTTTCGCAAAGCTAGTCGAGAGCTATCTGCGCCAGCCGTCCCTAATTTAGCAGTGTAAGACTAGAAGGAAGGCAGCTAGTCATCACCATCCACCGCCAACTCTTGGGCTATTCTTTTACCAAAGAAACCTTGGATTGACCGTCACATTATAACGCCCTCAAGGCTGAGAGGGCGAGCATGTTTGGTGCGACCGGGATTCGAACCAGCGACCCTCTGATTACGAGTCGAAGCCTTAACACACTTGGCCATGCCGGGCCTCATAAATTGAACAGCTGCTGTGAGATCTCTAAGCTGTAAATTAAACGGAGTAAGTTTCGTTTCGAGGATGTTTGTGTAGTTTCCTATCTGAACACTTGTCTCCCTTACACGTTACAACTAGCTCCGAACCCAACTGTTTAGACCCTGATGATCCTGGAAACAACAGCAAACCCAGAAAAATACACACCAACCAAGTGTATATTTTTTGTTTCTAGCTGAACAGTAGCCTACGTTCGCTGTGCTTACTACGGAGATCGAACCATGGATTGTAGTAACTTCCATGGAGCCACCGGAGGATTTGTAGCACACTTCCATCCTCTGTTACTGGTTCGTTCGCCAGATACACTTGTAGATACTCGTTTCTGTTCGAGTTCAGTCTGAAGTATCTCGACTGCGATGTTTATTGTAAGAAAGTCTAACTTAATGTTGAATCGATTCGTAATAAAAAAAAACGTAAAGAGAGTGACGTGAGTGTGAGTGAATAGGTGTGACAATATCAGGGTTAATATCACTGTCGTTCAACCAACTGGTATTTATCAAAGACGTTTGTCAGAGATAATATAATTCTTGTTAAGCCTACTGATATCTATCATAAAAGTTCATTAGAAATAATATAATTGTTGTTAGGCCTACAAATTTCTATTATAGAGGTTCGTAAGGGATAATATAATTGTTGGTAGTTCTACTATTGTATACCACAGAAATTTGTTATGCATAATATCATTATCGGTAGGCCTACTGGTAATCAATAGAGGTTCGTTAGAGATACTATCACTGTTATTATGTGTACTGGTATTTATTACAGAAATGTGTTGGGCATAATATCACTGTAGTTAGGCCTACAGATGTTTACTTTTGAGGTTTGTTAGAGATAGTATCGTTGTTGTTAGGGCATAATATCACTGTAGTTAGGCCCTCAGGTGTTTACTACTGAGGTTTGTTAGAGATAGTATCGTTGTTGTTAGGCATAATATCACTGTAGTTAGGCCTACAGGTGTTTACTACTGAGGTTTGTTAGAGATAGTATCGTTGTTGTTAGGCATAATATCACTGTAGTTAGGCCTACAGGTGTTTACTACTGAGGTTTGTTAGAGATAGTATCGTTGTTGTTAGGCATAATATCACTGTAGTTAGGCCTACAGATGTTTACTATTGAGGTTTGTTAGAGATAGTATCGTTGTTGTTAGGCATAATATCACTGTAGTTAGGCCTACAGGTGTTTACTACTGAGGTTTGTTAGAGATAGTATCGTTGTTGTTAGGCATAATATCACTGTAGTTAGGCCTACAGGTGTTTACTACTGAGGTAGAGATAGTATCGTTGTTGTTAGGCATAATATCACTGTAGTTAGGCCTACAGATGTTTACTATTGAGGTTTGTTAGAGATAGTATCGTTGTTGTTAGGCATAATATCACTGTAGTTAGGCCTACAGGTGTTTACTATTGAGGTTTGTTAGAGATAGTATCGTTGTTGTTAGGCATAATATCACTGTAGTTAGGCCTACAGGTGTTTACTACTGAGGTAGAGATAGTATCGTTGTTGTTAGGCATAATATCACTGTAGTTAGGCCTACAGGTGTTTACTACTGAGGTTTGTTAGAGATAGTATCGTTGTTGTTAGGCATAATATCACTGTAGTTAGGCCTACAGGTGTTTACCACTGAGGTTTGTTAGAGATAGTATCATTGTTGTTAGGCATACTTTTATTAGACATAAAATCATTGTTGTTAGGCCTACTAGAGGTACTAAATTGACGTGAAACAATTTAGTATTCCTTCGTTTAGAAAGACTTGGACCCAGTAATCTATACCAACTATACAGAAACTGGTACAGCCATAAATTTAAGGCACAGACTACAGGATATTACTTTTTAATTCTAAAGTATGAAGAAAAAAGTCTATAAAAGCATGTGAAGTCAAAGTAGCTAGAAACAAGAGTTAGATACCAGCGGTGGAAGAGTACATATAGCCCATCGTGCAGCTTTGTGCTTAATTACAAAAAAATAAATAAAACTTTAAGGTGATATTTGGCAAATTTACTCAGAGAACAATATATTAAGTTTTCATTATGAAATATAAAAAACGGTAATGAAATATTGATTTCAAGTTCTTTAGAAGAAAGTTAACCCTAACATACAGGAGTGCAGCCCAAGATTTCTATCATGCAACTGAACGTAGGAGTACTCAATGAATCTTCTTGAGGGCGCTGTATGAATGAATTTATATTAATCTGTAATATGGGTTCAAAATATTTTTCAACTGACGAAAAGTAGTTTGATATTTAATGAAGTCGCTAGAAAGCGCAGTAAGTATACAGTAATGTTGGTTCAATTTTTTTTTATTCAATCGAATATAGTTATATACAGTGAAACTTCCAGAGGGCGCTGCACGTACAAACCTACGTTGACGTATTTGTATTAACTCGAAAGTGTAAACAACTTCCTAAGTTACAAAAATACATCTACTGTGTTAATGAAAATTCCTTCCGGTTCTTTCGATGCTCAAGAACATCATATATCCTACCGGCCGGTATTGATTTCACTTTTCTGATAAAACGGTGACGTGAAGAAAATGACTTGATATGGAACTACAAAAAGTGTCATCTTCAGTGAATATCCCCCATGGGTTACTAATTGGTCAGAAGCGATTCCAAGCGGCTCATCAGTTGATTTACTGTCACAGTTTCTGGAATCTCTCGGGCGTCGACATTCTTCAAAATTAACGATCTTTTCTTCACAGACATGGTTAATCCTGGATGTTTATTATTATTATAATACACTATCAACTACCACACCAGCATGAAGGGAAGGCTTTACTTTGTGTTCAACTCTTAACGATAGTTACTTACTGGAGTAATAGTTGGTTTTAATGCCCAGTTCCTCTTTGCCATGCTACACTTTATATATCTCTTGGTATAATGTATATAAATAGCTTGTTGGACTGAGTAATATTTTACTTATGGGTAAATAATTTACCAAGCATCACAGGCGATAATCAAACAGGATCATACAACAGATCAAACTGTCACATGAGAAACTATCAGTAATGTTATTGGTTCATTAAACAATACTGCAACAGACATCAACAATGGATATAAACTGCAACAGACATCAAAAATGGATATAAACTGCAACAAACATCAATAATGGGTATAAACTGCAACAGACATCAACAATGGATATAAACTGCAACAGACATCAACAATGGATATAAACTGCAACAGACATCAACAATGGATACAAAAATGTGTGCAATACACGTGGTAGTTATTATTAATGCATTCACAAAGACAGGTTCATTTCTGTATTCTTTACCATTTGTACTGTCTTATATCTCAATAACTACAACGCCTAGAAAGCCAGATAATTTAAACAAAGCCTTATTCAGTTACCTGCTGTGTCCACTACGACGATTCAAAACACCGATCAGAACAGCGATTACGTGTCGAAATAAGTTCAAGGTAGTTTGGAGAAACTTACAGAAGTGAAAGAACATTTGAAAGCAATGTTAGAACTGTAATATCTGATCTGATCCTGACAGAAGAACGTCCATATCACACACATTTGGACAGCACTTGAAGGTCAACAACACAGGGGGACGTTGTGTAAGTTCATATTCTTTGTTTCTTTGACCAGTGACACCCCCCGAGTTGTTCAGCGTAAAGTCTGAAAGCTTATGACGCTAAAAATCGGATGTCGAAAGCCACTGCGCTGTCCTTGGCTTGATGACTTGTAGTTCATTTTCAACGGTCCCAAAGCTATAATTACCTCCTGTGGATTTGTTTGGTTTGTTTTTAATTTCGCGCAAAGCTACTGGAGGGCTATCTGCGCTACCCGTCCCTAATTTAACAGTGTAAGACTAGAGGGAAGGCAGCTAGTTATCGCCACCCTTCACCGCCAACACTTAGGCCACTATTTTACCAACAAATTGTGGGATTCACCGTTACATTATAACGTCCCCGCGGCTGAAAGGGGGCAAGCATGTTTGGTGTAACTGGGATTCGAACCCGCGACCTACGGATTGCAACTCGAGCGCTTTAACCACCTGGCCAACTCCGATGTGGAAGATGTTTCATTCTTGTTGATTGCTCTGTTGGGATTCCTGTTAGCCGGCATGATCCCAGTCTCGAATCCCTCTTATCCAACATGCATGCCTCTTCAGCCGAGAAAATCAATCTAACTATTCGTCAGTAAAAACAGTAGTCCAAGAGTTGGCGGTGGGTATTATTGACTAGCTGCTTTGCCTCTACCCTATCACTTCTAAATTAGGGACGGTTAGCACAGATGACTCTCGTGCGCGAAGCTTTGCAGGAAGCAGAATTTGTCAGTTGGGTGTACAATTTTGTTCTAGTTTTCCACTCTAGTTTGTGTTGTAAGCGTAAACGTAAGAACATATTTGTTCGATAAGTCACGAAAACATAAATAAGCCTCTTCACTCAAGCTGTCTGATTAAAATTAACTGACCCTCGGTGTAAAAACCGAAGTAGCTTTAATATAACAAAACACACTTACGATTAACAGATGTACACGAGGAACCGTTCAGTCACTCGGATTTACAAATGAAATTATTTTAGTTTCGAGAAGGTACGGCAGGTGAAAGAGGAAAGTAAAAATAGCATGAGCTCTGATTACTCTGCGTATTAATAAATAAAATTACTGCTATACGTTTGAAAAGAAAATATTTTACATTTTTACTCTAAACCAAAGCTACTGTAAAGAGTTAACTTTTAAACAAAGTTGTTGTCACACGAGCGCAAAAATACATAGTGGGCTTTTTGCACTCTGTTTCTCGGCGCAGTATCAAACCCCGGATTTTAACATTGTAGAATCCGTACTCTTTCCGCCGACCCACTCTGAGGTGTCGTTTATGCGGAATTTCGTGCAAAGTTACATTAGGGCTATCTGCGCTAGCAGTCCCTAATTTAGCAGTGTAAGACTAGAGCACCAACTCTTGGGCTGCTTGTTTACCAACGAATAGTGCGATTGATCGTAACATTATGACGCCCCCACGGCTCAAAAGGCGAACAGTTTGGTGCGATGGGGATTTGAAGCTGCGATCCTTAGATTACAAGTCGAGCACCCTTACCACCTGGTCAGGTAGGGGCCCCGTTGTATGAAAAAGTTATGAAATTAATGTGTTTAATATATTGTAGAATTATTTCAAGAATTAGTAGCGTCGAAGTACATCAAGAAAGCCTTGTTTTAAATTTTGTTACTTTGACAAACGACTCTTATAGTCGAACGTCGAATGATTTTTGACCCCCGCTAGTACAGTGGTAATTCTACGGATTTACAACGATAAAATCAGAAGTTTGATGATTTCCCTCGGTGGGCTCAGCAGATAGCCCGATGTGGCTTTGCTATAACAGAACATACTTACAGTCGAGAAGAAGTGACACTAAAAACTATTTTTAAATAAAATTTATTGTATTGTAAAATTCTTACTTGTCATGTTATCTTTTAACAACTTATATTACATTACAGGATTTCTATTTTGTGTCTTAACATAGTCTGTAACACTACGCGTTTTAAAATAGTTCTTTATTTATCGTTTGTTTGTTTAGAATTGAACACAAAGTTACACAATAGGATATTTGTACTCTGCCCACCACCGGTATCAAAATGCAGTTTGTAGCGCTGTGCCCACTACTAGGGGGCGCTTTAGAATGCATCATTTATTTTCGGCTTCTTAAGATATTACACTACTTTTCTTAGTTTATTCTGCTACCTTCATAACATGGCGATTCTTTAGGGACCCTTTTAATGTGTTTAGTGTATTCTATGTTTCCCAAACAGTGAGATAAATCACGTTACTTCAACACTACCTCATTTATTTTAAGTACATACTGAACTAGTCAACTTCTTGTAAGTTACTTTATTAGTTAAAAACAATATTTAATTAACTAGGTTTGTCTCACTAACTCTTCGTTGTGTCAATAACTTTTGAATGTCTCAATAACTCTTCTTCGCTCAGGTTATTTCATTTCAAACAAGCACCGAGCTGACATCTAGAAAAACTAGTTTTTAACGAGGTAAGGTTTACATGGTATTTTTGCAACTTTATAGAGCAAGCCTTTCTGTCGGGTGACCCGTAAGTCCCTACCCATCCATATATCTTATGTATCTGTGTGCTGTCCCTCATTCTCGCTGCATAATATTATGCGACGTCATGTTCTGTGAGACATTTTAAAGTGTAAATGGGCTTACATCGGCCATATTTCTCTGATAAAAAAGAAACAAATTTATAATACATGCGTAATTGAATATAACATAATAACACATGAATGGGTAGGGACTTACAGGTCCCTTGTACTTAACGGTAGCTGCTAACAGTTGACTAAGCCTACTGGAAAATGTTCAGTCACTTTGTAGACAGAGAGAGATAGACACACACACACGATTTTTTGACAAACATCAGAGCGGAATCTGATTGTGTTTGTCTTAGATTTAGACAAAAGCATTCGATAGAATTGACGTTACATTTCTATAATTGTATCACATTGAATGAGAACACTTTGTCGTTTCGAATGAAGAATTATTAAAGTGAGTTTCGAAACCACATATGTATTTCTCTGTGGAATAATCGTCTAGTTTCAAAACGGATTATTATTAGTAACCTTAAATTACTTTTTTCTTCGGATGAATTATGTATTTTTCTTACTTTCGGCAATAGTAAAAACTGTAATTCTACGTGAAACGCTAGGTGTCGATCACTGATTATATTCTGTATGGTTAAAAAGGTTTATTAGGCATTATATTAGTATTTATTACAAAGGTTTGTTAAGGATAACATCACTGTTGTTAGGTCTACTGGTATTTATTACAAAGGTTTGTTAAGGATAACATCACTGTTGTTAGACCTACTGGTATTTATTACAAAGGTTTGTTAAAGCTAATATCACTGTTGTTAGGCCAATGGTATTTATTACAAAGGTTTATTAAAGATAATATCACTGTTGTTGGGCCTTCTGGTAGTTATTACAAAGGTTTATTAAAGATAATATCACTGTTGTTAGGCCTTCTGGTAGTTATTACAAAGGTTTATTAAAGATAATTTCACTGTTGTTAGGCCTACTGGTATTACAAAAGTTTATTAACAATAATTTCACAAGAATTCGCGAATCTTGGGGTGGTAGATAGATTTACACGAGCAGCGTTAATATAACGTACTTAAGTTCAGTAACACGGAACTGGATAAAAAATCAAACGAAACCCGAGTTTCAACACAAAATTAATATGAAACTCCTCATAAAAAATTCAAGTTTTACCGTTGACTTTCATCTCGTACATTTATACCAAAGATGTGGAGTTCTGTTTGACAATACCTTTACCATGAAGTCGTTTAGAAAACATTTATTTTCGTACTAATCCAAAAGTCGGGCGTCGCTCTAAGGTACGCATACCTGAGCGTCAAATCCGATGAACCAATAATATGTACCACGGATTGCAATTCAAACTTAAGTGTCTCATTGGCTGCTGCTATCCAGGCCTTTTCCATGTAAACATCTTTTCACAAATTGTGTAGTTTTTCAGTGAAAGAAAACCAAAATGGTAAAAAGGTGTGTCTGTTTTCGATTAAGGCCAATTGTCTTTTGTGTTGCTCACTTAAAAAAAACAAAAAAAAACGATGAGGCCCATTCGGCTGTCTGCTGTGTCCAGTGCAGGGAATCGAACCATGAACTTCAAAGTTGTAAGTTTATAATTCAACACAGAAGCCAAGTCTTACCTCTTTAGCTATGTGACCTCTTCCATTAAATTAATAAGAGGATTTTGATTAGGAGTTAACGTTATCACTTTTTTTTCTTCCGATTTGGATAATCAAATGCACTTTGATAATTCACATAACGACCAGAATTACTCAATCGGATAAAACGCGTCTCGTTTAACATACCGCTGTTCGCTAGTCACTGACTTTCGTACAAGTCAGAGACTCAAGACGTTGATTTGTCGAAACATTTTTAAGTCACAGCTGAGAGCTAATTACTAAATAAGTGCAGACGTGGTTCGTGTCCTGTCTATCTTCACATAACGTTTGACCTTTTGTACATGTTACATCATATTTAAATATCTGAACATATTATGCACACTCTTCGTATACTCGTGAAATGACTTATATATACAAATCAAATGCATACAGACAGAAGAATTGCTAAATGCTTGTAATATGCCACTTATACACGTAAAACACTGGGAAATGCTACGAGTGTGCGTAAAATCATCATATTCTCGTGAAGTATCAATTGTATGTATACACACACATCTAATACGTATATACGAGCCAGCCGCTAGTACAGCGGTATGTCTCCTAATTTACGACGCTAAAATCAGGGGTTCGACTCCCCTCGGTGGGCTCAGCAGATAGCCCGATGTGGCTTTGCTATAAGAAAACACACACGTAATTACGAAAAATTCACCACATTGTCGTGAAGTTCCATATATATTTGAAACGTGACACATTCACGCATATGCTCGTGAAATACTGACCATCCGTAAAATAGTTTAATGTTTACGACAAAAACTGTAAATGTGAAAATATGAGGTCATTATAATCTTTTATCAAGGCCCGGCATGGCCAGGTGGGTTAAGGCATTCCAATCGTAATCTGAGGGTCACGGGTTCGAATCCCGTAGCACCAAACATGCTCGCCCTTTAAGCCACGGGGGCGTTATAATGTGACGGCCAACCCCACTATTCGTTGTTAAAAGAGTAGCCCAACAGTTGGCGGTGGGTGGTGATGACTAGCTGCCTTCCTCCTAGTCTTACACTGCCAAATTAGGGACGGCTAGCGCAGATAGCCGTCGTGTAGCTTCACGCGAAATTCCAAACAAACAAACAAACAAACCCTTTATCAAACAATAAGGGACTGGATTTATTTCATTTCTTATACTGTACACAAGATGGTTTTAGAAGTGAAATAAAAAAATGTTGTTGTTTTTTATAAACATCGAAATATGTGAATTCCATTTTCTTTGCTGTTACCCAAGCATACAAGAAAAGGGCGTTTAATACCAAATCAGTATGATCAAACGTAAAATTACTGGATATAACACAACAGTTAAAGAGTACTGGGCTGTTGGTCGGAGGCCCATGGTTCGCGTCTCGTTGCAGCATAATCTATTCCACACTTTAAGGTTATGTATTCTTCACAGGAGTTACGATCAAATTTCACTATCTGATTAGTGTAGTCCAAGAATTGGAGATGGGTGCTATGGACTAGCTTCCTTCCATCT
Source organism: Carcinoscorpius rotundicauda (assembly GCA_011833715.1). Taxonomy (NCBI): domain Eukaryota; kingdom Metazoa; phylum Arthropoda; class Merostomata; order Xiphosura; family Limulidae; genus Carcinoscorpius; species Carcinoscorpius rotundicauda. Next base: position 69,339,110 of record CM022400.1, read on the forward strand.
AGTCCATGAGTTCAAAATTAGAAATTGCTGGCACAGATATCCCGTGTGTAGCTTTGCGCGAATATCCAAATCGGATCAAACGAAACCAATCGACTGGAAATTCAACCCAAGAGAAACAACGAAAGATTGGATAAGTACAAAGTTCACCAAGCGTGGCAAATTCTTATCGGAATGGAATGTTGTAGAATAGATCACTGGGTATTGGGCATCAAAACAACCAAGGAACTAAGTCGCCCGTGCATCGAACTAGGCTCAATTCGCATGTAAATAATGCATTCGTTACATCTTTATCAAACTTTTGTCTTCTCTTGAACTGATAAAAAAAACCACGTGGCTGCCCCTCCATCTCGTATCCATATTCTTCTTCCCTCAGAACACTACCTTCCATACATGTTTTCATGCACCACTAACTCGAACTTATTAGCTTATGACAGACTAAAATCAGTTTCTAACATTTCAAGTGATACATCTTACCATCGATGGCACATGCGCAGATATGTACATTTCTAGTTTCTTCTTTCGAGGCCTTTTCACCTTCAGAATCCACGATAAAAGTCGTACAGGGTTTTAATTAGACCCTGAATCAGGTTATAGATATTGTACACACAGATTCATTTCTTGTCGGAACGTGTCGCGCGCTCAATACTGGCCTTTGTGACGTCTTCATTACATGAAACTTCACAGAAATCGAAACTTAAACCTTCACGGATCAGCGATGCTCGTTTTCAATTACACACGTGTTCTCGGGTAACGTGGTCTCGTATTATAAAAGTGGCAGTATTTATGTTTGTGGTTGATAAACGTGGAGTCTCGGTGTTCCTTAGAACCTAGTGTTTGATGAACACTACAATAAAACAAAATAATAACACTTGATGAAAACTTTATGTTTCAGTCTTCCAAGAGTTAGACGATTTTAGTTTCAATATAATACTCACCTCAATAAGACAACACTTGTTTATTTGTTTGTGTTGGCCCCCCAGTGGCACAGTGGTATGACTGCGGACTTACACACTAAAAACCGGGTTTCGATACCCGTGGTGAGCAGAGCGCAGATAGCCCATTGAGTAGCTTTGTGCTTAATTCTAAACAAACAAACAAAAATTGTTTGTGTTGTTGTCGTTTTCAAGTAAGGACTAAATATCTTTACTAATCGTGACTTAAAATGCTATTCAAGCCGTTGGGTTAGACGTGGCCAATCAGGTATTGTGCTTGTGTCGCAGGGTCTGAAGTTCGAAACGTAATTATGTTGAATACACTTCACTCGTTTAGCTGAGATAATGTTTTAAAAATACACACAGTTGATCACGTAAGAATGAGTCAATAGTTGGCGGCGGGTACTACTGACTAGTTGCCTTACCTATAGTGAATCAGTTTGAAGTCAGAAACGGCTGTTTGCATGGCAGGAAATGATAAAACAGGCAAGCAGTAAACATTACATTTCGTGATGATACTGAACTCACGAATGGAGAACTAGAAACAAAAAGGTATTTCAAACAATGTTAACGTTCATTGGTTGTTAGAGTATGTGACGTAATACTTCGATAACCCTAATTCTTTATCATACGACAAAGCTCGAGTTCTATTATAGTTTAGAATTAAAATCTAAATACCATCAACAGTCAAGTTGTTTATGGCGGGTTCGAATCCCCGTCAAGGCGTGCAACTCGTAATCCGAGGGTCGCGGGTTCGCGCCCGCGTCGCACCGAACACGTTCGCCCTCCCTGTCGTGGGGGAGCTATAATGTGACGGTCAATCCCACTATTCGTTGGTAAAAGAGTAGCCCAAGAGTTGGCGGTGGGTGGTGATGACTAGCTGCCTTCCCTATAGTCTTACACTGCTAAATTAGGGACGGCTAGCACAGACAGCCCTCGAATAGATTTGTGCGAAATTCCAAAAACAAACAAACAAATTTTCTTTTCTGAAAAAAAAATTTAAAAATTGTTTGTTTGAAATTAAGCACAAAGCTACACAATGGTCTATTTGTGCTCTGCAAACCACAGGTATCGAAACCCAGTTTCGAGTGGTACGAGTCCACATGCGTACCGCTGTGTCACTGTAGGGGGTCTCAAAAAAGTAATGACGTAATGTTCACCTGTGTTACTATTTTTTTATGTAACTATATAAACTTTAATCACGCGACCACTTGTGCGTGCGGTTCGTGTGACGTCACAACAAGTCTTTTGTTTAATTCAGTAAAACGTTAAAGTATCATTCAGGCTGTAAATATTGGAACTTTTTATCACATAGGTACGAAAGTTTTATCTGTTGTTAGGTAAAGCTTTCAAATCACCTGAATGCACACCGTGTGATATTCGTTCAGTTTGACACTCTTCTGAGCATCAGGTAACAACTTAAAGTTGATTTTCGACAAAGTGTATTTTTACATACTTATACAACCTAAATTTACTGAGAACACACAATGATTTCTTGTAGACTGCTCATATTATTTCACGATGTTTCCCCCTCAATTATACCCCATCAACGCGCCATCTCGACAGTATCACTTCATTCTCAACCAAACTGGGGGTTAATTTTTCCCTTTGGTGAAGTGGCAGGAGGCGTATCACGTGCCACTAAAAGTTACCAGTGGTGGCTGTTCGTGTTCCAGTCTCTAATTACCACGTGAAGTATGAAATTTCCCGTGGGTTTTACCAGCAAGCGTCTGTAATATCGGCTACTGATTCTAGCAGAACCGCCACAAAATCCGAAAGCGGAGAAACCGCGGTCTATTTATTTTGTTTTATCATAAACAAACAAGTACGAAACTGAGAAAAACACATAGGGTTCGTGCCTCGAATCTCCACGTTGGTGTCTTCAAAAAGCCAACTCGTCTTTTTCCCTGAGCGAGTCGTCCTCTGGTGAGACGATAAGTCTTCGGATTTATTAATACTAGAACCAGAGGTTCCATTCTCCGGAAAAGACACAGAAGTTATCCAAATATAGCTTTGTTATAAGGCAGTGGTTTCCAACAAGAGGGTGCGAGATAACATTCCAGTTGTTTGTATTAAGGGACTGTCCTATATATTCAAAAATGATGTCCGATTTTTATTTCATATTTTTCTTGTTACAGAAATAGAATCACAAGAATCCAACCAAATTCTGGCCTATTTGAGTGATATTTTCACTCGTATGAATGAATGAGTATCTCTTCAAGAGAAAAAACATAAACATACTGAAATGTTGCGAAAAGTTAAATGCTTTCAAAGAAAAGTTACATCTTTGGTGTCGACAAGTTAAAAGAAGGCATCTTTTAAGTTTACCATCACTTGAAGAAATGATAGGTGAGGATAAGTCCCTAATTCCATGTGTATGTGAAGAAATTATGGATCATTTAGAAATACCGTCAAAGTCATTTGATGGATAGTTTGGAAGAGAACTGAAAACTCCTGAAGAATGGATTATGAATCCATACTGCTTCAGTTTGGATAACATGTCGGATGATGAAGAACTGGAGGAAGATCTTATTGAACTGTCCACAAATCGAGTCCTTGAAATGCAGTTTGAAAGCAAAACTTTCGAACAATATTGGTGTTTGGCAATAGACATGTTTCCAAGACTTTGTGAAAAAGCATTAAATGTGCTCATTCCATTCGCAACGACATACTTATGTGAGTTTGGATTTAGTGCCCTTTTGTCAATCAGACAAAATCTGGAAATCGCTTGGGTGCACAGGCAGACTCGCGGATTGCTATCAGCAACAAAGTGCCTCGCTTTGAACAACTCGTAATAAATAAACAGAAACAAAAGAATCATTAAACTTAAATTGACTTATGAACATTTCAAATTCAAAGAAATTTCATTTCATCCATGGATGAAAACTTATGTTTTGTAGGCCATGTAGGCTTTATGCAAATTCTAGTTTGTTGTAATATTTTTCCTTTTCCAAATGTTTCGTTTTTGTATACATATCATTAAAAACCAATTATAGAAATTTGTTTTGGCCACATTCACCTTTATTCTTAAGTAAATAATTACTGTGAGGGGTGCGAGAACATAATAAAACTTTTTAGGGGCGTGGGGCATAAAAAAGGTTGGAAACCACTGTTATAATGGAATATACACCCTGAACGAATCAGGTTTAGGTTTCGTACGTGTAAATAAGTTTATCGAAACGAAAGGCCCACAGATGTTTCTACTTGTAGTAGTGTTAGGCACTAGGCCTAACTAATTGATTAGTGTGCCCAGCCTCAGAATATTAAGAATTTGTGGTTCATAAAAAAATATCCTCAAAAACGCGGGTGCGCTATAAAAATGGAAATAGGATTAACAATAATATCTCAATAGATGGCGCTGTTGATTAGTTGCTCCAGAATTTTGGATAATTATATTTGTGTCTAACACTACAGAACATAGATTTCATGAAATAGAATATTTTCAGTTTCGTACATCATCAGAACGAATCCAAATCGAATATTTCACTCACATTAATGTTCGGCTTATTTTTACCTTACCCTAATTTATTCTCGGAAATTGCGTTAATAACATTTTACTTCTACCATATTTCTCAAGTGCTTCAAACATTGTTTTATTATTATTTATATTTTCAGGTTTACCTGTTATATGCCATAGCTCTTTCACACACAAGCACAAATTTATTTTTTGTCTAATTTTTATATAAAAAATTGATTTGATTACGTTTCATCTATATTTTCAATTTATTATTATTCTAAAACGTTATTGTTCAGGGAATTCTTGTAGATTTGTTTGTTTTTGAATTTCGCACAAAGCTACACGAGGGTTATCTGCGCTATCCGTCCCTAATTTAGCAGTCTAAGACAAGAGAGAAGGGAGCTAGTCATCACCACCTACCACTAACTCTTAGGCTACTCTTTTACCATCAAATGGTAGGATTGGCTTTCACATTATAAGTCCACACGGCTGAAAGAGCGAGCGTACGACAGAGATTCGTACCCGAAATCCTAAGATTATGAGTCGAGGGTCTTGGTTATTTGACCAAGCCAAACTTAAGTTACGCACAAAAGTTTCTTCCTTTTATTATTTAAAAGTATTATTTTTGGAATAAATTAGTATTAATATATGATTTTCTCAGATAACTTATCCGAGTAGTACAACTGATTTTTGCTTAATTTGCTTTACTACACATTAGTGATTTGAACGGTTTACCATATTATTTTATAACTGACACAAATCCTTATTTTTATCAACTTTTCACTTGTAATTGAGAAAGTACGTTCAATTTTTTGTAAAACATTCTTCATGTATGAACAGTTTACAAAACGATTTCTCTTTATACAAGTTTCATTCCATTTTGAAAGTATGTCACTGATATATTGTAAATTGACAATCATTTAGGCTTAACAACAATCTAAAGACAAAGAATTAATGCACGTGACCCTTTACGTAGTTTTGCTAGAAAATTATGAAAAATGTGTTTGTGTTTTCATATAACAATCGGGCTATCTGCTGAGCCCACCGATGGGGATCGAACTCCTGATTTTGGAGTTGTAAATCCGTAGACTTACCGCTGTACTAGCGGGGGACATTTCGAGAAATAATTAGAGTTATTGACGTAATTTCCACAAAATGTCTTTTCTACTTTTACAAAACATATATTTCAAAAAAATAAAATATCAGTGGTCCAGTTTATTTGGACAAATAGTAATAATATTTTTTTACCAATATAGAAGTCAAGTATTATATATTGCGCTTAATGTTTCTGTATCGCTATTGGGCCGTTAGCACCATTACGGTAAAGTATCTCAGAACAAACAGTATCTTTAACTAAGGAAGACTTCTGATTGGTATGTTTATTTTTCTTCTGTACCTATACATCTAAATTCAACAACATTCTCAAGCTTCGATCCTTGGTTTAACAGAAACTCGTTAAATATTGACTAAATTATTCGAATGGAGATAATTTTGTACGTCTCGCTTTCAATTATTTAAACTTCAAAATTATTTTTAAAAAACCTTCCAGCATACCTCACGTTTTCAACTTAAAATATCAGCTTTATCGCTGAGTTACAGGGGTTGGGGGTGGACTCTTTGTTGGGTGAAAAACTGAGCAGTTTGACTGAACATTATTAAAGTAAAAACACAGCCACTAGAAAATTCATGGGTTTGTTCAACATTTCTTAAAGCACAGAAGAAATGAGTGTGTCAATAGATTTTCGAAAGGTAGGAAATAAATGGTTGTTTCGGCCAATGGTTGATTTCTGTGAAGTCTATTGAACTATTGTAGTCCGATGTTTTCGTTGTGGTAGTATTTGCCTTTTGATGAGCTCGTGGAGAATGCGAAAAAAAACAAACAAAAGTGCTCCAACCTTTACGTCCATCTTATTGGTACATTTTTTTGTTTATGGTGTTCGTTTGTACAGAACAAGCACGAAATATTTAACCATAAACGAGCCATACGACTCGAATCATTTCGAAGTGAAATCAAAACATGGTAATATATATATAGATATATTTGCTTCGTGTCCACATGAGAAGCCGTGAAAGTAACATACTACGTTTGATGAATATTCAAGTGTAACAAAATACACATCAGACAGCAGAAGCGTTGAAGTAAGCCTTACACTGGAAGTCTGTTACAAAGTTGTCATGGAAACACAGGTAAATTTTGAGAAAAATCAGTTTGTTTGTTGCTAAGCGTTGAATTACACGGTGCAATCGCCGCGCTACACCTACCGTGGATATTAAAATCAAAATTTATTGTTATAATATCGCACGCTGACCACCGAGCCATCGGGTAAGGGATGTGGCAATAATCATTGCTGTGGACATTTATGAATATGAAAAGGCCCCCCGCTAGTACAGCGGTAAATCTACGGATTTACAACGCTAAAAATCAGGGGTTCGTTTCCCCTCGGTGGGTTCAGTAGATTAGCTCGATGTGGCTTTGCTATAAGAAAGTACACGCAATATTATAAGGGTATTATAAAATACCTCCCCCTCCTGTAAATAAAAGGTTACGAAACCTCAAAAATAAACATAAGCCTGGTAAACTGAGGAAATGTATACAAATTGACAAATATACAGGGTGGCCCGTAAGTCCCTAATCATCCATATATCTTATGTATCAAGGGTGGCAACAGCATTCTTGCACTCATGTACCCACGTTCTTGTCACAATACGCTCTTCAAGTGTAAATGGACTTACATCGCCCATATTTCTCTGAAAAAAAGATTTATAATACATGCGTAATTGAATATAACATAATAACTTATGGATGGGTAGGGACGTACGGACCACCCTGTATTTATATATCCAATGTCATGAACCCTAAACATTATAAAACTACAAAGACGTGACGCCCAAAGATACAAAGTTTCAAACACGACCCTCCAAAATTAAAAATCACAAAGATGAAATAAACATACTATGGTTGCTGAAACTTTACAAAAAAAATGAATATTTTGAGAGAAATAGGCCTAACATTTCAGATAAAAAAAATAACGCATAATCTGCACATTTTTTTTTCGTTCCCATTAATCTTTGCTTTTTGGGATTTCACACAATGGTGATGTGAAAACAGCATTTGAGTTTTCTGAGTTTTATCTTGAAATTAAAGTCGAATGAAAAGATTATTTATATAAATTTTACAAGATTATCAAAGTTACAATGCAACTCAACAAGTCTGAAGAAACGATACGTATAATATTTCTTTAATGTTCCGTGTTGGACTTTAGTTTTCCAGTGATCAGTTCTTACTCACTTTCAAGTGTTTAAATTTGAAACTATTTATTAATATGCAGCATTTATGTGTAGCCTTTCGGATAAAAGTTCCTCTCGTCTCCATCCCAGTCCAAGAAATATTAAACCTATTATAAACAACAAATAATACGCCTCTCCCTTTAGTTCTTTCCTAGGACTAATGAGGCGAGAGGCTGAAAAAAATTGCATCACCGAAACATTATTCTAAATCACCTAGGAAACTAATTATAACGTAGATTTACTTTGTAAACGAATGCTGTTTCAAAAGAAATTTTCCTTTTTTTTAACATTTCGACCAAACTCTATAGGCGCATTACATTTAGTGTAATTTTTAAGATTACTTACCGAAAATGATCAATCGTCATTTTCAGGCCTTCAACACTTGATCGCTCAGTAACGCTCTTAAATTGTAATGAACCGGACACTGGAGTATTGTTACGTCTACGTATTTGAAGAGACATAACAATACTAAAGTATTTACTTGAGCGAGAAAGATTGGTAAGTATTTTAACTGTTGTGCCAACACTGTGTCAATTTTGTGACAAACCTTTGGTCATTTTATGCGATATCTTGTACTGTTCTAACAAAACGTCACATTTATTTAAACGTAATAGGACAGTTTTATTAATACCAGAAATAGTAGAAATGATTATTACATATTCGTGGTGAAGATTAGTTCTAACTATTCATAAAACGGTTGTTTGTTTAACGAGACTTGAAGGTTTTCAGGTACAGAATGTGTTAAACATATCAATACTTAATCCATCTATGGTATGGAAATTATAACTAATGGGTATAAGTTACAGTCACCAGATGGCGCCATAGTCATATCAACACACTGCACCTGTGCAATAACGAACTTGTGGCTGAACGATTTTCTCGTCACTAGGTGACCGAAAACAACATGGCGTCCATCACAGCCGAGTTTTGGTTTGGTTTGTTTTGGATTTCGCGCAAAGCTACACGAGGACTATCCGCGGTATCCGTTCCTAATTTAGCAGTGTAAGACTAGAGGAAAGACAGCTAATCATCACCACCCCTCGCCAACTCTTGGGTTACTGTTTTACCAGCGGATAGTGGGATTGACCGTAACATTAAAATGTCCTCGCGACTGAAAGGGCGATCACATTTAGCATGACGGAGATTTGAGCCCACGACCTTCAGAATAGGATATGAGTGCGTTAACCACCTGGCCATGCCGGTGTCCACAGCCAAGTACGTGACCGTTTATATGATTGACAGTATAATGCATATGTTATCGTTGTTCCTCTGTTGTGTATAATCACAGAGATGGACGTACACAGTTTTAACCGGTTAGTGTTACAACTGTTAGGCGCTGTTCTTCCATATGAATAAATTTCATCCTTTATGTTCTATTTTTGTATGAATGGTTCTGGTATGTTGGCTTGATCGTAAATATGTTTTTTTATGTTTTGTTTCTACACTTCACATGAGAACAGTACTCTAAATATAGTCCAAATTAAGGACGATTAACGCAAGCTTTGGGCGAAATTTGACATATATAAATCACGTCTCTATTTAACAATATTTAAATTATCTGTGATATGTAAATATGTTAAATTATAAGCTTCAGGAAAGCGCGTTTCACTTAGCGTAGCGTGCGCGTTAAGACAGTTTAGCTCAACATAAAGCTACACAATAGGCTAGCTGCTCTTTGTCATTCAAGGGAATAGATCCCCAAATTTTTAGGATACAGCCCCTGAAGAGTAAAGGACATCTACCGCCTATAATTAACAGTTTCTTTTACACAGAAGACAGTGTTCCTTTAATATTAAAACAGACCGTACTATTCTTTTAATCACAGGCTCAACATGTTAAAATTGACTATAGTATCCCGTTAACAACAAACAAACATGTTTAAGTGGCCATAGTGTCCCCTGAGTGGCGGACTAAACAGGCTACTTTCTTTTATTTTTTCAGCCAAAGACGTTTTGGGGTTCCGAGCTACTCAGATGAACGAATTTGACCAAGCCAAGGCATGTTTCAATTTTACCGTTGGAAATCCGGACAGAAAGGAGTTCTACTCGCCCCATTATCCCAAAAAATACCCGAACAACACCGACTGCATCAAACAAATAGAAGGTAATTCGTCAGGTGCAAAATAATATATTCATTGAAGTAAAACTACTAATAATACATATCACCTACTCTTAGGCTTAATAAACCACATTTTTTATTTCGTCAAATTTCAGCGTTTACCAAAGTGTAGATGGCAGCACTAAACTCTTTGAGAGTAATTAATACTGACCACGAAAGTCGTACAACGCAAAAAAAAACATTTTCTCTGACAAGTGTGATAAACGTGTGCTTTATTCGTCGTTATTAAAGATAAAACCTCTCGCTTCAAAGTTCGGTCGTTTCATAAATCATCGTTTGTTTCGTTTAAAAATGTCATATTGAGACCTCTATGGGTATTCAAAGTTTTATTTTTATTACGAGAAAAAATACTATAGGATGTTGCTTTATTATACTCTTATCATGTCATACAGACAGATGTCGCTCTAAGTGAAGCATTCTCCACCCATAAAAATATATACAGCAAATCATCTAATTAATAGTCATAATATTACACATTTAAACAATTATGTCTCGGCATACATACATATATATATATACAGTTTTTCTATTGTTTCTTCTTACAAACACTTCAATTCGGCCACTATTCTTTCATTTTTAAGGCGATTTGACTTGAAATTTGGGAGAGTTCTTTAGCCAATGCACCTACATTTCTTCTCTCTTTAAGGCCTCTTAAAGACTGTAGGAGGTCAAAGTTCAAACAACCTCAAAATATATATTTTAGGCTTCTGAGTAGTTGTATTCACAGCATTCAAGATGAAAACTAGCACAAATATAAATTTTCATTTGACAAACACGCTGACATACAAAAATGTTAATTCTTTTAGCCTTTTCGAGGTATGGAGTTGGGAGGGTTTGGAACAAACAAAAAAAATCATATTTTTGGAGATTGAGGTCAATTAATCGACTTTTTTTAGAGCAACTTAAACGAAATTTTGAATTAAAATACTTTTTTTAACAGATTGACACAGAGATAAAAACAAATTCTTTCAGCGAGGATGGCACAATTTGTGGTTTTCGTAAACTATTCATGCGTATATCTACGAATTTATATGGGATTTGGTACAAATACAGCTTTTTGTAGTTCCAAAGTGTAATATAGACAGTTTTCGATTTTTTTGGTGTCAAAATTGGACGTATCGAGACTGTGCGGTGGAGACTTTTTGCATTCGCTAACAAATATTGGTCTCTTTCTAAAATTACCAATTGTACATTTGGTACGAAAATAAACTGAAATTTTTGAATAGAAAACTGAACCAAATGTTGAAATTCTCATGATGACATTCAGAAGCTGAATATTGTGTAGTTCATCGTTGATTGGTTGATTTCACCTGACGTTTATCACTTACAAGGTGTCTCAATCGTCTGCTTTCTAAACTCCACTCAGAGTAAGTTTCGCAATCCCCAAAGCAGGATGGACAAGAAGAACTTTCGTCGGATTTTCCTCCACGACTTCAAACTAAGAAGAAAACCTACCAAAACTACACGGAACATGAACCAGGCATTCAGTCACAAATCTGTGACTGAACGCACAGTTTAGCCCGGGTTCCAAAGATTTGGACATGGAGATAGAAATCTCGAAGACCACGAAGGTCATGAAAGGAAGTTACCCTTAGATGAAAACCCATTAAGGGTGTTTGTCTCATAGCAAACCCACATCGGACTATCTGCTGGGTTCACCAACGGGAATCGAATCCCTAATGTTAGCGTTGTAAATCCGTATACCTACCGCTGCACTAGCGGAGGAGCACATTAAAGGAAGCACTTGAGACAGATCCTCACACCACAGCACGTGAGCTTGCAGAAAAGATAGGCTTAAAAAAGCAAGCATTGCCAACCACCTCAGTCTGATTAGAAAGACGAAAAACGTTGGATTCACCATAAGCTGACTGAAGATCAACAAAATTGACGCTATAAGACCTGTCAAGGATGACGCTCCAAAAATTGAATGAATTGGGAATCGAGATTCTGCCTCATTCACCTTATTCTCCAGGCCTTTTCCCTACAGATTTTCATTTTTTCAAGCACTTTGACAACTTTTTGAATAATAAACGTTTTCATAACCAAACAGCTGCAAAAAGAAGCTTTCAGGGAGCTCATTGACCTTAGAAACTCTGATTTTTACAACAGGGGCATAAACAGCGTCGTTACATGTTGACAAAAGTGTGTTGAAGCAAATGATGCTTACTTTGATTAAAGCATGTTTTACGACACTGGTTTATACTATTCCAAACTTCGCAGTTCAAAAAGGACATTTGTTTCTGGACAACCTAATAAAATAGCTTTTTTAACATGGTTAGGTTAGACTGAATTACATTTTCACTTTAAGATTCATCTTAAAGCATCAATTAATTTATTCTAAAGAAAATTATGACTTTTGTTAATCAAAATCAGATTATAATCCGTGTGCAGTAAACCTTCTTTTCTTATCTTTATTTACTTTAAATCCATTTGCATAGTTAAATTCACAATAAATTCATAAAATTACCACAATTAAAAAAAATAAACCTTTTTTTCAGTATTGTTTATTTTTTGGAATTTCGCGCAAAGCCACGCGAGGGCTCTCTGCGCCAGCCGTCCCTAATTTCGCAGTGCAAGACTTGATGGAAGACAGCTAGTCATCACCACCAACCGCCAACTGTTGGGCTACTCTTTCACCAACGAATAGTGGGATTAACCATCACATTATAACGCCCCCACGGCTGAAAGGGCGAGCATGTTTGATGCAACGGGGTTCGAACCCGCAACCATCGGATTACTTTAACCATGCCGAGCCTTCTTTTTTCAGAAAATTAATTTACTGTGCCCGAGAGAACATTGTTACAAAGTTTGTATTTTGTTATTCAAACTAATAGCTAAATATATTTACTCTGTCCGAGGGTAAGCTAAAATTTCTCACATGTTTCAACCAGCGCCATACGGCTACTATGTGGTACTTGACTTTCGTGACAACTTTCATCTTGAAGAGAGTACCAACTGTGAGTACGATTATTTGGAAATACTAGACGGTCCCTACGGATATTCTAACCTTCTTGGGCGCTACTGTGGAGCCACCTATCCACCACTCACACAATCTTCTGGTCGTTACCTCTGGTTGAAGTTTCATTCCGATGACAGCATAGAATACCTGGGATTCAAAGCTGTGTACCAGTTTTTTCCAATTGAAGGTGAGTTGGAACAGGAAAAGAAAGTCTCGGAGCTTTCAATTTCAGAGAATGTTCACTTTTTATATCAACCTATGACAAAGTTTTTTCTGCTTTGTTAAACTTAATTTTTCCATCATTTTAGTACTAAACAAACATAAATAAATAACTTAATATTGAAGTGTTAAAACTGCTCATATTTATATATACATGCACCCAATATGCAGATAAATTAACCTCCATGAATATCAACCTATCTGGCCAAACTTAAAAACACTGAAATAATGCACAGGTAACGAATAACGAAGTGTTATACATGTGTGAGTATTACGGGTTTCTCTCCTTTCTCACCAAAGGTACAAACGTGAAAGAACAATTTGTGACGTAGAGGCCTAATGTTTTCTTTCATTGGCCAGATCCTCTGCTGTAGACTTCAGTTTCACCAGTTGAATACTGGATCTTGATGCCGGTTAGGCCTTTTATAATGGTAAAGTTATGTAATAATTATGTGCTTAACTCCTGTTTAATCCCCAATAAAGTAACTTAAAATCAGTTTAGTTCTTCTGATGACCTCTGAATAGACGAAACTGAAGTACACAGTAAAGGGTACGGCCAATTTAAAAAATGAATTAGGCCTGTACATCTCATATTACCTTTCGTGGGAAGTTAGACCTTGATGTCTCATATTACATTTCGTGGAAGTTAGGCCTCTACGTCTCATATTACCTTTCGTGGGAAGTTAGGCCTCTAAGGCTCATATTACCTTTCGTGGGAAGTTAGATCTCTACGTCTTATATTACCTCTCGTGGGAAGTCATACCTCTATGTCTCATATTAACTTTCATGGGAAGTTAGGCCTCTATGTCTCATATTTCCTTTCTTGGTAAGTTAGGCCTCTAGTCTCATACTACCTTTCATGGGAAGTTAGGCCTCTATGTCTCATATTACCTTTCATGGGAAGTTAGGCCTCTATGTCTCATATTACCTTTCATGGTAAGGAACATAAATCTGTAACACAGTCACCAGATATTTCGTCGTAACATTACTGATATACCTAAATTATTTTAGGTTAGTTTACTGGTGGCTGAAAAAGAACTAAAACCCCCTTAAATATTGGTGCAATACCTCGTCAGTTGTTAACGACATTTTCGGGCGTAAACCCAGCAAAATTTACAAGGTTTGGTCACTTTAAAGTAATTTAGTTACTCATAAATCTATATATTAAGCCAACAGTGGAAAATATTCATTTTAATAAAAGTAACAAAATAAGTTGTAGTTGACAAACCCAGAGTATTAAACACTCCTAACGATACTGTCCCCAGCAGAAGGGATAACTTTCTGGACAACCACTAAGCTAACAACACCAACCTTAACAATATAAATACATAACTACATTGTTAAAGAAAGAACATTTAATCAATAAGTAAAATAATTGCGTAGGCGAGGAAATGGCAAAGTGCAAAACTTAATATAATATAGTGGTAAAAACTCACTGGATTAGTTTTATCCTTTTAATACCCCCCCCCCCAATATTTTTTTACACTGCTATTTGGTGTTTACAACCGTTTTGTTCAAGATTCGTACTGGTTTTTCTCTCTAGTCCGTTCGCTTCAGTTACTCTTTGTTACCTTCATATTCATTTCTTCTTACTGTCACTCCTATTACGTTCACGCACCTTCCATTACTGTATCATATTAAACAATATCCATTCCTCACATCCTTGTCTGTTTTTGTTATACATTTACATTTTTATTTAGTATAATTAACTGTGATTAACTCGTTTCTAACTTCAGGAACGTGTTCTCCAGCCTTCAAGCCACGTGCTTTTGTTCTTTCAAAACCCTAAACCCTCAAACCTGTCGTTGCCGACAGTAACTGTCGCCTGAAACCTCGAGTTCTCGTTTTATTAACAAAGTTATTTTAATTTGGCGAATTGTTCACCATTATGTTCTGAAGAAATAACAGAGCAGTCTTAAGGTTTATTCTGCTCAGTGTGCTTTTCTGGACTTGGTCTAAGTGACTCTCCATTCCAGTACTATAAGTTATACACCACATGCTTTTCCATTCAGTTACTTTAAACCTTATTTTAGACTATTAACAACACACTTTATTAACTGCCTCGTTCAGTTAAAGCTGAAACTTTTCACTAAAGAACTAATTTTTAAACGGAAAACAATTTTAATGTTCACTTTTGTTTTACGTTTATTTATTATTCTTAAAAAGTTCGATATATTGAATCTTCTCAGTGAACAGCTTACAGCCAAGCAGCACGGCTCTAAAGACAGAACGAACAAAAGACAGAGACAACAAAGTTATATATTGATAAATGAAACGACTCACAACTAACAACAACAATACTGACAGCGTAATTAAAACACGACCAATTTAAATACAATAAAATGCAAAATAATTAATTTCAGATGTCATGGAAGAGACATGGTAACAATAGTGAAAACGTATAATTTGACAACGTGTTATATTGCCTGCATTAGCAATATTCAGGTTTAAAGTTACCTGGAGGTGAAACTAATGTCAGACACTAAACTAAAGAATGGAAAATTAGGTATTCTGTAAAAACGTTTAAATCTATAATCGGTTGCAGATATATTTAATCAATGTGTTGTACAAAAATATAACAAACCTCAAGAAACTCGATGTTAAACAAATTCCGTGGAAGGAAACACTGACTAATGGTCTTTCTAGTTTGTGCTGGAAGGACTACAAACTTCTGTCCGCACTATTTCTGTTATTAACTCTCTTTTTTTTAATGGCTATAGTCATGCCTTATGTTTAGGCATTATTTAAAATGTAGGCCTACTTCTGACATAAACGCTATGTTCATTACAGTAAGATTTTGAGCCCTGTCGTCCACACAAAATTGTTACCAGGTAGTTTGTGAGGGACCCATTGTTTTCCATGCGTGGTTCCTATCATACTGATGCCATGCCGCGCGTGCACGCCAATTTTAACTCCGAAGTTAGAAGCATGTCTTTCGTTTACAACTTGTTTGTTAACGATGCCGTGACCTGAACCCAAACAATGACCTTTGTTACGGACTCAGTTCTGGTGGCCTACTTTGTTTGACCGTTACCATAAAACCTTGGTAACTTGGTTTAACACTATTATATTAATATGTACAAGTAAGACTAGCATACAAATCTCTGTAATGGTCTTTCTTACTCATGTCTATTACATAAGAAAATTTAAGTCCAACAGATTTAACCTTGCGACTTGTGGGGCCGAACTTGGTTACCATTGGAATCCCTGGTACCAGTTGGAAGACAACTTTGTACACACGATTTCAAGTAACAAAACTTCAAACAATTAGTTTAACGTGAAACAATGGTTATTCTTGCAGGTCACATTGTCATGAAACGTCTCTGTTTATTAACGCTAAACAGAAGCGTTAAAAAAACATGAAGCTGTTCCTAACAGATTCTGTTTAACATATTTCAGATCATTAAATATTGGACTTGACCACAGTTGTGGTTTCTCTAAACACAATGAGTACATTTGTGTTGACTTGTGCAGTAATGGAGCTCAGAATGATTGACTGAAGTTGATAAGTTGATAGAAGTAATGAATATTATACAACTCTCTGGACCTGAAAAATGATACATTTAAAAATTTTCTTTTACAGATTTTCATCGCCCTCCGCCTGAAGGTAAGTTTATTTGTTTGTTTGTTTGTTTGTTTTTTGAATTTCGCACAAAGCTACTCGAGGGCTATCTGTGCTAGCCGTCCCTAATTTAGCAGTGTAAAACTAGAGGGAAGGCAGCTAGTCATCACCAGCCACCGCCAACTCTTGGGCTACTCTTTTATCAACGAACAGTGGGATTGACCGTCACATTATACGCCCCCACGGGTGGGAGGGCGAGCATGTTTAGCGTGATGCAGGCGCCAACCCGCGACCCTCGGATTACGAGTCGCACGCCTTACGCGGAAACCTAAACTGATTTCTCACATTTTCGGCTGTATTTAACGGTTTTCAGTCACCAAATATTCGTCACATTAAAATCTTTACCAATCGAAACTTGTGCTAATTTGTGTATAAAAGCCAGCGTGACGCGGTGCTTAACGTACTCAGCCTGTGAATCCGAAAATTCATGGTTTGAGTCCCTTTATCGTAAAAAAAAAAAGGAAGACAGGAAGAAAAACGTGGCCCATATTTTATGGTCAGATTTCATTATTCTATCAGACACGAATAGCCTACGACGTGAAGGTTAGCATTATTGATTCGATCCCTTCTCTTTAGTCTTCAAAAGTCGGGTGTAGCTCTTGCGTTGTTTGTTCTAACTCAGAGATTCACAATAAACTATCTTGTGCTCTGCCCACCGCAAAGAAAGGATCCCCAGATTTTAACAATGAATGTCCGTAAACTCACCAGGGAATTAACCCTTGTTTAACTTGGCACGGAAATTACAATAAGGTTATTTTTCATAATATATTTAGTCCTGAGAATCTGTAAAAAAAGTATTTAATTATAAATATAAAATAAATACACTTTTATATTATAAAAAATGGAAGGAAGTTTACAGGTGTAACTAGTTGATAAGCATAAATAAATTACATTAAATTATACCGCGAGGTGTCATCAATGGATTAATTCTTCATTGGTATTTGAATGTCCTGCAGTCGCGATTTACTCGGATATTTAACTTACATCCACTAGAGGGCAGCATTACTATACAATTATGAAGGAGCGATCACACAAAAAAAAGTGTGTTGAGGGTAGTTTTGTCCCCGGCATGGCCAGGTGGTAAAGGCGCTCGACTTGAAGTTTGAGAATCGTGGGGTCTAATCTCCATCATAAACACGCTCGCCCTGTCAGCCGTAATGGTGTTGTAATATTCCGGTCAATCCCACTATTTGTTGGTAAAAGAGTAGCCCAAGAGTTAACGGTTGTTGGTAATGACCAACTGTTTTCCCTCTAGTCTTACGCTGCTGAATTACGCACGGTTAGCGCAGATAGCCATCGTGTAGCTTCGCGCGAAATTCTCAAACAAACTTTAGTTTTTAGCAAGTTGGATTTGGTAAAGTAAATGAAATATAATTAGTGCACATTTTAACTATACAGAATGCTAGTTTTAAAGAAAGACAGAAGTCTGTATCTTTATAACATAATTCGTTTACCCATTTGTCTGTAGAGTGCGTTTTCCACAAGACCGGATCCGATGGCTTCATTAGTAACAGCGACATCTCACAGAGCATGTTAAACTACTCGTTAAGTTGGAATGTGTCTCTGGATTGCACATGGGCTATCGAAGTTTACCCTACTTGGAAGGTACGTAATCCAGACAAAATACTGTAGATCAAACGAGTCAAAATCCGGATTATAACTGAAGATAAACAATCAGGTGCTGACGCCAACGATTTAATAATGAGTTCTTAATAAATAGCAATTTATTATTTTATAGAGAATATAGATGGCGCTGTAGTAGTTTGTTTTTGAGCTGTTTTTAACGAAGAACAAGAGGGAATCCTCAATATCCATAGCTGTAATTAGATTTCAAAATGGTCAAGAGATGGAGCTGCAAGCTAATTGTTCTACTTAAAAAACAAAAAACTCAGTCCTTCTATCAACCACTATACTGTGGCTATTCAGTTTACAGAACCAGACAAAGCCCTATACTGGTGCTGCAGGACAACTGCCCTCCCTCTGGTCAGCAATTCAAAGCTACTGGAACCTCTGACTTGTTCATTTAGGCTTCGCTCGCATAATGGATGTTCAGTTTGAAAATTACATATCTCTCGTTTTATCGATAAGATTCAGTTTTATACGAGTATTAGGTCTGAATATTTTTATTTTGTCCGTATCGATTTCAGTGAAACTGTGCACATCTAGAAGAGGAAAACATTATGCGCACAACGACCTTCATCTTTCTTTTAAATTATTATTCCAGATGTACTTGACTTTCCAGAAATATCAGCTTGCACATCCAAATAACTGTGACCTCAACTACATCGATATATACGGAGAAAGTCTCAGTGTGGACGCCAGACTCGACAGATTCTGTGGGACAGCGACAGAACCCCAGCGGTCAGAAAAGAACATTCTTCACGTTCGATATTTTGCCCAATCACAGGCCTTGGACGGAATTTTCAGAATCCTTTACACCGGATTCAGAGAATCAGGCATGTTTCTTGTAATTCCTAAGGTGGTAATTTATGTTTATAATAAATATTTTTTTATTTCTCCACTGGAAGGCGCAACTGTTTTCATACTTACTTACAAAATAACAGTTGAATTTTTTTTAGAGCCTTCCAGAGAGAGTGCAACTTTTCGTTTTGCCTCATATTTCACACATATCCCTGTATTTTGTGTTGTTTTCTTTGGGTGGGCGTGAGAAGGTTTTTCAACCTTCCTCTCCCACCAGAAGACGCCTCTTGTTTTCTATGTACCTCATACAGTATAGCTTTATTTACACAACACCAGGCACAAAAAACGTATTGTTATATACATTTTCTATCTTGTTCACCAGATGGCAGGCCTAAATTTATATTTATACACATATTGCAAATTAATTAAAAATCCATTTGGGCCACTATATTTAGAAACTATTACATATATTTGAGAGTTTGTATCAATATATTTTGTTGTTGTCACGGACATCTTCCTAAAATCTCGTTAGCTTCTTGGTTTTGTCGAACCTAAATTTAGGCCTAACACAGTTGACGCTTGCCATTAGAAACATACGTATAGCAACTGAAATAGATTAAAATTTAATTATACCTTTATACTTTTGTTTATATAGTTGTAAAGATGTGTCAAACAGCGCTTTGTGAAATAAAGGCTTATTCGAACATTCATAAACGAACATGCAGTGTGACACGACACATTGTTATCCAGACTGCTTCTATATATCACTTGAAGTATTTACGTTGCTGGTTAACCATCTTTTGTAATAACGGATACATATGGATTAATTAATGTCCATAACAAACCGACTAAAATATTTAATTCAAATAATTAGTAATTTATTGCACTGATTAACTTACAGTGGGTTACCCTACCTGTCCTGTCAACCAAACGCTTGGATGTTTGTTTGTACGTGAAGTGAAACAGACTTTGTATGTGGAAAGATTAGAATTACTGTTTCTGGAATTGGAAGCACATTAAGTAATGTTACAATAATTACTTACATGGGTAACAGTAAACGTTATTAACCCTCATGACATGATTATTTTAGTATTCTCCAATACTACAGCCACTGCACCGAAACCACGACCATCCATAAAGCGTAGGAAGAAGATGTCAAACAGACCTGACCCTTCCAGGTCTGTAAACCCAAAACCCAACAATGGAAGGGTAACGCAGAAAGGGTTATTGTATAGGTTTATGTACTCTGATGATGCCAATAGTAATTCTTGGGGCTGGCGTGACTGTTCTGTGAATCTGAATTCGTTGTTCGCGTCTCTTTGTCACCAAAACCTCCATTTTGTGGCCACGTGAGTGTATGATTGCATATCGTGACTGTAACATGCGTCTCTTGTATAAAAATATATTATTAAAGGTAGAAAGAGCCATGGCTCGAGGGCCCGGCATGGCCAAGTGTGTTAAGTCGTTCGACTGTAATCCGAGGGTTCGCGGATTCGAGTCCCGTCGCACCAAACATGCTCGCTCTTTCAGTGGTTTGGGCGTTATAATGTCACGGTCAATCGCACTATTCGTTGGTAAAAGAGTAGCCGGTGGGTAGTGATGACTAGCTGCCTTCCCTTTCATAGTACACTGCTAAATTAGGGATGACTAGCGCAGATAGCCCTCGAGTAGCTTTGTGCGAAATTCAAAACAAACAAACCAAACCGTGACTCGAGATGTAGCGTCACTAAGCGCTTTTTTACACTTTCAGTGGTGGGTGAATGTTAAGATGACAATCAATCCTTTCATTTGGTTTATGAAACCAGACAATGCCCTTGTGTCAATTGGTTGACTGTCTTCTCTTTGGTAAGTAGTTAAACAGGGCACTCTTTAAAATGTCCAGTTTATCCAGTATTAACATTTAAAAGTTGTCGACAACTCTGGAATAATTTTCACGAAATTATCAAAAGGGGGCGTTTTCAGAGAATGTCAATAGCTGTGCTTCTAAGACATGCTCAAAAATTAATTATTTTGTTTAAAATCAGTTTCGATTCGTAATCGTGACGTATCACGTGGTCTTCTTTTGACGTCACAATACCGAACCATAACTTAATGTGTCTGGTTGTGAACTTACAAATCACTGTTTCGTACTCTGATAGTTAATTTTAAAATATCACTGTCCCCACTGTCAGGGTAGTGGGTACGTTATAAAATACAGTTAAATCACCCTATTCGATTAGAGTATCCCAAGCATTAGTGGAGAATACTGTTTATTAGCTGCATTTCTCTTGTGTATCAATTCTGAATTCGGAAAGGCTTAACGTTGACAGCTTTGGTATAGCTTTCAGTAAATTTAAAATAATTAAACAAAAATGTCATAGTTGGTAGAATGATTAATGTCCATTATTCTGTCCTTTATAAATAGTTTAGCCAAGGGTTAGGCGTAGCCTAGTGGTTAGACAGGCCGCGCTGTGAATCCTAGTATTTCTGGCGCGCGTCCTTTTAACCCTCTGTACTTTTGGGGGACATGGATGGGTGCGCTTCGGAAATGACTATCAAATCTCACAATTTGGTCAAACAAGAACAACACAAGAGTTGGCGGCGCGCGCTATTAACTAGATGTCGTATATCTTGTTTCGCAGTTCAAAATTAGGGTTAGATTTTAGATGGATGACTCTGATGTAACTGAACTCTAAAACAAAACGAGTCTTCACCTACAGTCTTACTCACTTTATTTCACTAACTGAATTAAATATATCTCGGCAATTTCCCGATTTTTCCATTCGTCTGCTTTAATGATCAAAACATCCTGTTTCGAGAGTATTTCAGGTAGTATAAACATTGTGGAGGTTTGACATTTGTGGACTGCTCCTGACAGTTTCTGGAATGTTTGATATTTCGACTTCTATAGTGACAACTTTTACCTCTAGAAACATAAAGGAGCTGTCCACTAGAGACAAATTAAGGTCTTTATAATAAAAAAAAACTCGTTCATCTTATAGGCCCAGTTGTAAGATGTATGAAAAGAATTCGTCAGAGGTGTTTGGCGAAATACAATTACACACGAACAGCTATGATTGTGTTAAACAAATTGACATCAGGAGCAATTGGCTAACTGCACTTAGAAGCATTTGTTTGTTTGTTTTGAATTTCGCACAACAACAAAAGAGAAGGAAGTAAAAAAGGGTTTCCAGTCAAATTTTGAAGTGAACCTTACGGCACGCGCATGCGTGTGTAATGTTTTTTAAATAATTTTTTACGTAATTAAAGGGCGTTGGTTTCGAATTCTGAGGATCCCACCATGACATCCCAGAAGGTTCTGAAGTATTCAAGATGGCGTCCAAAATGGCTGCCAAAACTTTTTAAGTAAAGGGCAATAACTGGGCTTCCGAAAGTGATGGACATCCAGAACAAGGTTCATGCATCCTAAAATTGAGAAGCTGACATTTAAAATTCAGTGTTATCTGTAATATAACTTAAAAATACAACTACAACTGAAAAGGTTTTAAATTTCGCACAAAGCTACTCGAGGGCTATCTGTGCTAGAAGACCCAAATTTAGCAGTGTAAGACTAGAGGGAAAGCAGCGTTCTAACTGTCGATAACAGAAGTCTGGTGTAATCGTTACATTGAGTGGCAGCAATTCAAAGTGGATCACACCAACAATATCCCACTAAACGCTTAACAAGAGTTTCCTAGGGTGGAGGTTCGTTTTGGGTTGTGCTTTAGCCAGTTTACTTCCAATGAGCATGTCTGTGACATTTAACATTCTTATAAATATCCAGTTTTCATCTCCAGTCAATAATCTGTCCAAAAAAGGTGAGTTACGTTCATGAAAGTGCAGAGAAGTGCAAATGTCCACTCTTGCTCTTATGTTGGCTTCTATCAAATCATGGGGACCCATTTATCAAGTTTTGACACCTTTCCAAGCTGGTGCAGATGACGGTGAACTGTTGAATGGGTTAAATTAAGGTTCTGTGCTAGTTTTTCAACTGTTACAGCACAATCTTCATCACGTACAGCCAGCAGCAAGTCGTCATTAAACTCAACAGGATGACCTGAAGGTGGTGCATCACTTTAGCTGTAGTGACCTGATCTGAACTTCTGAAACCACCTTCGACATATTCTTTCACTGAGAGATTCCGCATCATAAACACCTTGAATGTTCCACGTAGTTTCTACTGCACTATTGTCTCTTCAAGCTCATAAAGCATTATATGCCTAATGTGATCCTCAGACACATCCATCTTCATAAGGGTTTATTTGATTAATGATATAAAACATGGAGTTGGGTAGTTTCTTTTATTTATCTGAACATTTTATTCACGTCCTACTACACATTGTAGTGATTAAATCTTCTACAAAGACAGAAGTGATGATGCACTTCCTGTATTGAATTTCCGGACATTACTTGTGGGATGACCTGATATAGAGCAGTAGTTTCCTTGTCTAAAACAGTGTTAAAAGATTTACATATATTGACGCCATGGAATTTATATTAACAGTTTCTTGTTATCGCCCCTATACAATCGGTACAGCCGTATCAAGAATCATTATTTATGCTAACTGCTTAAACTAACATCATGTGATGCGAAACGCTCTTTAATTAGATTAATTTCATAAAATCAAGGACATTTTTGCTCATATGTTTATCGGCAGCTCAGCAGATATAAAATATAGTGATTTAAAACTGGATTTATCACCTAACATTACTTGAGAAGAGCTATCAATATTTCTAACAGTAGGATAATACAATAATCCCGTAAACTAACCAGAAAGCACAAAACTTGGCGTAGCAGTCTTAACGACCATAATTCCAATAATGCCACACCTAGACAGGCCAGCACATAATATTTACTTTAAGTCTGAATTATTTTACGGGGCAAAAATTATTAGTTTTGTCAAAAGAGTTTGAATATATTACCAGGTATTTAATCGTATTGTTCAAAAACAGAAATTCGTTTTAGCATAAGTTTCTAAATACCTTTGTTACTCATCATCTAAGGTTTAACTCTCGAACGATAAAAAAACGATTTATCCAATGTAAATAATAAGATACAAATGGTAAATTTGCACTGCTTTTAGTCATAAAATGTATGATAAAACACATTTGCCTTTTAAAATACTTGACAGAATTTCCGTTTCTATATAACTGTTATATGTAATCGTGGCTCACATTGTGGCCGCAAATACCCCTGATACAAATTCTTTGCGACAATTTATACGATCAATAACATTCATAAATCCAGGACTGTAATATTGTTCATTAAAACCCAGTTGATCAACAATTCACAGTTCCTAAGGCTCCAACAACGATTGTTAAAACCCAGTTAATCAACAATTCACAGTTCCTAAGGCTCCAACAACGATCGTTAAAACCCAGTTAATCATTCACAGTTCCTAAAGTTCCAACAACGATTGTTAAAACCCAGTTAATCAACAATTCACAGTTCCTAAGGTTCCAACAACAATCGTTAAAACCCAGTTAATCAACAATTCACAGTTCCTAAGGTTCCAACAACAATCGTTAAAACCCAGTTAATCAACAATTCACAATTCCTGAGGTTCCAACAACGATTGTTAAAACCCAGTTAAACAACAATTCACAGTTCCTAAGGCTCCAACAAAGATTGTTAAAACCCAGTTAATCAACAATTCACAGTTCCTAAGGTTCCAACAACGATTGTTAAAACCCAGTTAATCAACAATTCACAGTTCCTAAGGCTCCAACAAAGATTGTTAAAACCCAGTTAATCAACAATTCACAGTTCCTAAGGTTCCAACAACGATTGTTAAAACCCAGTTAATCAACAATTCACAGTTCCTAAGGCTCCAACAACGATCGTTAAAACCCAGTTAATCAACAATTCACAATTCCTGAGGCTCCAACAACGATCGTTAAAACCCAGTTAAAAAACGATTGTTAAAACCCATTTAATCAACAATTCACAGTTTCTAAGGTTCCAACAACGATTGTTAAAACCCAGTTGATCAACAATTCACAGTTTCTAAGGTTCCAACAACGATCGTTGAAACCCAGTTAATCAACAATTCATAGTTCCTAAGGCTCCAACAACGATCGTTAAAACCCAGTTAATCAACAATTCATAGTTCCTAAGGCTCCAACAACGATCGTTAAAACCCAGTTAATCAACAATTCATAGTTCCTAAGGTTCCAACAACGTTCGTTAAAACCCAGTTAATCAACAATTCACAGTTCCTAAGGCTCCAATAACGATCGTTAAAACCCAGTTGATCAACAATTCACAGTTTCTAAGGTTCCAACAACGATCGTTGAAACCCAGTTAATCAACAATTCATAGTTCCTAAGGCTCCAACAACGATCGTTAAAACCCAGTTAATCAACAATTCATAGTTCCTAAGGCTCCAACAACGATCGTTAAAACCCAGTTAATCAACAATTCATAGTTCCTAAGGTTCCAACAACGTTCGTTAAAACCCAGTTAATCAACAATTCACAGTTCCTAAGGCTCCAATAACGATCGTTAAAAGCCAGTTAATCAACAATTCATAGTTCCTAAGGCTCCAACAACGATCGTTAAAACTCAGTTAATCATCAGTATTTATAGGCTGAGAAGTGTGAGCAAAACACAAAACAGGAAACAAAATAGATGTAACATACAGAACAACATAACTTTCATACGTTACTTCCCCCTATGGTACGTTTCCTGGCTTATTCACAAAAAAGACTCCTGGACAGATAAAAAATGCGCAATATTTTATGTGATGTAATTTTACGCGCTCCATCAGAAGTTCTTCTGGTGCTGAACCATTATTTTGTTTTGATGAATGGATAGAATGTCGAATTTCTATCGTATTTTCCAGACTTATCGCACGAAGCACTCTCTCTTCAAAGTATTGTTGTTTTTACCTATGTACATTCATAACACGTAATATATGCGATTCATATTATCACGAGTTTTTGGTCAATATAAAACTTCCGAAACTCCATCTTTAAACATATAAAAATAAAAAAAACAAACGTATATAGTTTGGGAACAGGTGTTCAATCTTAGATTATGAAAGAAAACGGTTTATATATTTGTGTGTTGAGAATATCGTATCTAAAAGAATAGACCTTGCACGACCAGGTGGTTAAGGCGCTCGATTCTTAATCGCGAGTTTGAATTATCGTCACACCAAAACCGCTCGCCCTTTCAGCTGTGGGGGCATTATAACGGTTTGGGTTTGATTTGTTTTGAATTTCGCGCATAGCTACACGAGGGTTATCTGTGTCCCTAATTTAGCAGTGTAAGACTAGATGAAAGGCAGCTAGTCGTCAACACCCACTGCCAACTCTTGGACTACTCTTTTACCGAAGAAAAGTGGGATTGACCTTCACATAATAACGCCACCACGGCTGAAAGGATAAGTATGTTTGGTGCGACGGGAATTCGAGCCCACGGCCCTCAGACTAAGAATCGAGTGACTTAACCACCTGGCCATGCCGGGCCTGTATCATAATGTGACGGTTAATCCCATTATTCGTTGGTAAAAGAGCAGTCCAAGAGTTCGCGGTAGGTGGTGATGACTAGCTTCCTTCCTCCTAGTCTTACACTGCTAAATTCTGGACGGTTAGCGCAGATAACCCTCGTGTAGCTTTGCGCGAAATTCAAAAACAAACTAGAAAAAAAGAGAAGGAACTATCAAAATAAATGCTATTTTTTCTAGAATATTCACGCAGAGCTGCAACAACTGTTTCCTGCAGGAGGAAAACAGGTAGTCAACAGAATCTACTGTCAGTTCCCTAAGTTTTTTTCTTTTACCTGAACGAGTAGTGGGAATTGACTGTCATTCTTATAACGTATCAAGAGCGTAGCGGCAGCGTACCGTAAACCATAAACCCTCGGCTATATAGCCCGAGCACGTAACTAGCCAGACCACACTTAAAACTTATTGTTAATGTGGGGTATAATAAACTCCACGAAAGTTTCTGTGATCTCGTGTTCATCAGTTTTATTCTGGATTTGGTCTTTCTGCAGTGAGTTTATCACCCCACAATAATACACCCACTTTCAGCAACCTAACTCTGCTCTGAAACTATTCACATTACTTAATGTCACTATCTCCAGGGTCTTGTGCGCGTGAAAGACTGGTTTAATTTCCGGTTTAAAAATCGCGTGGTTTTACACGCGCAGGAATATGCTACGGACCAATCAAACGTGCCGTATGTATTAAAATTCGTCGTTTTAAAGTTTATTAAGAACCTGGCTTGACAGCTGTCAAACTGGCATTTATTTAACCTTCAAAATAAATTACAATCACAAACATTCTTTAAACAAATTTATATCTCAAAACAGACGATATGAATTTCCTGTTCTGTAATCACCGTGGTGTAGAAAGTATCAAATATGGCGTCTCAACAATGAATTTGCTATATTTGCAGTTTCTTCATTTTCGATATTAGGTTTAGGAGAAACATCACAACTAATGGTAAAAGGGGTACTTGTTTGTTTTGGTTGTTTTTTATGGGTTAACAATGATCCGGTTGTACTCAGTAAATATTTTATTTGACCGTTTTTAAAGTACTAATAGTACAAGTTCGCACTCAAGATGATTTTCTGGACGTCGATGGAACACGAGATAGACAAGACGTCGCAGAATTTCACGTTCTCTGCAATGCACGTGGATTATTTCAACAATCTTATTTACCTAGTTATATCAGTTTCACACGAGACAAGGGACATGTTTCAGAAAGAATTTTACTCGTATACCTAAGTACGCATCTCCAGGCCTAATGCTTATAATTAAAACTTACGAAACAAAAATTACACTGGTGGCATTGTAACACTGTTTTCGTGAACGCAGTGTTGTCTGGTTTTTCAGAAAGCTACCAGTTCCCCACACCCTTATAACGCTCACATTAACATGAGTCAAATTTACACAAAATTAACATTTTTAGCCTGACAACCGACTTTCATAACTTGCCATTTCTAAAGCAATCGGCTACAATACTGTGATCAATTTTGAATCGCAGTTCTATAAAGATTTTTTAATACGCCGATAATTAGTACGGTGAATTCAAAATCACATAACATCATTTTATAATATAATTGTTCATTCGATGGTTACCCACGCTCCAAAAACACCAGCTTCAAACATGCTCGCCCTTTCAGCCGTGGGGGCGTTATAATTTCACGACCAATCCCACTATTCGTTGATAAAAGAGTAGCCCAAGAGTTGGCGGAGGGTGGTGATGACTAGGTGTCTTTCATCTAGTCTTATACTGTTAAATTAGGGACGGCTCGCGCAGATAGCCCTCGTGTAACTTTGCGCGAAATTCAAAAACAAACAAACAAAACACCAGCTAGGGTTTTAACCAGAAGATGATATCCGCAACATTCAACAACATGAGAGTCGAGAACACGTAACCTCAAAACCTGGAGTCAATGTTGCGACGATTCAGAACACATAACCTCAAAACCTGGAGTCAACGTTGCGACGATTCAGAACACGCAACCTTAAAACCTGGAGTCAATATTGCGACGATTCAGAACACGTAACGTCAAAACCTGGAGTCAATATTGCAACGATTCAGAACACGTAACGTCAAAACCTGGAGTCAATATTGCGACGATTCAGAATACGAAACCTCAAAACCTGGAGTCAATATTGCGACGATTCAGAACACGTAACCTCAAAACCTGGAGTCAACGTTGCGACGATTCAGAACACACAACCTTAAAACCTGGAGTCAATATTGCGACGATTCAGAACACGTAACGTCAAAACCTGGAGTCAACATTGCAACGATTCAGAACACGTAACCTCAAACTCTGGAGTCAATATTGCGACGATTCAGAATACGAAACCTCAAAACCTGGAGTCAATATTGCGACGATTCAGAACAAGTAACCTCAAACCCTGGAGTCAATATTGCGACGATTCAAAACACATAACCTCAAAACCTGGAGTCAATATTGCGACGATTCAGTACACGTAACTTTAAAACCTGGAGTCAATATTGCGACTATTCAGAACACGTAACGTCAAAACCTGGAGTCAACATTACGACGATTCAGAACACGTAACCTCAAAACCTGGAGTCAATATTGCGACTATTCAGGACACGTAACGTCAAAACCTGGAGTCAATATTGCGACGATTCCCAGGCTGAAATTTCTACACTTTTTTTTTCTCAGAATTTCCATGGAAGAATAATTTCTAGAATACACAACATGTTTTATTGTTGTGTTCAATAGAAAGTTCTGACTAGATACAAGATATCGAAAACAATACAGCGCCATACAATTTTAATACGTACTTACATATTTAAGTAGTCACATAAACAAATAAAAATTCTCAGAACGAAGAAAAGAAAGTTATATTTTGTAATCAGCATTTGTTGACGTTAGCATCAAATTATCAAAATTCCAACTAAAAATCCATTTTCCAATTTGTTAAAATTTTGTTTGTTTGTTTGTTTGTTTTGGAATTTCGCACAAAGCTACTCGAGGGCTATCTGTGCTAGCCGTCCCTAATTTTGCAGTGTAAGACTAGAGGGAAGGCAGCTAGTCATCACCACCCACCGCCAACTCTTGGGCTACTCTTACCAACGAAAAGTGGGATTGACCGTCACATTATACACCCCCACGGCTGAGAGGGCGAGCATGTTTTAGCGCGACGCGGGCGCGAACCCGCGACCCTCGGATTACGAGTGCACGCCTTAACGCGCTCGGCCATGCCAGGCCCATTTGTTAAAATAAAGTACCATATATTTTCATGGTCTGTTATCACTAGGTGATGTCCTTATTGCCTTCCCCCCTTCATACCAAAATGTCTCGCCCCTCAGCCGTGGGGGCGTTATAGTTTTTCGATTCATCCCATTATTCGTCGGTGAAAGAGTAGTCCAAGAGTTGGCGGTGGGTGGCGATGACTAGCTGCCTTCCCTCTAATCTTACACTGCTACGTTAGGGACGGTTAGCGCAGATAACCCTCGTGTAGCTTTGCGCGAAATTAAAAAACAAACAAACTGTTAAATGAGGAACAGCTAGCACAGATAGCCCTCGTGTAGCTTTGCGCGAAATTCAAACTACACATTATTCCTTTAACGAGAACAAATATTTAAATTTAAAACCATAATAAATATACGATGTTTACACAAACAAGCACGTGTATCTTGACAATCACAGAATGCTTTTTTAAGCTCTAGGATCAGTTAATTAGTTGATTAAGACAAAGTTTAATGAAAATAATGTAAATGTTTATAAGTTCTAAAATGAAGTGTATTTGGAAATAATTCTGGTCTGTTTCATTTCTTATTCAGAGGGGTCAAATGTATATCAGAGTTGTGTTGATATCACATGATAATCACACCAGTTTTCCTTTGAAAAAAATGTATATGTGGGTTTCGTATTTACATAAAATGTTAGGCTTACGATCAATGTCTCACCAGGTTTTGGAAATAGAACAAAGTTTCACCCAAATATGTCATACTACCTTTTCATTTATTTCTATTTTTGAAGACATCTTGAAAACTTTCTTTCTCTCTTTCAAAGAGAGAACTTAATTATGTCAGAAGAATTTATTCAAAAGTGTTTGTTCACAAGTGAGACTTTAACGAGGCAGGTTATTCGGTTTGATGTGTGTTGATTTTCGCGCAAAGCTACACGAGGGCTATTTTAGCAGTGTAAGAATAGTGGGATTAGCCGTCACATAACACCCCCACACCTAGACGGGCAAGCACGTTTGGTGTGATGGGGATTCGAGCTCGCGATCCTCAGATTACGAGTCGAGTCGAGCGCCCTAACCACCTGGCCATGTCGGGCTTATTTGTATTTGCTCTCAACGGGTAATTCGGTAATTATATCTTGTATTTTGCAAGATGAGAAATTAGACACTGTTGCAAAAAATCAGTGCTTTGTTACATAAAACTGGCATCTCGTTAGAAAGAAATGGTTATATTTCAATAAAACAATTGTCAAATACACTTTTTAGTCGAATACAAAAGACTAAAAAATTGAAAATACATACTCATGCTAAATTTTGTATGAAAACATAAAAATATGACGATTAAATGTACGTAAGGAAAAACATACACCAACTGAAACGTCATTAAAAAAAACGTTTTTGTATGTTTGTAAATTGAGGGAAGTTTGGTGGTTGAGTTTATCTTATTATCACATTCAAGTCTTATAATTTTTCAAGCAGTATGCATCTTGTGGTTTATCAAAGTAACGACATGGTTTTGCTAAACTTTGTATTTATGAAAGTGAGACCTTATTTCAAAATATTTAAAAAGACGGTATGAAAAGTGTTAAGCCTAAAGTATAATGTTTAAACCTTATTTATCTTAACGTATTATAAATTTCAAACAAGCGGATTTAAAAAAGTATAAGATTTATAGAGTTTTTTTTACTTTTCAAACTTGAATGTTTTATTTCCCGATTTTTCGGTGACTTAACAACAACAACAAAAAATTCCGAATTGAATCTTACTACGAAGTCTGAAGGCTCCTAACCCTAAAACATCCATGTTCGCTATATTTATAATCAAACCAAAACTCGCATTTTACTTTCTGAGGTAATTCTGAGGGACCACCAAGTAAAATAAATATAATTAATTTGAATAAATATAAAATTTATTGTTTATTATGTTTTGCTGGAGTATTATAAACGGCTCCAATAGACAAATACATTAAAGTAACTCAGTTTACTAATAGCAAAACATAATACAGTTTCCAGTGTTGAGAGGGCCCCCAAATCTAACTACCAATCGAGTACCGTGTTCGGTTTCGTATATAATTATAGAAACATTGAGGGTTTGTTTGTTTGTTTTCTGAATTTCGCACAAAGCTACTCGAGGGCTATCTGTGCTAGCCGTCCCTAATTTAGCAGTGTAAGACTAGAGGGAAGGCAGCTAGTCATCACCACCCACCGCCAACTGTTGGGCTACTCTTTTACCAACGAATAGTGGGATTGACCGTCATATTATACGCCCCCACGGCTGGGAGGGTGAGCATGTTTAGCGCGAACCCGCGACCCTCGGATTACGAGCGCACGCCTTAAGGGAAAACGTCTGAGGAAAGATTATACGTTTATCGTGGTAAAATAGACCGCTCATATACGTGTGGTTGTTTGTGGGTTTCGTGGTTATTTCCATTACTATATTAGAAAATTAACAAGGTTTCGAAATATTTCTCCCTTCAGAAGAGTGTGACAAAATCAAAGAATTCGACTGTGGAGACGGAACGTGCGTGGATCAAGCCCTCAAGTGTAATGGACACTTTAACTGTAAATACCGATACGACGAAGAGGACACGATATGTTCCGTTGGTCAGTATATAACTGCTTACTTACTGTACAGGGTGGCCCGTAAGTCCTTGCCTATCTATATGTTATTATATAATATTCAGTTACGTATGTATTATAAATTTGTTGTTATTTTTAAAGATATATGGCCGATCTAAGCCCATTTACACTTGAACGTATGGTGACATAATCGTTGCATAATATTATGCAGTGAGAATGAGGGACAGCACACAGATACACTGGATACATAAGATATATGGATGGGTAAGGACTTACGGGCCACCCTGTATAATGTTTATATGTAATCCGAACACCATATTCCTCTGCACACAATATTTGAAACAAGTTTCCAGTTAGTTTTCTTCTATAGATACGGCTGGTTTTACCAGCCGGAAGTGAAGTAAGATTACAGTTCTTATGATATCATGTTACCGGTAATTTTCTACATATCTGTTTGATAATATGTACACTGGTTGTTGTGTAAAACATTGGTATTGTGTAACTTTCTATTCAGTAGTAAATGTCAAGTAACTTAATTTGTTTGTTCTGTTTGTACACTACCCGTTATTACACCAAATTATTGAGTAAATATTTTAAAGCGTTTGTGTTAATTATTAAACAATTTATTATCATATTTCACTTATCACCACCCCTTAACGTTTTATACGTTCCGACGTGTTCGAGTTGAAAAACGGTTGATTAAAAAAAAACATTCTTGCCAACGCCATTTTTAGATCTCAAAAACAAATCATGATATTCAAAAACAAACGTTGATATATTTAGCCTACAGTTGAATGTGAAGTCTAGCTATATTTATCCTTTAATAAAATATATAAAATTAAGTATTTACTCGGAGAAAAAAAAAAGAGAGGAACCTTAATCTCTCATCGTTTTTTTGTACTTCAATAGCTGTCATTAGGCTTAACATGCTTCATATTTAGACAACAAGTGGGGCCCACAGAAATGGTTCTCACTCCCCTGATGACGTGTCTTTAAAGGAGTGTTTTTTTACGATTCAAACATTTTTTTTGATTTACGATGAATAGTGTAACCTTCCCGGAAAGGGAATGTGACAGCATTTGTCTTTTTTTAAAAAAAATCAGTATATAACTTTATTAATATTTATTTTTATAAGGTGGGGAAAAAACGTGTTGCCTCAACTCTACAGGGTAGCCCGTAAGTCCCCACCCATCCATATATCTTATGTATCTGTGTACTGTCCCTCATTCTTGCTGCATAATATCATGCGACTATTATGTCACAATACGCTCTTCACGTGTAGATGGGCTTACATCCCATTTACAATTACACAACAGAATTATGAAATCCGTTGTTTTGTTTGCTAAAGACAAAGGCAGATGCATCTGTGTGCATTTCTTTTCAGATAAGTTTACGTGATCTGGTTTTCGTCGTTATTTTACTAAAGTATTTATTTAGCCATGTTGTTATGGTTACGTTCTGCTTTTTTAGGGTTCGTAACGTAAATGGGTTTTACATTTTGCACTTGCATGTACATTTTGAAATTCTTAACGTTGCTGCAGCTAAAAAGCTTTAATGATACAAGTCACGTACGTGCCTCATTCGCGCTCGCATATCTCCAGTATGGTTCCTGAACTTATGTTACGTTATTAAAAAAAACACAGAAATGTATTAATGTTCAATAATTTACAAACGTTATAGCGTATCTCTTACAGGAATATTGGAAGGAATGGCCACTGGTTTGGACGTTCGGCTCGTAATATGAGGGTCGCGGGTTCGAATCCCCGTCACACTAAACATGCTCTCCTTTTCAGACGTAGAGGTGTTATAATGGACGATCAGTGCCACTACTGTTCGTTGATAAAAAGATGGTCTAAATGTCGGCGGTGATGACTAGCTGCCTTCCCTTTAGTCTTACACTGCTAAGTTAGGGACGGCTAGCGCAGATGGCCCTCGTGTAGCTTTCCGCAAACTTCTTAAAATATACATGCAGGAACCGTCTTCCGTTTTGATTGTTCATGACTTTATGAAGAGACTTAGCATTTTGTTTCTTATAAACAAAACCATAGAATCAATACCAGATTAATGCTCAAGCCACCTAGGGCCGTGGCAAAGCAGGTGCCCCGCCAGTCACTTAAGTACAAAGAAATGTGGTCCTTAGAACTAGCAGAATAATGACAAGGGTGGGTCGTTATCATTTTTATTATTGCCTTAATCAGGCCCTGAAGATCATCCCTACACAAGATTCCTGACAACAAACTAATAGTTTATAGTTCAAGTGTGAACATTGTTTAAGTTTTGCTTTATATTAGGCACAAAGCCACACCACTGGATGGAACCGAACCCGAATTTTAGATTTTTATCTATTAAACTAAAACGTTTGCAAATAATTGTGGCGAACCAGAAAGTAATTACCACAAATAAAATTAACTCTTTAACCGTAACAAGTAAAACGTGGAGATTGGTAATCGAGGTCATTCTTTCTTCTCAGGGTCCACCGCCAGCGTGGTCTTGTCCTCGGAACACATGATCATTATTCTGGTGGTGTTCTTCGCTCTGGTTCTTGGGATGTGCTTGTCAGTATCCATCTCCTGTTACAACAAGATAAAGGAGAGGAAAGAGGAAGAACAGGAGCTTAGGCTACGTCGTTCCAAAGAAGTTTCGATAGAGACTGGTCTGGACCAGAAGGTCAGTGGCTTACAAAAGGACCTGGGGTCAGTGAAGACCGTTCACAATACCAACGTAACGGTGGAATATCGAAACACTGGAGGTGGGGAGAGTGAAGGGTGTTACGTTCCGGAAATAGACCTGTCCACATATGACGAATATCCTAACGGTGGCTCTTCGGTGGCCAGAGCAGCTGACCACTGCCCAAGATCTCCGCCCACTAGACAAGCCGCGGTTACTATTCTGCCTGATGGTAGCCAACACCATCCTTTCTGTAGTCATCACCAGAGGGGTAGTCCCCCAATTCCCCCGCCTCCACCGCCTCCTCACCTTCGCAAACCCAGGGCGGAAGTCGATCCCTTGGAGTGTTTTGTTCTCACCGACAATCATTGCCCTAAACACAACAGACTAACAACGATTGGAGTTCAACCAGACCTCACAGAAACAGTGGTCGAGCTCTACCCTGATAGTCCAGGGGGTTGTCGTCACAGGTACGATCACCTAACATGATACTGCGTTAAGCGTAGATAAGTCGACCGTTCGAACCTCAAAGGGCCGAGGTTCGACACCAGTGCGTGTCTATTCTAAACGTTGAATGTCGCCAGTGGGTCTAGAACTACTGGTCGGCACGTGCCAAACAACTGTCAATATTCATTCTGAACGAGACTCGGTAATATTACGTTTCTGCAAGTCTTAATGTGAGAAGAAAGTTAGGGTGACAAATCATGCTAGTGAGTCCCTGTACCCCACTGTCCTCTGAATAAGATTCATATTTGGTACCCCCACCCCGCGGCAAAACGGTGAGTTTGAAGACTTGTAACGTTTAAACAAAAGGAGTGATACTCATGGTGAGCGCAGTACATGATGTAGCTTTGTGTTTAGTGACAAACAAATCATATTTAGTGATTGATAGGGAGAAAAACATAGGTGGTGCTCAATTAACGTGACCTAAAATATTGTATTTGTGCTCAATATTCGCTCTGTAAAACTCGTAATTACCAACACTTTTAGTAGTTGATAGTTCGCTAACTGGCCACCAGGTGAATACGAATAAAGGATAAAAAATTATATCCCCCTCCCCGATTTGATTAAGGATACGAGCCCTAAAGAATAACTGGATTTCGACATGCTATCACTTGTTTAGCGAATATTATCCGTTTACCCACTTCTCGACCAAAGCGACATCTATGTACAACAACCTTTCTATTTCCCGGATTCAATGTTGGTGCTATGTGGTCGGCTGATTTAAACACTTACTAGTCTGTGTAGGTTAAACACGTGCCTTTAAGTCATTTCTTTTTTCATTTTGTCTTCTAAACGTTTTGGTTTCTAGTGTTTTTACAACAGTTGTACAGCCACGTGCATGAACCCTACATTTGTATTGCGTAAGTACTGAATTTCTAATTAGGCTCTTATTATTATTGTTATTGTTTTTGCGAGGTCTCTGAATTTTGTTCTTGGATTATTGTTTGATTAACTAAAACACACAAACTTCATTTATGAAACATTGTTTTAGTATCAACCTACTATGTTGTAAGGCATTAGCATAGGGCCTATTAAACTATACACTCTTAACGTAGTCCTTTAGGTCTAATACTGATGTTTCATAAGTACAATTTTAAACAGTCTTCGACGGCTTGTAAAATTAAAAGGAAAACACCCCTAATTGTTTGTGTAATAAACAGATTTTATAAATATTCTGACCACTATAGTGACGTATTCTAAAAAACTCTAACGTAAAAGAAAAACAAGCTTTTGATCTTTTTAAAAATAAACACTGGGTTTTATTTAAAGCACTTTAATTATTTGTGTAAAAACAAACATCTAATTTGGGGGGGATGTCCCCCCCATCATCACTCCTCAGAGTTGGCTATGTTTTTGATGTTAGATCGGCACCAATCCATGACTTTCTAAGTCTTTATTTTAAAATTAAAATAACCCGGAGAAGACTTCTAAAAATAGGTTCTTAGTTTTGGCTTTGACCGGAATCTCACATTTGACACAACGAATAAAGAAGAAGCTTATTGGAAATCGTTTGAAATATCTCGCTTCATAAGCATAATACTGGAGGGTCAAACTTCCTAAGACGGTCGAAAGCGAGAACGTCGACTTGGAAGTGTTCATACACTCAAGACTCGATGTCGATTAGCCTCCATGTTTAATGACCAAATACCCTGAAATTGACACTTAAAGTTAAAGATAGTATAGTCTTAAACTGGGACTATTGAAGTCGAGGTTAAAAGACCTAGTCACGAATTTAAAACAACTGAAATTAATAGTTATATTTTATAGAATCCAGCACTTGAAACCAACGTGAACCTGAGGTTAAAGATTACATCTAGCCTTCAACATGAAAACAAAAGCTCGCGATTGAAGTCTGTATAAAGGTTAAAAAGGCTTTACAAGGTCACTCGTATTCAAATATAATGCCGAGGTTTCTACGTTGTAAAGTGAGATCTAATCTTGAAGTCATGAAAAATATTTTACGTACTTTTCTCGTATTTTGAAGAAGAAAGACAACATCGGCCAATATCTTCAGTATTTTGTACCAAGTAACCGTACAATTATCTCTGACAGGAGTATTAAAATCTCTTCCAGGATTACCAGCTGTAAGGTAGTTTAGGTCAAAGTTATCAAATAATCTTACCAACAGTTAAATCACTTACCCCAACTGTTCCCTCTTCCTTGGTTCCAAGGTGGAACAGCTGTGTATCTATGGACTTAAACACTAAAACCCGAGGCTCGATTTTCCACGAAGAATATGGCAGGTAACCTAATATTGGCTTTCCTTTTGAATAAACAAACCAACTTTCTTGTCAGAATTGCTAGACGCTTAACGTTTTCGTTCTTCTCTTTCTTCTTGCCGTGAAACAATCAAACCCAGAATGAAGAACATTTAGTAGAAGTTAGTGTTTTGTGTTTGTTAGTTCATAGAATTATCTTGCAAAAAAATTCAGGCTGTTTTAATAAACAAACTTTTCCGAGAACTGATAATAGTGTCTCATACTTTGTTCGAATTCTTCACCTATTTAAAATTATTACCAATATGACGAACAACATTCAGTAGTTCTCTAAGTTTCACAAATCGATACAAAATATCTTACGTCAACAATAATTCAAATGATTCAAGTGTCCGTGTGCATGTCTGTTATGAAGGATTGTTTTTGGAATTTCGCACAAAGCTATTCGAGGGCTATCTGTGCTAACCATCCCTAATTTAGCAGTGTAAGACTAGAGGGAAGGCAGCTAGTCATCACCACCCACCGCCAACTCTTGGGCTACTCTTTTACCAACGAACAGTGGGATTGACCGTCATATTATACACCCCCATGGCTGGGAGGGCGAGCATGTTTAGCGCGACGCGGGCGCGAACCCGCGACCCTTGGATTACGAGCGCACGCCTTAACGCGCTCGGCCATGCCAAGCCCCATTACGAAGGACATATTTTTATTTATTTTATTTTTCTTAACTGTATTTCTCTCGCACGTTACTTTAATGTATGCTGTTCAGTTTAACCTGCTTCTTCGGTAAGGTGCAGATCTGGGAGTGGGTGGGTTTCGAGCACGTGCTTTAATGCTCTTATGGCCTTAAAGGACGCTTTTTTTTTCTTAGTCATAAAAATTGTTCATAACTACTACAACCCACGGGTTGAATGTCCACATCGTGGTTAAAGTAAGCTATTAGTTAAACATTAAATTGAAGGACACACGAGTTACTGAAGAACTTCACACACAAAATTTAATTGTATTAAGTGTTAATAGCCAAACATTCAGTGTTTAGTTTTCTATAATCAAGTGTTTAGAAGAATACTTGAAGTAGTAATAAAAATGACGTTTGCCGCTCACTTCTTTCTACTCTAGCTTCCCCTAAAACTTACCCCCTCCACTTCAAAAAGAAAAAAAAAAAACGTTTCGCGTTATTACTCTCGAAAGTGCAAAAAAGAACTACAAAAAAAATGGATGAAATATTCTGAAGAAGCAGATACAGGCAGTGAGTAAAGGTTGAACCCACCAACGTCAAGGTCTAACTTTTCCACCTCATTGGCGGAAGTTATAAGAACTCTTGAGTTCAACCAATCAAAGTTTAGCATCGAGTGACTAGAATGTCGCATCTTGTTTCTTAATTACAATAGTAATTTACTGCCTTGTTTCCATTAATTAACCACTTAACGTTCACTGATTTACGACAGAATTTTGCAAAAAGGCTATCATTAAATCTTCGAAAGTAAACAAGCCGTTATGTAACTGTAGACTTCCGCGTGACAACAAAACACCTCTTGAATGTTTTCCTTTAATCCGACACCATATTTCTAGAAAAAATCCGAACTTATTCCAACAGAATTTTCCAACTTCCTCTTAATTAAATGCCCTTTTATGGAGTGCTAAAATAAGTGTTTAATTTTCGGGTCTATTGTCTAATTTATACAAAGTTCAGAGTGACAACCAAAAGCTTGCGTTTACTATTATTCAACATTATCGATTGAAAGCTGTTTGTAAGGACACTTTAAACCTATTGCTACAACTATATGACACGTATGAAACCTACTGTTAGTTGTATGACACGTTTCAAACCCACTGTTGCGTCTGTTAGTCTTATGACACGTATGAAACCAACTGCTGCGTCTGGGTTTGTCATATGACACGTATGAAACCTACTGCTGCGTCTGGGTTTGTCATATGACACGTATGAAACCTTCTGTTACGTCTGTGTTACAGTCATATGACATGTATTAAACCTATGGTTATGTCTGTGTTACAGTCATATGACATGTATTAAACCTATTGTTACGTCTGTATTTGTCATATGACACGTATTAAACCTACTGTTACGTCTGTGTTACAGTCACATGACACGTATTAAACCTACTGTTACGTCTGTGTTAGTCATATGACACGTATTAAACCTACTGTTACGTCTGTGTTAGTCATATGACACGTATTAAACCTACTGTTACGTCTGTGTTAGTCATATGACACGTATTAAACCTACTGTTACGTCTGTGTTAGTCATATGACACGTATTAAACCTACTGTTACGTCTGTGTTAGTCATACGACGCGTATTAAACCTACTGTTACGTCTGTGTTACAGTCATATGACACGTATTAAACCTATTGTTACGTCTGTGTTACAGTCATATGACACGTATTAAACCTATTGTTATGTCTGTGTTACAGTCATATGACACGTATTAAACCTACTGTTACGTCTGTGTTACAGTCATATGACATGTATGAAACCTACTGTTACGTCTGTGTTACAGTCATATGACATGTATTAAATCTATTGTTACGTCTGTGTTACAGTTGTAGCACCGGATTAATCTCACTTGAAGCAACTTCAATTGTTTATTTTTTTTTCTTATTTAGGCTTGGTTGAAAACATGAAAAGTATGGAAATAAAATCTTAAGTCTATTCTTGTGTCATAAGAACTGATTTATTCACGAGTTTGTATTTAATACGCTCCACCTATTGTTCAATACAACCAGTAACTCGTGAAGATACAGCCAAACGTGGTGGTAAAGATATAAATCTCGTGAAACTAACAAGTTAGAATATTCAATGACAGCACCAGGGCTTGTAGACTTCCTTTTTTAATCAACTGTCTACTGTCGTTAAATGATTGTCTTGAAAAGTGTCAGGTTCCTACAACCTTCCATACGTTCCTTCCAATTGTGAAGAGCGCACAAAATATTATCTGCACTTACAGAACAATATCTCCTCAGAGGAGTAAAAATAGACCTCATTCCTCCAGGGAGACCGGTAACAGCTGGTAACACGAGAAATGTATTTCCAGTCTGGTCGAGGAACATTAATAGGACGCCGCCTAATGTGGTTCTTGTTACAGAAAGTAATACGTTGAAGAAAGACACAGCAATCTAGATCACTCGTTGTTTATTTATTATGCTCTTCTTCTAACACCTCTATGTTTGATTCACAAAGTGATGTCTTGAAATCCTGTGTATCTTGATATATATATATATATATATGAGTTTATAAGAGCTCGGATCTTACACTTACCGAGTTGTTGTTTATTAAAGTGAGTTCATATCGTCTTTCTTTCAAGATTTAAGCTTGTAAGAACACGTTGCTTCAGGTTGGGTGCGTCTGTAGATCGGAGTCTGGACAAACTGTATACGATACGGTAAAGGATCACAGCGGTACGTCTACGGACTTCCACCGCTAGAAACTGGGTTTCGATACTCGTCGTGGGCAGAATAGATAGCCCATTGTGTAGCTATATGTTTAATAACAAACCGGAAACTTAACGTAGATTGAATTAACACATTTTTGAAGTCGTTTTAAATGTTCTCTACAAAGTAATAAGCCCCCCTTCGTGATTCAGCGAAAAGTCCGAAGCTTATAGAGCTGAAAATAGTTTCGAAACCCGTGGTGTCCACAACATAGTAGTCCATTTTGAATATAAACAAGTGACTGTACTAAAGTTTGAACATTTGTTTCATATTCGAGACGTTGTTGTTTTGTTGTTACAACTAAAAGCAGGTTAGTTCTACACCACGTAATCCAGTAGCAATTTTTAATCAAATAACTGTAGGAAACAGTAAACTACAAAATAAATTATCGTTGTTCAATGTTTGTTTGCAACGTATGTATTATAATGTCACGAGACTCCTCATAGCCAGGTGATTAAGGCGCTTGACTCGTAATCCGAGGTACGCTGGTTCGAATTAGGAACGATTAGCTTTGCGCGAAATTCTGAACAAACCAGACAACGTCACAAAGTGTGTATTAATTTTGAATTATAGTCAGAAAAGCGATAATAGTGAAATAAGAATGTGTTTGTTTTTTGAATTTCACGCAAAGTTACACGAGGGCTATCTGCGCGAGCCCTCCCTAATTTAGCAGTGTAAGACTAGTAAGACTAGAGGGAAGACAGCAAGTCATCACCACCCACCGCCAACTCTCGGGCTACTCTTTTACCAACGAATAGTGGAATTGACCGTAACATTATACGTCCCCACGGCTGAAAGGGCGAGCATGTTTGGCCGGACGGGATGCGAACCAGCAACCATCACATTTCGAGTCACGCGCCTTAACACGCTTAGCCATGCCGGGCCATAAAAATGTGAAAAAAAACAACAATATCCATTTCAAACTTCGAACTGCTGTTTGCCTGCACCAACACTGGCTCGTCCAATATCCATTTCAAACTTCGAACTGCTGTTTGCCTGCACCAGCACTGACTCGTCCAATATTCATTTCAAACTTCGAACTGCTGTTTGCCTGCACCAGCACTGGCTCGTCCAATATCCATTTCAAACTTCGAACTGCTGTTTGCCTGCACCAGCACTGACTCGGATTTTTCAGTAGATGTCTGGGTAATGTACAACATAAAAAAAAATGACCGTATTTTGCTATATGCCAAAAGTGAGTATTTGCCTGTGAGGTATGTGATTTTACTTGCCCGCGTGACCTAACTGATAGTGTGGGTGCCCGAACTGTGAAGCCGGTAATACACCTGCCTCAAACACGTAGTCTTCACTCAGATGTAGGATGTGACACTGTCACTGAGAATATTAAAAGCCCTTCACAAAACAGAATCAAAGTTGTTTAGCTCGCTCCTGGATGCTCGTTCCACGTGCTGCTTCCATTTAATTGGTAGAGACCACATCTGTTTCATATTTTAATCCGATTAACTGTGTTGTTTCCACAGCATATTTAGAGTTTTAGGATATCTTATTATAACGTGAAACCTGACAAACAATAGCTTTCTGTTTTAGAAGCCCCCTGCTAGTACAACGGTAAGTCTACGGATTTACAACGCTGAAATCAGGGGTTCCATTCCCGTCGGTGGGCT
Source organism: Carcinoscorpius rotundicauda (assembly GCA_011833715.1). NCBI lineage: Eukaryota > Metazoa > Arthropoda > Merostomata > Xiphosura > Limulidae > Carcinoscorpius > Carcinoscorpius rotundicauda. The sequence goes on from CM022400.1 coordinate 69,381,839, forward strand.
CAGCAAATAGCCCGATGTGGCTTTGCTACAAGAAACACGCACAATGTTTTAGAATGTCCCGTGATAACGTGAAACCTGATAAACGGTAGCTTTCTCTTTTATAATCTCGTGTCATTTTGAAATAGTCTGACGGATAGAGATTCCGTCATATTTTGAAATGTCACGTGATTCTAGTGTGAAGTCTGGTAAACAGTTTTCTTGTTTCGAATGCCGCTGTATCATGACTATCAGTGCCATTCTTCAGAATATGTTTAGACGTAGCAAGCGGAACAAGTAACGATTTGATTACTGGGCTTAGTGACTCTTTGTTCCTGTACCAATGTAACAATTCAGAGACAGAAAATAAATATAACAGGGTTTTACAACAAAGATAACTGTTAAGTTTTGCGAAGTGGATTACACAACAAAAATTCCCGTGACGTTTTTAAAAAAAAAACTTCTATTATTTCTCACTTGAGGCGCTAGTAGCAATGCGAAACTTGATGCAACAGAACAGACTGAAAAAAGTAAAAAACTTTACAGATGAACTTGTTACACGTTCCGAAATGTTTAACGTGTGTAATATAAAGGTACCAGCAAAATAAAACAAGAGACAATATTTAGATCGATTCTTTAAGTTTTCATACCTTCAGAGTGAATTCAGATAGTAAAAAGAGTTTTATCAACAATAAACTGATAAATCAATACCAAGAAGGGAGTAGGCGTGGCCCGATAATTGCCTGCCCGGACAGTAAATCCAAAATAATAATGGTTCATTTACTTGTTGTTGTTTTGAATTAAGCACAAAGCTACACAATGGGCTATCTGTGCTCTGCCCACCACGGGTATCGAAATCCGGATTTTAGCGTTGTGAGTCCGCAGGCATACCGCTGAGCCACTGCGGGGCACAGAGAAAAGAACGTAAACAACTTGGTTTGTTTTGAATTTTGCGCAAAGCTACACGAGGGCTATCTGCACTAGCCGTGCCTAACTTTGTAGTGTAAAACTAGAGGGAAGGTAGCTAGTCATCAACACCCACCGCCAACTCTTGGGCTACTCTTTTACCAACGAATAGTAGGATTGGCCGTAACATTATAACGCCCCACGGCTGAATGGGCGAGCATGTTTGGTGTTACAGAGATTCGAACCCGCCATAAACAACTTGACTGTTGATGGTATTTAGATCTTAATTCTAAACTATAATAGAACTCGAGCTTTGTCGTATGATAAAGAATTTGGGTTATCGAAGAAGTTGCTGCTATCGAAGTATTACGTCACATACTCTAACAACCAATGGACGTTAACACTGAAATTCCTTTTTTTTTTCATGGTTCTTCCTTCATGAGTTCAGTATCATCACGAAATGTAGTGTTTACTGTTTGCTTGTTTTATTATTTTGCATGGACAAGACAAATAAACGTGGTTTCTACTACAACAAACAACCGTAAATTGTATTATTTCTATATTGTTACAGTTTACTGGCCGATCACTTTGAACTTTTCAAAGAGCAATGGTTGACAAAGAAAATAAATGTAACAATATTTTAATTCAAAACTGATAAGACGATACAACAAAAGTAACTTTATCGTCCATTGTTTTATGTGTATGGAAGAGACGAGTGGCGTACAATTAATTACAGCAGTCTTTTCATATTACTTTTAATTGGAAATAACCTAAATTAGATAAGCCTCGATGAACGTAAATTCCATTGAAAACTTAAGAAAAGAAAACACACACACACACGAATAAAGAAACTGTGATATAAACAAAATCTAGGTTTGGATGAATACGCCAGATATTTCCGTAAGTTTCAATGACTTGAAAAATGTTAGGCTAAAACACGCAATAAAAATCTTATTCGTTAACGCAAAGTCTAGTAAAAGAAAGAAAGAAAAACTACCATAATAAATATGACATTAAAACTCAGATAGTTTATTGTAAAAATATGTTTTTTGGCTGAGAAAATTAGCAATTGAAGGTTTCGTGTGTTTTCAAGTTTAAAGGATGGTCGAATTCTGAAATGACACCAAATTAGATGAATTAACATAATTTCTGGGGAAAAGGGATTAGGCCTAGCATTTATAATAAACTTATCTGAAATGGCACCAAATTAAACGAATTAATGCACCTTCTGGAGAGAAGGAATTAGGCCTAACATTTATAATAAACGTATCTGAAGTGACACCAAATAAAACGAATTAATGCACCTTCTGGAGAGAAAGGATTAGGCCTAACATTTATAATAAACGTATCTGAAGTGACACTAAATTAAACAAATTAAAACAACTTCTGGAGAGAAGGCATTAGGCCTAACGTTTATAATAAATGCATTCTTAAATAAACAATAGTTGCCTCTTTAATTATAAAAACAAAATATCTTTACATTATTTTATTGTATTGTGTATTAGATAATATCCACCAGTGGATCTGTTGTAAGTTCATGGGTTTAAAAACGCTCAAATCCGGGTCCAATTCTCTACAGAAGACACGGTAATAGCGTAATGTGGCTTTGCACTAAAATGAATGCATAAACAGTTCATGCATTGGATAACAAGACCATGAGGTGTATAAATTACAAGTGACAAGATTTTGTTTGTTTTTTTCTTTCTTTCTTCCATGTGAATTTTCGAAAAAATTCAGGCTAATATTTGAAATAGAATGGGTATATATATAAAACTGAACATCTTTGTGACGTTCTTTTCATATTTTTAGACTTAAGTATTATTTTAAGTTGACGGGAGACTTAATCAGACTTCCGGTAAATCGATGTGATTTTATTTGGTTGTTTTCAAGCACAAAAAGCTACACAATGGGCTGTCTATGTTCAGTATCGGGTATCGAAACTCGATTTGTAGCACCTTAAGTCTACAGACTTAACACTGAGCCACTTGAGAGAGAGTCGTAAATTAGTACTTGTTAGCCTAATTTTACCAGCTGAGCAACTCTAGGCCTAATCCTGGTTTTAACCTGTGACACAAAATTCACGTTATTTACATCGGCATTTTACTGATTGAATACTTGTGTGATTTTTTGTAAAAACAAAGCTTATACGGATGATGAAAAAAAATTATAGTTGGATCTTTTTTTTTCTGTCTAATGTAATGAAATCACCACAATGATAAATTATTCTAAAAACAATTTAAATACTAAATCTCAGTTTTTATAACTGACACAATCAATCATTTCTAATTTTTCTTTTTTTATGAGTGTACACAACAAAAGTTTAAAAAAAATTAGTGAACTAGTATTGACCAAAATCAACTGAATACTGTATGTAGGTCATTAAAACTTTATTTTTTTGTAGTTTTTATGGGCCCGGCATGGTCAAACGTGTTAAGGCGTTCCACTCGTAGTCCGAGGGTTGCAGGTTCCAATCCCCGGCAAACCAAATATGCTCGCCCTTTCAGCCGCTGGGGGTGTTTTAAAGTCACGGTCAATTCGTTGGTAAAATAGCAGCCCAAGAGTTGGCGGTGGGTAGTGATGACTAGCTGCCTTCCTTGTCTAACACTGCGAAATTAGGGACGGCTAGCACAGATAGCCCTCGAGCTTTGTGCGAAATTTCAAAACAAACAAACAAAATAATTCGAGTAGGTTTTAGAAACCCAATTCTATATATGGCAATTTTTCGTCTTTTGCTCAATTTCGCGATAAACGAGGGTTAATTTATCACTCGCAAATACAAGATTCATTGGAGTCTCTTCCATGGGTAAATAAGAAAATGTCTCTTTACCCATTGAAATTTTCTCCAAATAAATTGCACTCAAGCGTTAAGACGTTTTAATAGCTGCAATCCGTATCACACACCACTACTGATAAGTTTATTAACAATAATAACAATAAAAATAAAGTTAAATATTTTAAAACTATTGTACACTTTCCAAGTTTCTCTTTCACCTCAGCTCGGTGTTTGTGAAACCATACCTCAGAGAACCCCCGAGATTCGTACCTGTCGAACAAACACCAGGGCACAAACCAAGAGACCATGGAGTTCTGATCCTGGTTCCTGTCTAACGTAAAGGAGAAGATAAAAACAGTCTTTTGATGATCACGAAAGTTTGGTGTTGACCCTAAAGAACTAATTGTCCAATTCTGAATGGCTATTCTTGTGTGACACATTAAAACCCTTAAGTAGGAACTGAAACCAACCTATGAACTACGTAAAAGATGGTTGCCAAAGTTTAAAACTGATCCATGAATTATTTCGAACACACACACACACCAACCACTCCCATAATATGTCCACAAAAGACAAGACATTGTTGGTGTACTTCCTTAAATAGTTAGGCTTAGCTGGCCGCATGCTTTTCTAAGGCCCTAAAGTAACAAGAGATAAACAACCGTTAGTTCGGTTTAAGAAATTTATAACAAGAGGTATAACGTGTATATTATCAAAAATGTATCGATCCAAAAGGACCAAAGTCCGACAGTCATGAATGAAATGCTTAGTAAAAGGTTTCGTGGTTTTTTTTTACAGCTTTAGAAAATGCATTATTATTAGACTATACACGTGATGCTGGTCAAAAAAACTTATTTTAGCTCTGTCAAGGCATGGTCATAGGGGGGCTCGACTCGTAATTCGATGGTCACAGGTTTGAATCCCCATCGTACTAAACTTCCTCGCCCTTTCACCTGAATGGGCGTAATAATGTCAATCTCACTATCCGTTGGTAAAGGATGAGTTCAAGAGTTGGCGATGGGTGGTGATGACTAGCTACCTTCCCTCTAGTTTTAACACTACTAAATCAGGGACAGTTAGTGAAGATAGTGTAGCTTTGCGCGAATTCAAAACACATAGAGATAACCGAGACAAGTGTGTTTATAAGATTCTCAGTATTCCCGTTTGTTTCTTAAAGCATTTTCCAACTTGCACAGCTGAAAGTGTGATTTAATTATATACTCAAAATGTTCCTTCAACACTTTCATGTTTATAACCTGTTATTCATGTTTGACATAATAATAATTTCATAGCTCTATTAAACAACATTTGCTATTTCCAATAACTTGTCATTAAATGACTAATAGGTAAAATCAATCATTGTCACAGGCTTCAACGTGAAGTCTGAAGAGTTGTAGTGCTAAACTTCGGGATTCGATACCTGCAGGGGGCAAACACATTTTATAGCTTTATGTTTAACAGACGTTTTTTATTACGACTAAACATTTCTGTGTATCATGAAGCTACTGCTACACAAGTGAACATTAGAAAATGTCCCCTGGCGAGACAGCGGTAAGCTTATAGTCTTACAAGCTTAAAATTCAAGGATCGATTCTACGCGGTAGACACAGCAGATAGGCCTAATGTGGCTTTGGCCAAAAACAACCAAACATATAACAAATCCGAAAATTATTGTCATCATAAAAGAATTAACACACAATTTATTCGATCTAATATTTAATATAATATCCTTTTTTTGGCCAGTTAACATATATTTCTTCTCGTTTCAATAAAAGTAGGGAAGAATGTCAAATAAAAGAAACTCGCCTGACAAATCAATCAATTTATCGACTATACGAAAACCCGTGTTTTTATGAAGCTGTACCGTCTGATTAAGTAATCGACGTTTCATTCAAATCTCCAGCTAAGCACGCCACCTGGCTATTTTTATGTAACTTAACTCTTTTCGAAAACAATATAAACATTCATAGTTTTTAATCCACATTGTGGTACAAGTACACGTTGAATAAATATATATCATTGACTCTTCCGATTTTGTTAATACATGCAAAATTTAGCTTACATTTATATTCAAAGATTAGGCCTAATATCTGCACTAGAAAAATTACGTAAGCCTATTAACACCAAAGATCCGTGCCTCTGCGTGGTACACGAATGGATTAACTTCTAGCGCCACCTATTCCATGTCAAAAATCGCATCTCTACACGAACGTTAGTTCGTTTCTGTTTCCTAGTATAATAATTCGTCTCCCGAGTGGGACAACGGTAAGCCTGTGACTTTACTACCATAAAATCCAGGGTTCGATCCCCGCAAGCTTTACAACGCTAAAATCTGGGGTTTGATCCCATCACGGCGGACATTTTAGACTGCCCAGCGTGGCTTTGCTCAAAAACAAACGTTGTTGTTTCAAGCCACGCTGGGCAGTCTAAGATGTCCACCGTGATGGGATCAAACCCCAGATTTTAGCGTTGTAAGTCGTAGACTTACCATTGTCTCACTTGGGACAACCGACAACACAATACAGTTTCTGCGATGTGACGTGTTACGTGAACTTATCCACTAACGTCTACAGAACTACATCTAGCATCTTCAATGACAGTAACCATCATAAGAAAAGATTAAAAAAGCAACCCGAGTTCCCTCAACAGAAGACATACCTCTGTTGATCATATTCGACTCCAGAAAAATACCCCCTCGAAGTGGATTCCTGTACGTGGTGAGGGGACCTCCCAGGGAAGGTTCTGTTCTGTCTGGTTCCCTTCTCTGGGATCTAAACATCCACCCACGTGTTTGCCGTGTGTGGCGACCCGTGAAGGGGAGGAGAGGATCCTGGTGGTTGAGGGGTCCAACCCTAACACACCACTTTGGCCTCGAATTCCTATAGACGGGCGGCCCTTGGGTGGCCCCCCTTGGGTCAATCGGCTGGTCCACCTGGGCTAGAGCCAACCAAGTACCAGTGTTGGAAGTTCTCAACGGGTGTTGTGGACATTGTGCCTGATGCTGGTGTTTGGGTATAGTGCTCACGAAACCCTGGCGTTGCTGCATTGTCCTTGCATGACTTTGTAGTGCGTTCCCTTGTAGGGCTCCATGGTGGGTGGGGTCAGTCCTTCAAAAAATTTTAAATAAAATTGTAAAAAAACAGTCAATGGGTAAGCGACCACGTCTTGAATACTCAGAACAGCAATCTCCGACATCAGTAACACACGTACCTCATTTTCTGATATTGCATTCTCTTTCAGAAAAACCTTTAGGGCAAATGTCCCCTTTTTTTATTCAAAAGGGGCTAAAGGGACTTGCTGGCTCTCCAAAGTCAGTAAAGAAGCTTCGATCAGGTGACATATTGGTTGAAACATCCACATCCCAACACAGTGAACTCCTCTTGAAATCAAAGGTAATTGGTGATATACCTATTGAGGTTACACCCCATGCTACTTTGAATACTTCACGAGGAGTTATTGTTGAAAGGGATTTGAAGAATGTTTCTGAATCGGAGATTCTCGCTGGTCTCTCCACTCAAAGAGTTTCTGCAGTGAGGCGCATCTCCACTCGCAAAGATGGAGTTACACTGCCAACAAATACCCTTGTTTTAACATTCACTTCACCACTAGCACCCGCCACCATCAAAGCAGGTTATCTCATTTGCAGGGTTCGGCCATACATTCCAAACCCTCTTCGATGTTTTCAATGTCAGAGATTCGGCCACTCAAAGACATCTTGTCGTGGTTCCCTGACATGTGCTCGCTGTGGAGGCAAGGACCACGATGCCTATGATTGTGACATAAACCCACATTGCGTCAACTGCAATGGTTCTCACCCCTCTTACTTTCATTCTTGTCCAAAATGGTTGGAGGAAAAAGAGGTGCAGCGTTTAAAAACGACACATAACATTAGTTATCCTGAGGCTCGGAAATTGATGTCCACAATCCCATTTCGGACATATGCTGCTGCACTCCATTCCACAACTACAGTGGAAGTGCAAACAGATCTCTCGGTGCCTCCAAGAGAATCGTTTTCAAAACAAATGAAAAGCCTTTTGACCTCCGTGGTTAAAACAGTAGATGAATCGACTTCCACACCCATCTCTGTTCCTCCCATAACTTCCAACAAACCTCAAGCTCCATGTCCTTCAGTTTCAAATACAGGCATTTCTTCTGATACATCATTTTCTCCCACCACAATAAACAAAACAATTATTCGTCCGCGTCCTCAGTCACTTGATTCCTCTTCCAATAACAAAAACCTGCCCACTCGACCCAGAGCAGGATCCATGGAGGTTGATAGACCTCCTCCGAAGAAAGACAGTAAAGACAAAAGACGAGGTCGTAAACCGAAGGGTTCTCCAACCACTTCACCTGCCTGTCCTTAAAAATGGCCACCTTGATACAATGGAACTGTCGAGGTTTACGTTCTAATCTGGATGATATCAAAACGCTGATTGCTTCCTACCAGCCTGTTTGTCTTTCTCTACAAGAAACATTTCTCAAATCTGCTGATACAGTCTCCATTCGGCAGTTTTCTCTGTACAGAAATGACAAGTTGTGTGATGGTCGAGTACATGGAGGGGTGGCACTTTTGGTTGATCAACATGTGCCCACCCTGTCTTTGTCACTCAATACACCCTTGGAGGCCGTAGCCATCCGTATTTCCTTGGGTCGTACCATCACTGTTTGTTCTCTGTACCTGTCCCCTGGAGAGACATATGATCAATCAGACCTGGATGCTCTCGTTGAACAGTTGCCATCTCCATTTCTAATCCTGGGGGATTTTAATGGACACCATCCCCTCTGGGGAAGTGCTGTTATTGATGGGAGGGGTCGATCTGTAGAGCAGATGCTCTCTGATCACGATCTTTCTCTTTTCAATACTGGTTCTTCCACTTACTTTCATGCACCAAGTCAGTCATTCACTGCCATTGATCTCTCAGTTTGCTCCCCTTCATTATTCTCCCATTTTTCATGGAGGGTTGACAGTAATCCACTAGGCAGTGATCATTTTCCGATCGTTTTGAGAGAGACTGGCCGTGGTCGATGCCACCCTACCCGCGTGCCCCGGTGGAAGCTGGATCAGGCAGACTGGTCCACTTTCACTGCTCTCGCAGAACTTGATCCTGCCATCGTAAATCAGCCATCAATAGACAACTGTGTTGCAGTGGTAACTGATTGTATTATACATGCAGCTGCTCAGTGTATTCCTAAAACCTCGACACGTTTCCCACGATATCCTCGTCCATAGTGGAATTCTGCTTGCAACTTAGCACGGAAGGCTCAAAAACGGGCCTGGGATACTTTTCGCAGATATCCCACACTTTCAAATCGGGTTGCTTTCCAGCGGGCCCGAGCACATGCTAGGTGGGAAAGACGTCAAAGCCAGAAGGAATCTTGGATTAAGTTCACAACCAGCATATCTTCTACCACCAGTTCCAAGATCATATGGGACAAGATTCGAAAGGTTAATGGGCACTACACTTCTGTTCCCCTCTCGATCTTACTTTCTGATGGTCAGGAGGTGACTGATGTCCGAAACATCGCTAACACTCTAGGTGAAAGCTTTTGCCGGGTATCTAGCACTTCTGCTTGTTCCTCCACCTTCCTGGCCATAAAGACTCGAGCAGAGCGATCACCTCTTTCCTTTCAAACTGACTGTTTCTTTGACTATAATAGTCCCTTTACCCTGGTGGAACTAAAAATGGCCCTTCATCGGTCTGCCAGTACATCTGTTGGACCTGATGATATTCATTATGATATGCTACACCATCTCTCTCCTGATTCTCTTGATGTCCTTCTGACTATCTTCAACCGGATTTGGCAGGAGAATGTTTTCCTAATGCCTGGCGCCAGGCTATTATTTTACCTTTCTCTAAGCCAGGGAAAGATCCGAAGATTCCTTCAAACTATCGTCCAATTGCTCTGACGAGCTGTCTCTGTAAGACCTTAGAAAGGATGGTTAATGCTCGTCTTGTTTGGTTCCTTGAATCAAACAACCTCCTCTTACCCACCCAGTGTGGGTTCCGTCGACAGCACTCCACCATAGACCACCTAATTCGTCTTGAAACATCTATCAGAGAGGCCTTTCTCAACCGCCAACACCTTGTATCGATATTCTTTGACATAGAGAAGGCTTACGACACAACATGGAGGTATGGCGTTTTGCGAGACCTCCATACATATGGGTTACGTGGCCATCTACCCATGTTTATTAAAAAATTTTTAATGGACAGGAGATTCCAAGTTCGTGTAGGTTCGGCACTTTCACGTTCTTTTGTACAGGAACTTGGAGTCCCTCAAGGCTGTATATTGAGTATTACACTCTTCAGTATAAAGATAAATGCCATCTCACTGTTACGAATGGGCTATATGTTGACGACTTTCACATCTCATGTCAGTCATCAAACATGAGATATATTGAGCGGCAACTACAAACTGCCCTCAATCGTGTACAGAAGTGGACTCTTGCGAATGGCTTTAATTTCTCTCTTTCCAAAACTGTATGCATGCACTTTTGCCGTCGACGAGGTATTCACCCTGATCCTGAACTTCATATCGGTGAAGTTTTGCTGCCAGTGGTCCCAGAGACAAAGTTCTTGGGGTTTATCTTTGATCGTAAATTGACCTTTATACCACACTTAAAGCAGCTTCGGGTCAAATGCACAAGAACACTGAACATCCTTCGTGCCCTCTCTTCTACCAGTTGGGGGTCAGATCGCCGTTCAATGTTAAAGATATATCGTGCTCTTATTAGATCGAAACTTGACTATGGATCAATGGTCTATGGCTCTGCCAGACCCTCGGCCTTAAAGATACTGGACCCCATTCATCACCAAGGTCTTCGACTCTGCACCGGAGCTTTCCGTACCTCTCCAGTTCAAAGCATATACATTGAATCTCATGAACCTCCTCTACACCTTCGCCGTTTGCAACTGTCTTTACAATATACTTCGAAACTTCGTTCCTTACCAAAGCATCCCACCTGGGAATGTGTTTTCCTTCCTCGTGGGCAGTACTTTTTCAGAACAGACGATCTGTCATTGCTCCGTTTGGCCTTCGCATCCGGGCGCAATTGGATGAATTGGGTCTGTCCTTGGATAACATTGTAGATTCCACATGTCGACGCATCCCACCATGGCTTATTACAGCCCCCAAGTGTAACCTTTCTTTCAATCACCTAAAAAAGGCGGATACTCCAGACTGGAAGTACCGTCTTTTATTCAATGAATATCTTTCAAACAATCATTTAGTTCCCATTTATACAGATGGTTCCAAATCAGGTAATTCAGTGGGCTCTGCTATGGTTTGCTGTGGGTCAGTAGTTGCACACAGAATCCCCTCTACAGCTTCTGTGTTCACTGCTGAACTGTATGCCATATCTCTTGCCCTTGATCATATTGCAGCTGAGCAGTACTCCAACTGCACTATTTATACTGACTCGCTTAGTTCTATTCTTGCCTTGGAATCACTTCACATTAGCTCACATCCTATTCTTGCAGATATTCGAAACCGACTGGCCCATTTCTCATTAGCAGCTACTTCAATTCAGTTTTTCTGGATACCAGGCCATGTTGGTATTCATGGGAACGAGCTTGCAGACATGGCAGCTAAATATGTATGCCTCAGCTCCATCACCCCTATGCCTATTCCGTACATGGACTATGGTGTTGTCTTCAAAGCTCGGCTCCGTGCCAGTTGGCAGTCCACTTGGAGTGAACAACGCGACAATAAACTTTTTCAAATTAAACCCAAAATTGGAGTTTGGCCATCTAGCTTCCGTAAAGTTCGGAGGGAAGAAGTTGTTCTCACTAGGCTACGCATTGGTCACAGTTTTTTAACTCATCATTTTCTTTTATCTGGAACTGATGCACCAATGTGTAGTTTGTGTAACGCTCAAATCACTATCAGCCATGTTTTACTTTCTTGCCATCGTTACAATCCTCAACGACGGCAATACTTTAAACATATTTTTTCCCAGCGTCAGTCTGTAACATTGGACAGAGTTATTGGTGATGGTGACTCTGTCCACCTTAATAACGTTTTTAATTTTTTAATGGCCATTAATCTTTTTAATCTCATTTAAGTGTGGTATATTTATTTATTACACCTTTTTAATTGTGGCTCCTCTTTTAAAGTTTTATTCTCTCTCATTCAATGTGACATTAAACAATGGCCAGAACATTAAATAACTCGACACGAGGACTGGAAAGGCCAACTTCAGGTGACTAACGCTTCTGTTTGAACTACTCGTTAGTCTTCGCTGCATATCATTTCGCACTTTTACAACCTTTTTGTACTGGCCATATTGACTCATAACCCGGGACCGGGACGGAAAGACCAACTTCAGGTGGCTGACTGTGGTTTATATACTACCTGTTAGTCTTCCTGGCGGGTTATGATCATTCCCATTCTGCTACAGGTTGTCCTTTACAACTTTGTTGACTGGATGTCGTCATTGGTTTTTGCACCATTTCCTGTTTTAATTGCCATTTTGCTTTTATCTTCAATTACCTTTACACATTTTACTCCATTTACTTGACTTTTATCTTTTTACTGGACATTTGGCTACTCTTTATTACGATTTTGCTGAGTGTCTTTTAAAACTTTTATTCCATTACATTTTGATAACAGCTACTATGACACATAACCCGGAACCAGGACTGGAAAGGCCAACTTCAGGTGACAGACGGTGGTTCTTGAACTTATTCGTTAGTCTTCCTGGTGGGTTATGATCATTATTATTATGCTATGAGTAAATAGTTTATAACTTTGAAGACTGAATGTTACCATTGGTTTTTACACCATTTTCTGTTTTAATTGATGTTTTGTTATTACCTTCATTTTCTTTTACAAATTTTACTCCATTTACGTGACTTTTCTCTTTTTACTGAACATTTGGCTACTCGTTGTGATTTTACTCTGTGTCTTATAATACTTCTATTATTTTACATTTTGATACTGGTTGCTGTGACACATAACCCAGAACCAGGACTGGAAAGACTAACTTCAGGTGACTGACGGTGGGTCTTGTACCTGCCTGTTAGTCTTCCTGACGGGTTATGATTATACCTTTTTGATAGAGTAAATACCTTACAACTTTTTACACTTTGCCTTCTATCTTAACCTTGTAGACTAGGTGTCAACATTGGTTTTATACTTTTTTTGTTTTACCTTCATTTCCATTTATGTCTTTTACTACATTTTTACCGGTTGTTTGGCGCAGATAGCCTCGTTGCTTTGTGCCATAAAACACTAAATCAATCAATCAATCAATCAATCAAAACCAGAAAAATACAAAAAATATGTCCGTGTAAGGACCATTATTTTGTCGGGACAATGATAATATTCTACTTATGTCCACCAATTTTTATCAAAATTTGATATTTTTTAAATTGAATTATGGAGCAAAAATCAGCGACAAAGTTGTCCCTTTGTTACCAGACAGGGATTCTTTGGATTTTCGTGACACTTGATGCTGTGACTTTGCTATTCCAAATCTACTAACCTCTATGTTGGGTTTTTGTCCGAATGTTTGAGAGTTACAATTGAAATCTTGAAATGTATCTCAAGAACGGCTGATGTAGGTCATAAAACTTTCATTAAAATAAAGCAGAGAACAACGCTTAGACCTTTTTAGGTCGTCTTCAGGTTAACCTGAATAAATTTTAATGAAGATACAATTCTTACTTGAGTGGGTTTCTCGCCGTCACAAATGTTTACCAAGTTTCGTACGAATCCACTGAGCCGTTTTTGAGAAACTCTGCAGAAGAACAAACACAAAGACAAGAACATAACTTCCATTCGGTAGCGAAGGTAATAAGTTTGAAACTATATGCTTTTTATCCCGTACTGCTTCCCCCTACCACCCACCCCCCGATATAAAACAAATCCTTACTTTGAGAACTCCAACTTGTTATGTGAACGTTCTTTCAGCTTTCATGGATGACGTAAGTCTGGAATCGATAGACCTTATAAACAGTTTATGACCGTTAGATACCTCTGTGTAGCGGACAGTTAAACGTGATGCCAGATTTAGAGACCTTTAAATTCACTAGTACCCATATACTTGTTATCGTGAGTGTATTCTTATCTCCCTGATGTAATCGCTACATTCAGTGTCTTTCAATCCAGTCGAAGTTTAGCTTTAATGTCGAAGAAGTAATTTTTCATATCAGCCCTCGTAGACGGTTTAACACAGTTCCGTGCACCTTCTGTGAACGGTTTACCACAATACTACACACTAATATATTCAGTGACGAACACTCATTTTTACCTAATTTTCATTTCTACTTCCTGTACAAAACTTCTCAACTCTTAATTTTAAGAAATTTTTAGATGACGTCTAACTTAAAATATCAAAAAATATAGCGAACAACAGTAACCACCAGACGTTAAAATAGCATAACTAAGTAGGGATATTAAAAAAAATGAATATAAGATAAATCAGATTATAACATAATAACTGTATTAAAACAAGCATGGTGGTAGCTAGTTCAGTAAAGTTTGAAACTCTTAACTTAGAATGTTTTTAATATTACCGTTATTCAACTCACAGAAGGTTTATTAAATAATGTGACAAGAATAAATATTATGTTAATTTTTATATCTAACCAACAAAATCAAATGTTCATAGCTTTAAAAGTTATTATAACGATGATTGATTGAATATTATTGGTAATCAGTTTGTTTTGTGTTTAACTTCTTTATTAAAACTGCAAACTTTCCTGATAAACCAGGAAGTGTCACATAATCATAGTGTGCACTGTTTAATCTTGCAATTCAAAAAAAGGCTTCTGATTTCTTCCAGGAGGTTTTAATATCACAGAATATAGCATTTACTGCGTCCTCCACATGCGACAAAAACAAAATTTTGAAAAGTCTTATATATATTTATATGATGTTTATTACTCGAGGTTTGATTTTATTTTTTATTTTGGGCAAAGCTACATGAGGGCTATCTGCGCTATCCGTCCCTAATTTAGCAGTGTAAAACTAGTGGGAAGGTAGCTAGTCATCACCACCCACCGCCAACTCTTGGGCTACTCTTTTACCAACGAATAGTAGGATTGACCATCACATTATAACCCCCCCACAACTGAAAGAGCAAGCATGTTTGGTGCAGCGGGGATTCGAACCTGCGACCCTCAGATTACGAGTCGAACGCCTTAACCTACCTGGCCATGCCGGGCCATTGGTCGAGATAACAGTACAGGAAAGTTCAATTGGAAGTGAAAAACAATAAACGTTTATTTTACTAACTTCAAATAATAGTAATTACTTTAGAAGTAAAGAAATGCATTTTAAATGAAATATAAGTACAATTTTTATACACATTCATCAAAATTTCATGCAAAGCAAGATATTTTATATGAAAAAAAATACAAGACACTAAAAGAATTATATCCCCCCCACACAAAATATTTCTAAACACATCTGTAATAATATAAAAATAAATATACTTAAGCACAATTATTACATACGTATTTAGTCCATAATGTCTCGTTTCAGCAACTCGTGTAATATTACTAGAAAGTTCTAGAGGGGGAAAAAAACTAAGACAGAAATGTATATAACTGTTTGTATTTTATTTGTTGTTCAGCTCCAAACTGTTACACTGCTCCTGCGGTTATCGAACACTGATTTTTAGCGTTGAAGCCCCGCCCCACTGAGCTGGTATTTTTCTGAGAATCACTAAATATGATACGTTCTTGATTCTCTTATGTTTTTATTTCTTTCCTATGTGAAAACTGTTGAGTCTTTTATATTATCAAATCATATTTAAGGCATATTGTTATATTTCTCCAGCAGAGAGGCCTGGCATGGCCGAGCGCGTTAAGGCGTGCACTCGTAATCCGAGGGTCGCGGGTTGGCGCCCGCATCACGCTAAACATGCTCGCCCTCCCAGCCGTGGGGGCGTATAATGTAACGGTCAATCCCACTATTCGTTGGTAAAAGAGTAGCCCAAGTGTTTGCAGTGGGTGGTGATAACTACCTGCCTTCCCTCTAGTTTTACACTGCTAAATTAGGGACGGCTAGCACAGATAGCCCTCGAGTAGCTTTGTGCGAAATTCCAAAACAAACAAATTCTCCAGCAGAGCAGCTCTCAGAAGTGCTGTGATTTATTGTTTTTATTCAAGTACAAACTTTAGTTCGTAGTTCCATTATTTTTGACTGATTCAAAATCTACTTACAGTTTTAAGATCGAGAGTCAAACTCTTCTGACTGATGTTTCACAGATTTACGTACTCCACTCGTGCATAAAAGAATTTCAATTTTTGGGTAGAGTGGAAGAGATTTTGATAAATAATCAAATCAGTTCGAGTACACGCGTACCCCAAGCTTAGTAACGCTGCGGCACAATAATAACACTAATAATGTAAAAAGATGTAGCACTCATATATTAACCTGTTGACTGCCAAGTATTTCGCTGCTACAACACAACTCTAATACTTCTTTATTTTGTAACTTTTTTCGTTACGCCATTTTGGATCGAAAGTGAAACAATTTGTTAGTAGGTCAAATGCATGTATGGTACTGATATCTAGCGTTGAAGTTAGGTGTTATTGAGAACGAATTAACTCGTCCGTGGCATTGTGTTACCGATGGGCTTGGACGAGTTATCTCGTCTACAGCACTGAACAGGTTAATTTATCCTAATCCTGCACAAAAGGATTTCAAATACCGTGACTATTGAGGATTCCCTCTTGTTTTTTTCTTCGTGATTAAATCATACTTTGTATCCTTAAATTACGGATTCAGAACCATGCATCTCTGATCTAACCGAGTATTATTGTTAAAAGAACTTTACTGCCATCTGTTAACAAGCTCATTTTTAAGTTCATTATTTTGTTACGGTTTTTATTGACAATGAAGAGTTCAGAAAGAAACGATAGGTGACAGTACTAGTTACATTATCGTCTGACTTAGCTGTCCTGGTTGCGAAATAATTATCACACAACTACTTTTGGGAAGTATTGCTATTTCAACAGAATTATTTGATCACTGTGTCGAAGAACACTACAATAATGAATATGAAAGTTACTAAAAGTAACGGATAAATGTGACGGTCAATCCCACTTTTCGTTGGTAAAAGAGTAGCCCAAGAGTTGGCGGTGGGTGGTGATGACTAGCTGCCTTCCCTCTAGTCTTACACTGCTAAATTAGGGACGGCTAGCACAGATAGCCCTCGAGTAACTTTGTGCGAAATTCAGAAACAAAACTTTTTATTTTTGTTCTTAGTAGGTGGCTTGCTAATGATCAAAAGTTTATTTTTCTAAAAAGATAAAATAGCTCCAGGACACGAGTTTTCTACTTACAGTTACTGATTTAAAAAAGAAAGAAAGAACATAACAGAATGACTTGTTGCTTGCGGCGCTGTTGCATAGTTTCATATTTATAGTAATATCCGACAGACGCGGTAACAAGATTAATGCTATGAACTATTTGGTTATTGGCTCTTAAGTAACTTAGACAATTTCGTAAAAGACCTGAAGTGCTTGGGTTATAAGATTTTTTAAAATCATTGTATATTCGTATTACTCATTATATATTACACCAACTGTTAACACATCATGCAAACAAGATAAAATTTATTTTAACAATAAGGCAGGTGTTTAAAAAAAATTACTATTAAAATAGAATGTTTACAATCAAGTCTACTATTCTGTAAATAATAGTACAAAACCATTTTTTTCGTGAAAATCATAAATTCAATTGGAAAGAAATGAAATTATTTTTCGCCTTTCTTGTGTTATTAATTGCAAAATTAGTTTCGATAACATAGCTTCACCAGATTAAAAAAATCATTAATATTATTTCTTAGGTTAATGTAATAGCCTTTCAATAACGAACAAAATAGAGATTTTGTATCTGGACTTTAATATTCGCATTTTTATTGCAGGTATAAAAATATTTTAAAGACAGAAAAAATAAAGTTTTACGATAGCGCTACCTATAGAGGTTTTATAAAAACTCTTGACCCAGTGCTTTTCGTCGTGTGTGAACTCAAAGTTACGAATGGCGGGCTTAGAATTACTTTCTGACCAAGGATTTCGACTGGATGGAAGACGACCTCATGAATTACGTAAAATAGAATGTCGTATGGGTGTATTTGCCCAAGCTGATGGTTCTGCGTATATACAACAAGGAAACACGAAAGTTCTTGCAGCGGTATACGGACCACATGAGGTAACTGGTAAGGTTTAGCTGTATTACAAGTGTACTGGTCATTCGGACATGAGCCTGATTTAACCACCCGCTTAGGAAAGTAATTTTAGTCTTAGAAGTAAAGTCAAAATTAGTAGTTTCTGTGACTTGTCAACATGTTATTTTTTCTCTGTTTTCTCATAGCACGAAAATTAAAATGACTAGTTAAATATTACTGTTACGGTTAGTTACCACCACTGTAATAACGAAGTTGTACGGTTTCGTTTTATCAGGCCGAATCTACAGTTCTCTAGATATTTTCGACCCAACAAATTTCTTAAAATTTCAAAAAACAACTGGTTATTATTTTTAACTAGCAAATATTGTTTAAGATAAATTCTGTTGCCAATATTTAAATTAAATGGTGCATTGGAATGTTGGTGTCAAGAGTTATGTTTCAATATTTTATTTTAGCCTCAGATAGGTGTATAACAAATTCATGGTCATTGATTTTTGTGTCGGGTATCTTCATCAGTAGTTGGTAAAGCTGATCTTACGTTTGTTTCGTGAAATGTTATTGTTAAATATTAATTTTGACCTAATTAATAACTGATCACTGGATAGTTAAATTTGTATCATATGTGTATATAATACAAAATGAGCTTTAAAATGATGCACAACGAAAGGAAGTTACCTGGGCAGCAGAGGCTGTAATGTTGGTCACAAAATTTGACCAGAAGTTTTGAAGACGACTGCGGAAGTATAAACTACGTAACAAGGAGGATAATGTCAGCTCTCCGTTTCAAAGCCTCACAAGTTAAGAAAATAATAAAACAAGATGTGGGGGTTCATGTCAACCATCACTGACTACATTAAATTAGAAGCCAAAACGTGCAATATAACTGGCTAATAATTAGAATGTAGTTATAAAAAAGATTATATACTACGAATGTGATTGTTACAACCTGACTAAAATACCTGAACTATAGTATTATATATGAACAGAACATAAAGAAAAATAAAGTTTTTGCTGTTAACTGTGTGTTGTTGTTTTTTGCAGATTCGTGGTAGCAAGTCGAGAGGCCTTCACGATAAGGTTCTTATCAACTGCCAGTACAGCATGGCCACGTTCAGCACAGGAGAACGGAAAAGGAGACCTAGAGGAGACCGAAAGTCACAAGAAATGACACTTCACCTTCAACAAACATTTGAGGCAGCCATCTTGACACAACTGTATCCCAAGTCTCAGATAGATATTTTTGTTGAAGTAAGTTGAATGATTTGATATTCATTTATTGCAACAGTATTAACCTAATGTTAATTATTAGTACCCTACACTGTAAAAAAAAACACCAAAGTTATTGGCTTAAGTGTATGGGGTGGTAAATTAATTAATATAGATATGAAGTTTGAAATATAATATTGGTTACACTTAATTAAATCTTATTTAGGAATCACCCTGAAGAGGGAACCACTACCTCATGTATGAAGACTTTACAATCTGACTGATAGAATAAATAATTTGTTATTCATATATTTTTCAAATTTATTAATAAATAAGTAGTATTTTTTTTGACAAATAAAAAAACATTTGAAGTGGAGAAGGGGGTACCCCACTTAAAAGATGTTTTGGAAGAAGCAAGAACATTTTCCAGTTGTTATAGGTAACCCCAACTGTAGAATATTGGATGTATTGATGAAGCAATTTAATACTAAACAGTGGTTATTAAGGTTATTGGGTCTAATGTTTTCTATAATTTTAATTTTATCTGTTAATATTTTAAACTTTTAGAAATGGATTTCCATTGTTAGCTTTAACATGTAGATTTAGGACTAACTTCAGTATTCTGAGCTGGCCAAATTTTACAAGTGTATCTGAGTTGGTTTTTCATTCTGGACAATGTTGTTACCTAGCTTGTGAACAGTATTAGTTATTGATAACTTTAGACATGAAATAATTCTGCCCACAAATTGAACAAGATGCAATTAACATTTATTACAATACAGTTTTTTTCCTGCCACTAAAATACAAGTATTGTATAAAGAGTATTTTGGATTTTGAACATAATTCAAAGTATATTAGTATAGTCTGATACTGTTGTTTTGGAAACAAGTTCAGTCTATAAAGGGTTAATTTTCAGTGTTTTCAAAAACACATTCCCTAAATTATTCATGGTACAAAGAATGTTCCAGTTCTTTGTAAGTGTCTGAAGATTTGACAAACTCGGGTTACTACGATTATTTCATCCATTTGTATAAATTCCAGTTTTTATTTGAATGAAAGTTTTGATCTAAAGATAAGATTGAAGGTTACGATTGTTTTTATCACTCCTGATTTATGAAAGATAACTTTGGCAATTTTGTGTTTCAAAAACATATTTACCGTAATTTATTTTAGGTTACAATTAATGAGAGTGGAAGAGTGACCACATGTTAGTTTCTTTAAAAAAAATGTTTTTTGTCCTTATATGGCAAGTTGAAATACAAAGTGTTTTTAAATATTAGAAATTTATTTCACATTATTTGGTTGTACAGCTTTCACGAAAATTATTTGTTGTATGAATATATTCAGCTGGGCTCACTCGTAAGAAAAATTTAACCACATGCATTACTGTTTAAGGGAACTTAAAGTAAGTCTTTGTTCAGTAACCCTTATTAAATGACAGCACTAGATATATTTTCCCTCTGTGGACTAGGTTCTCCAAGCAGATGGTGGGAACTACAGCACATGTGTGAATGCAGCATCTCTTGCACTTGTAGATGCTGGAATACCCATGAAGGACTACGTCTGTGCTTGTACTACCGGTATGGTAAATGATGAGCCACTTGTGGATACAAGTTTTGTAGAAGAATCCTTAGGAGGTCCACAGTTGACCGTCGCTGTTCTTCCAAAGTCTGAACAGATAGTTCTTCTAGAAATGACTTCGAGGCTTCACGTTGATTACCTGAACAAAGTTCTAAAGACTGCAGTTAAAGGTTGTAAAGACGTTTATCTGATCTTAGACGAGGCTGTACGGAATCACGTTTCTCGGGTTGTGGGGTCGGAGTGATCAATTGGTATGTCAAGGTTGTTATAACATTTATTAAGGTTGAAGAATTGGTGAAAGTTTGGTCTAATTTTAACCCAAATCAAAGAGCAACAGTTAGGGTTAATACAGCTGTATTTGATGTAAATATTTTCAGAAGTTTAGCTGTTTTTTAGTACCACATATAAATGGGATTTAACTTACTTACACTGTCAAATACACAGTCATATTTTCATTTGATACATAAAAATATCCACACAGTTTGAAAGAAAATAAATTTAATTATGATTTTGAAGCAAATTGGTGTTAATGTGATATTGTTGTAATTAAATGATTTACCAAGAAGAAACAAAACTGTTCAGGTAAATGTGATAAACATTGTTCAGAAAACATTTACTGATGTGGATGTGCTTAATATGTAATGTGTACATAACAAAGTAATTGTTAGAAAATATAACAGGAGAGAAACAACAAAAACCATAAATATTTATATGTGAATATTCTGTTTGAGACCCCCACACAGTGACAACAGTCCAGTCTGTAGACACTTGTTAACAGGGAAGGGAGCCATTTATTGATACGAGGTCAAGGTAGTCCTACTTCATTAAGTAAAACAAAATTTCTAGCTTCCATGATTCAAAGTAGAAATTCGTGTACTTGTAGGTGGCTTCACAAGAAATGTGTACCAACACTCATTACATAACTCTT
Source organism: Carcinoscorpius rotundicauda (assembly GCA_011833715.1). Lineage (NCBI taxonomy): Eukaryota > Metazoa > Arthropoda > Merostomata > Xiphosura > Limulidae > Carcinoscorpius > Carcinoscorpius rotundicauda. The sequence continues at coordinate 69,403,358 of CM022400.1, forward strand.
ACTGTCTGTATGACTTTAATGTATAAAAATAAATGCTGGTAAGCATTATAATTACTTTTGTAATTTTAATCTCTCTGACATCACTTTGAAATTTAAACCAAAATTTTAACATAGATAAACAAAGGGTTAAGAAAACCAGTAATTTGGTGTTTGTGTCAAACTGCATTTTTACTAACAGATGTTAGCCTTGGGATAATTAAAAACAACACAACCATATCAGAAATTCATGATGACGAGAAACTCATTTGAAGTAAAAATGTATTCTTAAGATAGTTGGTATAGCTATTAACTTTTATTACAATAAAGTGGAGAACCACATTTCAATTTTCTTAAGTTATCTTTAGGTTAACAAAGAGTTTCAAGTGACTGTCACCAGACACGTCTCAGGGACAAAAGTATAAACACGTACAGGATTGTAGGGGGCGCTGCAGGTGGATGTTAGGTTATTAATTAGTATAGGTATAAAGATATTGGTTTAATTTTGTGTTTGTTTATATTTGTTTCACTACTTAATATCTGGGTGTTTTCTATGGTTATGTTGTGTTTATTTGACTTGCAGTGTTCGAAAATGTGTGAATGTGTTTTTCTTGTTCTTTGAATCGAGTTTCCATTTTCTGCTTGTTTCTCCAATATAAATGTCATGGGAGTTGTTGTGTTGTGTTTGTCAGTGTAGTTTTTTGTTTGATTAGTTTCATGTGCCGAGTCCCACTGAATGTATAATCCAGTGTGAGTGATATTTCTTTTTTGAATTATGTATCACTTCTAGTGATCCTGAGGTTAAGAAATACTATTTGGTTAATTTTTTTCCTGTTAACAGGTGAATTAATGTTGGGATGTATTGAGTTAATGTAATTGAAAAAAAAACTAGGTGTGTGTTCTGTAGATGTGTATCCAGTAATTGTATCGTCAACATACCAGTATCAGTATAGTAATGGGTGTAAGGTTCAATTTATCGCATGTGATTCAGTCTGTGTCACAAAAATATCAGCTAGAACTGGGGGCATGGGATTCCCCACACTTAGGCCATTTATTTGTAGTTAGTTTTGGTGGTAGTGAATTCTACAAGAGTTGCTAATTGGGGATGTGTATCATTGGTATGAAGTTTTGGATATAAAGTTCTAAAGCTATCTTGCAGGCTTCGATGGTTAGGACTTCTGTGAAGAGGAAGGTCACATCAAAACTGGCCAATAAGGCTTTGTGATTTAGTTGATTAAGAATAGATTTAAAGTTAAAGGTCTTTACAAATGGATCTGGCTGATATAACATATTTAGAAAATGGCCATGCTATATATTTACAGATGTTATAGTTGAATGATTCATAGGTGGGGTTTGAAAGTGTTAGAGATTCCCTGTAGTTGTGATGTGCATGAATAAGGTTTTCTAAGATTGTGTTGGTTTGTTTAATGTGTTTTTGTTGGTTTAAATTTGGTTGTGTGTTGTAAGTTCATCAAAACTATAGCATTGCCTTTATCTGCTTTTAGAATTAATAAATTTCCTTGTGAGGTTGTTTTTTTTAGTTTTCTTTTTTGTAAAATTATGTTGATGGTTTTGTGTGAAAATTATTTGAAGAAACGTTGTTTAAGATACTGTTTTGAGGTGTTTCAGTTCTACCTGTAAAGATGGTTTGTTTGATGGAATAGTTATCGAAGTTGTTTTCTTCCTGATGGTTGTCACAGTTGTTTTGTTTGTGTAGAATGAACCACTTCTTTTCTAATTAAGTCTTCCTGACAGAATTTCATTTCAATGGACAGGATATTTCTCGGTGTTGCTGGAAAGTTGAGCCAATTTATTGAGTAGATGTATTTCTTCATTGTTTAATTATGAGGTTGGTTGATGGTTCATCATATTTACATCTAAGTTTATCGAGTTTGTTCTTGTTGTAACGCACATTTTCCTTGTTCTTACGACTGATTTGATCGATGTTACGATGCACGACTCCATAAATGTCTGGTCAAATGCAGCACACAAGTTGGTAGTCTAGATTCATGTGCCTGGCCACAGTCAGTTACAAACTCTCTCTTTGTCAACCTGAAGACGACCTGAGAATGTCAATTTAATTAACAGTGTTAATACCCATACCAGGGGATCAGAAACTTTAAAACCTGTATACCTGTGTTACTTTAACACATGATACAAGTCAATAATGACTTAAACATATCACATTACACCAGTAATACTGTAATAATAAATAAATCGAACAGTCTTAAATTCTTCTCGTATAATAATGAAGTGCTACATCACTCAGCTGGTAGTGAAGTAAACATTGTAACTTTATGTTAAAAAGTGTAACAACAACCCTGATGAATCAAACAACCCTTAAATTACCATTACCTACAAGCACAACAGTTTGCATCATGCCGTTTTAAATGTCCTAGTTTGAACCACTTAAAAATAACTTTCTGAAAAACATGTGAAATCTTTGTTGTAATTACATTTTATTTTGAACACTAATCACATTACAGTTAGAAAACAAAGTATATTATGCTAATGTAATAACTGATAGGCAAACAGTTTAAGTATAAGGAAGAAATTTATTTGTGGTGGAACATACTATGTCACAACAGAAAACTGGTCTGAGAAAGACAGACAGATGTTCTGTTAACCCAGTGTAACATGTTCCACCATCAGTAGATTTCTTCCTTAGGTTTGTAAGTTGTTATCTGTTATTAATAAAACTGCCAGTGTCATGGTACGAGTTCCACAATAATTCTAATGCACAATTCACACGACTGACTTTCTATCGACTACAGTTAAAGGCATGCTTACATTATAATACAGTCTAACTGAAACCTGACTTAACAGTACAATTCCCACAATTTATGATTAGTTTTTTCTTTGAAACACAATACGACTGACACCTGGTGTTAGCAATCAATAACGCTGATGTGACTTAAATGTGCATCTATTCCTAAGGTGACAAAAGCCCCAGGTTTAAAAACTGTTAAAGTTGGAAGAATTCTGAGTTAAAACTTCCTTTGTACTTAGAGTGTTTGATTCTATAGCACATACTAAACAGTTAGGTGAAATATGAATGTTTCTTATTTACTGAAAACCTTTGTACACCACAGAACAAGGACATTAGGTTCTATTACTTGTAGTGTATGCACAACGAGGATTTTCATTGGAGAACTGACATATCTTCCAATAGTCGCACATCACATACAAACACATTAAACTAATGTGTTGGAAACAATACAATATTTACAATCATGGGGAAAACAAACAGTAACAAAATTCTGCTGGACTTGAGAAAATCAGTAAATGTTACCACCAGGTTATCTGGCAAGATCTGGTAACAAAGCCACTTTAGAATTGGTGCATCGATACCAATTAAGTTAAAGCTAACATGAAACAGGTTTGACATTTAAGGTAAGAAATCTTTTCTTTTGTGAAATAAACATGAAGGCTTGTTGAGTAAATAATACACAATATTTTCATTCAGCTGTATTTTAGCAGAATGAAAGTTCAGTGTTTTGAGACTGTAATACTGGTCATATGATAGTTAAAATGTAGATATATGCAGAACATTAACTGTATAATTTTCTTTATAAAATGTAGCCAATTTGGTTTTTTACAAATCAGTTCTCATTGTACATAAAACGTTTTAATAAATTCAAGGAACATGTACATACGCCTAGCCCTTAAAAATTGTACTGTATTTTACACCTCACAAAGACAAAACCACCACAACAGCCATGTTTGTTATTATTTACAAATTAATAAATGCATTATTTACTTAACACCTGGTGTCAACTGTTAAGCCTAATTTTCAATGTTGTAATTACAGCTAAGCCTATAATTTGGATTAACACTCCTATGAAAAAAATATTTCACAAATGTCAAGGTCAATATTATTGCTCCTTAAAATATAAAGGGATAGGGTCAGTTAATGGCAATTTCATTTTAATACAAAATTATTAGCCTAATATTAATAACCTTTCAAGTTGCTCTGGGGCCTATTAGGCCCCAATTTTCATAGGAGTGTTACGGTAGTATACAAAGCTAGAAAGTTTATCGTCAATAAAAATACAAAGTTTTTTCCTATAGGTGAGAAATGTCAGAAACTGGAACCAGGCATTTGGCTTGATAAACAAACTAAACTCATAAAATGAAAGTGCCAAGATCTGCAGCTGTGTAGTGAACACAATAAGTTACTTTAATATTGTACTCTATACACTTATCATCAAAATACCAACTGATCTAACCCTGAAACAGCAGGAATATTGTAGGTGTAACATCACCAACTGATGATAACTGCTGTTTAAGGGTTAATGATCCATATTAGTTGGTAAACGTTTAAACAGAAGTACAATAAATAATTTTACGTTTCTGCACACAAAACCTACATATAAATTTGTTTTGGAGAAATCAAACAAACAGTGTTCACCTGATCAGAATTATGTCCATTTTTTCTCATAACAATAGTTCTTGCTTCACTAAAACTTCACATCTCTTACATACAGCTTTTAAACTTTTCAATCAATAAAACTCCAAAAATATACATAAGCAGTTTCACTTCATTCTTAAATTGTAAAAGAAACTTTGAACGCAGTACATGTTGTATAGTAGAATGTTATACAATGTTAATATATTAACATTCAAAAAATAATAAACAGCTACAGAAAAATGTTTGTTTTACCTGACATTGTGCTTCGTACCATGGGAGATTCAGGAATCTCTTCTCATTCAGTCCAAACCTGTTACCCGATGCAATGGCTGGGTCCTGTAAAACTACTGCTGTTCCATATGAGATTTACTTTTTGCTAACTTTATCTAATCTACATTTTATTACTGTGATCACCAAGTCCAACTCATTAACATCACTGTGCAACTTTCTATTATCCTGTTGTAGTCCTACTCTTGCTGGTTATAATAATTTCCAAATGTTTAACAGCTAAGAATCTTTGAGAAACACAACATTAACTGCAAAACATAGGCATGACATATACAGATAACTTATGATGAACCTCATAATATATCTGTCACTGAATTACCCAAGTTCATTTCACTAATAAGTGAGGCAAAATGTTGCAAAGAACTCTTAAACTATAAAACAGCTATTAATTCCCCACTTCATACAACACAATGACTAAGTTAGTGTGTTATAAAAGGTGGTCTACTTTAGATTTATTGTCAAGTTCTTGTTACTCAGTAGTTAATAGTAAGTCTTCCTTTTTCTAATACCTATGACTGTTCTTCACCTGTAACTAAACCAGGTTTTGAAAACACATCAAATTTCCCACGAAGAGTTGTTGCCTCGAGAGACGAGCCATCGATGGTAGAAGTCCGAGTACCTGGCCTTTATCACCTCGTCATCCAAGATCCAATTCTCCGATCTTTGGCTATCCTGAAAATTTTCATTGTTCAATCTCAATTTCAAACTGTCATCCCAACCACAGAACATTTGATCATCCCACCGTTTGGAACCTTTGTTACCAGAACTGTTTTCTTACTGGAAACAGGACATCAAGTAATACACGCTTCCTACACCTCATCCAATCTTGGAGTAACTGAACTCTCTGGATCTTCAGACCAACCAACAAACAGTCTGCCAAGTCGACTGTAAACTGGCACATGAGACAGAGATAATTGTTTTCAGAAGAAAGTACTTACTGATGGGATGCAGACAAGCACCTGAGACTTCACCCACTTTGAACCTCCAAAATAGGTGGCAACAACACCGACGAAAATATGGAATGAAATTACTTCCTGCTGAAGAACAATGAACAACGTGTACAATTTGTAATGATTCAACTTAGCTTCTTTGTCACTACATTGTTTTTTAATCCATTCATTAAAATAAATAAACTTGTTAAACTTACATGTGTTTAATACCCACAAATGTACTGAACTGTTGTTTCAAGACAAGTACTTCATCAAAACTGTTAGTTTTATCTGAACCAAAGTACAAGTCTTTCACTTTTAATGACATTAAAAGGTATGCAAACACCATTGGCATGTTAACAACAGTGACAAGTTTGCTAGTTTTTAATTTTGCGGACAGCTACACAAGATATAGTTACACTAGTTGTCCCTGATGTAGCAGGACAGACTAGAGAGAAGACAGCTGGTCAACCCTGCCCATTGGTAACTCTTGTTACCAATGATGATGTTACTATAATCTCCATAAGACTGAATGGGTGAACATATTTTGAGACAGAGATTGAAAGCCATGACCCTCAAGTGGCAAGTTAAACACACATCAACAGACTACATACTGACATGAAGTTAGAGAAATATTACTGGTTAATAAGTGAAAAAGTGGTTCAAAATTTTCATGCAAGGTTAATTAAACCATTTACACCAATTAAAGCATGTATTCAAACAGTATGTTCCAAATTCAAATTACCTACACCTTTAAGTCCAATAAGACACCACAAATGAGGTGCTAACATTTTCAATCTGACACGACCCCCTCAGTAACAAATTTAAGAACTATGTTTTTCTTAAGAGCTACAACATGCTATAACTTATCCAAATTACAATCTTATTGACTGTGGATTCTTTACAAACTGAAACATTTAAACAACATCCATCTAAAGCAATCCAAGCGTTATGTTTTACTATTTGACATTATTGTATTAAAACAAAAATCTGAAGTTCCTACGGTGTTTATACAGTCACTGGATTACTGGATGTTGACACTTTGTGTACCAACAGTGTTAATTTTGTCTCGGACCACAAAATATATCAAGAAACATTAAAATTCATGTAGTGAGAAAAACCAGTTTCCAAGTGCATGAAATGATAATAATGGAAAAAGTATAGAGTTTGAGGGAGTAAAACTTGTGAGCATGGTGAAGACTGGTTCAAAATCAAACATTACTGGTATCTTTCTGTTTACTGATGAAACAATAAAGCAGAAGAACTGACAATTAACAGCAGTCATTTATAAATTAGATAAAAATCTTCACATGGTAGTGTGCTGGTTTTGTTCTCTTCCTGATGTCAACATTGCTGAGTGTGTTACCTGACTAGAAAATATTTAGGAAAATGCATTGTAAAAGAGAATGCTAACCGACAAATAAACACTGTATTGAGACCCAACACACCAGATGATATTAAAACTTAACACTAAATAAATTAACCTGTTGACTGCCAAGTATTTCAGCTGCTATCTTCAAACTCCGAACCAAGTTCAAAATACAACTATAATGCTTCTTCATTTTGTAACTTGTTGTTGTTACGCCTTTTTGGATCGAAAGTGAAACAATTTGTAAGTAGGTCAAATGCATGCATGGTGTTGACATCTAGCATTGAAGTTGGGTATTACTGAGAACGAATTAACTCGTCCGTGGCACTGTGTTACCGATCGGCTTGGACGAGTTGTCTCATCTATGGCACTGAACAGGTTAATCTAATTAATACCAGGTGATGAAGAGCAAAAGAAATCACAGCATATACAAGTAGATTTAATTACAGTCTCAAACCCACTTTATATTTGTTTCACATCAACCTCTGTGCTTGGTGTAACACCTATTTTCACAACAAAATATTGATTTGTAAAAAAAAACACTCAAAACTGTGTTGATACATTACTAAAATGTAACATATATTTATTCTTGCTCAAGATATTAACACTACTAATTACTAAAGGCTATCAGCTGTTTAAATATAATTCTTCAAGTATCATAAAAAAACAGCTTTATATACTCTAAGGAGAAACTGTATCACTTGTTACCACTGAAACACCTAAACAAGTATTAAAAAACAACACAATATTAACATAAATAAATACTTTTTTAAAAAAACCACTAAATATGAAAAAAATGGTAATAGAACCATGGTAGAAACGTTAGGCTTAATGCTCGTAAAGGTTTCTTCTCGTTACCTTTACTATCTTTCATGAAAGTGGATCTGGAGAAACCTTAGAAGTCAGCCAGATATCAAATGAAATTGTTGTTGGTTTGAATTAAGCACAAAGCTACACAATGGGCTATCTGTACTCTGCCCACCACGGGTATCGAAACCCGAATCTTAGCATGTAAGTCCGCAGACATACCGCTGAGCCACTGGGGGGCATCAAATGAAAAATATACAAGTTGACTATATAAAAAAAATTTCAGAAAATAAGTAGTTAGGTTCAGCATTACTGGTGTAACTGTGAAAATATTCCACTATGAAAACAAAACACTGTAAGGATTCCCACTAATCTGAAGCTAACACAGAAAAATAAAACCATATAAGAAAATGTTCCAAAGACAAACATGGTCAGGCAATGATGTTAAAAGAAATTTCACCTCTGAACTTGTAATAACACCAGAGAGAAATAACTATTTGTTGCTAAATTGGAAGTTGTTCTTGATATGTCTTCTTAGTTAAAATTTAACTAAATACAAACATTTGTCAGAAACCACTGCCTGAAATCTCTAAAATATTAAAAAGTGTACAAAGGTGATAAATACTTATGTACCACCAGTAGGACTTGTATCAGTCATGGAAGTACATGACTTTTGCATAACCCTGTATATATATTAGACTGGCGATACAAATGTTTTCAAAATAATCTTTGTCGGAAAGTACTTTTTCAGGTATAATATATTTGTGTTGTTAACATGGTTGGAGGGGCCTGGAATGGCCTAGCGCGTTAAGGTTTGCGCTTTGTAATCTGAGGGTCGTGGGTTTGCGCCTGAGTCGAGCCAAACATGCTCGCCCTCCCAGCCGTGGGGGCGTTATAATGTACGATCAATACCACTATTCGTTGTTAAAAGAGTAGCCCAAGAGTTGGCGGTGGGTGATGATGACTAGCTGCCTTCCCTCTAATCTCACACTGCTAAATTAGGGAGGGCTAGCGCAGATAGCCCTCTGTTGCTTTGTGCGAAATTCGAAAACAAACATGGTGGGAAACATAATTAAAGTCTATATTAACAAAATTAAAGTAACTTTACACGTCAAGCGATTGTTCACAAAATAAACATTTTTACTTTCCAAAATATTTTTGTCAATCAATATTCAGCTAACAATTACCACTTGTGACAGTTTGAAACATACAAATCACCTAATTAAAAAACATCCTATAAATTGTGTTCAGTTCCAGGCAGTATTGAAAACACCGTGATATACCAGAAAAGCCATTATTCCACAGTCTGTACAACCAGAAACAACAATTTTTAGTTTCAAATTTAATATTCAAGGTTTTAAGACAAGTGAGATACCATTTATAACACAACAAAGTAATACCATGTTAATTAAACAACCCACGATAATGTTATGGAACTAATAAGTTCCAGCGAACGGAGATTTAGGTTTAAAACCCATACCCGTAGTTTCTCTCTCCAACACAACTGTTCGGCCATTAGTAAAAAACTCAATACTGTCACCGATTTAAACTGATTCCAATGTTTAAAGAAAAGCAAACAAGTAACACAAACAAAGTACAAGAAATTAAAAAGCTGTAAGGTTCTCCGTTGGAGCGTAGAAATTAGACAAATTTCATGAAGGATCTACATTAATCACAGTTAAACATATTTCACTTTGCTTTAAGTAAAAACAATTTTACAAGGCTTTGTAGAATGGACGGCAACTGCCCGTCTGAAGACTTTCGAAACATCGTCCTCTACACTCGTGTCTCCACAAGAGGCGGTTGTCGTCCATTCTACAAAGTTTCCTCGTGAATACTCTGCCCAAACGATCTAGCAAAGAATTTCATCAGACTTTTTGATTTAATTCAAAAATCAAACATGAATGGTATTTTTTTCCACCAATCAGATGAATTCCTTTTTTATTTTACTATCCCCAGTGTGATCTTGTGTGAAACAGAAGTAAAAAAATGTGTTGATTAAAATCAGGGTGCAGGTCAGTAACAGTACAAGTACCACAAATCCTGACCATAACTGTTCTTCCATTTTTCTCAATGTGCCAATGTTAACAGATGACAAGATGTCAGAATACTGAGCCAACAACAAGTTTAGGTCAGTAAAACAGTAAGTGGCTCATCTGAGGATACACAACTGTTAATATTTTCACAAACACTGCAAACATTTGCAGTGTTTCAAAAGTGGTAGAAAAACAATGGAACTTTGGTGGAAACATATCAACTTTGTTTTACATTTTACGTAATTTTCTTCTATTATTTTTAAAACATGTAGGACCTTTAGGGGACGTTTCTCCCTTGATTTGTTTTGCCTTTATTATTATGTCTAATAAAAGGAACATTCTAGCTTTTGTTGCTGGTACAAGATGCACTTGAAATAGTATCTGTCATGTAAAGAGCTGATATTTTAAATGATATATACAGCATTTCACCCCCTATTTTGAAAAATGTAGTAAAACTTACAAAGAATTATTCCTTGAAAGCTACATAACGAGTTATCTGAGCTCTGCTTACCATGGGTTTCAAAACCCAGTTTCTAGCATTGTAAGTCTACAGACATACTGCTGTGTCACTGGGAAGTGTAAACAACAGAAGCCTCAAAATTTTCACAGTGTAACAAAATTTTATTTAATATGTAAAAGCAGGTAAAGATAATACCTACCATCACAGAGAAGCTACAACGTCCCTTAACCTACCTAATGAAAACAGTTCCAAGAGAGATACTTGGCCCATTATCTTACTCCAAGTTACACAGAGGAACCCCTTTTCTTATGTGCAATTTTAATCACCAAAATTCTATCCCAATCCCCCGTTGTTATGTGTTAAATTTCACCACACTAACAGTTCCAAAGGTACACCATTCTAATAATGAGATCTTCAGTTTTCATAAACAACTGTTAACTGTTGTTATAATAATATTAATTATTACAAGCATTAAGCCTAAATACAATTACTGGTATTAATAGTAGAAGTAACTAAGCATTACTATCAGTAGAACTGGTAACAGTAGTGTAATCTGGGTCTTAAGTTCATTGTGCTACCGGTGAACCTAAGATCTAAGCCAACATTACTATTACTATCACTAGTAGTACCGTATTATAGTAGTATGAAATGTTTTCTGACATAAAATGATAAATTTAGTCTTAGGTTTAAACTACTAATATTATTATTAATAATGAATTGCACTTATATGTTTCATTAAAGGTGAATTTTCGACAAATTTAATAATTGCCTTAGAAACTATACTTTGGTTAGGTATAATTCCTGTGTGGTTACCATATTTTTTAAACACTAGTTTATGAGTAAAAGATGGAACAAAATATGCGGGTCCTCCAACTAAAGTTCCCCTCGGTCGTTCGGCTGTTTCCGTGACGTTTTACAACTATGACGTAATAGTTGCCAAACACGTTTCGTTGCGCGCCGACCATTTTTTCCTTTCAGAGCTGGTGTTTTGTGTACATCTTTCGGTGCTTTTTTCGGATTAAAACTTTGTGAGACCATTTTTTGTCTTGATATTGCTAATTTATGTTTGTTTTATGATAATATGGTTTACTGCCTTGCTTATTGTTGTAAAAACGGTTAGGCATCGGGCAAAAGTTTCCGTTTCCGTACAGGTGGCGACAGTGGGTGCGGATGGTCAATAGGAAGAACTGGACTTCTTCACACCATGCAAAGCTTTGTCAAGATCACTTTGAACGCTCATGTTTTGTGTCGAATCTCACTGTTTTGGATTCCGTGGGTTTCAAGCCAGGCATGTCGATACTGAAAAAACCATTGGCAGAAGACAGGATCGTCCCCACCATCTTTTTACGAGTCATAAATACCCGGTACAATGATTATGGAAGGGCCGAGTATTAGTTACCATAGTCAGCAAAGTATAAACAAATAAAACCCAGTCTGTGATACCAATAATGTATAAACACCAGAGAGATTCGAGATGCTTAAAACTGCACATGAAATAATACAGACCATATTTGTTGTCATGACTTAGGCTCACCATTCTTCCACTGGAGGTATGACTGACTCGCAACCGGCCTGGGCGCTATCAGTATCACTCACAGTTTTGCTTCTCTCGCTCGTGGAACTGTCCTCATCACTAGAACTTGTCAGATCTATGTCAAAAGTAATTGTTCTAGATTCGTTCAAAGTAGGTTAGAATTAATATGACGCTACTCAACACTGTTCAGAACACAAAGTCAAAACATACTCCGCCTCTGTTTCTCCGTATGCACTGATCATGTTCATTTACATTCAACGCGCTGGCGTTTTGTTTGGCAACTATTACGTCACAGTACTTTTCATAGCGGCAAACGTAAAAACTAAAACGTTCGGACTGCTGCTCGGAAAGGGCTCTTTTTGCACCAAGTTCTATGTTTCATTTATTAGCACACATTTTTATAAAAAACTGTGAACCTGCAAAATTAATCAGTATGAGTAGTTCTTTTGAGTACAAAGTTTTCTTTTTTTTCTGTAAAATTCACCTTTAAGTTTAATTTCACAGGCCGATTTCAATTTAAAATGTGTACTTTATAATACAAATACAAAAATGCCTTCACAACTTACTTATACCTAACTTTCAAAACATGGTTTACGTATGATAAATAGCACAACACAATAACACACACACAACAGTTGCGTTACGTTTCAACATACACTTTACAGAAAACTCAATGAAAGAAGGTAAACAAATATTTTAATCGTATTTTACTGTAAGACTTAAAAAAATCCTGGAAACACTGAAACAAATTCTATGACTATCAATATTAGTATTTAAAAATACGCATGTATTACTCTTGTTTCTGCGAAGTTCTTTCGGCCAGCATGGCCAAGTGGGTTAAGCCGTTCGACTCGTAACCCGAGGAGCGCGGGTTCGAATCCCTGTCGCACCGAACCAGCAACCCTCAGATTACGAGTCGAACGCCTTAACACGCTTGGCCATGACGTGTAAAAACTTATTAATATTGATGCCAATAGTGTAAAACATTCTACAGTGAAGTTACGTTTAATATTATAGAAAACTGAGATAAGGCCCGATAATATCAAAGCCAACTGATGGGAAAAAAACAACAACATTAAAATGTTTCATTTAACTAAAGAAAAAGTTCCTAAAGGTGATTTTATACGATCAAATTGTTGCGTTCTAGACTCAAGCCTTCAAAGCCCATTGGTTAACAACATCTGAATGAAGCCCTGAAGGGTGAATACCGAACGGTCCCTTATCATGTTATTAGAGGTATTTGAAATATATAATTATAGCATTTAGTGAGGGCCTAAATTGGTATTATCAACAAAACCATTTAAGAAACAAGAACCAACACGATATTTTAATCGCACGTAATTGCTATTATTCAAATTGTATATTAAATATTTGCTAATCAGATCACCTCTGTTAAATTTTAGATTTATTACACGCACAGAAGTAGCGACTGTTTTTTTTTTTGTTAAGCGCAAAGCTACACAATGGACTACTTTGTGATGTGCCCCATACTAGTATCGAAACCCGGTTTTCAGCGTTATAAATCCGCAGACTTGCAGCTGTGCATCTAGGAGGTAGGGAGGGATAATTTATCCTAGTTCTTTATCTGTATTTCACAAGGGCAAGTGTAAATTTTACTGCGTTAATCTAATTAGAATCTAGTTACCAACGTTAAGTTTTGTGTGTTTTTTTTTTCAAGCTGCCTTATAGCCTGCCTTAAACTGGTTTGTTTAGATTTGTCAAAGATACAAGCATGTCAGCCAGAAAACAAAAAGAAATCAATGTAACCGGTACTAATAAAATTTTAACTCATTTTTAAAGATTAGAGAAATAATCAAATAAATTAATACGCTGATATTATAAAGGCTACATTTTCAACTATAACATTTAATGGAATTGAAGGATGGCTTGTTACATTTCAATTTATGTATACCTATAATTCAAGTGTATCAGAAGATCACCACGGAGGAATCTTCAATAGCCGTGACACTTGAAATTCTTTTACACAAAACTATAGTAAATTAACCTAAAAAAAAGTTTTTCCTTGTTTATTAGCAGTATTTCTGTGCATCAGTAAAGTGGGGTGGACACACATCGGTACTCATGAGGACCTCTACCAGCCTACCCTCAAATTGAAATTATTTTAGATTGGATAAAAGTGAATAAATCAACGAGTCCTTGCATGTGGTCAAATACACCAATCGAAATGGTTTGACCTTCTACGTCCAAAACTGTAATTTGGCCTCAAATCGGCCAAGAGATGGCGTAGCTACGATCTAAAACGTTGTATTAAAAAAAACACACAAAAGCATTTATATCGCATGAACTATTTTTCTTCACAAAGTGACAACGTCATTAAAGTGTTATCTCTTTATTTCTGTCATTAAATACAACTACTAGTTATTTTTGACAAGATAGTTGTAACTACTTTAATATTTTATCACGCACCGTCGCAAGTTCTAAACATATACACACCAGATGCAAAACCTACCAGTGGCACAGCGGTAAGTCCGTGGACTCAATACGCAAGAAACCGAATTTCGATACCCGTGATGAGCAGATCACAGATAGCCAACAAGTTCAGCGCTTAACAACAGACGAAGAAACGGACAGAGAACTATTTTTGTTAAAGATATTCTTACATTGAAAGGGAACTTCATTGTTTTACTTTATTACTGATATCTCTGGGCTTCAGGGCTGACATGGTCTGGAGTTCGGATGTCCTCACCGAATATTTTCGCCCTTTCAGCCCAGGGGGTGTTAATGATATAACGATTAACTTCACTATTCGTTGCTAAAGAAAAGGCCAAGAACTGGTCCTGAGTGGCATTGTCTAGATGCTTTCCGTCAAGTGTACCTCTTCCGGACAAGAGACAGTTGACATAGATAGCCCTGTGTATATATCAAACAAATTACCTAAGGCCTAGCTAGGATCAGTACGATCAGATGTTATCTTAATAAACAAAGCACAACAACTCTACTTTCCATTCAAGGTTTCCAAGTAAAATATGTGGTCACATTTTCCTACGGCTACCAGGTCAGAAGTCTCATCTTCTGAAGATGCGAGACTAAATTGTCAATAATTGTCATTTTATCTTCACATTTCGTAAATTGGCTTGTTTATAGCAGTCTTTGTTCGCGTTTTATGTTTTAAACACTTTGTATATTTACGTGTTTAATAGATGTTTTCCTTTGCAAAGCAACTACTAATCATAATTTCTAATCATACAATCTTATCTTTGACGTAATTCTACACACTTAACAAAAAATCAACAGACGTTCCTACCTGTTTATCGCGTTTCACATACTCAACAATATTTCAATGGACGAGAAAACTTTGTCCCTTGTTCACAATAGAATTGTAACAAGACAGAAAGTATATTTTTTACTACGTATGTTGATAACTTTAGCTCTGTATATTTATAAAATTACAGGTCAGTTGAGAAAAATCAGTGCTCGATTAATTTTCAACACGTCTTTCTCTTAAACCAGTGGTTCCCAACCTTTTTCATGCCCCGCACCCCTAAAAAAGTTTAATATGTTCTCGCAACCCTCACAATAATTAGTTATTTAAGAATAAAGATAAAGGTGGCCAAAATATTTTTTTATAATTAGTTGTTAATGATATATAAACAAAAACGAAACATTTGGAAAAGAAAAAAAATATTACCCTTAATATAAACAAAAAAAAACAAACTGAAATGCTATCTCGCTCCCCTGGTTGGGAACCACTGTCTTAAATAAATTAATTTATTGTTCTCCCAGTGAAAAATCTACACAATTCTAGTTTGTTTTGTCTTTGTAGAATTTCAGTCCAAGTTTCTGCTGCTTGACACAAATGTTTTTGTATTTTTCGTACCTCGGCAGAGCCCGAGGCGACACGAGTGAAGTCAGAGACTTCAAGGTCCCGGCACACCTGTCCCAAATTTGGAGCTGTTGACCACAGGATGGGCCACCACTCGGTAGCAACTGTCGCCTAATGGTTGCTTTTGGCTGAACAGTAGGACTGGCTATTACTTTTGTAAGGTGCTCGTAACTGAAACTATAAAGCAGTTCGTTTTAGTTTGGTTTCTATTGAATTTTTGCGCAGAGCTATACGGATGCTATCTGCGTTTGCCGTCCCTTATTTAGCAGTGTAAGACCAGAGAGAAGACAGCTAGTCATCACCACCCACCACCAACTCTTGGGCTACACTTTTACCCACGAACAGTAAGATTGACCGTAACATTGTAACGCCCACACGACTGAAAGGGCGAGCATATTTGGTGCAACGAGGATTCGAACCCGCGACCCTCAGAATACGAATCGAATGCTTTAACTACCTGGCCATTAACCCTTAAACGACGGCCGACATCAAGTGATGATGCTACCTACAATATTCCCCCTGTTTAAGGGTTAGGCCACGCCTGGCTTATTATATAAAACCCAAGTTTAAAATCCCTCTTAAATAAAAAGGTTATTTTGATTTATTTGATAGTTAGACATTCGGCTGTTTTATAATTGGTTACTCAAACCATTGCCATGACAACTTCTATTTCTTCCTGTGTGTATTTTTATTTATATTAAAACTTCTAGTACTATATGCTGTTAATAATCAAAAAGAAGACAGTCAGTTAGCAGAACTCACCATACAACGTGAGGAACTGACTGTCACTCTTATAATAAACCATATCTTATAAAGTAAATAATATATTGTGTGTTACGGAACGAGACGGGATCTTGCTTTTAAGATCCAAAGGAGCCCGGCATGGCTAAGCGTGTTAAAGCGTTCGACCCGAGAGTCGCGGGTTCGAATCCCGGTCGCACCAAACATGCTCGCCCTTTCAGCCGTGGGTGCGTTATAATGTGACGGTCATTCCCACTATTCGTGGCTAAAATAGTAGCCCAAGAGTTGGCAGTGGGTGGTGATGACTAACTGCCTTCCCTCTAGTCTTACACTGCTAAACTGGGGACGGCTAGCGCAGATAGCCCCCGTGTAGCTTTGCACGAAATTCAAAACAAACAAACAAGTTCCAAAAGCCAGAGGCCAACGCGCCATCAATGAGTTCAGATTTCGCTGAAAGATTGGGATCTCTTTTCTTTCTACGCTTGTAAGTTAACAAAGAAAAGCTATTCGTGTAAGTAAAGATTCATTAAAATTAAGTAGAAACCATTCAAGGCTCTTCTACAAAGTTTCACTTTGTTAGGGACAAAAACAGCTGTAGGGGTGATCCACAGATAATGCGATTCTCTGTTTGCAAGAAGAGACGATAACCTAAAGACAGAGAAGAGCCCTGATGAAGTGGAAGATAGGTTCTGTCGTTACTGTATGCGAAACTCGCATTTCACAGGTGTTCACTTGAACTGAGATTACAGCAATTAGTGCCAAGAAAATAATTATTTGTTTACGAAATTAAAATATTGTAATAAGAGAAAAGTTCGTGGAGTAAACCACATATATGTTCACAGTAAACGATCTTTAACTCCTTAAATTACGCAATTATGTAACCAAACGTGTCCAGCGTTATTCATTTCACAATAATTCTGTTAAACAACCATCTTGTTCTCATACTATTATGCAGAGTAACACGTTTATCGTACGAAACACATTCCTTCACAGAAATACAAATATGACGTCAGCCACACTTATTTCAGCTCAAATTTTAAATCACTAACCTGTTGTTTGACACCACAAGTTACCACAACTAGAGGGAGCTATCTGAACAAGTTACCACAACTAGAGGATGCTGCTGAACAAGTAACCACAAATAAAGGGAGCTATCTCGACAAGTTACCACAACTAGAGGGAGCTATCTCAACAAGTTACCACAACTAGAGGAAGCTATCTCAACAAGTTACCACAACTAGAGACAGCTACCTCAACAAGTTACCATAGCTAGAGACAGCTATCTCAACAAGTTACCACAGCTAGAGAGAGCTGTCTGAACAAGTTACCACAACTAGAGGGAGCTATCGGAACAAGTTACCACAACTAGAGAGAGCTATCTCAACAAGTTACCACAAGTAAAGGGAGCTGTCTGAACAAGTTATCACAACTAGAGGGAGCTGTCTAAACAAGTTATCACAACTAGAGGGAGCTGTCTAAACAAGTTATCACAACTATAGAGTACTGTCTGAACAAGTTACCACAACTAGAAAGAGCTGTCTGAACAAGTTACCAAAACTAGAGGGAGCTGCCTGAACAAGTTACCAAAACTAGAGGGAGCTGTCTGAAAAGTTACCACAACTAAAAGATGCTATCTGAACAAGTTACCACTAATAAAGGATGCTGTCTAAACAAGTTACCACAACTAAAAGATGCTATCTGAACAAGTTACCACTAATAAAGGATGCTGTCTCAACAAGTTACCACAACTAAAGGGTGCTGTCTGAACAAGTTATCACAACTAGAGGGAGCTGTCTAAACAAGTTATCACAACTAAAGAGTACTGTCTGAACAAGTTACCACTAATAAAGGATGCTGTCTGAACAAGTTACCACAACTAAAGGGTGCTCTCTGAACGAGTTACCACAACTAAAGAGTGCTCTCTGAACAAGTTACCACAACTAAAAGATGCTGTCTGAACAAGTTACCACAACTAAAAGATGCTGTCTGAACAAGTTACCACTAATAAAGGATGCTGTCTGAACAAGTTACCACAACTAAAGGGTGCTATCTGAACAAGTTTCCACAACTAAAGGATGCTGTATGAACAAGTTACCACTAATAAAGGATGCTGTCTGAACAAAAGACCACAAATAAAGTGTGCTATCTGAACAAGTTACCACAATTAAAGGGTGCTATCTGAACAAGTTACCACAATTAAAGGATGCTGTCTGAACACGTTATCACAACTAAAAGATGCTGTCTGAACAAGTTATCACAATTAAATGATGCTGTCTGAGCACGTTTCCACAACTAAAGGATGCTGTCTCGTTAGGTTACCACAACAGAAGGATATTGTCTTGTCAACTTAGTAAAATCTATTTTTGTATCTGTAAAATAACAATTGTAGGATGAAAATACAAGATAAAAACTAAGCGTAGAAACCAATTAACATAAATGTTCATCCATTTATGATTTTATTTGAATATCTGCGTCAACCGGAAATGAAACATCATAAAGTAAATGTGAGTAGGTGTACTTGCAGGTTAAACGTTTCTCTAAAACAATCATGACTTTATTTATAAATAGATTAATGGTGCAGTTTAAGCATACGAGGTGCTAACCCTAAAAATATCGACTTGTTTTTTAAACAACGTGAACAATGAATAATTTTGTGTTTTCCTTTTATAATACTCTGAGTAACAAACTGACCCAAAATGTTAAGTAAAATCAGTTAGTATGTGTTTTTATTTTAGCAAAGCCACATCGGGCTATTTGCTGTGTCCACCGAGGGGATTCGAAATCCTAATTTTAGCATGTTGTAAATCCGTAGATTTACTGCTGTACCAGCGGGGGACAAATCAGGTAGTTTTACTCTAAAAAAAAATTGAAGTAGCCCGGAATTAATTAGCGTAATGAACTCAGTTCTAATGGCGTTTTTACTTGAAATTTTTTGGCGAAGCTCGTATGTTATTAGGAGTCTTCTAACCAACAAAGCCGTGGATCTTCGAATCAAATTTAGTTCATGATGAGGTTAGAAAAAAACGTGTTTAAGACGAGTGGCTGTAGGATTAGACGAAATACCAGATTTTGTTTTCTGGTCACGCTGTTAAACATTGAAAATGATATATGATTCGGTAGGTGTCGGCCTTACGAAATGTTTAATTTAGTTGTACACCGTTTGAGGAAAACGATCGTATCTCTGTCAGATGGTGGGAGTTCTCCAGCGGCGAATTAATCCATAAAAATGTCAAAGAGTCCTGTCTTGAAACTTCAGGTTTTACATGTTACCTTTCACATCATATTTTCCCTGTTTCCTGTATGAGCTACATGCACAATCTAGAGATAATTAACACGGTTACAATAAAGCTGCAGTGATCGAAAATTGATTTATATTCACGACAATATGATCACCTTCTCCTGAACATTAATTCATAACTTTAAACAAACTGGCAAATATCATATTCAGCAACCTAATAAACATAAAAGACTCTGCAATACCGAACAATCGGCAGTAACCCATAAATATCTGCAGATGCTAGAAAGACCACATTCCCAAAGAGTTGACACAGCTGGGTTTCTTTCCTGATGCAGAAATGATGGGCTGCGAACCACACACGAGAAAATAAAAGATCAAATAACCACCCTACGCCCACTTAACTGACAACACACCCAACTACTTAAACCTAACATGGAAATCAAAACCTGGTTATCCTTCTTGAATACATTCCAATAGACAGTTTATTCGATGTCACCAATAAAAACTTGATATAAAAATCCAGTTACTTTCATCCCAGACATAACCTAAACGAAGTCAGTAATTATTAATTAGTGATAATAGAAATAGAATAATTAACAACTAGACTACGGTAATCATACAGGCCAGTAAGCACGACAAGTAATTTACATCACTAGAAATAACTGTGTCAAACACGGTTTCTTGTTTAATTCAAACGACTTGGGCGCTAAATCTAGTAACAGGCCAGACAAGACAGTTTTGCATGTCAGTAACGTGAGGGTTTCGTGAAGTTCAACTTATCTTTGATCGTTGAATCCATATCCATTGTACAAATCTTTTCCTTTTTTCCAAAAAAAGGGAGAAACAACAACAACAAAAAGCCATCCTGTTTTTCTCAAAAAAGAAATGTTGTATTTTGTTTATTTGATTATTCCAAAAAACATTACGTTATCAAATAATGTTGTGTCCACCCATACCAAGTTATGACGCCAAACTGACGACCGTGTTCAGTGTAGTTTATGCTAGAAAAACGACCAGTAACATATTTAGAAAAAAACAACAACCATTAAAGCTGAAATTTAACCACCACAAATGTTAGTAACCTACATAAAATCATTACAATTTGATTTAGACTCACAAATCTGTACAAATTATATCGATTGAATCTGATATAACACTGCTAAAATATTGGTTGGAAAGTATTTCTGGCTACGGCATATATCAGTTATCAATACGATTCAAATCGATTTCAAGGTACTATGAATTTCAATGGGTTATAAAAGCACAGAAATGTTTTATGATTTCACGAGTTATGTTTTTAAAGTACGTCTAGTGTTAAAAGAAAAGTAATTTTACGATTTTGCTGGCGTTTATTCTGATAAGGATAAATGTTTGTTAAAATTTCGCGCAAAGCTACACGAGGGCTATCTGAGCTAGCCGTCCCTAATTTTGCATTGTAAAACAAGTTGAAAGGCAGCGAGTCATAACCACCCACTGCCAACTCTTGGGCTACTCTTTTACCAACAAATAGTGGGATTGACCGTCACATTGTAACGCCCCCACGGCTGAAAGGGGCGAGCATATTTGGTGCCACCGGGATTCGAACCCGCGTCCCTCGGATTATGAGTCGAACGCCTTAACCCACCTGGCCATAACGATAATTATATCGGGCTTCTAAATGAAGTGTGGCAAAGTTGTTTGTAATGTGTTATCACATTATGAGCGTTTTCTTAGAGCAAAGCCACATCGGGCTATCTTATGAGTCCACCAAGGGGACTCGAACCGTTGATTTTAGCGTTACAAATCCGTAGACTTACCGCTGTACACGCTTATAATAGAAAACACTCACTGATAACCTCCCTTTCTGTGTAAAGTTAATTATTTAGGTTCGTTAGAGTGAACAAGAACCGAAAGAGAAAAAAATGGAATCAGTGGCCTGTTTGTATAAAGTATGTGTTTGGAAAACTTGTGTGAACAAAGTGTTGATAAAACAAAAACCATTAGCAATTAAAGAAAAAATGCATTGAAGGAACATTCTGAAAACAACGTTACTACAGAATCGAGAGTTGTTATAAATTGTGAAGTAAGGAACGAACTGTGTTTTCAGTACAAAAAAATGTAAAATACATATGCAAAGTAATTAGTGTTTTTATAACTCAGTGCTCAGGGGTAGGGAAAAAAGAAGCTTTTGAGAAATTACTTTTAAACCAAAAGGCATATTTGCAATAAAAACAACGAAGACGTTTAAGCTAAAATTTACTTAGAAGATTATCATTAACCAACACTTAAAAAAAGAAAACAAATCCGTAACTAGGTAGACAGGCGATTAATTTCACTATTTGATTAGAAAAGCTCACAATTTAGTTGTAGGTGGCGTTAATAAACAGTCTTCACACTGGTCAATCACTTGTAAGTCGAGGACGGTTAGCCGTAATAGCTCTTTAGTGGTTTTACGCGAAATGAAAAACAAACTAAAAACTTTATTGTGGAATAAACATGACAAGTAAACACAACCGAAACAAGGTTGAAGTGACAACGATTGTGGTTATATTTTAGGGCATAAGTTTTATTAAAAACTTCCGTTTTACTTTTAATTATAATTTCTTTCTTTCGAGAAACGTAGGGTATTTATTAATGATAGCGCGAATTTAAGACAAAGCACTCTTACTTGATATTTTGTTGTCCTTGGATTACAAAGTGGCGGAAGACGTGAGAATTATTTCGCCGATTTAAACTGTCAGTAATATTTTTTGTAACACTACACCTTAACCTGTCTTCCCTATTATTTCGGATCTGTTATATCCACACTCTGTCCGCCAGAATTCTGAATAGACAGACGCCATCTGGCTAATTTTTACTGCGAATTCGCCACTAGGGTTTCGCGCCCAAAACCAGAGAAGTAAATGCGAAAATAACCTGGTGGTTATGAAACTCAAAACGCCTCCCGTTAATCTTAGACTAAACCTTTCATCTCATCGCCAACCACTTTGAGATGAATTATTAGCCTTAATGTAAAACGATAAAGCGCTAAAACCTCGCCCCTCGAGGTGTAGTGTGCTTCGTATAAATAAGGCCCTAAACTTGTTAATTTATTACGTTCGACATGTATACGTGCAACACATTAAAAGTACTCGTTTGTTTAAGGGATCTTGTCCTTGTCCAATAACCATTCGTTGGTGTATAACATTCATTCCAAGTCGCCCGTAAAATCAACTGGCCCATGTCACAGGACTAGGCGTTCTTCACGTAGCGTATAATTATGTAGAAATCTCACAACGGTCATCCACTAGTGCAAATGCAAACCTCGCGCAACTGTTTCAATAATCGTTGGAATTTTATCTGATTGAAGTTGTCACTTTCTATGGCACATTGAAAAACAAACAAACAACCTGAAAATGTTTGGTACGATAAACGTAGTTACTGGTGTAATTTTCTATTTTCTGCTTAAACGAGGTAGGTATTATTTGTACATGTGAGATTTCTCTTAAAATTCCTAATGCTTAACGGAGATAATAAATACGTTAATGAATCTAAATTTGTATTTTCTGTTTAATATAGAGAATAGTAGTTTTATAATTGTTCTTTATAGGAAAAAACGCTATTTGTGTGGATATATATATAATTTAATGCTTTTCAATTTCTGGTTAATAATAAAAGGCGGCGCTAGTTGATTATATATATAATTAATTTTGTAATTTTAACCTTCTGTTTAATCAATGGAAATATTCTCTTTCTTTAAATATATAATTAGTTTTGTGGTTTTAAATTTCTGTTTAATCAAGGAAAGCAATATCTCTTTATATGTATAATTCGTTGTATAATTTTAAATTTCTGTTTATTCAAGAGAAGAAACGTCTGTTTATATATACATACATATAATTAGTTTTATAATTTTAAATTTTTGTTTAATCAAGGGAAGAACTATCTGTTTATTTAATTTAACTAATTATATACTTTTACAGTTATTTTTAATCATGGGAAGCGCTATCTTTTAACGTGGAAAATCTGTTACAATAAAAACTGAGCGCTCTGTAGGTGTACCTCACTAAACGTTTTCTCTTGTGAATTCCGTTTGAAAAATTACAAATGTTATACGTGCTTCACTAGACATCCTTAACAATGCACATTCGTTTATATTATAGAGACATGACACTGCACGTGGTTTTCGGTGTATACGACATATCTCTCTCGATACGTGGGGTATGGAAATAGGTTATCTTGTATTTTTAGACGTCCTTAAAATGTGATCGTTTTAGTTTAGTTATTCGTAAGAAAACATTAATTAATATTTTTAACTAATAGCAATTAAATATGCGTTTATAGCTCGCATTCATGTCTTAACTTCAACACGATATGAAGTAGTAAGACATTTTTACCTTAACTCCAAAATCATGTATCAATATAGTGTACTAAAGCACGTGCATAATTTAGGACGTTTTGGTGGTTGGGGCGCTTCATTCTCAATCTAAGGATCGCTGATTCGAATCCCCTTCAACAAGCTTTCTCGTCCTTCAAGCTTTGCGAGCGTTAAAAGTTACGGTCAATCCCACTATTCGTTGGTAAAAGAGTTGTCGGAGGATAGTGTTGATTAGCTGTCTTTCCTTTAGCCTATCGCTGATAAATTAGGGACGACTAGCCTTTAGAGCAATCGGGTAGCTCCATGCGAAATTTAAATCAAACCGTAATTCAGGGAACTGTGTGCATATGGAGTTTAACATAATATATACATATATTTAGTCGAACAAATCATTTCCAATGTTTAGCGAAATGCCGATTTCGATTAATCTGTTTATTGTCATGTAAAAATTAAGGTAAATTTCAAACAAATACAGCTAATAGAATTGTAAAACAATTCTTTCAACTCGAATTTACATCGTCTGAACCTTCACTGTTTCTATGGTATCCAGCGTGGATGTTACTAAAACATAATTTAATTTCAGCCCTTCTGTTTAATGTTGGTACATATGCAGAGAAAGAGAGAACAAAAGAGGTCACTGTGGTCCTTTTTTCATGAAAGGGAATAATAGAAACAGAGTCTGAACTGCTTTTGTCTTTTCTGTAGCTTACACAAGAATTCAAGTTCTTTTTGATTTAATATATTTGCCATATCCATCGGGGTTGATGTATTCTTATAATTTCTTTTGTATGTTCACCTGTCTTAGGATTATGTCTAAACCTTATTCTCATATCCGACTTAATAATTGTGATAATTTTCGTATGCTATTTGGCACGTTAAAAATATTTTAAGCCTAACAGTCACTGCTTCATTAGTCTATATTATTTAATGGTGTTTTATAGGTGCAGGAAAAATAATTCGGCCTTTTTATTTTTCTGACAACGACTCCCTTCTTATCGATGATGAAGTTATTCAAAACTATAATTATTCTGAAGCTTTCTTAGGGGTAACACTAGAGGGCGATCTCGTGTATCAACAAATGTACAATGACTCTGAACCAACTCCACCTTACGTCAATTCTGTTAGTGTAACAAGTCATCTGATTGGACTGGCGATTCTAAAACTTGTGGAAACACAACAGATAAATATGAACGACAGAATTTTTGGTCCCAGAGGAATTATTAATTCTTTTTTGCACTGGAAACGCTTCGGGTGTCAAGTTAATGATTCACGGCTGTACGAAATTAGAATTCGTCATCTCCTAGACCAAACATCGGGACTCGAATGCTTAAAAAACAGTAGAAGTCGGATAAACATAGTAACTCGGCAATTATCGGAGGATTTCCAAACGAGTGAAACCTTAATTCAAACGTTCTTCGCGAACTTCTTACACTCTCTGTTACGAGAACCTTTGCCGCACCCACCCGGCTTTCAGCAATGCCCTGGTTTCGAGGGTTTCTTGATTCTGGCCTACATTCTACAGTCACTAACTTTAATGCCTTGGAAAGATTACGTAAATCAACACGTTCTTCAACCAATAGGAATGTGGACTAGTTTAAAAAAAGAATGTCCCTGTCGTCCAGATGAATATGTTTATTCCATTCGGCCCACACGCCATCCTAATATTAAGTCCTCCAATGATGGATATCATGATGTCAGCAGGAAACAATACATCGACAGTATACTTTCATGGAAATTTTCCGCCACTGATTTGCTGCGATTGTTCTCCATCTATTGCTCACCTCATTCCACCCTGTCCATATCCAATGCAACAATTTCAGTAATGCTCAGTAAACCACCTAGCGGTTGTCCACAGCTTGTCACGAAGTGGCTTGCTTTAGGGTTCCATGTCAACAGCCACGAGAAACTGTGGACAGAATCAAGTCGGAGGGCGAGTTCAAATGACTTCGTAATCGCTTGTGACAACGTTTTACACAATGATCGCTATAAAGTACAAAGTGAAGATAAAACTGGTCAGAAAAGGTGCAGCTGTAGGATCGTGGTCTTTGGAGAAAAGAAAAATCGCCGGTTAACTCACGAGTTGAAGCACGTGTTTGGAAGCATCCGAATGCCAGCTGAGCCTTTCATTGTGTATCCCGATGTGGCAGACTTGCTAATAAAAACAAAAGATAGGTCTCAAAAAGTAATTATTAAATTTCGGGTTCACGCGAGTGATGTTGTAACCTATCTCCGTAATGTCAACCAATCACAACTAACTGTTACTTTTGTAAGTTATTTTGTGTACAAAAAGTGTAATTTTACTTCTTTCGTCTTGTACCAAGACAACTCGTTATCCCAAAAGGGTCCAGAACCGTTTTCCATAAATCTCGAGACGTTCGTGGGGTCCTTTCAAAATGGAAGCTGTCTAACCATTGAAGATATAATCCAGAAGAACGAACTCACCACTGGAACCTCTTCTTGCAGTGTTGCACGTAGTTCTTGTGATCCAGAAGTTGTGAACATCTCTCAGAGGGAATTAGGACACACCATCGCGAGTTATACAAACAAAGGTTATTTTCTGAAGAAGTTATTCTGTTGGTCACAGAATTCCGATTGGGGCAAACTGAAATTAGTGGCTGTGTTTACTCGCGCAAAAACACCAAAATGGATCTTACAAGACGACTTGTCAACGAATGATGTACGCCGTTTGTCTGAACAATTTGCGATTAATGGTTTTATAGTAAGAGAGTTGTGTGCACATGTAGTGTCTGATAAACTTGTATTTCTCACCAGGTGGATAAAAGAAAAGTAACTATATATTTAACAGTTAATTTTAAGATAATAATAGATACACGGCTTTAACCTCCAGAGTTTGTGTTGCTAATACTTCATAGTTTTTTAATACATCAGTTTTTCTTCTTTTACTCAACTTACACAGACTTCTTTAGCAGAGGTCGCTGTCTTTCGCGCGTCTTTCCTTCCTCCGATCATTTCATGTTCATCGTCAGTTCTTCTGCAACTCATTACTGACTTCCCCGTTTTCTCTTACCGACTACTGACATCTCTAATCCATCTTACAGACGCGCAGTAAGAAAAATATTTTAAACGAAATGGAACAATCGCGTTGTGCGTTTATTATTTTTGGAGATTATGCCTCATACGAAACATCGGTTGGTGTTAAAAGCATTTAAATTACCAGTTTTTACATGTATGCGTTCTTATGGTTGCTATGTGTTTTTAGCAACAACGTTTTGTTACTATACCTTTTTTAAAACATAAAATATCTTGGTTTTACGCCTTGTTTGTTACATAACAGTTCTTATTTGCTCTTTTTCTATAGAACAATTTTAAATTTCGCACTTTTTTACTGCAAAAATATCCTTGATTTGATATATTTATTTTCTAAAGAACAATCACAAGTTTATATTTTTTTACTACACAACACAATTTCTACAACTTCCTCTGAAACTGATATATCGCGACCTCTAGCGTATCTCCAGTCTACTGTTCTTATTATACCAACAAAAGTTTTGTTTCCATATATTTATTTCAAAAGAAATATTCTAATAATAACTCCAGTTAGCATACAATAAACAAATAAATAAATAATACAAGTAATTATTGTTTAACTTCGAGTTATCGCTGCTTTCTGGATCGTAAGCAAACAGACTTAAATTAGGAAATAATAAAATAAGGCCTAAGTTCTTTATAACTTTTGGTACATGCAATTATTTACACGTCTCGTCTTTAAATAACATTATTTTTATTATATTCTTGTACTTTACACGTTTTGTCACTGCCACTAAGTTTGTAAGCTTTTGTAAATTTGCGGTGAATATTTTGGTTTCAACAAATACGCCAGGCTTTGTGTAATTCTGAGAATGATTTACGCCATCTTTATAAAAAATAAAACTTATGTATACTTGTGATTGTTGGAGATTTCCTTAATTTATCTCATGGGAATATTGTTGTTTTTTTAACTTTATTTGTACACAGTTTCTAATTCTTCTTATAAATTTTTTTGGCCTTTTTCCATATATAAACGCTGCAGCCAATATTATATGTTTATTATCAGTTTAATAACACAACGTACCAAAGTTTTTACTTTTTCTTGTTCCTGGACAGAAAGTGTTATTTCCCAATTGCTTAGGCCTAAAGTAAATGGAAAAGACCTATTTTTCTCTTCAAACTTTACTTTTGTGACCTGGGAGCGTATAACAAAAACATGATGCGAGACTATATTTGGAGGCTGATACGTGAAAATGATTTACATTACAGCCTCAAATCTAGAAAAAATACTCACTTCTAAACATTTTTGTGTAACTTTAGTATAAATGCATCTATATCTTGATTCATATGTTGTTTTATTCAGATCTCATGTAAATGAAAATGTATAACTTTGTCCGTTTTTACATAGAAAATAAGTTAACTTCTAAATTTCATTATCCAGGTCACAAACTCAAAGTTTCAAGAGGATAATGGCCATTTTCTGTACTTTTACAACATAAGTAATTGAGAAATAACACAAACTATCCAGTAACAAAATTTGTGTTACAAAGTACAATTTCACTCGAGTGTAATAAAATGTTTTGCCACAGAATAAACAAAAATGTTTACGTTAAGATGGCTTCTCATAAACATGTTACTATGAATAAACAAAAATGTTTACATTGAGATGGCTTCTCATAAACATGTTACTATGAATAAACAAAAATGTTTACATTAAGATGGCTTCTCATAAACATGTTACTATGAATAAACAAAAATGTTTACGTTGAGATGGCTTCTCATAAACATGTTACTATGAATAAACAAAAATGTTTACATCAAGATGGCTTCTCATGTTACTATGAAAATTATATTCTCATCCTTTGACATCGTAAGTTTTTGAACACCAGCAGGTTGGTGAAGATTTTTTTTTAACATACAGCTGTCCGGTTTTTCATTGTAAAAAACGTTTTAAAGGCGGACTGCAGCCTAGCAGTTACTGTGCTGGATTGCGGACTGTAGGTTCAAAGGTTTAAGTCAAAAATACTCCGTTACACATTTCACACTTTGAGCTACGAATACATGATAAAACTAAGAGTGAGTCGTGTTATTTGATTTAGAATAGCCGTGTAGATGCTGCCAACTGTTTCATCAGAAAGGAGAGGTGCAAAGTTCTAAATTTTGGGACAACTATGTCTGAATTCGGGGTCTTGACCTGGTCGTTTAGTTCAGGCTTTGTTTAAAATGCCGTTCAGGTCGAATTACCGAAAAACATTCCTTGGTTGATTGTTTGGTTGTCTCAGAAGTTTATCCCAAAGTCCTTAATTTTGGACTGGTAAGTTCTCAGGCGGCAGACAATTACATTTTTTTGGAGGGGGTGAATTTCGAACGTTTTTTTTTATAACAGTGACTTACCTTCAAATTATGTACATGGGATAGAGGAGTCTCAGGTCGGGAGCCCATTGTTAATTAAATTCAGTGGAGAGTTTCAGGTTATGGGGGCACTTGGACCAATAATTTTGATGGACCCTACATCTGAAGTAAAATTAAAATAATTATCAACGTCCCCCCATTAAGATCATGGGCTGTGGGGCTGAGGCCCCTCTAACCCCAATATAAATACGCCACTGTGTAAAATTACATGGGAATGTAGGGCACACAAAAATTATATACTTCTGGGCCCGCATAACCTGAACTCCGCCAATGCAAGTCACTGTTTGACATTCATACGGGGACTTCTCTAAGGGATTCGAACTTGGGGGCACGCGACTCCAGATTTCACTGCCTTTAAGATAAACTCAATGAGCCACCAAGTCTTGGGTTCCTGTTATCTGACCAAATGGCATGACTTAAATTTAACTGTTACACTCCTAACACATCCATGACTCTAAAGTGTGGAATGAAGTTTTGTAGCATCGACCGGCACAATAACTACTACAGGTTAACACTTGATCCTGGAATCATGCTGTCATTAAGACTTTGGTATAAAGTACCAAAATATCACATATAATTCACGAGAAGACGATCGAAACAAGCAGTTTCTTTCAGTTTCGTTTTGCCAACAAAATGGATATAAATCAGCGATATTACTGATTCAATTAAATACACGTGTAACTTCGTAATTCTATTTGTTTCATTTAACAGGATCATTATATCAAAATACCCCGTCGCACCAAACATGCTCGACCTTTCAGTCGTGGGGGCGTCATAGGTAACGGTCAATCCTACTATTCGTTGATTTTGTTGTTGTTTTTAATTAAGCACAAAGCTACACAATGGGCTATCTGTGCTCTGCCCACCACGGGTGTCGAAACCCAGATTGTAGCGTGTAAGTCCGCAGACATACCGCTGAGCCACTGGTAGGCATTTATTCGTTGATAAAAGAGTAGCTAAAGAGTTGGCGGTGATGACTAGCTGCCTTCTCTCTAGTCTTACACTGCTAAATTAGGGACGGCTAGTGCAGATAGCCCTCGTGTAGTTTTGCGCGAAATTCAAAAACAAGCATGTATTAAAATAGCGCTCTTTTCTAACGGCCGTGCTGAGGGAACACACTCATCTCGTGCTAATCCAGACAAAACCTTGAAAACTTATAAGGGCGTAACGAGATGGTTGCATTCTTGAATTTTTAAACTTTGTTTTGTTGCTAGAATTATTTATTATCACATGACTTCTCGCCTTTGTTTACATCATAAGGCACGAGTAGAAATGAAACGTGGTGTAAGAATGTACGAGAGGTTTTATGACAGGGTCAGTTTATGTTGTTTAAAATAGTATGCTTAACTCCAAACCAGACATTAACATAGTTTTTCTGTTGTTGTACATTATGTCTGAAAACCTTGTTAACGATTTCCTGCTATTAAATCAAACAACAAAAACTAGTCTGGCCAATCATGCTTGTTCCGAGAACGTTGTGGATGGTAGTGGTATAATAAATTGTGTTCTTCCGCACAAAAATAAATAGTTCATTTAAACTCGATGTTTTCTTTAAAACTTTAATTTATGTTCACATCGTCTATCGATAGCAGAACATCTTAATAACTCTTAATAAGCATTTTTTTTAATTCTAGTTTCTAAGAAAAGCATACTTCGACCTCGACAATGAAGTGTGAAAGACAAAAGATAGCTACGAGATTCAAATTTTACATTTCTGATCAGAAATTCATCTGTTGTAAAGTACGTTTTTAATCATTTTTTAAGCCTAAAAAAAAAGTTGTTGTACCTAACGACCCACTTCGTTACATTCCACGTAACGCACATTAATATCATTTGAAATATGATTTTGAATGGTTTAAAATCCCTAACGATGTTTCAGTCTTTTGTTTTTGTGAAAACTCCAATCCAATTGGAAAAGGAATGCGTTTTGTCATGCTCTTTTGCAATCGACAGGAATAACATCCCTAAATAATAAACATTTAAATTATCATTGATTCGTTTTACCTCCAAATTCTCAGTTTCAACTGGATATTTTCATTAGATTCGGCTTGATTGTAGCAGAACAAGCAAACGAAGCTCTTAAAGGACAACATCAGCTGGCGCCCTCTATTACAAGGTAACACAACAATATGAATTGTCAACTTCGGTGGGTAATGTCAAGCTAATAATAAAATTCTAATAACTAAACATAACAACAGAAGAATACAATATTTGTATCTAGTTTTTAATTTTTAAAAGTTAAATATATTGGTTCAACTTGCATTACGAAATAAGTTGTACATTTGATTCATATTATAATATTTTGAAAACTGTATAATAAAAACTTTTAAAGAATCGGAACTTATTTAAATATGCAAAATGCACTAATATGTTTGAACACAGGAGTTTAAAAACGCAAAAACAGAGTCAATATCAAGGGTAGTTGAAACAGGTGGTTTACAAACCTAGGTATGATCTGTACACAAATTCTGAACACCAATTTTGTCTGAGAAAGTACAGGGTGTTCGGAAAGTCACTGTGCAGTTTTGTATGTTAATAATTTATATAAGTGCACAGCGACTTTCCGAACACCCTGTATTTCCCAATGAGAAACGTTTGGATCAATTTATTTTTTTAGTGTTTAAAGATATATTCAAATGAAAATTCTAGAAATTGGTTTCTTTTATCGGTTGATAATTTGAAAGTACGTCTGAAATGGACTTATCACCCCCTAAAAAAACAAAAGTAAAATGACCATGTAAAAATATAATTATAACAGTTAAGAAATACACTTTTTAAGACATTCCAATAGAAGAATTCTGATCTTTGATAAAAGAGATGCCAAATTTAAACCCGCTTTTCGAGATATTGGAAGTCGTTAATTAAAATTAATTATTTTCAGGGTGCTTACAAAAATCCCTTTAAAATAAAACCTTGTGGACTAGTGTCACTGCACAAACGAATGTAAGAAAGAACTAATCGTTTATAAGTTGGACTCGGTTCTGATAATTTTGCTCGATAGATATTAAGTTAAACTTTGAACACAAACCTTCAATGTTACTTTATTTATTTTGCCGGTCGTCTGCTGACTTTTTATACATATCTCATTAAAGTAAATACACATCATCACAATTTTAATAATAACACACTTCTTTATTTAACGTACAAACTAACAAAATAGTTAATATTATTTTCCCCAGTGTCCCAACAGGTGTCACTAGAGTACATTTTCAAGTTAAGGTAAATAAAGAATCTGTAACGTAAGGTTACTACAGTACGTCCCGATCTGCTAACACTATCACTGCGGTAAAATAAAAAACGCTGACAGTTTAGGCCTAATTGGGCAATTATGTAAATTGGATAAAAACTGTTTCTACACGTTATGCTATTGTAGAAATGTTAGCGAGAATAATTAAGCTAAAAACTGACGTTATGTCCCCTAGGTATTGTGTATAAGTGAGTTTAAGGATCTTAGGGCTAGTATAATTTTCGTCTTTTGCGTAGAATGTGTGTAATAGTTATTCATACACAGCGAAGAGTTTCGTTATAGGAAGTTTAGTTTTCTTCTTAAGTTTCTCTATAACTTCTCTTTTGAACCAAGTTGCGTGAAACGGTATTAATAAAAACAGTTTCTACCATATTTAAACATGCTACAGTGTGCACCAAGTCATTTTAACTATGCTTATGACCTTAAATATAAGATACTGAAATTAATATTTTATAATAATGTACGTTTAAAACTCGTAATACCAAAAACCTGTACAAAATATTAAACTTATTATACAAGAGAAAATTACACAAATTAAAAAAGTTTAAGTATTGCTGTATCCTATATTTAGAAAGATCGTAACCTTTATAGTTCAGTAACTTTACAATTGTCATCAATTATTACATCACAAAATGAAATTTCTGAACATCAATCCACAGCCTTGAGTTACGTGAAACCTTTAAACTCTGCTTAGTTTGGCTTCATTTGTACGGTCGATAGTTTGGCACAGTTTTGTTTATTTCTGTTTTCGTCCAACAAGTCTTGGCTGACTAGGATACGAGGTTCTCTGGATCATGTCGAGGTAGTTTCTTCGGGCTGCGTAAAAAAAATTGTGTACTGAGGTGAGAGAAGAAATATTGACACGTTCTGGTTTACAAATGACCTTTTAGACTTTGAACTTTATTTCTATAAAAGACACATAATAATAGGATGAATCAACAGTAGTAAGACTGAAAATGGTCGAATGATCACCAGTGCGGAACTACAACTTACCTCTTCTACTAGCTCTTCCTCAAACAAATAATTTCCTGGAGTTGGTAAATTTGTAACTATAGAGTCATTAGACAGAATGCTGTCACTACGTTCTGGCTTCTTGTGGCAGGACCTGTCCAGCGAAGAGTCACCTGATGACATGCTGATATCCGTACCAATACCACTCTCTGTAAACATGGCAAATATTTTATTGTTACACTTGTTACATGTTTAACAATCAAGTAACACAAATACAAAATTTACTGTGTTAACTCGAGATGTCATAATTATTTATAAAACTGCCAGCATAGCCATGTTTTCAAAGTTTAACAGTTTATAAATTTCTGGTGAGATGTCTGGCAATCAAACAGTAAAACAAAAACGAAACTTGCAGATGTTGGTTACGCCAGAAACAAGTGTAGAATAGGTTATTATGGATACAAATTAATTATGACAAATCACATTACAGAAACATTTATTCTTAATGTCATGCTTTGAAAATAATATACATTATGTCATCATTTATTGTAGCCAAACATCAAGGGTGTTAAATCTTACCAAAGGAAGTTGAATTAAAAAATCTTACAACAAAGATTTGCCTGACTTCCTTGTGCTTAATAAAATGTTGCCAGTTGCATAGAACTTATATAAGACCTGTGTTCTTTTACAAACAACAAAGGTTCAAAATTTTAAAACACAGAAACCTGAACCACCTACCTATGGAATCTTCTTCAACAGAGCTCGGCAGTTCAAACCTAAGGTTTGCAGCTCCGTAACCAGTATATGAAGACTGACTACTTCCCGATGATGAAGTGCTGCTCACAGAAATAATAGAATGAGGTCTTTTGTTGTTCCTTAGTTGATCACAAGGTGGCACAGCAATCGAACTCCTAAAACGTGGAACTGAAGAAATAAAAAACGAAATAAAACAATTTCACCTTTAAATTATCAAGTGCACCTCTCAACTCTTGTAAATTAATGCATAAAGATGCAATAAGTCTGAAACAATACATATATCTTATAAGAATACTAAACATAATGATGGGTTTTTGTTCTTGCACAGTAATTTACTCGTTTACGTCCAATTCATGAGTGGCAACATTATGACGTCTACTACTAAACCTAAAAACAGAAATATAATATTAATCTATTGAATGTTAATAAGGTATGTAAATCAAGAATATACATTCTGTTTATCTGATCATCTGTCTTAATAACTAAATAAATAAATTACTAAATACATTAAACATCAGAACTGTATTCCATCCTGCACTGATGACCGTGGTCATGTCAATACTATTGAGGCATTTCTGGGTGTCCAGTGAGCTTGAAGCAATTTAATAGATTATTGTGGAGTTTTACAGTAATTTTAAATCTTTTTCTCTTGCTTAAACATACAGTTAAGTAACAGCAAGAAGAAGTGATGGACCTCGTGTAGCTTTACACCACATAAAGCACTTGGTTTTGGACCACTTTTTATAAAGGAGCAGCGAGCATACACAAGGTACAACAAACTTACCTCTGTGGTTCTGCTGGACTGCTACTAAGCGATCGTTTATCTGATCACTGCTTGGTTTGATGTCTAAGCACGGTTTGTTACCAATCCCCATTGATGTCATTTCTGCCAACCGCATTTCTGAAGGAAGAAAGAAAACCAGAAATCTGTGAATGCATTTGATAGTCTTCCGGTTATTGTTCAAATTACAATAAATCTTTTTAACACAAAATAATTAACTTGTTTCACAAGAGAAACTCTGAAACAGCAAAAGTGTCTGACCTCTATTCCTTAACGCCTGCCTCCACAAAAGCTTGGAGATCTCCTGGACCCACACACCCTTGACATCAGAGCTCGGTGCCTGAAGGACATATGTGTCATTCAGTTTTCTCTTGCGAAACCAAATTTCAAACTTGTTAAGGCTCTCGCCTACACGTTCTGTCATTCCAATGTCAGATGTCTAAAACAGTCACAGGAGAAAATTTTTATTTTATAAAAAAAGTCCCTTGATCAGTGATAGAATAGTTATCATGAATTATAAGATTGGCTCTACAAGTAATAAATAAACTAGTTCATTTCTTGCAATCTAAAAGTGCCATTTTATCATGATTTATCCACTTCAATAAAAGAAGTGTAGTGGTAATCCTCCAGAATAAAAGAGACTGAATTCTACAAATTATTGTGTATCAGGTGGGTTTATAATACTCACTTTTATGCTATGCTTGTATTGGTAAATGTCGTGGCCGTTTTGACTGAAATCCTTTCGAGCTTTACTGAAAAGTATTAGGTCTTCAAATAGGAAAACATGGCGTAACGACTTGCGTGATCTCCCTTGCCAGACTATGAATTCACCCTGACGCAGAAGCCGTCCTTGCTCCTTTAAATTTACCTGGAACAAATGCCGATATAATATGCAACAAGAACATTTTCCCAGAAATATGATACATGATTGTTTGTCTATAAATAAGTAATTCACTTTTACAATTAAAAATATTGTGTGAAATGAATTATGACACTTACATCACAGTCTCGTAGACTGTCCATGGCTAGCAGGTCATTTCCATGGCACAACTGAAAGTGGACCATCTCTTCTGCTGCCTGTAAGAGTGAATATGGTTTGTAATGCTCTTTTGGAACTAATGGTCATTGGAAGGTGAAGAGAAGGTAGTAATCACACCAAACACAATAAAAAATGTGGTATTTTTACATCATTACTCACCTCCAGGTCCTGGTTCTAACACACGACACTTTGACAGTAGTTTATTACACCATTACTAACCTCCAGATCCTGGTTCTAACACACAACACTTTGACAGTAGTTTATTACATCTTTACTAACCTTCAGGTCCTGGTTCTAACACACAACACTTTGACAGTAGTTTATTACATCTTTACTAACCTTCAGGTCCTGGTTCTAACACACAACACTTTGACAGTAGTTTATTACATCTTTACTAACCTTCAGGTCCTGGAACTCAGAGCTCTTCTCTGGACATTCCTTTAGTAACTGTTTCAATAGAAGAGCATACTTTCCCATTCTTTGTACAGGTTTAAGCAGGTAAGAAGATAAGTCCATTTTGTCACCCAACTCCAGCTGTTTATTCTACAACATCAAAACAACTTATTAACAACGTAAACATACATAAAATACAATGTTAAATCATTGTAGATCAACACACAAAATCAATCATTAATATTCTGTTATTTACAAAAATGCTACAACTTGCTTCATGGAATACAATGCAACGTGTATTTATAAAGAAGAAGAAACCCACTTCAAAATTTCTTGGTTTGACTACAGTATAAGCATGACCAATAAAGAAATGGATAGATTACTGGCCCACATTCTCAGATTTACAGGAAGCACGTTGGATAAATGGATATAATTAAATGTGATTCAGGAAAGAAAGATTAGAAAACACTTCTCTACGATGTGCAGTTTTTCAAACACAACTGTAAAAAAATTTATTTCATTTTTAAAATGGTGAGTCAGAAAATATCAAAGAAATATGACAGACATTCACTTACTCTGAAGAAACTGTTGCCATATTCCACCATTAAGGAGTCTGATTTGGGTTTATTTTTATTATACAAAGCATACAAGTAAAAGTGAGTCTCCTGTAAAAAAGAAAATGTTTCTTACAAATGGAATCTTTTGAATATTTAGATATTAATAAACTTTTCTCAATACAACAGTTAATTACAATGTACAGTTAATAAGGAACTAAATATTATACACCTACGTGCTGTTAGAATCAGGGAAGTACACTAGAATTATCCTGAACTCTTGTCACAAAACAACTGAACCTGTGAAGTACACTAGAATTATCCTGAACTCTTGTCACAAAACAACTGAACCTGTGAAGTACACTAGAATTATCCTGAACTCTTGTCACAAAACAACTGAACCTGTGAAGTACACTATAATTATCCTGAACTCTTGTCACAAAACAACTGAACCTGTGAAGTACACTAGAATTATCCTGAACTCTTGTCACAAAACAACTGAACCTGTGAAGTACACTGGAATTATCCTGAACTCTCATTACAAAACAACTGAACCTGTGAAGTACACTAGAATTATCCTGAACTCTGGTTACAAAACAACTGAACCTGTAAAGTACACTAGAATTATCCTGAACTCTGGTTACAAAACAACTGAACCTGTAAAGTACACTAGAATTATCCTGAACTCTTGTCACAAAACAACTGAACCTGTGAAGTACACTAGAATTATCCTGAACTCTTGTCACAAAACAACTGAACCTGTGAAGTACACTAGAATTATCCTGAACTCTTGTCACAAAACAACTGAACCTATGAAGTACACAAGAATTATCCTGAACTCTTGTTACAAAACAACTGAACCTGTGAAGTACACTATAATTATCCTGAACTCTTGTCACAAAACAACTGAACCTGTGAAGTACACTAGAATTATCCTGAACTCTTGTCACAAAACAACTGAACCTGTGAAGTACACTGGAATTATCCTGAACTCTCATTACAAAACAACTGAACCTGTGAAGTACACTAGAATTATCCTGAACTCTGGTTACAAAACAACTGAACCTGTAAAGTACACTAGAATTATCCTGAACTCTGGTTACAAAACAACTGAACCTGTAAAGTACACTAGAATTATCCTGAACTCTTGTCACAAAACAACTGAACCTGTGAAGTACACTAGAATTATCCTGAACTCTTGTCACAAAACAACTGAACCTGTGAAGTACACAAGAATTATCCTGAACTCTTGTCACAAAACAACTGAACCTATGAAGTACATTAGAATTATCCTGAACTCTTGTCACAAAACAACTGAACCTGTGAAGTACACTAGAATTATCCTGAACTCTGGTTACAAAACAACTGAACCTGTGAAGTACACTAGAATTATCCTGAACTCTGGTTACAAAACAACTGAACCTGTGAAGTACACTAGAATTATCCTGAACTCTGGTTACAAAACAACTGAACCTGTGAAGTACACTAGAATTATCCTGAACTCTTGTCACAAAACAACTGAACCTGTGAAGTACACTAGAATTATCCTGAACTCTTGTCACAAAACAACTGAACCTGTGAAGTACACAAGAATTATCCTGAACTCTTGTCACAAAACAACTAAACCTGTGAAGTACATTAGAATTATCCTGAACTCTTGTCACAAAACAACTGAACCTGTGAAGTACACTAGAATTATCCTGAACTCTGGTTACAAAACAACTGAACCTGGGAAGTACACTAGAATTATCCTGAACTCTTGTCACAAAACAACTGAACCTGTGAAGTACACTAGAATTATCCTGAACTCTGGTTACAAAACAACTGAACCTGTAAAGTACCCTAGAATTATCCTGAACTTGGTTACAACAAACTGAACCTGTAAAGTACACTATAATTATCCTGAACTCTTGTCACAAAACAACTGAACCTGTGAAGTACACTAGAATTATCCTGAACTCTTGTCACAAAACAACTGAACCTGTGAAGTACACTAGAATTATCCTGAACTCTTGTCACAAAACAACTGAACCTGTGAAGTACACCAGAATTATCCTGAACTCTTGTCACAAAACAAATGAACCTGTGAAGTACACTAGAATTATCCTGAACTCTTGTTACAAAACAACTGAACCTGTGAAGTACACTAGAATTATCCTGAACTCTTGTTACAAAACAACTGAACCTGTGAAGTACACTAGAATTATCCTGAACTCTGGTTACAAAACAACTGAACCTGTAAAGTACACTAGAATTATCCTGAACTCTTGTTACAAAACAACTGAACCTGTAAAGTACACTAGAATTATCCTGAATCTCGTTACAAAACAACTGAACCTGTAAAGTACACTAGAATTATCCTGAACTCTCGTTACAAAACAACTGAACCTGTGAAGTACACTAGAATTATCCTGAACTCTCGTTACAATGGTTGTAATTAAGAATAATTTATTTTCATATAAAATTGTGGAACAAATGAACAGATCAAATGATATTGATATAAATAGAACACACAAAGCTTCAAATGTCAGGTTTATTTACATTCACATGACAGTGTTAAAATAGAACTACTTACATATTTAAGAAAACACTGGCCAACAAGAAATGGTGAAGGGTCACATTTTTCTAGTTCATTAAGAAAGTGGTGTTTGTGAAATTCAAAGATTTTTTCTATATTACCAAAGACAACATTTCTCTGGCCTCTCAATGCTTGTGGTATGTCTTCACGTAAAAGCTCTGGGATATAGTTCTATGTAGAAGAACAAGATACATTTGTAGATGTATAAAAACACAATGAAGGGGTTCATCGTGATACCAACTAAATATACACATTTCTAAATGTTACATGGTAATTACTACTTAACAATTCTGTTGCTTCATTCAAAACTTTAACTGAAGCAAAACATTTTCAACCTAACAACTTTAAAGAACTTTCAAAACATGATGCGTTAACCTTCAAACCATTAATACTGATTAAAGTGAAGGTTGTAAAAAGACAGAGACAGTAAAGATTTTGATTAATTATGTTGCTTTTCTTGAAACAAATTGTACACAATTCCATTCAACCTCACAAAACAAACGTCATCAAATCAAGCAACACCACCCACACCATCTGTTCTCAGTCACCAAGGGCAGTTGGTGTAATTAAAAAGGACCAATGTTTCTCCCGTAACATCTGTTGTTCCTACCTCAATTATGTATTCCAGAGACCTGACGTAATCTTTTTCAGTCTGAATCATCTCTCGCATAATCAACATCAGTTGTCTGAAATCACAGAAAAACAATAATACATCATTCTTGGTTACTATATAATCTTAATAAAACTGATGAATTTACTTACATGTTTTCACAACAGATTATAATGAATAACAACAAACTTGAGTACCTGTTGGACCAAATACAATTCACAGTGACAACTTCATCAGAATATTAAATTTCATTTCAAACAATCCATTGCTCACAGTCCGGAACATATTAACTTAACAATTATGATCTTTACTGCATAATGGAAGAAAAACTCAT
The DNA here is from genome assembly GCA_011833715.1 of Carcinoscorpius rotundicauda. Lineage (NCBI taxonomy): Eukaryota > Metazoa > Arthropoda > Merostomata > Xiphosura > Limulidae > Carcinoscorpius > Carcinoscorpius rotundicauda. The sequence goes on from CM022400.1 coordinate 69,443,970, forward strand.
GATTGGCCGTTATAAAAACAGAATAACAAAACATATCTTCAAAACAGCATCAGGAAAAAAAAAACATCACTTTTCTTGAAAATCTTGTCACTTGTTCACCAAAAAATGATTTAGAAATTTGCCCAAAATTAATACTATTAAATATATTGCATATAGTTGACAAGATATATACATATATTTACATAACAGAAATACTCTGAATCATTAACTGTTTAAATTAATCTGTGTAAAGGTTATTGTGTTAAGTCACAAAAAAAAGAAAGTTATTTTTCAACATATTTACACAGACAAGACACTTTGTGAAGTGTTTACTTTGTAGTTTTAGGTTGTTTCTCCGCTCCTCGACCACCTCTCTGACTGGATCGAAAACTCAGTGTTTTTGTCAAGTGACTGTTAACAGGAACAGGGCCATCACACGGCTGTGGAAAGCTCTTGGCATCTCGGGCCTGGGTGCTATCTTCAGCACCTTTCCTGAAATAGTGAGAAAAGGAAGTAGGCTTTATGTTAAGTTATACATCTTACAGAAAGGAAGTAGGCTTTATGTTAAGTTATACATCTTACAGAAAGGAAGTAGGCTTTATGTTAAGTTATACATCTTACAGAAAGGAAGTAGGCTTTAGGTTAAGTTATACATCTTACAGAAAGGAAGTAGGCTTTAGGTTAAGTTATACATCTTACAGAAAGGAAGTAGGCTTTATGTTAAGTTATACATCTTACAGAAAGAAAGAAGGCTTTGCGTTAAGTTATACATCTTACAGAAAGGAAGCAGGCTTTATGTTAAGTTATACATCTTACAGAAAGGAAGCAGGCTTCATGTTAAGTTATACAACTTAGAAAAAGGAAGTAGGCTTTATGTTAAGTTATACATCTTACAGAAAGGAAGCAGGCTTTATGTTAAGTTATACAACTTAGAAAAAGGAAGCAGGCTTTATAACGACAAAAATACATCTCTTGATTTCCAAGTTGTAACCACAAGAATGTCTTACCAACTCTTACAAGAAATTTATGCCAAATGCAACTTTTCTGAGCGTGGTTTGTTTGTGTCACTACTATGTAACAAAGTTACAAAATCTTATGCAAAACCAAAATATGTGTACTGAAATCGATTATGAAAGTTATCTTTGATTAATATAAATTATAGTGTCGATGTGCTAACAGTTTTTACTAGACGTTTGTATAGAACAGTCTCATTAACACTATAAAACACTTATAAAGAGTTTGTTCCATGTGCTTAGTGTCAGTTGTTTGAATGTAAAACAGGGCAGAAGACATAAGTTACAACATCTTATTCTTACTTTCATGTCAGTGAATCGAAATAGCTTTCTCACCTCTCATACTTCTTCTCGTTGTCACACACCACTTGCTGGATGTTTGGACTGTGTGACCTAGAATTCCAGGTGTTTGTCTCACCAGGTTGATACATTTGACTGTGACGCATCAGCTTCCTAATTGGTCGGTGATAAAAGTGCCCATCTTTAGCCGAATTGTGAATTGAGGCAGCTCCAGCCACAATGCCACCTATTATTTTATCTTTCAGTCCAACTAAGCTTCCTCCATAATGGTTCTTTATCACTCCACCAGGAGGAGCTTCTTTCAGGTTGGAGATGCTGGCCCTAGCTTCAAGCTTGCTTCGAGAGATGGTTGCAACTGGACCCTGGGTGGTAAGGTCATCTGTTATGAGGCCTTGGCTAAGTAACTGTTCCCCCTTCTCTTCCATGTAATGATCTAACTGAAAATTACCCATCATTGCTGGTCCAGAAGGATGGTTACTAGGAAATGAAGTGTAAGATCCAACAGGAAAAATGTAGTTGGAAGTTGTCCTTCGACAGGAGAAGCCAGGGTTTCTTTTTGTGGGGGTACTGGTACGCTGTGGGATCAAGGAATACTGGGAATGAACTGTACTTGGATGGGAGGCTCGTGATCCAATGGGTAAATGAGAACTCCATTGTAAAGATTCCAATTCCATTTGCTCTTTTGCTCTCATTAAAGTGGCTTGCCTAGTTTGTATCAAATGAATTGTGTCTTGGCAACGAGCCTGTGCTGTCTGTAAAACAACATGACAAGTTTACACTGTTGCTGTTATAATAGTTATAAAACAGTTAAACCAACTAAATTAAACTCAACAAAAAAAAGAGGGAAAAACAAGAAACATCTAATAACTCCTAATTTTGTTCACAAAATAAATACAAATTTATCAACAATGTAAAAATATTATCTTGGGATTTTTTTTATGAATTATTTTCTTGCACCAAATAAATTTGACCAATAAAACCTTGGTTCATCAGACTGTTTCTTCATTTGACTACCAGCGTTTGTCAAACTGAATACAGTTTACGTTACAGTATTCACAATGACAAATAAAACAAAATCAGGAATAAATGCTCTTACTAAAGTCAGTTGTGTATAATTAAAAGTTTGGAAACATTATAGCAGATGAAACAACACAAAATAACCAATGACAGATTTTTTGTAACCTTTGACCATGATAAATGTTTGGTTTTCTTAACATCTAGTACAGCAAATTGTTAAATGTTCCTTTGACAATTTCTGAGAAATGCCACATATGGTGTGTTTTGTGTGTTTTTCGTATAGCAAAACCACAAAGGGCTATCTGCTCAGCCCACTGAGGGGAATCAAACCCCTGATTTTAGTATTGTAAATCCGAAGACATACCGCTGTACTAGCGGGGGGCGCCACATATATTTATCTTTAATTTTGAACTAACAGACGAGAGAGGCAGCAACTAATCAACTGTAACACTATTAATTGGGCTACTTTTGTCTGGTCGAAAATATTTTGCAGTTTTGGCAAGCTATCAAAACCTGAAATTCACAGTCTCACCATGCTAACCATTAGGCCACACCTGGCCAGAAAATAGTGAAACAATACTTGATAAACAGCTCCAAGTCAACTGTACATACTTCACACAAATTTAATAAAAATACATAAGTATTTTTAGTTCAAAATGTGAACTTCCTTAAAATCAGCTGCAAAATTTTCTGGGATTTTTTTTTCTCAAACAGTTTCTTAGTGGTTAGGGTTAATAATAGCTCGGTATAATTTCTTACTGCTGTATATGATTCATGTCAGGGTTAGCATGTCGGTTTTTTTCAGCACTGTTTTTCTCAAACAGTTTCTTAGTGGTTAGGGTTAATAATAGCTCGGTATAATTTCTTACTGCTGTATATGATTCATGTCAGGGTTAGTATGTCGGTTTTTTTCAGCACTGTTTTTCTCAAACAGTTTCTTAGTGGTTAGGGTTAATAATAGCTCGGTATAATTTCTTACTACTGTGTATGATTCATGTCAGGGTTAGCATCAATGTTTTTTCAGCACTGTTCTGTACTACGTAAGAATTAAAAATATCTGATTCCAGTGCCTAAGTGCTGTTACGGTAGGATTTTATTTTTCTAAATGTTTGTCATTAAAGGCAACAGTGCAAGCTGTTTCCACATTTACCTTACACTGGTCAAGCAAGCTTTCATTCTCCAATCTCGTAGCTAAGTCTATCATCTCTTGAAACGTCTCCTCTGTGATTGGTGGATTATTCTCTATGTAATCTTGAAGATCCTTGGTTAAGTGTATCAGTTCTTTATGATTTGTTGTTTTGTCAGCCTTTAGGTCAGACACGAATTTCATGGTTTCCAATGCCCATTCATAGGCCTAAAGAAGAAGAAAGGCAATATTATTTGAGTAAGTAAAAGTTCACGTAGTTTTCCTTGAAACACTTGAACTTTTCCACTTTTATCACGGGTAAAGCTTTTCTATTGTTCTTGTAATGTTGACGTTACATTTTTTTAATAAAAAGCTATGAAAAACTGCATACAAGGTGGCCCGTAAGTCCCTACCCATCCATATGTTATTATGTTATATTCAGTTACGCATGTATTATAAATTTGTTTTCTTTTTTTCAGAGAGATATGGCAGATGTAAGCCCATGTTGAGGAAAATGTCTCACGGAACATGGCGTCGCATAATATTATGCAGCGAGAATGAGGGACAGCACACAGATACATAAGATATATAGATGGGTAGAAACTTAGTGGCCACCCTGTACAAAATACAAATGCTAGTGGATTTTATTTCCTATTCTTTTATTATTATTCTGTTGTCGTCGTCCTTCTGCGCAAGCGTCTTTACTCGTCAAGAAAGATGCGGATTTGTCGTGTCTGGTTCATGCTCACATTTTTATAACAGAAAGATTTGACTTGAAATCTCATGATGAATTGCTCGTTTGTTTGATTTTTGAATTTCGCGCAAAGCTACTCCAGAGCTATCTATGCTAGCCGTCCCTAATTTAATTTAACTAGAGGGAAGGCAGCTAGTCATCACCACTCACCGCCAACTCTTGAGACACACTTTTTCCAACGAATAGCGGAATTGACCGTCACATTATAACGTCTCCAAAGCTGAGAGGGCAAGCACGTTCGGTGCGGCGGGAAATAGAACCAGCGACCCTCAGATTACGAGTCGAGCGCCTTAACCACCTGGCCATGCCTCTGAATATAGAATACGAGGACACCCTAAAATATTATTTGCACTTTACGCACTGAGTGCATTATAAGAGTAACAGTCAATTCCTTAGTCTGGTTAATAGTTAAAATTAAGGGCGGCCTCAGGTAACTTCGTGATAAATATTTGAATATTCGCGTTCTAATTAAAACTGAATTTGTTGTTACCCAACTTTTATCAACCGTCGTTAAAAAAAACAAAAACCCGTCAGATATACAGGGGTAATTTTGCTTATCTGGCCAATAAGGTTCACGACTTCTCAATTCAGTTTTATTTAGTAAATAAAGACTAAAATATAATAAAAGTAAGAAAAGCGCCACCAACCACATTAGTTAATTACCCTGTCTAAAAGGCTAAAACATTTCGCGCTGTCTTCCAACCTCTCTTGTGTGTCTTCAAGACGAGCCGTGAAGTTGTGAAGATGCTTCGTCAGGGAAGTCGTCATAGCTTGTATCTCACGGTGACCAGTAATAGGGGGCGCTGACGGCGATTTCAAAGTGGATGCTTCTTCCATCAGATCATTACCCTTTTCTATTTGACGCTATTTTAAAAACAACAACATTTATTTATCACATTATACAGATTTCAAGTATACACACTGTAAAGACTGTAACTGGTTATGAATTACACTACGTAAGAAAGTTTTTACTGTTTCTTGTTCCTGAACAGAAACTGTTATTTCCCAATTGCTTAGGCCTAAAGTAAGTGGAAAAGACCTATTTTTCTCTTCAAACGTTGCTTTTGTGGCCTGGGAGCGTATAACGAAAACATGATGCGAGACTATATTTGGAGGCTGATACGTGAAAATGATTTACATTACAGCCTCAAATCTAGAAAAAATACTCACTTCTAAACATTTTTGTGTAACTTTAGTATAAATGCATCTATATCTTGATTCATATGTTGTTTTATTCAGACCTCATGAAAATGAAAATGTGCAAATTTGTCCGTTTTTACATAGAAAATAAGTTGATTTATAAATTTCATTATCCAGGTCACAAAATCAAAGTTTGAAGGAAATAATTGTCATTTTCTGTACTTTTACAATATAAGCAATTATGAAATAACACATACTATCCAGGAACAAAATTTATGTTACGTTGTGTTACTTATATCTGTTACGTAAGCAGAAACATTGAAACGTGTTTCAACGTAATACGTGTGTATATACACAATATTATTAGCCGTTTGTACAATATTTTACGGTGCTATTTACGTTTTTAACCAGTATCAAACAACAACAGTGAATAATTGATTGGAATAGCTAAGCCTAATTAGGCTATTTCCAAGAGAAAAAAGAAAAGACAAAAATATTTAAGAGACACAAATCAGTATTCTGGAAATAAATAAGTGTAGCCATAGATTTAATATCGAACGTTCAGAAAATAAGAGAGAGTAAGTTGAAAAGTTTGATTAATGATAAAGGTTACTTACTCATCTAACATCCTGAGATATCGTGTTTACCTCCTTATTATTACATGTTACCTGAATTCTAGTTGTGGGAATAGAGAGTTATTCAAAATTTGTAAAACACGAGCTTACCTTGTGGTACAAAACCCTTTACAGAGTTCTGAAGTAAAGTTTTCACTTTATTATTCTTATAAGTTTGTTTAACGAAAACTAGAGTTAATTATGGGACATTTCTACAAACGTAAATAAAATCACAACCTGTAAATTCAATATTTCATTATTACAGCTTCGTCAGAAGCTACTGATATCCTACAAAATAGTGAGGTAATATAGTTGCATTCTGGATATACAGATCGTGATTTTATTTGTTTGTAAAAATGTCTTCGTTTTGATAGTCAGTAAAAGAAAAAACAAAAATATCGCGAGTCCAACCCGAAATATGCGGTCAATACAACTCTAGATGTTTGGAGCTCGTTGGATTTCCAAAAACCGAACTAATTATGATGTACAAGTTGTCTAAAAAAGTTCAAATTCCCTGCACTCAAGTTACTTGTTGTTATTTTAAAAACATATCTGTGCTTTAGAAAATTCAATGAATGTTCCTAACTCTCGCTGTAACAAATCCCTTGATGGTTTCAGTAGCACCACTATATTACGAATAAAACTTGTAGTTTGTTCTTATAAAATTAAATTATGATGGTTAAATTGTGTTCCCCGACAAAAAAAAAAAAAAAAAAAGCATATTTCCACAACACAAATCCGCTATGACACAATGGAACTGTTTAACATGAAACTGTACAAGTTTGACGTGTATGTTAAGTCTCATCAGATCGTTTGAAGACCTTGAAAAGCTTTTAAACACGACAGTAGAATGAACAATTTATGTTTTTATTAATTCTGTCGAATCATAAAAGGTTGTTTTTTTCTGGTTCTAACACATCGTTTACGTCAATGTTCCACTCGGTAATTGTACCAACCAACAGAATTGTCTATAATCTCACTCAAGAACTAATCTCCAAACAATACTGCACTCTAATGAACACTAAACGTTTGTCTGTTTGGAAAGTTTCTGATCCACTCCTGGAGGGAGTGCGGATCACATTAACTGTTTTCATTGTTCTTTTGTGCTTAGCAACACTTGCCAACGTGAAGGGTTTGGTACAGTTTGTTTTGAATTTCGCGCAAAGCTACTATAAAGTTATCTGCGCTAGTCGTCCCTAATTTAGCAGTGTAAGACTAGAGGGAAGGCAGTTAGTCATCACCATCCACCGCCAACTCTTGGGCTACTCTTTTACCAACGAATAGTGGGATTGACCGTCACATTATGACGCACCCACGGCTGAAAGGGCGAGCATGTTTGGTGCGACCGGGATACGAACCCGCGACCTTCAGATTACGAGTCGCACGCCTTAACTCAGCTGGCCATGTCGGGCCGGGTTTGGTACAGAATGACACAATATTGTTGTCGTCACGAGACAACTGGCTTATGTTTGTTGTTTTTTTTACAAAATATTTCACACAAACAACCCTTAACTCACGTATAATTTCCAAAACAAAAAAAACGAAACAACACACTAGATACAATTTCTACAGGTCTCTGTCGACTTATTTAGGTTTAAAACAGGCATATATAGTTGGTTTAAAACAACACGTTTCTCACTTTGTGAGTGAATAAGCTTACAGTCGATTCTGTATAACTTAAAATATTCGACTTCATCACAACATTACACTCACTTTACTTTGCGATAATCTAACTTCGGTTCGTTTTCTATCAACTTTTACCTTTAACTACTGACATTTTTGTCACATGTTTCATATTCCCTTTTTCTCAGTTTCAACTTATAAAATCGTGACATGCACTAAACACCGCTGTTTCACAATCTGCACACTATTGTAAACATTATATACTGTATTATTTAATATACGTGTACTTTTATTAAATAAACTTACGTCCACACGAGTTTGTTTATCTAACCGCATGATTTGTTTTCAAACAGACCTGGACTTAACCATCTAAGACGTAATGCCTGTAACGACTAGCTTAAATGGCGTGGATGAAAATTCAAGAGAATAGAATGAAAACTACTGCAAATTTTTCGCGAGTGGCGGCTAATTAGGTTTATAAACGAAGAGAGACAGTTAGAGATCTAATGCTTAAACAGCACAAGTTAGAGAGCAGCACTTTCGAAGCATGTAGGTAATTCGAGCTTCTGGCCCGTGGATATCGGACTAACTACTGGACTTTTAACATCTTAACCACAGATCCGTGATGTACTACTGATACGTCATTAAGACGCGTGTTAATCTCGTCGTGTAAAGTACGTGCACCACATTACACGATTACTAATGCTTACAATAAAAAAAACATTATATTGTGGTGCATAGACAGAGATAATCGCGTGGAGGAGATAAGCAAATCTGCACGAGCTTGTGAAGTCCACGTTACTTGGTGGTTACAGTGAACCAACCGTAACCCTCTACGTGGCACCAATCATTAATCTTGCAATATACCTAATTTTCCACGTAGTATTTGACATGAAACAAAAAGAGAGTTTAAAACAGGAAACACGTTCCTATTAACAAATACATACAACATGCGCCATACTGTTGGAACCATTATAAATATTCAGTGAAATACCGAAATGTGATTCCCTGTCTTGCAAAGAACCGTGTCACCACAAACACAGATCATCCTCACCACTCAACGACTCACTCATTGCCGAGACATGTACGTGTACTCTGATTACACTGATTCTTTCACAATAATTAGTTAGGATAAAATAAAGTTGACCATCGTTTCTTTTAAGAGTTAGTTAGGATCAAATAAAGCTGACCATTGTTTCTTTTAAGAGTTAGTTAGGATCAAATAAAGCTGACCATTGTTTCTTTTAAGAATTACTTAGGGTAAAATAAAGTTGACCAACGTTTCTTTTATAAATTAGTTAGGATAAAATAAGGTTGACTATCGTTTCTTTTAGGAAGAATTATTTGGGATTGTTTACAGTAACTGTAATTTTAAATGCCAAGGAACAAGCACTAACACGTGAACTAGAACTCACGTGCAACAACGACACATTTAGAAGTCTGCATCGTTGAACCACAAATTTAAAGTCTGAGAAATTTTTGACCATATATATACAATTACACATTATAATTTGTTAGTATTGAGTTTAATCTTTAGTGTCAATAAAAAGCAACACCCACACCTCAATTTTATGGTTTTGAGTATTTAATAACGGAGTCGAACCGAATCAAGCCTTACCTACGGTACATTTCTTATCACAACTCTGCTGTGCTATTCCTGGGTATATATATACGTGTGAAGTGTCACTAAGCCTTTCTCCTCTAGCCACTGGTTTATAATCGACTGAATATCGGTTCTGTGTTTAAACTCAGTAAATGCACATGTGCCACGCCACGAGGCGTCAGCTGTTGCCAGACGTCACGCTGGCGCCTTAATCTCCCCTCCCCACATCCCACATAATGAACCGAGTAGAGACAGGGTTACGAGAGTCAAACCTTTTAACCCGGGGAGTTGGAGACCCCCTGGCGGGAGTATTCTTAAACTGCGATCATGTACGGCTTCCGAAGAGAAGCTCGAGCGAATTAGCTGGTTCGATAGAATGCAAGTCCACCTGCTTCATAGGTGACAGTTTAGAAGGTTTTCCGTAGCCCCAGGTATTCACAGCTGTTACATTAGCTTCTGGCAGTCTGATAACCGTCCCACCAAACAAGGCTACCAGGTTATACACTTTCAGCTGGTTACCTATAACCAAATGTCTTCATATTGGCTTAGAATATTCTCACAATATGTTAACTGCAAAACGGAAAAACGAGTAAAATAAGGTCCTCTAAACATATGTTTATTAATTACTAACACCGATTGAAAAAACTACCACCTTAACACACTGTCGTTGAAAAAGATGTAAACCACGTAAACTGAAATCACTTCAACGTTCGAATATTTTTTTTTCAAAATTTTCTGCCCGGTATCGCCATGCACTATTACACGACGGACTCTCTACACGTAGCCACGCCTAATTTTGAACTTATAAACAAGAAGGAAGCTAGTTAGTAGCAACCACCGCCAATTCTTGGGCTGCCTTCAGCTGACCAAATAGTGAGACTTGAATATCATTCGTATGGTTAAACGTGGCCAAAACGTCCTGGTTTTTGCGGCAACGGGACACGAACAGGGATAATAGTACTTACCATCCGGCCACACTAACCACTAGGCCTCGTCCAAATATCTCCCAAAGCAACTTGTCAAACACGTTAAAAATAAAATCGACAACTTGAGAGTTTGATCCCCGCCCTACCGTGAAATCGAGCCCTTGAATTAACTCAATTCAACTACTGTGTGTACACGTGGTCATGGTTTCGTTCTCTTACGATTTGGGCGAAAGTTTGACACGTTCTAACAACCAGCGTTTCAGAATGCTCGACAAATCAGTTTCAAGCTTTCGTCGATAAAGTCCACCAGCATTTCTCACAGTGAGCACCGCTTAAGTTTAGAATCTAACAAAAAACCCTGTCGTTAATTATAAAGTAAATATTAGAACTTCTGCGAACAACAAATTAGACTTTTAATTTCCACGTTGTCGACTGTTGACGAGCGAACGTCTGCGTTACTAGGTAACTGTTACAAAGTAACTTTGTCCCATTTGATTTGAGGTCAATTTAATGGTCCAATTCAAAAGTACGTCATTTTTTTCCTCCCTTCTCACCCTTTTTATTCTGTAGCGGATGACAACAACAATAATAAAGTATATTTATTTTAACCAAAAGCAAAATTTAAAAAAATGTCTATGACGTATAAAATTTATACGTCATTAATTTACGTTATTAAATAGCGAGTTACAAAAACTTAAAAACATCCCACAAATGTTCACCATTTTAAATAAACCTAACAATATTTCTTGGGTTTTCTGACTCGAGCTGTCTTTATTAGCCTTGTAACAGGGTAATATGTAGAGATTATACGCCACAGATAACGTTATCTACTGGAGCTCTGGTGAAAATAAAACAATTATGTGTTAACATTATCACACAGTAGAACCATTGTATAACACCGAATAATGAATTTACCACAGTATCGTTCACCTACCTGAATTTAGATTCCTGAAGAGAAAGCTGTAAAGGCTGAAATATTATATAAATGCAACACACTGATTGTTCGGGTGAGTTTCTAAATACGGAATCTATCCAAAGGGTCACGTGCCCGAAAGGTGCGTCACGCATGACTGGCTGCCTGCCCCACGTACTCTGGCTTATTCAGTTCGCAAAGCTATGCAATGAGCCATATGAGCTATATGCATTACAGGGATCTCACCCTGAACTTTAGCGTTATAATATATTAAGCTTACCGCTGAGCAAACCAGAGGGATTTTATAAGTTAACCTATATATGTGTAGGAATATCATAAAGACGCTGTGTTATTCTACGACTTCTCATTTGTTGAGAATTCCTCCAAGTTTCGTTATTTCCCAGTGAAGTTTCTCTTGTTGTTCGCGTCTTAGTTTTAAAAGCACACACACAGCTATTCACTATGTAATTTCTTATTTTATACACACGTGTTCTCTGAGCACGCTATTCATAATCACACAACGACCGTCGCGCCACATATCGAGGCGACGTCCTAATGATTAAACAAAGTAATATAAATCTTAATTTCAAACCAGTTATTACTCTTGTCTCGCGGAGGAAGGAAGAAGGCGGAGATAAATATATTGTTTGTTTGTTCTGGAATTTCGCACAAAGCTACTCGAGGGCTATCTGTGCTAGCCGTCCCTAATTTAGCAACTCTTGGGCTACTCTTTTATCAACGAATAGTGGGATTGACCATCACATTATAACGCCCCCGTGGATGAGAGGGCGAGCATGTTTGGCGCGACTCGGGCGCGAACCCGTGACCCTCAGATTACGAAGCGCACGCCTTAACGCGCTAGGCCACTACATAAACGGCCCTCCGCTAGCACAGCGGTAAGTTTACGGATTTACAACGCTAAAATCAGCGGTTCGATTCTCTGCGGTGGACTCAGAAGATAGCTCGATGTAGCTTTGCTATAAAAACACAAACAAACACACATTATATAATTGATTGAATCTCAGTTCGCTCACGGGTAAAACTCTTTGAATTATTAGTTTTTAAATGGGTAAAAGTTGTTGAAATTTCTTTCGTCACCAACAAACTGATAAACTGTTTGAATGTATCTGGTATCACTAATTAAAATTTTATTCTACTCAACGAAATAACTATTTGGAAAAAAATCGAGAGATAATAATGGAGATACCAAATCCGTTTTTACAATACATTACACGACAAGAGGAATCCATCAAACATGTGCCGTTGTCCATGCGTGAAGAGGTCCGTTAAAATCTCATTTTGAGTGTCGTCAGGAATTTCTTTTTGGGAAGGGGGTTGCTTTTCTCTGGAGGATACGTCTCTGTTTAATGATGCATCTTTCTTACACACTTGCACATAGATCTCTCTGATGGTTGCGAATCTTTCTTACACATTTGCACATAAGACCTGGCATGGCCGAGCGCGTTAAGGCGTGCACTCGTAATCTGAGGGTCGCGGGTTCGCGCCCGCGTCGCGCTAGACATGCTCGCCCTCCCAGCCGTGGGGGTGTATAATGTGACGGTCAATCCCACTATTCGTTGGTAAAAGAGTAGCCCAAGAGTTGGCGGTGGGTGGTGATGACTAGCTGCCTTCCCTCTAGTCTTACACTGCAAAATTAGGGACGGCTAGCACAGATAGCCCCTGCGAAATTCCAAAACAAACAAACAAACATTTGCACATAGATCTCTCTGATGGTTCGAATCTTTCTTACACATTTGCACATGTCACACACAATTGCAGGCTTAGTAATACTTCAAAGTTATCAATTATAAAGGCGATCTCGAAGACTTAACATCTTGATGAACTGAGGACTAGAGAAAGATATGCTACCTATAAAAAGCACGTGCTAAGACCGAAAATTTGTGAGGAACAAGTTAGGACTAAATAAAAATTAATGCAATTTTTAAAAAAAATAAACTAAATACGATTTACCTTTACCTTAATTAACGTAACAATTATGTCTCTGTGAATCAATTTTTATTAACTCATCATTATATAGTGCTATGTAGTTGTACAGGTAATTAACATCCTCTAACTGATTCGGCGTATAAAGGCGTATTATTGGTCACTGACTGACCACACAGTCACAGCTTTCTGAAGAAAAAACATAAATATGAATGATTTACCCCGACCAGAACATGACTTTCTAGCACAGCGTTTGCCTGGCCACTACGTATGCAGCCTTATAGTATATAAACTTACACATTCAAACTGTAGTAAGAAACGGGACGTAGGTCGTTCAGTGCGTTTGATTATTTGCTTGTTTTGTGAATTTCGCACAAAGCTACACGAGGGCTATCTGCGCTATCCCTCCCTAATTTAGCAGTGTAAGACTAGAGGGAAGGCAGCTAGTTATCACCGTCCACCGCCAACTCTTGGGCTACTGTTTTACCAACGAATAGTGGGATTGACCGTCACATTATAACGCCGCCGCAGCTGAAATGGCGAGCATATTTAGTGCGACGGGGATTCGAACCCACGACCCTCGGACTACGAATCGAATGCCTTAATCCACCTGGCCATACCGGGCCTAATACGTTTGAACATGTAGTGGTTCTGCTAAGGATATCAGGTTGTTAACCCGCAAGTGAACACGAAGTTTTTATATATTTATGCATACTGCCAAGTTAGGAAATCTGGTGATTTTCAAGAGTTGTTAAGGCTTTTATAAAACTTCAAAATATTACACACTTACCAGGACGTACCTAAACTAAAACTGTATCACGAGCGAGGAAGTCATAAAATTATCAGACCTCAATAACGAACACCAACTTAATCCAGTCGTCCGTTCGATACCAGAAACAATATCCGTAACTCACGAGCAGACCCTAAACAACAACTCTTCCTGCAAAATGGCGTCCAAATGATACATCCGAAGCAGTTGTGGTTGAGAGAAAATGAAATTACAAGATGGGAACAGAAATGTTATCAAGTGAACCTGATAACACCGATAAGGTCTATTTCACAGATAAACTGACGCTCGTGTCTAGTGTCACAGCACGCGGTATAAAGCAGTACGTTCTTGAACCAATAAAAATAATAATAAAAAAATCTCTTTATGCGATAACATCTTGCTTTTATTAGAGAAAGATAAGTTTAAAGGTTAAGGATCATTCTTTGTTTTAAGTATTCCGTTTATATAAAACAAACACAACTATCGTTCACGGCACGGTAAAGTTTAAAATTAGTCGTAACTATAGTCTGTTATAGTGGCAGTACAAGGAGGAATTTAAATAGAGTGCCTTTTAAGGTCTTAAACTTTCTCGTTGTAGTTAAGTGTTTTGCTTTCACAGCGAGAAAAAAAAATTTAACGGGTTTTCCGCATTTAAGGCACAATAATGTTGGCTCTAAATTTAAACACGTTAATCTACGTTCAAAACCGCCGAGAGAGAGAGCAGAGCTTGGTCTTATTATTAGCATGCCCGAACTGTGAACCCGAAAATTTATGGTTTATGTCCTGTTGCCACGAAATCACACTCCGCAGTCTGGAGGTATGGGTGTATTATAAAAGAGACAGTCACTTGTTGGTTTGTTATTCTTTAGCACAAAGTAACACATTAGGATATGTCATACCCATTACAGGTATCGAAACCTCATTTTTAGTATTGAAAGTCCTCAGGTTTACAGCCGAACTACGACAATTTGGGGGAAGGAGTGAGATGACAAATTAGCCTAAGAGTTGAAACGTAGCTACAGTTATAAACAGATAGCTCCTGTTTAGACCGGTGCAAAAATTCCAAAACAGATGAAGACAACTGTAATAAGCAAAAATACAATCCTTTAGTTCTGATGTCAGACTTGCTGATTTAGATTGAAGCTGAAAATGGATAATTGATGAAGAAAAATTCATCTTCCCACAGAAACTCTTCTATATTTGCAGATCATTTTAAAATCTGTATCACCAGTGCCAGAACTAATGGGTTTCCTAGCTTTAAAAGAAAAAAAAACCACAATTATTAAAGTTTACAGAAGGCCAGTTGTTCTGTGGTTAAACTACAAATACATTTTAACTTTTTTTTACTATAGGCTTTAACGTCTTCGGGAAGGCAAGATAAAAATGAACTGACTTGTTAAAGCCCACACAGATTTTGTTCATGATAACTATTCAGTAGCGTAGGAAACCTGACGTCATACTTTTCAAAAAAAAAAGCCCCAAAATTTGGAAAATTACCTTCAGGAAAAGCAGGAGAAGGAATAATATTTGATTCAGGACCCTAATTTCAAGATCTTAACGCGAACCTTGGACTCTGGTGTGCCTAATGACTCACGTTCCCACGTTTTGCCCTCCCCCATTTTTGATTTGTCTCCTGCGCATGTGTAGTGGTTACAAATTTCAGCATTCTTTTTAAGTTATCTCGATTGTCGAAGTTAATTTTGCGAAAACAATAGTAAACTTTGATTAGCAAGCTTATTTCATGTGATTACACACCAGGTTGATGACGTTAGGCTTAGCTTGAGTTTGTCTTGTTCTGATCCGATAATGTTGTGATTAGTCTGCTTAGTTTGTATAATTACACACCAGGTTGGCGACATTAGGCTTAGCTTGAGTTTGTCTTGTTCTGATCTGTAGGGTCGAATAGTCTCCATTTTTTTAAAATTGTACTAAGAGCACGATCTCTTCTTTTCTACCCTTGGAACATGGCGTAAAACATTATACATAACAATTACAAATATTGTTAAAATAAACAAACCACATATATATAAAACACAAAAATGCTGCTGATAAGTTGTCTCCCTGTAGTCGGCAGTTTAAAACCACGAGAAGTGCCTGAGATACCTATTGGCAACGTGGTGCAACCGAACTCCACACCTGATTGGTCGAGAGCCTTTAGTTTAGTAACGGTAACCATGCTGTAATGACAGTGGCCAGTGGATGTGAAAAACTAAGGCCACTTAATTGTAGTTAACTGTAAAACAGATACTAAGTTCTGTACACTACGTTTTGTGGTTAACTGTGAAAACAGATACTAAGTTCTGTACACTACGTTTTGTGGTTAACTGTGAAAACAGATACTAAGTTCTGTACACTACGTTTTGTGGTTAACTGTAAAACAGATACTAAGTTCTGTACACTACGTTTTGTGGTTAACTGTGAAAACAGATACTAAGTTCTGTACACTACGTTTTGTGTTTAACTGTGAAAACAGATACTAAGTTCTGTACACTACGTTTTGTGGTTAACTGTGAAAACAGATACTAAGTTCTGTACACTACGTTTTGTGGTTAACTGTGAAAACAGATACTAAGTTCTGTACACTAAGTTTTGTGGTTAACTGTGAAAACAGATACTAAGTTCTGTACACTATGTTTTATTAATAGCTATGAAAATTGCAAGTTTCTTAGACATTTTATTATTAATCACAAAAACAGCGAGTTTCTTACAGTACGTTTTACCCCAACTAGGATAAATTTTACCAATAGTTGTTTGATGTTCGAAATATTACGACTAAATTTTCCAACAGTTAAAACACAACCTAAAAATTTTTAACAAGCAGACATTTCAGTCAAATATCTCCTCCTTTTTTAATTCCAATTACCTCCTGTTGGGGGCGTAAAACATCCGAATTTTTTATAAAAGAAACAAGAAAATGAGACACAGGTATTCTCGTTCTGTGGTTTGCCTTGACACTTTAAACCCTCTACAGCAATATCTCACAGATGTCTCCACTGGAGTCTTTAAAAAAATAAATTAATCAATTTTGTTTTTTACCGCTAGAGGGTTTTCCATCTGCTTTCACATCTCCCTTTCATCTCTTTGTAAGTGCATATACTGTCCCGATTTTTGAAGCCATGTGGTAAGCTCTGTTGGAACGTAATGTTTGTTTCTTTAGAATTAAAGCACAAAGCTACACAATAGGCTATCTGTGCTCTACCCACCAAGAGTATCAAAACCCGGTTTTTAGCGATGTGAGGACACAGACATACCACTGTGCCACTGGAGGAAAGGGGAACGAATGCAATGTACGAAAAAACTGTGGTAAGTCTGAAGGTCTATAACAGTGACATTCGGGTTTCGATACCCGTGATGAGCAGAGCAATTTATTTTATTCACATATATACATACACGTGTGTGTGTGTATGTGTGTGTCAAATTTTTATCTCTCAATATTTACAACAACCCTTTTGAAGAGAGGAAATAAATACCTCACGCATTTTGCTTCGGATGAACTTACATACTCGAATGAACCTACTCACTCGGATTAACCTACTTACCAAATTGTGATATTAAAACAACATAAAGGCCGTGCTTGCATTTCAAAGTAATATAACTCAAACACTAAACCTGGTACTGACTGTTTGGACCAATCACGACAGCTCTCGTTTCATGTCTTATTAGTTGTACCTTCTAAGTTCCAGGGTTTTCATTAAAACGGAACAGAATGTGTTTCCATCAATATTTCGCAGTTTTAAGTTATACTTCACCGATATTTAAAATGGACCGTAAAATACATTCTATTATGACAGGTTGATTTTCCTTTATTAAGAACATAAATGTCACTCGTAACTGTTATGTTGTGCGATTGACAGAGATATTTGTCGCACGTTATCTTATCACTTCGATGACACCGAAGTTTGCCAAGGTCAATTATCAAGTCGTGAACGATTCAAAAACTTTAGTTCTTTATTTAGAAGAATGAAACTTGATTAATCTCGAGATGAAGTGTCTGAGATTTTATCAGTAATCAATTACTATATAGTTCAGTATATAAACAGAACGAAGTACATCATATTCCTAAGCCTACTCTTAGAAACGACTTTTCTCAAATTCGTGTTTCTCCACATGTCTAATTCTGTTTCTTTTGTCACAATGACTGACCTCCAAGCTCACGCGGAAGTGATCCTCGTGCGACATGTCTAACGATCGCACGTGGGCAACTTTTTATTACCTGGTACATAAATCAAATTTTGCATGAAATAAAAACAAACTTACGATTTGGTATGTTTTTTTTTAATTTCGCGCAAAGCTACAAAAGCTGTATACGCTAACCGTTCCTAATTTAGTAGTGTTAGACTAAAGGGAAGGCAACTAGTCATCACCACCCACCGCCAACTGTTGGACTATTATTTTAACAACGAACAGTGGGATTTACCGTCACATTATAACGTCCCCACGATTTAAATGGTGAGCATGTTTGGTGTGACGGGGATTCGAACCTGCGACCATCGGATTACGAGTCGAGTGCCTGAACCACCTGGTCATGTCAGGCCCAACAAACAAACTTGTGGAAGCAAGTAATAAAACGTTTAACCTCCTGTTAAAACTTTCTAAAATAACTTCTATTCTGTGTCAGCCACGAACACGAAAACTACAGTTACACCATTGGAATTTTAATCAACATAAAGTCCACTATAGATAAACGTAAGATAACAGAGACACAGAAAGGTCCCAGTAACTTCAATTCAATTATATAAAACCAAATACGTCCTGATTTCCAATCACAGAAAACAAAACAAAAACAGAAATCTTAGCTCTAAAGCTTTTACCTTTAAACCAACACGATTATTTTAGTTCCAGTTCTAATGGTTTCCATAGAATATGAAAACAACAACTTTGGAAGTGATGGAGCCTCTTGTACCGCCCTCGAGCGAGCGATGTTTCCATGACAATTCAACAGTTCTCCTCAACAACTACAAAACAAACAAGCGTACTGTATAAGTGAAGTAACCTATCAGTTGTTTGTATTTTAATTTTCAACATAAAGACTACAACATATTACACAGAGGGGTTCGAAACTCCGATTAACACATCGCACATAAAACGCCATGTTGATAATCCGCGATCGTATTTTCCTGTATAATTTATAACTATTCAAACACAAATAACTGTCTGTAACTAATAATAGTTAAAAAAGATGGTACTCTGGCTACCGTCAACCTACTAATCAGTTACTACTAACAGTATCAACAAACTGATCTCTAGTTACCGTCAACCTACTTTAATCAGTTACTACTAACAGTATCAACAAACTGATCTCTAGCTACCGTCAACCTACTTCAATCAGTTACTGCTAACAGTATCAACAAACTGATCTCTAGTTACTGACAACCTACTAATCAGTTACTACCAACAGTATCAACAAACTGATCTCTAGCTACCGTCAACCTACTTCAATCAGTTACTACTAACAGTATCAACAAACTGATCTCTAGTTACTGACAACCTACTAATCAGTTACTACCAAGAGTATCAACAAATTGATTTCTAGTTACCGTCAACCTACTTTAATCAGTTACTAATAACAGTATCAACAAACTGATCTTTAGTTACCGTCAACCTACTAAAAAGTTACTACCAACAGTATCAACAAACTGATCTCTAGTTACTGACGACCCACTCTAATCAGTTACTACTAACAAAATTAGCAAACTGATCTTTAGTTACTGACAACCTACTAATTAGTTACTACTAACAGTATCAACAAACTGATCTCCAGTTACCGTCAACCTACTAATCAGTTACAACCAACAGTTCAACAAACTGATCTCTAGTTACCGTCAACCTACTAATCAGTTACTACTAACAGTATCAACAAACTGATCTCTAGTTACCGTCAACCTACTTTAATCAGTTACTACTAACACTATCAACAAACTGATCTCTAGTTACCGTCAACCTACTTTAATCAGTTACTAACAGTATCAACAAACTGATCTCTAGTTACTGACAACCTACTAATCAGTTACTACCAACAGTATCAACAAACTGATTTCTAGTTACCGTCAACCTACTTTAATCAGTTACCACTAACACTATCAACAAACTGATCTCTAGTTACCGTCAACCTACTTTAATCAGTTACAGCCAACAGTATCAACAAACTGATCTCTAGTTACTGACAACCTACTTATCAGTTACAACAGTATCAACAAACTGATCTCCAGTTACCGTCAACCTACTAATCAGTTACAACCAAAAGTAACAACAAACTGATCTCTAGTTACCGTCAACCTACTTTAATCAGTTACTACTAACAGTATCAACAAACTGATATCTAGTTACCGTCAACCTACTAATCAGTTACTACTAACAGTATCAACAAACTGATCTCTAGTTACCGTCAACCTACTAATCAGTTACAGCCAACAGTATCAACAAACTGATCTCTAGCTACCGTCAACCTACTTCAATCAGTTACAGCTAACAGTATCAACAAACTGATCTCTAGTTACTGACAACCTACTAATCAGTTACTACCAACAGTATCAACAAACTGATTTCTAGTTACCGTCAACCTACTTTAATCAGTTACTAATAACAGTATCAACAAACTGATCTCTAGTTACCGTCAACCTACTAATCAGTTACTACTAACAGTATCAACAAACTGATCTCTAGTTACCGTCAACCTACTAATCAGTTTCTACCAACAGCATCAACAAACTCATCTCTCGTTACTGTCAACCTTCTGATAAGTTACTACTAACAGTATCAACAAACTGATCTATAGTTACCGTCAACCTACTTTAATCAGTTACTTCTAACAGCATCAACAAACTCATCTCTCGTTACTGTCAACCTTCTGATAAGTTACTACTAACACTATCAACAAACTGATCTATAGTTACCGTCAACCTACTTCAATCAGTTACTGCTAACAGTATCAACAAACTGATCTATAGTTACCGTCAACCTACTTTAATCAGTTACTACTAACAGTATCAACAAACTGATCTCTAGTTACTGACAACCTACTTTAATCAGTTACTACTAACAGTATCAACAAACTGATCTCTAGTTACCGTCAACCTACTTTAATCAGTTACTACTAACAGTATCAACAAACTGATCTCTAGTTACCGTCAACCTACTTTAATCAGTTACTACTAACAGTATCAACAAACTGATCTCTAGTTACTGACAACCTACTTTAATCAGTTACTACTAACAGTATCAACAAACTGATCTCTAGTTACCGTCAACCTACTTTAATCAGTTACTACTAACAGTATCAACAAACTGATCTCTAGTTACCGTCAACCTACTTTAATCAGTTACTACTAACAGTATCAACAAACTGATCTCTAGTTACTGACAACCTACTAATCAGTTTCTACCAACAGTATCAACAAACTGATCTCTAGTTACCGTCAACCTACTAATCAGTTTCTACCAACAGTATCAACAAACTGATCTCTAGTTACTGACAACCTACTAATCAGTTGCTACCAACAGCATCAACAAACTCATCTCTCGTTACTGTCAACCTTCTGATAAGTTACTGCTAACAGTATCAACAAACTGATCTCTAGTTACCGTCAACCTACTTTAATCAGTTACTACTAACAGTATCAACAAACTGATCTCTAGTTACTGACAACCTACTTTAATCAGTTACTACAAACAGTATCAACAAACTGATCTCTAGTTAGTGAGAACCAACTTTAACATTTGTTTCTGGTAACAGTTTGATGCTGGTCTCTGAAAAGTTTTGGGCTCACGACAACTGGAGTCAGCGTCAAGTTTCCAAACTTGTAATGTTAAAAATAGAAGTTGTATTCTCTCCAGTGAAAAATATTCTGACATTACACGGTTTGATTTTGTGTTGAATACAAAGAATAAAATTTGAAACTCAGACCTGAAATATTCCGATGACGTCAGTCGGTAAATATTTGTCATTACCGTTTCTTCAAAAGGGGTGGCGGGTTTACATATTTATGATCTGTCACAACAGTTCAGTATGAAGGGACAACAGTTGGTTGTAATATCTAGATACACCGAACTCCAAACATCTTACCATTGACAAGTTACAGTTTGTCAAAAAGGAAGACGAAACGTTCTGGTGACGGTTTTATTTCGCCCCAGATTTCTGTTAAGATACACTCTGTTTCTCTTCTAGATTGATCATCCAATCACAACATCTTCCAATCGGTCTTACATGTTTAAAATATAAAACACGCACCTTAACTCATTCTGCAACACGAGACATTGTTACCTGTCTTTTACTGTTAAAACTTCAGGTGGTTGTACGCGAGAAATAAAACTGAAGTTTATGAAAAAACGAATTTTATTACACTTTACAGCTTTTATTTTTTTATACTGGTACGAGTTTTTCTTCTCTCTTACAGTTATACCTTATAGTGCCAATAGATGGCACCACATAACCTACATGTTATCAACATCTAAGTTGTGTTTATTGATGTTTATGAGTTAGAATAAAACTAGTTTTCGCAAATATTATGTGAACATTTTAAGTTTATAACATGTGAGTAATAATGAAGTGACACAGGTAAATTATTTGCTAAAATAAGTGCATTAGTACTCGAAATAAAAGGAAAGTAAACCCGAAAGAAATAATAGACGTTACTGAAACGATATATATAAAGAAAAAATTATGTGAAGCATTTTCCAAGTTATCAAAGTATTGTGATTTCGAATAAACAAAATGAATGCACCTATTATGTCAGACCTAAATATATTATGTATCAATTGATCCTGAAAACAGTGAAAATGTTAGTTACTTATGTTTTTAATAGTCTCGTGATTTTGCATTATACGATCGCAATGTTTCTTGGGTTATTATGGGTTCACGTAAATAACAATAACTTTAAAATTACACTGAATTAATGTTCGCAACCTCAAACACTTGTTCACCATATCTACTTATAGCAAAGCCATGTCGGACTATCTGCTCAGCCCACAGAGGGGAATCGAAACCCTTATTTTTAGCGTAGTAAATCTGTTGACTTACCGCTGTACCAGCGGAGGGCTGTTCGTTGGGAGCAATATAAACAGACAGAGAATAAAAATATCCATCACAACCCAATAAAAAGGGCGTCACTGTTTGTTTGTTTTTAAATTTCGCACAAAGCTACTCGAGGGCTATCTGTGCTAGCCGTCCCTAATTTAGCAGTGTAAGGCTAGAGGGAAGGCAGCTAGTCATCACCACCCACCGCCAACTCTTGGTCTACTCTTTTAGCAACGAATAGTGGGATTGACCGTCAAATTATAACGCACTACGGCTGAAAGGGCGAGCATTTTTGGTGCGACCGGGATTCGAAACTGCGACCCTCAGGTTACGATTCGCACGCCTTAACCCACCTGGCCATGTCGGGCCCACTCGTAAGGAACTGAAAAAAAAGTGTATAATGACTTACACGTAAATCATCAGTAGCAAAGTGTTGACTCAGCTGTAAATAATGGTGGGATTGTATCTTTACCAGTTGGGATCATCGATCTTCTGATCTATACAGTCATTGGTCAGTGACAGGATAGTGTTTAGACAATTTAAAACAATAGACAGAGTCTGTATACCTTCAATGATTTTAGATTCACTGGATAATACATTCATAAGCCTCACCATAGCCAAAAAATAAAACTTCTCAAATTCCCTTTCGTGTTCCTTCACTGTAGCTAGTGAGTTGGTCATTCTCTTGTAACTGTCTTGTTCTTCGTGTTCCTTCACTGTAGTCAGTGAATCGGTCATTCTCTTATATCTGTCTAGTGCCTCTTGTCCTTCTCGACACAGCCATCCTATGACCTGCAAGAAAAAAGATCTCCGTGCAATTAATTAATAAACACTTCTGTACACATACACACACTTCAATCTCTGTATATATTGCACACAATGTACAAAAAAAAATGTCCTTCTGTTATGAAACTGAGCGGGAAATGATTGGTTAAAATATAAAATGACGTTTTTAAAAGTTGAAAAGAGGCATTGATTCACTTGCCAAAGATAAACCGAATGGAACAGCAAGGCTGAAAAATACGTAAAACTTATCAGAACTTAATAAATACGTTTATAAATCGATCACTACTGTTGAAAAACATTATCTATAAGATTGTGTCTGTTAGTAACGAGTACTTTCCCATATTCCAATCTCCTATTACCTTGCAGTGAGGCCCCCAGAGTAGGGCTACTCTTTTACCAACAAATAGTGGGATTGACGGAAACATTATAATGCTTCCATGGCTAAAATGGCGAAGCACATTTAGTAGGGCAAGTTTCAAACTCGCGAACCTTGAACTGGTAAAATAAAGGGAAGGCAGCTGGGTCATGCAATTCTAACTGTCAACTTCTGAGCTACTCTAATCGAATAGTGAAATTTGACCATTAATCTCATAATACACCCAAAGCCCCAAAAAGTGCAGAACTCCATTTTGCATGGACAGTATATGAGCCATGAACAGTATGTTTCGCAGCTCGGCAAGCCCACCATTAGGCTATGATTGGTTCTGAACGTGGACGACTTCATTGGTATTTCAAGTGATAAGATTATAGTATACTTTGAACAATAATTTAATCTGTATAGTCTGATAGATTGTCACGTGTTTTGTTTTGAAGAATCAAACGTAGTTGTTCTTGTTTTAACAATACGGTGTGAACAAACTTTACTGCAGAAAAAAAAACCCAATCAGCCTTGCGTGACATGGACAGAGATGGAATGTCTCTCAAAAAGGTCAAAGAACGAGTTAATCAGGCCGAACTGAACGACCTTGAATCTTTGAAATATAAAAAACAGTTAAAAATGGCAGTGATGGTGGAAGGTGTAATACTCACCAAGACTCAACTGACTCGATGACGCTAAAAAACCATACATGTATGTAATATCAACATAAAAAAGAGAGTGAACCGAATTTGAAAAAATTAGCGAAGTTTTGACAATATATCCAAGATTTCTTGGAGACATTGCTGTCCAAACTTCAGTTTACTTCAACCCATTGAAGACGAATAGTTTGATGTAAGGAAATTAATGAAGACAACGAAGAATAAAAGACAGAGGAGAACCGTCAACGTCAACCCATGACTGATTGACAAATTTCAAAACATGCCGAATTTATTTAGAAAACAAAGAAACTGAGATATTGTTAAGATGATTTATTTACTTAAAGCATAAACTACAATCACCCTAACAAATTATTGCATATTTCGCTGTTTCTTTTGGTACATGTATATTTTATTTTGTCTATGCTGTGCATATGATTTGCCTTTTTCATTTGTTTCTGTTTATTCCGAAGCCAACAAAAACCCATTTAAACAATTAACAGTAATTTTATTTAAAACAGTGTGAAATAAAAGTGAGAAATGTAGTCAACCCTATTGTATCCCTTGAATCAGAGTGTATATTCAATATGATTGTCCAGTGGGCTGTTCACTGTTTTAGGCCCGGCATGGCCAGGTGGGTTAAGGCGTTCGACTCGTAACCTGAAGGTCGCGGATTCAAATCCCGGTCGCACCAAACATGCTCGCTCTTTAAGCCGCGGGGACGTTATAATGTTACGGTCAATCCCACTATACGTTGGTAAAAGAGTAGCCCAAAAGTTGGCGGTGAGTGGTGATGACTAGCTGCCTTCCCTCTAGTCTTACACTCGAGCGGCTTTGTGAGAAATTCAACAAACAAACAAACGTCTTTTGTCATTTCACGTGTTACTTCAATAAAGAAAATTGCATTGCAATTGTTTTTAAGCAGAGTAGATTGAAGAGAATGCTTTGTCAGCAAACATCTTTGATTTTCAATGCAAAGGGTGTATTAGAGTACTCAACTTTATCAGGCAGTCGCTTGGATTACTTCCGCTGGATGCTACCGTTCCTTGTAGTTTAACTGAGCGCAAGGAAAGACTATTATTGGAGTGAGAGCTTTTTATCAGTTATTATTTCTATAAGAAACGTCAAAGGAGAGATATTCAATTTATTCGACATGGTACAACAAAATCATACATGTATATAATATCAACATAAAAAAGAGAGTGAACCGAATTTGGAAAAAAAAAACACATTTGAAAAAATTAGCGGAGTTTTGACAATATATCCAAGAGTTCTTGGAGACATTGCTCCAAACTTCAGTTTACTTAAAAATACAAATACCTATTGAAACAAACCCTGACAGCCGCTGTGAATAAATCAAACTTACCCATTGTAAGTTAAGGGTTCGGGTACGGTCTAAGAGAAGAGGTCTGAACAAATCTCGTGAAACACCGCCTGAAACTTTGTGTAAACTGGTTCACAATTACCACAACTGTTTCCTTAAGTGTATTACTGAACTAACTAACAATGTAGTCTAATCACGCGTTGATTAACATGTTAATGTGGTGAATAACTAACAATGTAGCCTCATCACGTGTTAATTAACATGTTAATGTGGTGAAGAAATAACTTCTCGTTTACGAGACTAGCATTTCTTGCATTTCGTGGCTCACAGGTTTATTCGAAAAACACGTGCAAATAACATTAACATTTTTGTCCGTCAACATCAAAAGTTCTGACATTAAGGAAAACACCTCATAAAATTTAAATACTACAGAATCGTACGAGGCCAATGAACAGATAAAAATAATTATTTTGACACAACAAAACAAAATATAGACATAGTAAAATGGAAAAAGATATAAAATCGTGATAATTCTACTCATTGTTCAGAAGCTTTCTCGCTTGTCATAGTAAGTAACAGCTTTTAAGGTATACTACATTCTGTAGTAATGTTCTTTCAATCAAATATAGCTTTAGTATTAATATAATGAGATTAACCCAGAACGATGGAGTAGCTTGGACCAAGCGTGGCTTATTAACTACACTCAGAGAACTGTAAATCTAAGGTTTAAGGCATGTTGCCTCAAAAACACGCTCCGCAACTTTTGAACGTGAGGCGATACAAAAGTCATGGTCAAAATCTATAATTTGGTCAGACTAGAGTGTCCCAAGAGTAGGCAGGCGGTGGGTATATTGACCCTTTAGTCTATCAATTAAATATAAGAGAGCTATGCTTAGATAGCTATTCTGTAGCTTTGCAGAAATATCGTAAAAATTATTTTTATCCCTATGTTTCATTTTTAAATCAAATTATAGTTCGATTAGCTGCCTTAATATTCTACAGTTAGAGTCCTAGCGGTAATTTCTGTGGACTTTTTTACAGGCAAGAAAACATTTAATAGGCTTAGCTAATGAATTATCAAACTGATAATTATTGTGGACATAACATAATTTAATTACATTACATTATTTCACAATTTTAACGTAATAATCATTATTTTCAAATAAATACTAGATAACGTCTGATTGCACATTTATGTTGTAAAATGCAATATTCACTGAGGCTAGTGACGTATACATCTCGCCATTTTGGAACGAGACATTAACAACTTAATTAATCTAAAAATTCCCACAGGTATTACATGCAAATCACCATTATATACAAGAGGCCTAATACTATTTCTACGTTTTGCTGACCCATGTTGTGCTAATAGGCTTTAAACAGACGAAACTACGGTTTACTGCAGAAAATACGGCCAATCAAAGCCAGGTGGACTGTTACTAAACTTGAATCACAAGCCTAACCCATTATGAATTAAGTGGGCTTTTGGGATTTGTCTTCCCCCATATCACATAATGGCAAAACTCCTTTAAATTTCATTAAGAATTCTCTTCTCTTTTGCCCCTAATTTCACACAGTAGCAAAGTATGTCATTTGGAATCTTCATTGGGCGGTTCTGTCTATATAGCTTTCCATTGAACAAGAATTTTAAATGTTTCTTTTTTCAATAATAAATTCAAATTTTCGTTCTTCTCCAGATAAAAGCCTAGGTGACAGGTTCGCCATATTTTTTCAACTTTACAAATAACTGTATTGCCGTATACGTACATAAATGTACTCTAAAATATTTGTGTTTTCATGTAAAAAATACAAGAAAGAACAATATGTGAATCACTGTGTTTAATATTTACCTATTCTTTTAAATACGTTTGTGAATCGTAGGCCTATTTATTTTATCGCATGATTCCGAAACTGAAACTAAACAATTATACTCAAACATATATAAATTTTCAAAACACACGATTTGTTTTAGTAATATGAAATATAAATAACATTATTCATGAATAATTGTATCTTACCATGCATACAGTTACAATTTACGGTACAGGTCTAAAACTTAAGTCATAAACAGTACCATGTTACATACATTTCTCAAAAAAACACAATCGTATAATGAACTGAAAACGGCGGATGGAAAGGAACGTCGCTCATAACCAGTTATAAGAAAATAAGTTTAACTGATATGATCTGAAAGTCTATATAAATTAAGGTATAATTCTACTGTTTATGTTTTATGCACTTCGATTTGTTTAAATTTGACATTGTTAACTGAGTACAAAACAAAGCCTTGACATCTTCTAAACATTGCGGACGCTGTTTTCAGGAAACGGAAGCTATGCGCCATCTAGTGTTATAAAATACCAGAAGAAATTATTAATTTAACAAATTCTTTCGGGACCTTTTGCAAATTACAAACAGCGGTAATTTATATTCAATTGCTTTTGCTCTCAAATATAATTGAGTTAATGGTTGATTTTGTTTTCTTGCTCAAGTACTTCAGTCAACGACTGTATAAATGTGCATAATGTGAATGAAATTTGTCGATTCTTTAACCATTATTCAACGTTTTAAAGGTCGCGTATTTAATAGCTCCAGTTAAAAATGAATTTTGATTTTTATTGTATGTGCGATAAAATATTCAATTTTATATAACCCCGATTTTTGTTTCATATTTACATACTTAGAGAAAAGAAAAAGGTTTGTTTGACTTCTTTTGAATTTCGCGCAAAGCTACACGAGAGCTATCTGCGCTAGCCGCCCCTACTTTAGTAGTGTAAAACTAGAGGGAAGGCAGCTAGTTATTACAACCCACCGCTAACTCTTGGGCTACTGTTTTATCAATGAATAATGAGACTGACCGTAACATATAACGCCACCACGGCTGAAAGGGCGAGCATGTTTAGTATGAAAGGAATTCGAACCCGCAACCCTCAGGTTATGAGTCGAGTGCCATAACCACCTGGCCATGCCGGGCCAAGAAAAAGGTACAACAGTGCTTTGGAATTTGGCGAAAACTAATTCTATTGTTTTCTCTCCCAATAAATAACCGCCCACGAGCGACAAAGCACAGATAGCTCACTGTGTAAATTTGTGCTTAATTACAAACACACATGACGTCATTAAATTCCACAACTGAAGTCTTATGGCAACCTTAAAATAATATAGCAAGAAATCAAAACCTCATATACTATCGTGTTATTGTTCGTCGCCAAATTACAAAAACCTAGGAAATACTCAAGGGCTTACCGACATGAACATCATCCTTACGTCTCAGCGAAAAACAAAGAAAAAAACTAGCCTGGAACCCATACGCAGAACTTTAAAGTGTGACAAATTTTCTAAATAGTTTTCCGCTTCGCTGGTTTTAACCCTCGAAATAATATGAGGTAACAGTAACCACGTGTTCTGATAACCTTTTTGTTTTACCACATTAAGTCCATATGGCCTAGTAGGTCAGTAATTTTGGTAAATAATCTAGTTCGTATTTATATTTCAAATAATGACTAAGAATCGCTATGTAGCGCAAGTCTTAAAAAACACACACCAGGGGATCATTACTAGTATATTTGTCAGGAAAATAAAAATAAATAACGGTTACTCTGCCGTATCTGATGAGCAGTTTGTGGTTTATTTTTGAGCAAAAGCAAGAAACGGAAGGTAACTAGAATAGTGTGATTATTTACTTTAAAATATTATGAATAAAATAGCGACTTGTCTTGAAGTTCTGCAAAACATTAAATGTTAAAAAAGTAGCAATAACCTAGTCACCCACTAAACCATTCTGTATCAATACGTTATTAAAAAAAATAATCCCCCCTAAAATGCATAACATAGCGTCGAACTAAAACTCACGTCCGACCTGGTCATGTGGTTAAAGCGCTCGGCTCGTAATCCTTGGGTCGCGGGTTCGAATCCCCGTCATACCAAACATGCTCGCACTTTCAGCCGTGAAGGTGTTATAATGTGACGGTAAATCCCACTATTCGTTGATAAAAAGAGTAGCCCATGAGTTGGCGGTGGGTGGTGATGACTAGCAACCTTCCCTCTAGTCTTACACTGCTAAATTAGGAAGGCTAGCACAGACAGTCTTCATGTAGCTTTGCGCGAAATTCAAAACGAACCCAACCGTTTTCTTTCTCCGCGAAAAATGAACACAAAATAACATTGAACTGAACTGCATTTAAAAAGTTAAAACGGTTACAAGACATTAATTTAATATACCAACACTATAATATAAACAAAAACAACAACACTCAGTTATTTGAAACTAAACTTATAACATGACATTCGCTTTACCTAAACGTTAGGGTTTAAGCCTACACATGAAGAATCCATCACTTCCACCCAAATTCACAACAGACACACACACACACTTTTCCGCATATATATTAATTAAAATTAAGTCAGTTATATCAAACTTTAAAAAGAACGAAAAAAAAATAATATTTATGCTTATATTTTAATTGTTTGTTTTACCGACACATTTATTAATTTCGGACACAATCAAATACACAAAACTTACCGAGTGACCATCCTACATCAGGCCTAAGTTCTTACTACTGTTCTCGCTGCTATGTAGATCTCAGAAACAGGTGAGAATCAATATGCAAGTTAACGGAAGTTGATACTACTGACCGGAAGATGTCAAAGTTAATTACTGAAACCAAAATTACGTCGGTAATTTAAATGGTCGACGCTCAACGTGATAGATCTAACAGAACGTTACAGTAGAGAACACAGTCATTGCGGCTTAAAGCCACAAAAATGTTAGCCTGACCGGTAGCATGCGAGATTAAAGCCATGAAGTTACTTAACAGCTTAATTCTGTGGTAAACATTTGTTCGTTCAAATAGAGGAATGTTGGAGTAGTGACGTCAATATTTCATTTGACTGCAAGAAAAGCCCATGTCTGTACCAGCACCAGAACAATTGGTTCTGTCAGAAACTACCTTGCAAAGAAGTAACAAAACCATTTATAAAATAAGCCACAACTTTATATTGTGATCTCAAATATTGATTGTTTAATTGTTTTTACATTTCGCACAAGTTCGTTGTTTTTTGAATTTCGCGCAAAGCTACTCGAGGGCTGTCTACGCTAGCCGTCCCTAATTTAGCAGTGTAAGACTAAAGGGAAGGCAGCTAGTCATCACCACCCCCCGCCAATTCTTGGGCCACTCTTTTACCAACGAATAGTGGGATTGACCGTAGCGATATAACGCCCCAACGGCTGAAAGGGCGAGCATGTTTGGTGTGACGGGGATTCGAACCTGCGATCCTCAGATTGAGAGTCGAACGCTTTTATCCACCTGGCCATGCCGGGACCCTACATATATATAAACAAATCGTTAAGCGAATATTTGTGTACCACACGGCTCAACCGACATTGTTGGTTAAGATGCTAACACACCAGTCACACGGAAACTCCAACATTACTACTACTAAACCAGTTGATTGTTCCTGTGAGATTCTTACATATCTTGTTCAGAAAATAAATACACGCCCAGATGAAGTTACACAATCACATTCTTGTATTGTTTGTCTTTGGAACGGCGAAGTCTGTCATTGTATCACATTACTAAAAAATGTAGTTTCAGACAAACTATGAATACAGAAGAAAGTTTATTGTTTTACCCAACAATAGATCGATTCTTTGTAGTTAGGTACAAAGCTATACAATAGGCTATATGTAATGGCCCATCACGGGTGTCGAAAACCAGTTTCTAGGGATACAAGTAATTTACAGCTTACAACTTTCACACCAGAGGACTGAAAACCACAAACTGAAGAGGGGGTTGTAGTACATTCTTCAATTTAATTCTTGGAATAACTCCGAAATGACGTCACCTTGATGCCCCGCCCAATACTTACCCATGGTTAGTGCTGTTAATTCAAGTAAAATGTATAAATAATATAACAATAAACAAACTTTAATGGTAAATTAAAAATCTGATTGTAATTTTTAAAATCCTAAACCTAATTCTGGTACGTAAATTATTCAAGTAAATAAAAATCCTAAACCTAATTCTGGTATGTAAATTATTCAAGTAAAAATTAGTCCACCAGGATAATCCAGTTCACTTGAAACAGTTGTTCTGTTCATGTAATTTATCATGTATAACTAGTTAGCGTCTCAAACCACTTCTGTGTCTGTTGTACACCAACAGGCCGAACGAGTTCTGGTATTGAACGAAAGGCCTCCTTGGCACAAGATATAGCAGTTGCAGTCGATGCTTTGTTTTTAAATTATTTATTTTAACACGTAAGTAATGTGTTTTATATTTTCACACAAAGTCCTAATACACACCACAGAAATTTATCTTTCTTGCTAAATTAATCACGGCAGAAAAGTCACACACACGCACGATGTTGGAGGTTGCCATGGAGATGATAAACATCAGCGTCAGTGCAACATGAACTCCATATTGTAGATGTTTTCTTTTCAATAGTTATGTTACAACAGCTTTCATTTGTCCCCGTCTCTTAAGGTTCGTGTTTACCCCATCAGCTCTTGTGGATTTATTATAAGAGCACGAAAGTGACGTCATAAAATGAAACATTTTCAGCCGAGTATTATACGTACTCTAATAAATTCGCTACATATTACATACGAATATTTTTTTACAGATGAACACGAAAATATAACGTAGGTAACGCACGGTTTTTTTTTTCTTTTAATATTTTGTAATGTTATCTGATCATCAGCACCTTCTAACAACAAATGAAAATGTTGTTTACACTAAAATGGTTGTACTAACGTCAAACTCAGTTACCTATACATAAAAAGAGACATACCCGACAGTATTGTAACCTAGTGGACCGTGTAATATTCCACACAGTTGACGTCCCAGTTCAGTAGAAACAGAATATGACGTTCAGGGTATTTCTATTCTGGGTTCAACGGGTTGTGAAAATAATTTTCGCTATGAAGAACGAACTTCAAGCCCACGAGCACAAGAAAAGAAAACCTACATTAGTGTTCCCTGTTGTACGCCTAAATCCGTAACACTAATCTAGATTTACAGCCTAGGGGTTTTAAAGCCAAACCACCCCACGAGGGCAACCCAAAGCCAAAGGACGGAACGATTAATGAAAGTTACACACGAAATCCAGAAAACCGTTTTTTTAATCGAAAATATTGACTTTAGATGTCTACATTACTAAATGTCCACAAACTTTGACTTTAGATGTCTACATTACTAAATGTCCACAAAATATTGACTTTAGATGTCTACATTACTAAATATTCACAAAATATTGACTTTAGATGTCTACACTACTAAATGTCCACTAAATATTGACTTTAGATGTCTACACTACTAAATGTCCACAAAATATTGACTTTAGATGTCTACATTACTAAATATCCACAAAATATTGACTTTAGATGTCTACATTACTAAATGTCCACAAAATATTGACTTTAGATGTCTACATTACTAAATATGCACAAAATATTGACTTTAGATGTCTACATTACTAAACATTCACAAAATATTGACTTTAGATGTCTACACTACTAAATGTCCACAAAATATTGACTTTAGATGTCTACATTACTAAATGTCCACAAAATATTGACTTTAGTTGTCTACACTACTAAATGTCCACAAAATATTGACTTTAGATGTCTACATTACTAAATGTCCACAAAATATTGACTTTAGATGTCTACATTACTAAATATCCACAAAATATTGACTTTAGATGTCTACATTACTAAATATCCACAAAATATTGACTTTAGATATCTACATCACTAAATGTCCACAAAATATTGACTTTAGATGTCTACATCACTAAATATCCACAAAATATTGATTTTACATGTCTACATTACTAAATGTCCACAAAATATTGACTTTACATGTCTACATTACTAAATGTCCACAAAATATTGACTTTAGATATCTACATCACTAAATGTCCACAAAAATCCTAGTTAAGACAGTTTTCTCTTCTGAGCGAAACGACTCATAAATTATCAGATTAAACTTATTATAAAATATCATTGTCCGAGGTATCCAACCTTGCTCTCTATCAATGTCACTGTTTTGTTTTTAATGCAGTTGTGGTTATTTCTACATAAAACAAATACAAATTACTTCCCTTTTACATCCAAGAAATTTGTAGCTCACCCTATTAACATAAGACTTTTCATGTTCTCATCTTGAACCATGGAGCGTTATAATGTGATGGTCAATCCCAGTATTCGTTGGTGAAAGAGTAGCCCAAGAGTTGGCGGCGGGTGATGATGACTAGCTACCTCCCCTCTAGTCTTACACTGCTAAATTAGGGACAGCTAGCACAGATAGCCCTCGAGTAGCTTTGTGCAAAAAACAAACAAACAACCTGACTTTTATTTTCTCTCTTGAAGGCACGATTTGAAAGGATTATGAATTTTAAAAACACCTTATCACAACTGAGAGTCTTTCATTGAACTTAAAAACAAAAATTTGCAGCTAAAATGTGTGTTTAGTTAACAGAATCCCAGATTAGAATTTCAACTTCACTTACGTTTAAGGTCTTCGGGATAATTCCTCTACGTGTGATTATTACCACTTCACTGGCTCTTTAAAAATCCACGAATTTCATCATGAGATTTCAAAGTCAAGTCTTTCTGTTATAAAAATGTGAGCATGAACAGACACGACAAATCCGCATCTTTCTTGACGACTAAAGACGCTTGCGCAGAAGGACGACGACAACAGAATAAATAATTAAAAAATAGAAAAAAAATCCACTAACATTTGTATTTTGTATCTATGGGAAAATTGATGTTTTCTGCCGCTGTCCCTAATGTCAGAAACTGAGAACAACCAGTGTTTGTGTTTGTGTTTTGTTTTTACAGCAAAGCCACATCGGGCTATCTGCTCGGCCCACCGAAAGAGGACAATCAGAGTAGCTACATTATGCTAATGTAGGCTAAACGATTCATTGTCACTCCTATAACGCTCACAACATCTGTAAAATATTTCAGCTGTAATCCTATAAGTAAATTTAATGTAGTTCACAACACAAAGCGATGTTTAATAAAGGGTTAGTGACTTGTCATTTAGGCTTATGCGTTTTTGTTGTATAGATTCTACCTTTCTTTTAAAACAAAGATACGAAAATTTACCAAAAAATAAGACACTCGAATATTCATATCTGTTGTTAATGCGTTTGAAAACAAGAGCTTTATATACAAGATTGTACAAAGATACGTCAGCATTCGGTGCCGACGAAACCTTTCACACAACACCAGATCTCCTCAGATCAGCTGGTATGTGGCAGGTTTGGTTTGTTTTGAATTTCGCGCAAAGCGAGAAGAGGGCTATCTGCGCTATCTGTCCCCAATTTAGCAGTGTAAGACTAGAGAGAAGGCAACTACTAGTCATCACCACCCACCGCCAACTCTTGGGATACTCTTTTACCAACG
This sequence comes from Carcinoscorpius rotundicauda, assembly GCA_011833715.1. Classification (NCBI taxonomy): domain Eukaryota; kingdom Metazoa; phylum Arthropoda; class Merostomata; order Xiphosura; family Limulidae; genus Carcinoscorpius; species Carcinoscorpius rotundicauda. The sequence goes on from CM022400.1 coordinate 69,479,246, forward strand.
AATAGTGGGATTGATCGTAACTTTATCACGCCCCAGGCTGAAAGGGTGAGCACGTTTGGTGCGACCGGAATTTGAACCCGCAACTCTCGGATTACGGGTTGTTGAGTGCCTTAACCACCTGGTCATGCCGGGTCTGGTATAATGCAGGCCTAATGGAGTTGAAATGCCACGGTCAAGTTGACCAAGTGTAATATTTTAATAGTTACATGCATGGCACGTTATATAAGAGCTGCGGAAGAATTATTTAATACTGTGTAATTTATTTATCTAAATACCATAAAAACTATATGTACTTGCGCGAAAGTGTTCTGTTTAAAAGTAAATGAAACCAAAATTAACAATGAAAATATTTTATTATTTCCTGCTTTAAAAGTTCATACTGTGACGTAGCCTGCAGAATATATTATAATTCTGGTAGTTTACGTCATAGGCACGTTCACTGACGTCACGACAATACAAATTGTAGTGTTGAACTTCCCTTATGTGAAGTCATTTTAGTGTTTACTGACTGACGGACAGACAACACACTAATGTACACTGGTGTAAGGTTTTAAAACCACGTAACCCTTCTGAAATCAGTCGAATTCTCATTACAACTTATTATGCAAACTTTAAGTTTCGTGAAGTTGTATTTCGTATTTTTCGTTCCTTGTTTGTTTTTTGCATGATTAGTCTAACTTATTTGAGACTTTAAACTATTTGTCACAGCGAGATGAATGTGTGTTTTATAGTTTTATTCTATTGGAATACAATTACAGGCTCTTTATCATTTGGACACTTGTAATGAGACAGTGCTCTTTTGTAGATATGACTTTTTTCTTCTTAATATAAGATATTTTCTGTTATCTGCAAGTTTTATCTATTTTTCTTCACGTTATATATCTAGTGAACCATGACGTAACACACCCGTTCTTATTGTTCTGCAACTAACATATATATTTAGGCTTAGTAACCGTGTGAGTCTTTCAAGTTATCTGCCAGGTAACTTAAGGCCTTAGAACTGTAAATATTACACACAACAGATTTTAAGGCCATATAATCCTCTTCTCTTTACATATCTGCCAGTGACACGCCTAGGTAACAGGGTACTGTTTCTAATTGTTATTTCAAATGAATTTTGTCATTTATTGTTAAATGTTACCCAGATATGAAACAATAAAGAAAGCTCATATGATCAGACTGAGGAGCTATATTAGGAGTGATATTTTTAAATTTATAATTAAACACAAAGCTACAAAACGGACACCACGGATATCGAAACCCAGTTTCTAGTGTTGTAATTCCCAAGAAAAACTGAGGGTTAAAATTTGTTTTTTAAGTTTTATTAACAACGTTTTGGAATAGCCTACCATCTAGGATTTTTCCACTGCGTTTTATTAACGCAGTAAAACTTCATGTAAATATTAATTTTTCTTAAACAAATTCTGGTAACAAATGAATACAAGAATTATTCTGTTGTTTAATATTAATTATCGTTCAAATTAACGTATTTTATACAAACCTAATGGTACAGACACAGTTGAGCTATTTCGTTAGGCGTAGCTAATAAAAGTACCTACGTATGTTCTAACTTGTTAGGCCTATTTAGTATATGGATCTACTGGAGTACTGACGTATTAGGTCTAGCCATAAAATACGTCTTTATGACAAACAATAATACGTTCACACATTTAAGAAAGATGTTCCAAGTATTATTGTAAGAAGAGTTATTGTTTCTTTTAAAACAATGTAAACTAGTGAACAATTAAATTTAAATTGTTTCAGAAGTACAAACCGTCAGCTTTCCTAATTGTTGGTGAAGTTTAAATTTGTAACTTATAGATATAAATATCTAAAGTTTTATTAACTGTTTCGGTAAAGCACAATGTCTTTGAAAGCAAGCTTATACAAAAATTAATAAATCGGTTATTTAAAAACTTGAAAAAAATCAGGATCACGTGACCACCAATATTCCAGAAATGCGCAATGATTTGAGGCTATTGTTCGATTAAAATATTTAAATTCGAACCTGGTTAGACTCTTCTTCAAATGTTTTGAGGCGAAGGTAGGTCTCTAGCTTCTCTAAACGTTTCTCCTGTAATTTGGCTAATTTCCTGGCTACACGTCGCAGTTCACTGTAGAGGGCAGCACTTCTGTCCATACTGTCCCTACCCAATTAATGAATCATATTTCAGAAATAAACAGGATAGACTATTAACAAAACAACAAATAAAGACCAAGTTAGAGTTTTCAACAGCATAATTTCCTTTGTTGGTCAGAGGAAGTCGTCTGAAACCTTTGTTCATTTTGTCGTTCAGTAAAGCGAACAGTAATTAATGCTTATGAACACATTGTAGAAGTACTAACCAGATAAAACTAGATTAACTTAAAAAACAAGACTTTCGAGTTCCATTCATTGAAATTTGACACATAAACTGAAGGGACATTGCAAAAACCAAAAGAAATTATTAAACTCATTTACTAGCCATCAAACATAATTTTAGGGTAATGATAATTATCCTAAGTGAAATTTTAGAGAGGACCTGTCCCCCACTTTTTGTAATGACTTAGAATCCAACAGAATAAGTTATTAAACTTATTTTGACAGTCATCAAACACCAGCTTCTTTCAAGTATCCATGTAAGTAGTAAGATGATAATTACTCTAGGTGAAATTTTAGAGGGCCTGTACCCCCATTTTTCTAATGACTTAGAATCCAACGATGAAAAATTAACATGTTAATTTATTATATCATACGCTCAGAGATCAAATATTTCTTGCTGTACGGCAAATACAGCATATTTTATAGGTTAAATATTGTGTTTGCACGGTACATTTTTCTATTTATTACAAAATTATAAATTACAACCTTGCACTTGAAACCAAGACAATTACAGACCACACCAAAAAAAACCTGGATTTAAATTTTATATTTTTGTATGTAAATATGCGTATATAATTTAGAAATTTCACCCTGAATGGTGCCTTTAAAATGCGACACATGCTAAACATACAGTTCAGTCACAGCCATTGTTGTTCTTAATTTAGAACTGCCACTTAGAATGAAGGCAATTATTTAGCTACATTCTCCGCCTGCAGTCTAAATTAAACAGCCTGTTGTAGGCTCGAACCTAGAACGTCGCGAGCGATTCGTAGTCAGCGCGCCTACCACCACGGGACAAAATGATACGCTGAGACAACTTGAAATTAAATATAAAAACGTGGCGAAATGATAAATGGGCAGGTTACTTGGGACATATTTCCTCTAGGCAGTTAGTCACACTGGAAAGTTCTATTTTGGAACCGTAGGTAACAATGAAAGCTTAAGGAAGTTTCTTTAACCCTAACAGCAGATTGGTTTATTTTTAATTTCACAAAAAGCTAAAAAAGGGCTACCTGCGTTGGCAGTATTTAATTTTGAAGTGAAAAACTAGAGGGAAGTCAGTCAACATCATAAACCGCCAACTCTTGGGTTCCTTTTTTTTACCAACTAAAATGAGACTGAGCGTCACTTTATAAAGTCCAACGGCTACAAATAAAGCGCCTTAACTAATAGGTCATGGCATGTTAAGCCCCTAACTTTGTACTTCAATAAAAATGGGGCCTTACGAGATATTTGGGGCAAAACGCGAATTTTTATTCAAACATTACCCAAATTATGCATTACACATAATCCTGTAGAAAATAACTGAAAAAAGTCAAATCTTTTAGTGACCAGTGGTCATAAAAAGTTACTTCAGACCAAGTTACGATTTTTTTGCAAAAACTTGTGTTAAATACGTGTACTGCACAGCCTCATAAATAATTCGATCAAATTATTCACAATGATCTGTATCGTCCAGTTAACAAGTACGTACAACATCATTTGCCTACCTGTAGTCTGCATTATGAGGCGCTTTCTTTCGGAAAGAATCTATTTTTTTTAAAATAGTATCTCCTTCCTCTTCTAGATGGCGCATCTGTACATCTTGAAAAGTTTTGCCAATAACCAATTTATGCTGTTCGATCAAACGATTTGCTGAAGCACCCGAGGTTGGCAGACGACTGATTCGAAATTCTTGCATAATACTAACCAGATGGCGGCCACAAATATGACAACCATTGATAAAAGGCTCAACACACTGAAAGAAACAACAAAAAAATTCAAATTTATTGGTTTAAAAAAACAACTAAAAAACGTGAACTATACTATTAAAAATACAAATTTCTGTTATAGCAAAATATCAAATATCACCTTAATGTTCTAGAAAAATAAATAAATACATTAAATATTACCTTTCTAAAGTTCACCCACTCTTGGTGGTCATAAGCGTAACTACCACTTATCTGTGGAAGCAGTTGGTCTTTCTTGATAAACGTATTCAGCGTTTCTTCGGTTGTTATTAACTTGTGCTGCAAAGTGAAAATACCTCGTTGTTTGTTTTTCAAAATGTCACAAAAATAGTTTCTATTGAGGCCAGTTATTTTCACGAGTTTTGAATAAAACACGTGTCCATATTTAGTGGTTAGAATTTGCATTAACATTTTCTAACACCAATAGATTTTTAAATTAAACCAATGACAGACAAAAATATAATTTCTTATTAACAGAAACACGTGACTAAAGGTCATAAATAAACGTTCGAACAAAACAGACAACATTCACGTTTTTGTTTGTTTTTTTAACATCCTTTTAAAAACAAAAGGCACTCAAATAAAACGTTCGTGGAACGTTCACTGTGGTACGTTAAGAGTTCCATACTATAGCTTCATTGTCAGGGAATTACGAACTCACCGTTGCTGTTAGGGAATTGTAAGTGACCCGTTTCTATTTACTTACCTCAACATTGCTGTTAGGGAAGTAAACACCTGATTCAGTTTCTTCAGTCCAAATCAATACGGTGTTGATAGCATTATTCAAATTTGCCTACAAAAACAGTTTAGAGATGAAAACAGATTTAATAAATAATTTAATCTAATTAATATTTGAATAAAATTTGGATTTAATAGGAAAAAAAATTGAGTAATACGATAAGCACCCTTTAAACTTAACTTTAAAAAAAAGTTTTTATTTGAATTTCGCCCAAACCTACATGAAGGTTATCTGCGCTAGCCGTCCCTAATTTAGCAGTGCAAGACTAGAGGGAAGGCAGCTAGTTATAACCACCCACCACCAACTCTTGGGCTAATCTTTTACAAACGAATAGTGGGATGGACATTATAACGCTTCCACGGCTGAAAGAGTGAGCATTTTCGGGATTCGAACCCGCGACCCTCAGATGACGAGTCCAACGCCTCAATCCACCTGGCCATGCCGGGGCCAACTTAACATAAAATAAAATATTTACATGTATTCGATAACATTACAATTTCCAAGACATTCCTAAATTCAAGACAAGTGTCGGAGATAAACAGAGATACGTGTAAGTAAATAAATGACAGAAATTTATAGAAAGAAGGAAAGAAAAACAGATAAATAATACTGGTAATCACAAATAAACAAAACACACACAGGTAGTTGAATACACATGTCCTACCTGTATATAACAGAAAGCCTCGTCCAGCAGTGTGATGTACACATCATTAACTTGTCGACTGTCTACCACTACCAAAAATCCTCGGCAGCTCAGTTCTTTCCTTAGATGCAAGATACAAATAAAATAGGGTTAAACGACTTTATGTCAAAAGAAACATTGTTAAAGTGGAAACTTTGTTTAATTGTTATATTTAGTTTGATATTATTAACTGTCTGAAAACAAATAACCTATAAAGTAGCGTAGAAACTCCCGGGGGTTCAACAGTAAGTCAAGAGACGTGTAACGCTAAGAACAAGGTTTTGATAGCCGTGATCATCACAGTGCAAATTAAGATAGTCTATTGAGTAGCTTCGCAAGTAACAACAAAGATAGAAAGTTTGCAAATTTATTCTATTCTTATTATTTATAACTTTTTTTTGCTATTATTAAAAAATTAAACGTTTGCATATTCCACATTTAGAAAGCACGTTAGCAACAAGCAAGAAAAACAATACGTCAGAAAGCAAAGCAAACTTACTTGGGAATAGTATGAAGGTACATCAGCAGCAGCGCCACCTGTGACGCTGTGATTTCAGAATGCCTCTGCCACCTGGACAAGTCAATGACGACAACACTTCTGCCGGTGACGTCACGAGAGCCTGTAAATTATCCATAAAGATCTTGTAACTATGGTCCAGTGCCTCTCAAATTACACCATTGTAACTATGGTCCAGTGCCTCTCAAATTTCACCATTGTACCTATGGTCCAGTGCCTCTCAAATAACACCGTTGTAACTATGGTCCAGTGCCTCACAAATTATACCGTTGTAACTATGGTCCAGTGCCTCTCAAATTACACCGTTGTAACTATGGTCCAGTGCCTCTCAAATTACATCGTTGTCTATATACATCTTCATATACACTGTCATCTACTGATTACCTATCTAGCCTTGTCGTCATGTTGAGATTTCGAGTAGGCCTACTGGAATAACATACTAAGTTTTAATCGTAATGTTCCTTTAAAGCACTGTAGTACGTTTGTGGCGTTACAATAACAGAAAGTTGTTTAGATACCCAGAATGAACACACAAACAAACTCTTCAGCCGTAACAACGACAGTTATTGAAACAAAAACAAGGGATCAAACATTTCACATCTAAACACTCCAATAGATAAGCTTATGTTAGTTATAACAGTTGGATAGACGATTTATTACAGAGTCATCTCACTTTCATTCCTAGTTATAATGGTTAGAAAGACGATTTATTACAGAACCATCTTACTTTCATTCCTAATTATAAGAGTTGGATAAACGATTTATTACAGAACATCTTACTTTCATTCCTAGTTATAACAGTTGGATTGACGATTTATTACAGAACAATCTTACTTTCATTCCTAGTTATAACAGTTGGATAGACGATTTATTACAGAACAATCTTACTTTCATTCCCAGTTATAATAGTTGGATCGGCGATTTATTACAGAACCATCTTACTTATGTATTTACTGAATTACTGTTATTAACACAAGGTTTGAGTTATTATGTTTTACTATATTACAGTTCGGCCCGGCATGGTTAAGCGTGTTAAGGTGTGGGACTCGTAATCTCAGGGTCGTGGGTTCGAATCCCCATATTACCCACCAAACATGCTCCCCATTTTAGCCGTGGGGGCGTTATAATGTGCGGTGAATCCCACTATTCGTTGGTAAAGGAGTAACCTAAGAGTTGGCGGTGGGTGGTGATGACTAGCTGCCTTCCCTCTAGTCTTACACTGCTAAATTAGGGACGGCTAGCACAGACAGTCCTCGAATATCTTTGTGCGAAATTGAAATGCAAACAAAACAATCTATTAATGCTTGTAAGAAGAGACAAGGTCACGAAGTTCCTTAACTATACTTAAATAACAGATTGAAGTCAGGTTTAAAAACTTATTAAATAATAATGTGTTGAGTAATCACCAAAAGAAAGACAGGGGACAGAATAAATAAGTTTCACTTTCGTCAGGGTAAAACTCTAACGTGTCAAACACCATTGTAGTGTTTCACATGGAATGAGGCGCAGAAGGTTGAATCGTGGCCTTGGTACAATTTTTGAAAAGTACGTGCAACAGACAGGACTTTTGTTGTTTTTTCGCGCGATTCGAGTGTAGTGTTTTATTAGCATCCTTTAGAATTTAAATGCACTGAAGCGAAGTACTGTTGTTGGTACAACCTGTGTGATGAGGCGATTAAGGCTAAAAGGTGGATCCTTGTGTTTTTAAAGAAACTTAATGGAACTGATCATGACGACAACTTGAAAACAGCAAACGATTAATAAATTTGATCGTTGAACAATTTGTTAGAATCGTATTAAGGTAAAAAAACACCCCCTCTCTCACATATACATATATATAATATGTGTGTACGTGTATACATAATGATATATAAAACAGGCCTTGTGATCAAGTACTGATTGGACAAAACTCCAGTTTTTGTTGATATGCCTTTGAAGTCTCACCCGCCCTATAGTTATGAAATTCTTCCAGTTGTCATTGTTCCTGGTCTCAGTGTATATTCTTTGATAGATTATAGATTTTTTTTTTCAAAATAAATTACAATAATCTTTTCTTTTTTTAAAAGTATGATTGGTATGATAGTAACTAACGCCCTCTGTCAGAAGCTTACAGTTCTTCTGAAGTGAACCGAAATCTGCCCTCCTTTCCTTCACATACACACCTTATATTACAGATCAGCACCTTTAGGTAGTGAGTGTTAACACTTCTCGAACCAGACTTCAACACAGTGGTGTCTACAAACTTCGCGTTACAATCTATTGTTGAAGCGTATCTTAGTTACTTTCCTTTTTGTGTTCTGCCTCTTAATGTTAAATTGATTAAAAGTAACAGTTAAATTTGTAGCCTTTTTAAATATGCTATTTTATCTTAAGACTACATAGAGTTGTTGGGTTAGCTTATGGAGTCAGGACTAAATGAAATATCAGAAACTGGTCAAACCTCTTAAGATATTATTAGGTTTATGGCCGAAAATGTCGTTTACAACTAGAGTATCAAAGTGATGAAACAATGAATTCTGATGTTTATAAGTAACAAGAGAAACTCCTTAATGGGATGATATATTATCTACAGAGATAGTCTTCTCTGACCAGAAACTTACACACATTTACACACGTGTACTTTACACGTAGCACACCTTTCCCTGGAACGTGAACTCGCGTACACACAAAACCTGTACATACAAATAAAACCACAGTTTTCATTATGTCGTCATGTCCACTTTCATAACAATAATTTACATACGATATTTGAAACTCTTTAGCTTTATACACAGCCTGTCAAGAAATCACAAAACGAAGGAACGTCTTTCCCCGCTAAGTAGTTGTTAAACACAAAGCTACACAGCGGGCTATCTGTGTTATGCCCAACATGGGTATCGAAATCCCCATGTTTAGCACCGTAAGTTTAAGGTAGCAGTGACGGTGACGTGGATTAAACCCATTATTTGAAGAATAAATGTGAAACCATGGTTTCGAACCGCATACAATTATTGTTATTCGTTGCTTTCAAATATAAATTCAACTTTTACACCTGAAGGAGTGTCATTTCTCCACGTGAGACACAAATTTAAAACTTTCATATCAAGTCGTATTAACTACATGCAAAAACAAGTTTTTCATTCAAAACAAACGTGTAGTTTCGATGCACGTTTGTTTCGTTTGAATTTCATAAAAAGCTATTCCAGGGATTCCTAATTTAGCAGCGTGAGTCTAGAGGGGATACAACTGGTCAATATCACTCAACTCTTGGGCTACCAATGATCGGTGGGATTGACCCTATAATTAGAACGCTCCCATGGCAGAAAGGTCAAACGTTATGAGTGATGGAGTTCGAGCCAGCGACCCATAGGTTGCGAGTGGAGCGCCCTAAACACCAGGCCATGTTAGGCCTATCCACTAGGGTTTATGAAAAAAATACATAATCCTGGCTTATCTCCGTAGCCAATGAGGCTAACACTTAAAAAACAACAACAAACAAACACTTACCAGGAAGAACGGCGATTTCGGAATCTAACAACTTTCCCTCAACCTCGCTGATACTAGTTGGTTGGGATAACGTGTTGTCATGGTAACTGTTATCACGTTTTGTTGGTTGAGATAATGTTTTCTCATGGTTACCGTCGCCAGAATTTGTTGTTAGGATTAGTAATTTGTCATGGTGATCGTCATTGTATCCAACAGGTAGAGCTAAATCGTTGTCATGGTAACTATCATAAGACTTTTCTTTCTGACAAGTGAACAAAGGCACTTCAGGGAACTCGATGTTTTCTGAATCATGCTGCAAATCCGTTAGAAAAGGTTTACTTCCACCTACCGAAAATGAAAAACAAAAACGTTTTTAAGTTCGATCGATCAATAGATAATTGTAGTAGCAAGACATAAATATATCGAATATTTTTACTGTTTAATTTCAATACGAAATTACTGCTTCTTGGATTCAAAAAGTTCACAGGCCAGCGGGTGTTAAAGCTTCAAAACACCTGCTTGGTTTTAATCACGGATTGTGTACAATTCAGCTACGTTACTTTCGGGAATGATCGTTTATTTTTATCACGTAAGAATTTTTTTTTTAATCGGGAAGAAAAGAAACTTACTCAGTTCAAGTTATTATTTCGTTCACCACACTGAACATTTTTTATTATTGTGTTTATTAACCAAAATACAAACAAACTGAAGAAAGCGGGAGAACATTGATGTAAAACAAATATGTAACCTCGTTCATCTTGATTTTTATGTGTAAAACCTACGTCTGTTAGACTCAGAACTACGTCTTTCCTTTACGTATTGCATCTGGAACATCTCGTTTTTGTGACCACCACTAATCAGCCATCGTGGTAATGTTCTAAATACCTTGCTACATCCTCTCCATTTACCTGATGTCTTATGAAGTCTTTTCTCTTGTTCTTCACTGATGACACCGAGATGTTTAGGAAAATACTCGATATGTGAGAGTAAGAAATGAATTTTCAAGTTCATATTTGGATTTATCTAACATGTTACTGACAATATTCTAATGATACAGATCTTTGTTGCTTACTAACATTTATCAGTGATATCTTTAAAGGCAATCTATGCTCATTGTCTTCTTGAACTGTTCATATAAGGTCCAACAAAAATCCAATATTTAAGGCTTTCTTCTGAAAGAACTGAGAATTGCCCACGTACATACTTTAAGTGGTCGCCATCTTTGTCTAAGACCTTTACAATCTGCTCAGTCGAGCCCAGTTTTATGTAGACATAATAGGACATCTCTTTGTGTCAACCAAACTTTCACATTCAATACTTTTCGATTCCTTTAAGTCTCAACAAAGTTGCCAACCATGTTCTTGGTATTTGACCAAGAAGTTCGAGAGTTTCGCATGATTCCTTCAAGTGAACCAAATGAGAAATAGAAACATAAGCACATGTTACCACTGTGAAGGAGACGAATTTTAAAACTTATTTCGTGGGAACCAATGAACAATCACCACTCACTCTGTCCATTGGCTACATCTCCTAGCATTGGCAATGTTGTTGCCAAAAGCCAATTTTCCTCCTTGCGAAAAGTGTGGTAAACACTGACGATTTCTGTGCCAGTAAAATGACCTCTCAGCCCGAGATCCGAGATCAAAATTTCTAAAGAATCCTTTGGAAGGCCCAAATCTCTCACCAAATCCAGAAATTACACGTCATGTGGCCTTTTAACTGTTAACACACTAACGGCGTGTTTTTCACGGGGGCTAGAACAATCGATAAGACTCTCACGTCGCGATTGGTCTAGAGAAATCTATAGTCAACGGTTGTCAACATTTTAAGCATAACAGAAGTAAAAATGAACATCATTCTCGGGTTCCGAGTACAAGGATAACTGCATATCATGTAAACATTAAGACAACAAAACCATCGTAAACCTGTGTAATTTGTTAAGCATCACTATTTTTATTTAAGAAATTCGTTTCGGTGTTTTATTATCCAACATCAATTAACTTAAATTAGTTTAAAAGTAGTCACTAACACTGAAACCTAAAGACTATGTGTCAAACTTTTAGAGGCATTTCTGAGAACACTTATTATACACAAGTTTAGAGACTTTTAGAGATCAGATATAGCTGTCTTTAATTTTGGCTGAATGAATGATCAGAGAAAAATATAGTCACCTATTATCCTCTACAGTCACAAAGAACTCTAATCCCAGTCACACAAAAGATGCTCGCACTTTCAGCTATGGGCGCGTTCTAATGTCACGACCAATCCCACTATTCGTTGATAATAAAAGTAGCCCAAGAATTGACGGTGGGTGGTGATGACTAGCTGCCTACCCTCTAGTCTTACGCTACTAAATTAGAGACGGCTAGCACAGATAGCCCTCGTGTAGCTTTGCAAAATTACCTGTCACTTTTATAATGCAACAACAACATTGCGTCTCGAACCCTGGACCCTTCTATCCCGAAATCGACACAGATATCCGCAAGCAATGTCCGACCCACTAATAATGGTCACACCAGTTAATAGTAAGAAACACAACTAATAAATACTAATCACATAAATCCTGACGGGAGCGTTTGAAAAGAATACGTAATAAACCTATGGCCGTGAAAAAGAAAAGATGATAACGTGACCTTAAAATCGATGTATACAACTGACCGGGAATCGTGTCAAACATGTTGTTATTGATGAAACCCATTTTTTTATTTTATTTTCAGTTCACAGGCACTCGCAAACACGAAACCGATCGCTTAATTTCTCCACGTTGATTCGGAACGGTGAAGCTGACAAACCGCTAACCATGATCCAGAGCACAAAACGACACACGTGATTCACTCTCATGCGTTTTTACAAACAGGCTCTGAAATCATGCCGTGTATTTCCGTCTCAGACGCCACGTTACCATGTCGTCAGGACAGCGAGACACCTAAGACTGCTTGAACCAGAAAGCCCGCACTTCCTGTCAATGCCACGAGCTTCTAAGCCTGTTATCCGATATTCAGTTAACAGCTGTGTGAAATAACTTTTCCAAACATTTAGATCCACATGTGCCAATGTCTGTATTCCGTGACAGCCTTGCCAAGTTCTTACTCTCTTATTTAGAATCCGTTTTGTTTTTTTAACCACATTCGTCAGAAAAAGAAAATGAGTTAACTGAAATACACAGCTCGTGTTGTGGAGTGACACATCCTTCTTGTCCGGGCGTGGCCAGGTGGTTAAAGTATTCAACATGTAATCCGAGGGTGCCCGGGTTCGAATACCTGTCGCAACAAACATGCTCGCCCTTTTACCCGTGGGGGCGTTATAATGTTGCCAACTATTCGTTGGTAAAAGAGTAGCCCAAGAATTGACGGTGGATGGTGATGACTAGTTGCTTTCCCTATAGTCTTACACTGCTAAATTAGGGACGGCTAGCGCAGATAGTCCTCCTGTAGCTTTCCACGAAATTCAAAACAAACCAAAACAAAATCAGACCTTCTTGTCTGTGATGTCAGGAAAACATTCGAGTTCAAAAAGTCAATTTCAGACACACTAAACTCTAACCCAGGTGACATTCAAAGGTAAACCATTTGTTTCTCATTAATAAACGTTGAATGATGTTATATTTTTAGTTACCTGCTTTATTAAACAGTCAACGAAGTGCTCTATACTGAGGCAAGTGACATAAGTAATACCTTATACAGAACACCAGTGATACCTTCAAAGTTATAATACAGTCACCGGCAATTTCAAATGTATTCTTAAGACGACTGATACAAAAATTGAAACATAAAAGTACTGAACGACATTTCGACCTGCTTATGTTAGCGCAACCTTTCTTTGTTGACCTGAAGATGACCAAAAAACATAGAAATATTCTTTGTAGTTTGTTTAAATTAATGGTTTAATACCTATACCAGCCGTCTTGAGAACACATTTAATACCCATACCAGCCGTCTTCAGGACACATTTAATACCCATACCAGCCGTCTTCAGGACACATTTATTACTCATACCAACCGTCTTGAGAACACATTTAATAACTATACCAGCCGTCTTGAGAACACATTTAATTCCTATACAAGACGTCTTGAGAACACATTTAATACCTATACCAGCCGTCTTGAGAACAAATTTAATTCCTATACCACCCGTCTTGAATACACATTTAAAACCTATACCAGCAGTCTTGAAAACACATTTAATTCCTATACCAGCCGTCTTGCGAACACATTTAATAACCATACCAGCCGTCTTGAGGAAACATTTAATACCTATACAAGCCGTCTTGAGAACACATTTAATTACTATACCAGCCATTTTGAGAACACATTTAATACTTGTACCAGTCGTCTTGAGAAGACATTTAATTCCCAATACCAGCCGTCTTGAGAACACATTTTATTCCTATACCAGCTGTCTTGAAAACACATTTAATAACCATACCAGCCGTCTTGAGAACACATTTAATACCCATACCAGACGTCTTGAGAACACATTTAATACCCATACCAGACGTCTTGAGAACACATTTAATACCCATACCACCCGTCTTGAAAACACATTTAATACCTATACCAGCCGTCTTGAGAACACATTTAATTCCTATACCAGCCCTCTGGAGAACAAATTTAATACCCATACCAGCCGTCTTGAGGGCATATTTAATTCCTATACAAGGTGTCTTGTGAACACATTTAATACCTATACCAGGTGTCTTGAGAACACATTTAATACTCATACGAGTCGTCTTGAGAACACATTTAATTCCCATACCAGCCGTCTTAAGAACGCATTTAATAACCATACCAGCCGACTTGAGCACCTATTTAATACCCATACCAGCTGTCTTGAGAACACAATTAATTACAATACCAGCCGTCTTGAGCAGTTTTAATTCCCATACCAGCCGTCTTGAGGACACATTTAATTCCTATACCAGCCGTCATGAGAACACATTTAATACCTATACCAGCCGTCTCGAGAACACATTTTATAACCATATCAGGTGTCTTGAGAACACTTTTAATTCCCATACCAGCCGTCTTGAGAACACATTTAATTCCTTTACCAGGTGTCTTGTGAACACATTTAATACTTGTACCAGTCGTCTTGAGAAGACATTTAATTCCCAATACCAGCCGTCTTGAAAACACATTTTATTCCTATACCAGCTGTCTTCAAAACACATTTAATAACGATACTAGCCGTCTTGAGAACACATTTAATACCCATACCAGCCGTCTTGAGAACACATTTAATTCCTATACCAGACGTCATGAGAACACATTTAATTCCTATACAAGCCGTCTTGCGAACACATTTAATAACCATACCAGCCGTCTTGAGGAAACATTTAATAACCATACCAGCCGTCTTGAGAACAAATTTAATTCCCATACCAGCCGTCTTGACAACACATTTAATACCTATACAAGCCGTCTTGAGAACACATTTAATTACTATACCAGCCATTTTGAGAACACATTTAATAACCATACCAGGTGTCTTAGGAACACATTTAATACCTATACCAGGTGTCTTAAGAACACATTTAATACCTATACCAGCCGTCTTGAGAACACATATAACACCCATACCAGTCGTCTTGAGAACACATTTAATTCTCAATACCAGCCGTCTTGAGAAGACACTTGATTCCTTTACCAGCCGTCTTGAGAACACATTTAATATCTATACCAGCCGTCTTGAGAACACATTTAATTCCTTTACCAACCGTCTTGAGAATACATTTAATTCCTATACCAGCCGTCTTGAGAACACATTTGATTCCCATACCAGCCGTCTTGAGAACACATTTAATACCTATACCAGGTGTCTTGAGAATATATTTAATTCTTATACCAGCCGTCTTGAAAACACATTTCATAACCATACCAGCCGTCTTGCGAACACATTTAATAACCATACCAACAGTCCTGAGAACACATTTAATACCTATACCAGCCGTCTTGAGGAAACATTTAATAAC
The DNA here is from genome assembly GCA_011833715.1 of Carcinoscorpius rotundicauda. Lineage (NCBI taxonomy): Eukaryota > Metazoa > Arthropoda > Merostomata > Xiphosura > Limulidae > Carcinoscorpius > Carcinoscorpius rotundicauda. The sequence continues at coordinate 69,494,712 of CM022400.1, forward strand.
CATACCAGCCGTCTTGAGAACAAATTTAATTCCCATACCAGCCGTCTTGACAACACATTTAATACCTATACAAGCCGTCTTGAGAACACATTTAATTACTATACCAGCCATTTTGAGAACACATTTAATAACCATACCAGGTGTCTTGAGAACACATTTAATACCTACACCAGCCATCTTGAGAACACATTTAATTCCTATACCAGCCGTCTTGAGAACACATTTAATACCTATACCAGCCGTCTCGGGAACACATTTAATACCTATACCAGCCGTCTTGAGAACACATATAACACCCATACCAGTCGTCTTGAGAACACATTTAATTCTCAATACCAGCCGTCTTGAGAAGACACTTGATTCCTTTACCAGCCGTCTTGAGAACACATTTAATATCTATACCAGCCGTCTTGAGAACACATTTAATTCCTTTACCAACCGTCTTGAGAATACATTTAATTCCCATACCAGCCGTCTTGAGAACACATTTAATACCTATACCAGGTGTCTTGAGAATATATTTAATTCTTATACCAGCCGTCTTGAAAACACATTTCATAACCATACCAGCCGTCTTGCGAACACATTTAATAACCATACCAACAGTCCTGAGAACACATTTAATACCTATACCAGCCGTCTTGAGGAAACATTTAATAACCATACCAGCCGTCTTGAGAACAAATTTAATACCCATACCAGCCGTCTTGAGAACGCATTTAATAACCATACCAGCCCTCTGGAGAACAAATTTAATACCCATACCAGCTGTCTTGAGAACACAATTAATTACAATACCAGCCGTCTTGAGCAGTTTTAATTCCCCTACCAGCCGTCTTGAGGACACATTTAATTCCTATACCAGCCGTCTTGAGAACACATTTATTACCTACACCAGACGTCTTGAAAACACATTTTATAACCATATCAGGTGTCTTGAGAACACTTTTAATTCCCATACCAGGTGTCTTGACAACACATTTAATTCCTATACCAGGTGTCTTGTGAACACATTTAATACTTGTACCAGTCGTCTTGAGAAGACATTTTATAACCATATCAGGTGTCTTGAGAACACTTTTAATTCCCATACCAGCCGTCTTGAGAACACATTTAATTCCTTTACCAGGTGTCTTGTGAACACATTTAATACTTGTACCAGTCGTCTTGAGAAGACATTTAATTCCCAATACCAGCCGTCTTGAAAACACATTTTATTCCTATACCAGCTGTCTTGAAAACACATTTAATTCCCAATACCAGCCGTCTTGAAAACACATTTTATTCCTATACCAGCTGTCTTGAAAACACATTTAATAACCATACCAGCCGTCTTGAGAACACATTTAATACCCATACCAGCCGTCTTGAGAACACATTTAATGCCCATACCAGCCGTCTTGAGAACACATTTAATTCCTATACCAGACGTCATAAGAACACATTTAATTCCTATACAAGACGTCTTGAGAACACATTTAATAACCATACCAGGTGTCTTGAGAACACTTTTAATTCCCATACCAGCCGTCTTGAGAACACATTTAATTCCTATACCAGCCGTCTTGAGAACAAATTTAATACCCATACCAGCCGTCTTGAGGGCATATTTAATTCCTATACAAGGTGTCTTGTGAACACATTTAATACCTATACCAGGTGTCTTGAGAACACATTTAATTCCCATACCAGCCATCTTGAGAACACATTTAATTCCCATACCAGCCATCTTGAGAACACATTTAATAACCATACCAGCCGTCTTGAGCACCAATTTAATACCCATACCAGCTGTCTTGAGCAGTTTTAATTCCCATACCAGCCGTCTTGAGGACACATTTAATTACCATACCAGCCATCTTGAGAACACATTTAATTCCTATACCAGCCGTCTTGAGAACACATTTCATACCTATACCAGCCGTCTCGAGAACACTTTTAATTCCAATACAAGGTGTCTTGAGAACACATTTAATTCCTATACCAGGTGTCTTGTGAACACATTTCATACTTGTACCAGTCGTCCTGAGAAGACATTTAATTCCCAATACCAGACGTCTTGAGAACACATTTTATTCCTATACCAGCTGTCTTGAAAACACATTTAATAACCATACCAGCCGTCTTGAAATACCCATACCAGCCGTCTTGAGAACACATTTAATAAGCATACCAGGTGTCTTGAGAACACTTTTAATTCCCATACCAGGTGTCTTGAGAACACATTTAATTCCTACACCAGGTGTCTTGTGAACACATTTAATAACCATACCAGCCATCTTGAGAACACATTTAATACCCATACCAGCCGTCTTGAGAACACATTTAATAACCATACCAGCCGTCTTGAGAACACATTTAATTCCCATACCAGGTGTCTTGAGAACACATTTAATTCCTATACCAGGTGTCTTGTGAACACATTTCATACTTGTACCAGTCGTCTTGAGAAGACATTTAATTCCCAATACCAGACGTCTTGAAAACACATTTAATTCCTATACCAGCCGTCTTGAGAACACATTTAATACCAATACCAGCCGTCTTGAGAACACATTTAATATCTATACCAGCCGTCTTGAGAACACATTTAATAACAATACCAGCCGTCTTGAGAACACACTTAATAACAATACCAGGTGTCTTGAGAACACATTTAATTCCTATACCAGCTGTCTTGAGAACACATTTAATACTCATACGAGTCGTCTTGACAACCCATTTAATTCCCATACCAGCCGTCTTGAGAACACATTTAATTCCTATACCAGCCGTCTTGAGAACAAATTTAATACCCATACCAGCCGTCTTGAGGGCATATTTAATTCCTATACAAGGTGTCTTGTGAACACATTTAATACCTATACCAGGTGTCTTGAGAACACATTTAATTCCCATACCAGCCATCTTGAGAACACATTTAATTCCCATACCAGCCATCTTGAGAACACATTTAATAACCATACCAGCCGTCTTGAGCACCAATTTAATACCCATACCAGCTGTCTTGAGCAGTTTTAATTCCCATACCAGCCGTCTTGAGGACACATTTAATTACCATACCAGCCATCTTGAGAACACATTTAATTCCTATACCAGCCGTCTTGAGAACACATTTCATACCTATACCAGCCGTCTCGAGAACACTTTTAATTCCAATACAAGGTGTCTTGAGAACACATTTAATTCCTATACCAGGTGTCTTGTGAACACATTTCATACTTGTACCAGTCGTCCTGAGAAGACATTTAATTCCCAATACCAGACGTCTTGAGAACACATTTTATTCCTATACCAGCTGTCTTGAAAACACATTTAATAACCATACCAGCCGTCTTGAGAACACATTTAATACCCATACCAGCCGTCTTGAGAACACATTTAATAAGCATACTAGGTGTCTTGAGAACACTTTTAATTCCCATACCAGGTGTCTTGAGAACACATTTAATTCCTACACTAGGTGTCTTGTGAACACATTTAATAACCATATCAGCCATCTTGAGAACACATTTAATACCCATACCAGCCGTCTTGAGAACACATTTAATAACCATACCAGCCGTCTTGAGAACATATTTAATTCCCATACCAGGTGTCTTGAGAACACATTTAATTCCTATACCAGGTGTCTTGTGAACACATTTCATACTTGTACCAGTCGTCTTGAGAAGACATTTAATTCCCAATACCAGACGTCTTGAAAACACATTTAATTCCTATACCAGCCGTCTTGAGAACACATTTAATACCAATACCAGCCGTCTTGAGAACACATTTAATATCTATACCAGCCGTCTTGAGAACACATTTAATAACAATACCAGCCGTCTTGAGAACACACTTAATAACAATACCAGGTGTCTTGAGAACACATTTAATTCCTATACCAGCTGTCTTGAGAACACATTTAATACTCATACGAGTCGTCTTGACAACCCATTTAATTCCCATACCAGACGTCTTGAGGACACATTTAATAACCATACCAGGTGTCTTGAGAACACTTTTAATTCACATACCAGGTGTCTTGAGAACACATTTAATACTCATACGAGTCGTTTTGAGAACCCATTTAATTCCCATACCAGCCGTCTTGAGGACACATTTAATAACCATATCAGGTGTCTTGAGAACACTTTTAATTCCCATACCAGCCGTCTTGAGAACACATTTAATACCTATACCAGCCGTCTCGAGAACACTTTTAATTCCTATACCAGGTGTCTTGAGAACACATTTAATTCCTATACCAGGTGTCTTGTGAACACATTTCATACTTGTACCAGTCGTCTTGAGAAGACATTTAATTCCCAATACCAGCCGTCTTGAGAACACATTTTATTCCTATACCAGCTGTCTTGAAAACACATTTAATAACCATACCAGCCGTCTTGAGAACACAGTAATACCCATACCAGCCGTCTTGAGAACACATTTAATACCCATACCAGCCTCTTGATAACACATTTATTTCCTATACCAGCCGTCTTGAGAACACATTTAATTCCTATACCAGCCGTCTTGAGAACAAATTTAATACCCATACCAGCCGTCTTGAGGGCATATTTAATTCCTATTCAAGGTGTCTTGTGAACACATTTAATACCTATACCAGGTGTCTTGAGAACACATTTAATACTCATACGAGTCGTCTTGAGAACACATTTAATTCCCATACCAGCCGTCTTGAGAACACATTTAATTCCCATACCAGCCGTCTTGAGAACACATTTAATAACCATACCAGCCGTCTTGAGCACCTATTTAATACCCATACCAGCTGTCTTGAGAACACAATTAATTACAATACCAGCCGTCTTGAGAACACATTTAATTCCTACGCCAGCCGTCTTGAGGACACATTTAATTACCATACCAGCCATCTTGAGAACACATTTAATTCCTATACCAGCCGTCTCGAGAACACATTTAATTACCATACCAGCCATCTTGAGAACACATTTAATTCCTATACCAGCCGTCTCGAGAACACATTTAATTCCCATACCAGCCGTCTTGAGAACACATTTAACACCAATACCAGCCGTCTTGAGAACACATTTAATATCTATACCAGCCGTCTTGAGAACACATTTAATAACCATACCAGGTGTCTTGAGAACACATTTAATACCTACACCAGATGTCTTGAAGACACATTTAATAACCATATCAGGTGTCTTGAGAACACATTTAATACCTATACCAGCCGTCTTCAGAACACATTTAATACCTATACCAGCCGTCTTTAGAACACATTTAACACCCATACCAGCCGTCTTGAGAACACATTTAATTCCTATACCAGCCGTCTTGAGAGCACATTTAATAACCATACCAGCCGCCTTGAGAACACATTTAATAATTATACCAGCTGTCTTGAGAACACATTTAATACTCATACCAGTCGTCTTGAGAACACATTTAATTCCCAATACCAGCCGTCTTGAGAACACATTTAATACCCATACCAGCCGTCTCGAGAACACATTTAATTCCTATACCAGCCGTTTTGAGAACACATTTATTACCTACACCAGACGTCTTGAGAACGCATTTAATAACAATACCAGCCGTCTTGAGAACACATTTAATACCCATACCAGTCGTCTTGAGAACACATTTAATTCCCAATACCAGCCGTCTTGAGAACACATTTAATACCCATACCAGCCGTCTTGAGAACACATTTTTACTTCAAGTAGGTTTCTGGTCATTATGAATTGGACAGTTCAATATCTTTCCTCCCTAATAGTTTGGGACAAAAGTAATTTCGGTGTTAGTAAGTAATATACATTAGAAGTTTTGTTTTATATTTCTTACAAAATTTGTAACGAATTATGGGGGGTTACAGATATTGTAACAAAAATACTGGAGAAACTAGAACTTCTAATCATTTGACCCTCCAGATATTCATAAAGTAATTTTTTTAGGAAACTGACGTTTGGCCTTTCCGGTTTCTTCACGGTTACTACACTCAAATGTTTACATTCATGCCATTTCTCGTGGTCTTTTTATCAACAAATATTAGAATTTGATATTTTTTTTCAAAGTTCCAGAGCAGTATGGTTATAAGTTTGTTTTGTTTTTAATTTCGCGCAAAGCTACTCGAAGGCTATCTGCGCTGGCCATCCCTAGTTCAGCAGTGTAAGACTAGAGGGAAGGTACCTAGTCATCACCACCCACCGTCAACTCTTGGGCTACTCTTTTACCAACGATTGGCTGTCACATTAATTATAACGCCCCCACGGCTGAAAGGGCGAATATGTTTGGTGCGACCCTCAGATTACGAGTCGAGTGCCTTAACCCACCTGGCCATGCCGGGCCCTACAAATTTTCTAGAATACAATTGTCTTTAATAGCAATGAAGCATAATTTGAATGGAAACTACAAAGAAAAACTTCCAAGAAAGAGTTCTAAATACTGAGAAAAACCAACAAAATTAATAGAGTGAAATTATATGATATACGAACGACCTAGTCACGTTCTTCTGAAACACGTGGTGTTAACACATCAATATCCTTAGGCAACAAAAGAATCACGTTTTCAATCGAGAAAACAACCAATAGAAAACAGGATATAGCACGTCACACTGCGTTGCTGACCGCAGGTTCACCTCATCAGTTTATCTTATTACTAGAGATGTCTACATCATTATTCATTGTACCCTGTCACCAAAACTACAAAATCTTTTACAAGATACTGCGGCAAATTGGTTATTTATGTTCTTTCCCGAACAAAAGCTCTTTTTTAAAATTACTAATAATTTTTGTTGGCAACCAGAATTACGTTTTTTGTTTATGTCACAGAAAATAAATACGAGAGTAACTGATTATTTATTGATTTATTCCATCGTTAAATTTAATTACATAAAAAAAAATTATGGCACATATACAACACGGTTTACACGCAAAAAATTTTTAGGTCTGTCTTAGTATATTTAGTAAAATATTTATCTGAAGCAGAATAGTTTAACAAGTCACCGACAGGGGCCAGACTTTCCTCTCAAAATTTATTTGAAAGTAAGAAAAAATGTAAAGTGTGAGCCATCAAAAATGCGAAAACGGAATATCATAAATTGGGCACCAGATGGGGCTACTTATACGATGCTTATCTAAAGTATTAGTGTGTTGACAGGAAAGAACACCACGTGTGACCTATGAACCAGAGCAGAGTCCGTCAGCAACACCCCCCGTCAGATACGATATCCATTAGACTGCAATAAAGGCCTATAATGTGTTAAACAAAAAAAAGATTACCCATAATTCATCCGACAGAACTTCGACACAGTCCTTTGGAACAAACACTACAGTTACCATATCCAGTGCCATGAGGCCTTTCGTATATTCCCAGGACTCATGCCAGCTAAGACACGACATTCCTTGTAGTAACTAAAACGCCGTTTAAATATCACGAACATCAACTATGATTACTATTATTATTGAATGATTTACAAATGAGGCTTAATGTTTATTTAACATTTTATTATTATTAGCTCTGTTGTTCCAAGAGCTAACAGAGAGGCCTGCTGCAGTAACTATAAGAACTTAAAAGTAAACAATAATATGTTTTACAACAAAAGAAAAGTGTGTTGACGAACGTGTTCTATATCTCTCTACCTCAGTCTATAACACATAACACACACTATGAAACCAGTTTAATCACATACCCACACTTTGGTTCATGATGAAACACAAATGTCAGCTTTTTACATGAAATTTATGATGTTGAAAACAACGTGAGAAACAAAAACAGTATATCGCGTCACCCACAAAATCAAAGAGCATATTAAATTACACTGGCTTACAAAAAAAAATATTTTTGTCTGAAGCAAGAATGTGAATAGGTGTTTTTTACTAATTTGGGTGTGCTGAATTCAAATTTATAAACAGTTTTGCTCTATCACCTCTTGTTTTCTGGCTTTTAAATAGTCTCGTTTTAGTATATACAGAGTATATACGTGCTTATTTCAACAGTTGCAGCAGCTTATTACAGATAAAACAGGATAGATAAAGAACATTGGCGGAATAAATATACTTGGATGACACAATGTACACAATTCATAGTACCGCAGACAGTTAGAAGTGTGTTTTCTTAGATGATCTGGTGTATTTTGCCTCCGGGATGTCACGCAAGAGAATCCAGCAGAAGTCTCCCATCATGCTGGGGTTTCACTTGCCTTGGTAGTTACTCTCCATCTTCGTAATGTCTTGGTGGAATCTTTCTCCGTGCTCATCACTCACTGCTCCAAGGTTTGGAGGGAAGAAGTTGAGGTGGGAATGGAGAAAATGAATTTTGAGTGACATTCGGCATCCCATATCCTCATAAGTCTTTAGCAACTTCTCAATACAGGCTTGGTAATTTGGTACGCGTGTGTTACCAAGGAAGCCACTACAGACTGACTTAAATGCTTCCCATGCTCTCAGTTCCTTTAAGGTAAGAAGCTCCTCAAAATCAGTATCCTTCAGCACTTCTCGGATTTGAGGTCCGACAAAGATGCCCTCTTTGAGCTTAGCAGCACTGAGACCTGGGAACACAGTAGACAAGTGTTGGAAGGCAGCACCATTTTTGTCCATGGCCTTCACGAAATTCTTCATCAAACCAAGCTTGATGTGAAGAGGAGGAAGAAGCACCTTCTTTATGTCAACCAGAGGATTCTCCTTGACGCTGTCTTCGTCAGCAACGAAAGTGCTTCTAGACCCCCAGTCTTTCTGCTTGTAATGCCGGGTTACAGCTCGACTATCCCAGAGACAGAGAAAGCAACAGTACTTTGTGAAGCCCGCTTGCATACCCATAAGAAGACCAATGACCTTGAGGTCCCCAGACAGAATCCACTGGTACTGGTTGTACTTAACAGCTTCTAAAAGAAGCTCCATATTGTCATTGGACTCCTTTAGATGGACAGAATGTGCAGTGGGAATGCTGGGGTATTTATTCCCGTTGTGCAGAAGCACAGCCTTGAGACTTCGCTTGGAAGACTCTGTGAAAAGACGCCAGTCTGAAGGATTATGTGGCAAACCAAGGAAAGTGAACAAGCCAGGTACATTTGTGCAGTAGCACAACTTGTTTCCATGTCGAAAAATGAAGCAAGGTCTTTGTTCCGATTCCTGAAACTGGTGATCCTTACATCTTCCTGGACTAGGTTCCACTGTTTAAGCCGAGAAGCCAAGAGCTCTGACTGCTGTTTTGACAGATACAAATCACGAGCAAGGTCATTCAGGTCTTCTTGCGTGATCCAGTGTGGCTCGTTGCCACTTGTTCCTGAATAAGAAGAGTCAATATCTTCGGAAGAGATTGAGTTGGCAGAATCTTCCCTTGGAGGCATTTCTTCATCTGATTTATTTGCATTTATTGCATAATAACTAAAAAAGAAGACATAAGTCACACAATATTAGAAATTAACCCTGAATGCATATACGCCTTTATGTACAGTATGTGTACAAAATGTACAGTATGCATATCTAAAAAACCAGAGCTGATGAGTAAAAACGGATTTCAAATCTGAATTCAGCACCCCCAAATTAGGTTAAAACAGCTATTTTTTGTGCTTGCCTCAATTTCTTTGTAAACCAGTGTTATTTATCTTAGGCCCATTCTTTGATAGACCGTTTAAACAGTTCAAAGTTAAGTACGCTGGAACGAGCGGCACCTGCACGTTGTCGTGAAAAAATAAAATAAAAAACAGAGACACTGACCTGTAGACAGAATAATTTTGAAATGTTATGTATTTGTTTATTTTGTATGTAAAAATTATCGCGCTCCATCTGGAGAAGCGATAAATTCAGTTTAAAATAGTTATATTCCGCGGTAAAAAAAGTGTTGTTTCTTTATTTATTAGAAACGAATGTGATAATCACCAAGGGTATTATTTGCATTTTATTTATTCTAGGCTTAGCTTTTCTGACATACCTTATATCAGACACCAGTATTTTGAATGATTGAAATTACCAATAAAAATATGTAATACGTTTTCCAAGACGATCTCAAGAGAGACAGTTTCGGGTTAAAGAAAACAAAAACTTTGCACTATTAAATAAAGGAATTTTCCCATTTCTTACCTGTCTGTGTGACGTCATTTCCACAATCCACATCCGTCGTTACACAGTCTATAACACGAATATGCGGATGGTGTTCAGAACCTGAGCTAATCTGCACCGAACTGATCTCAATACCTTCTGCGTCGTTCCCATGATAACAAGACAAGTCGGATAAAGGTGGAATTTGTAACGAGCGTATGTGACAGCAGCACAACCAGGTTTTCGTTACGCTTTTCCACTCAATTTTTTCGACACCTTTTTCAACTGTCACCAGGTGGCTCTGTAGTATATCAGGCAAATCTTCATCTGACAAGGTAGGTGGAGCAATCCGTGTTAACGAACTATGACCCCAGTTCATGGTAAAAATATTTCAAGTTCACTCTCATGTGCTACACGTTTTTTTAACACCGTCGCATGTCTTATAAATGCACACAACTGTTAAAAGAATGTAATTCGATGTTGAAGCCAACGTCTGTCGAAGGCTGAAGTAAAAGTAGCCAGGCCTCAGAAGGTCACGATTTATTTCTCCCAGCTGAATTAAAGCCCTCTAGTGGACACAAAGAGGCCAATTTTCCCAGCTTAATCCACCACAACCACGACACAAATTGTCTGTTTCCTAAATATATAAAAAAAAAAAAGAACAAACACGACATTAATTAAAATTCGAAACATGGAATACTCTCCAACCCAGAAACACGGCTGGAAACATGAACAGAAATCGGGCATAATAAAAAAAAATCGGACGGTTCATTTAACAGGCCAAATCTAATGCATATAATTAACCTTACAATAACATCAAAACTAAACACGTGTTAACCCTTCTAGTTGCAGGACGTCTAATAAATTAGATTCAACTGAGATGGTGATTTTCCTCTGACTGTCAACACAAAAAATAAGTACAAAACGATTTTAAAACGCAGGTGAAATGTACGCCGTGAGGGCTGTCAACACAAACATTTTCATTAGCGATTTGAGAAAACACCCGTGAAACTTAGTCGTGAGGGCTGTCAAATACAGGAAAATGTTCATTAGCGATTCGAAGAGCAGTATTCAACGAAACTATCTTACCATGTATTATGTGCGTTTCGTCACTCACCGACGAGAGAGTGTTTTTGAATTTCGCGCAAAGTTACACGAGGGCTATCTGCGTTACCCGTTCCTAATTTAGCAGTGTAAGACTAGAAGGCTTTGGTTTGTTTTGAATTTCGCGCAAAGCTAATCGAGGGCTATCTGTGCTAGCCGTCCCTAACTTAGCAGTGTAAGGCTAGAGGGAAGGCAGCTAGTCATCACCACCCGCCGCCAACTCTTGAGCTACTCTTTTACCAACGAATAGTGGGATTGACCGTGACATTATAACGCCCCCACGGCTGAAAGGGCGAGCATGTTCGGTGCGACGGGGATTCAAACCCGCGACCCTCAGTTTAAGAGTCGAACCCCTTAACCCACATGCCCATGCCGGGGCCACCGACTAGAGAAAAGATTCTCTCAGGTGAATTCAAGCAGGCATGTTAAAATATTTGTTTTAACAGGAGCCCTTCCTGTCACCCACGAAGTCAAAGATTCTGGCGTTTGGACCCCTCCCCACCTGATAATTTAATGGAAGTTTTAAACTATCACCACTTTAAGGTTATTTAGTTTTATTGGAAATTGCTCTTTTAAAAACTAAAACTCACGCATAAACTGGAAATTACATTAAATAACATTATTGCCGAAAGTACTGGCCAGTTGGCTGTTTTAAAAAATAACACTTCTGCACGTGTTGAGGAACATGGCCACCCCCTCTCACAGATCCTCCAACTCTGAACTGTCGTTACACTTGTCACGTTAAGACACATCTCGGAGATGAAACCTCGCCCTGATGAATGTCACTTAACCGGTTTCATCGGTCTCAATGTTACACCGATAATCTGACAAGTTACGTATTTATGAAACTAAACAGCTAATGTACACATTCGTTAGTGTCCAAGAAAATTACATTATAATTTTTGTTTGTCTGTAGCAAAGCACAAAACAAGATAATACGCTATCTGTCCTGTGCCCACCACAGGTATCGAAACCCGTATTGTAAGCTCAGGCACCGTTGAGGTACCGGAGGAACCAAATGATAATTTGGTGTGAAAGAGGCACAAAAATAGCGTGACAATGTTCGGTCTCAACTCATAAGTAAACTAAACAGCTACTGGAAGCCATTACTTAAAATGACGCAATCAACGTTAGGCCTAACAAATTCGAAGTTCACAATAGGATTTGTGGAATTTGAATAAAATCGCAGACTATAGATTGTAGCCCTAACTTTACGTTATCATCAAACCGTAGAACTATTATTTGCTTTCCACAAATTAATTAAAAGTAAAGTTCTCTTTCATTGGTTTATCTTTCACTTTGCGTGACGCAATGCTGACGGTGAAAAAAAAAACACACAACACTGATTTTTGCCAACAATACACTCCGTAGCTCAACAGACGTGGCAATGTCACGTGACAGCTGAGGATAACTCATCAAAATATCGCAACTGCGAAAACGACGGAAGCGCGTGCGCGCGCACAATTTCCTGCCGTAATAAATACGTCATAAAAATGCATGTTAGTAGTTCATCAGGTATCTCCGAAATATCCAAGTTCACAGTCTGGAGTTAAATAGGTCAGTTACAGATTTACAAGCAGAGAAACTCCGAATCTGTGAAACACGTTAAACGATGTATAAAATATGATTTAATGACAGATATCTCAATTAAAATCAACTCGCTGCGAGACAGCCAATTACATTAACGTGGTCGTGAAAATATGTGTACGTGAACCCGACATAGTTTTGTACTGAACTGGTAACTAGGGAGTGTAAATCCAATGCCGACAAAACTGTGTTTGCCCTATCCAGGGCCGTAATACCCGAGCTCACGTGTGTGTAAACCCAAAATGTCGTCATTTCTTGAGAAACCGGCAGCCTTCTTCGTCACTTTGAGCTTCTCGTCAGGCTGTACCAATTTTTGAAGGATGCGTTATAAGAACACTAGGTGTCCAGACATGAACTAGTAAACTTTATCTCGACAGGCCATTTTTACAGCATACCGTGTTGTGATTAGTCTAAAATGTTTGTGGTTATAATTACGTAGAAATATATATTTCTGTTTACATTTCGCGAGGTTCATTTGATATGCTGATTGGTTGATTATTTGGAATTAAGCACAAAGCTACTCAATGGGCTATCTGTGCTCTGCCCACCACGGGTATCGAAATCCGGTTTCTAGCGGTGTGAATCTGTAGAGGTACCACTGTGGGACACAAACATTTGCTGTGCTATGCCTAATTAGTGGAACGTTAATTAAAAAAAAAGACGACTTTATTGCGTTACATATGTCATGCTGAACTCCTAGTGACAATTACTCCAACTAGATCCTATTTTTGGCTCTGGCTAAAAAACTTTCCTTTCGAAACGAAACGAGAAAAAGCGCCTTCTTTGCCTCGTGCTCAAACAGTATTACGAATATTTGTAAATCTAAAACAGTAAACTGTGTTTATTATTTCTTTTATGTGAACGTGTTTAAAGTAAAAAACACACGTTTCACGTGTTGGTATGCACACTGAAACAGAAGTGAGTAAAAATATACCTATGGTTTTTATCTTGTTCTGAACGTTCTCGCTAAAATACCCTAGCTGAGAATGATTTCTGTTGCGAAGTTTAACATGGTCGCTTTTGTTCGATATACACAAACTGTCTGTTTCACTTCAGCTTCGATACAAGGTTATTATTTGGTCTGTGTTGTCTGGTCGTTAAAGTAAGTTGTTTTTTTGAAGTGATATTTGTGGAAAGTTTACTTACCTAACTGTTTAAGAATCATTTGTTATGTAGTTTAATTGTAAATTGACGTCATGTTAATCGAACCTCGTAAATTTTGTAACATTATTCGAGTGTTGCTGTGTTGTAACGTCTAATAGTTTGTAGAAAAATCGCGACTGAGTTAGTGAAAGTTAGTCAAGATGAAGACAAAGTTAGTGAGAAATATGGATATAGACTGTGTTTACAAGTTCAACCGTAAATAATGTTTATCCGTGGCTCTTAAATCGTTATAATCACAGATTGTATTGTGATAACAGGGTAGAGGAGAACTGGTATTGTCAGTTGTGTTCTAAAGTAGCTATATCAGACTGTGTGGACTTATGAGGTAAAAGAAAAGACTATTTAACACACTGGATACAACTGTGGTAACCTTACGTATTTGAATATACTACTTTGCAATAAGTGGATTGTGTACTGTCCGTTTACTGTTGAAATTTATTGCCAGGAAATCACATGCAGTTATACTAAAGAATCGCAGCCTTATAAAACCTGACAGCTTTGATTTACTCTATTATCCAGAAGTTCAACACAACGACACCTCTCTATCCGTCATGTCCAGCTACTTATAAAAGGTTCCTGTCGAACATGTTAATGCCCAAATCTACCAACATAGCTATAAAAATACTCAGCCCTCTAATCAGATGCGAACTCAACAATCCCTTATCAACAGTTTTATACGGTTGTGCCGGTAGGATTGTTAGCCCCTTTCTTTTGAGAAACATTTCCAGTTTTACTACACACAGGTGTGGCTGCCCAGTTCTCTCCGACCCCTGGCGAGCTTAATGTCTGTAACTTGGCATGAACACCGTCAACCACCAACTTTCTACTGCAAGCGTGTAAGGAAAACGAAAACGGAGGTCATAGTACACAACCTTTGTGCATGCAATCGGTTTTAAGTCATTTGATTTCTTTCTAGCCAAAAACAACACAGAGTTACATTTTCAATGTGTTCACGAGATGAATTAGGCCCTGATTTTAAGTGTTGTAAGTCTGTGAACTTACATCTGTCCCATCGCGTACACAAACCACAATTATTATCTGAAATATTTGTCTTAATACAAGAGAAATAAGTCAACATTTGGGTTTTGTCTTATGACAAATATAACAGACTATAACCACACTTTGCCAGCTTAAAAAGGTTGTTTACACCACCACAACAACAAAAACTGTTATTCTGGTAAATTGGTTTATATAAACAGCGTTTCAACCACTATGGTATTTGTTGTACCAAACCGCCGATTTATAGCATTAAGCGAAACGCATTTCCAGCGTTCTAAAATACGGATATAACGGAATTGAAACGTTATGGTAAATAACATCTTCTCAGACAAAAACTCTAAGGAACAGAATAAAAAGTTACGTAAAAATTGTAATAAACCAAGTATTGTTGGGTTGTTACAAATACAACTGATCGTAACCAAGCATTGTTGGGTTGTTACAAATACAACTGATCGTAATCAAATATTGTTGGTCTATTACAAATACAAATGATAATAGCCACTCTTTGCCAGCCAAATAAAGGGGTCTAAGGTCAGAATGTGAACTATTGTTTATTTGAACAAGACAATCTTATTACATGACACACGTATATAAAATAATTATCGGTTTATTGTTGGAATATTGAGGAATAACAAGACATAGCGGGCGATCTGGCTGTGTCCACCTCTGGGGTCGAACATCCAATTTTGAACGTTATAAACTACCGCTGAGCGGTCGGGCTAGTTTAGGACAACGTACACTATCATACATTTTAAAAAATACCAACAAAATTTCAATTTTTTTTATAGACACATAGTTCACTCTCATATCAAAAGTCAATATGGCCGAGAGAGTAGACTTTTCTTTCAGATATATCACTGGACTGGATAACCTTTGAGATATATTAAAAGGTACAAAACATTTTTTTAAGTGCTTAAAACATCAAAAAAGTACGCGTCAAATTTTTCTCTCCCACTAAATATGATTTGGAAAACTATCCCTCGGACCCGATTTTCATTTACTGCTTCAGCATGCTACAAATTACGTATCGCACCCTCCATGCTTGCACGTTTCTGCCAGATGTTCGAAGTGCTTTCCCCCTATGCTACAAACTACACAACATCCTTATCGAAAAGAGATCAAACATCTAGTTCGTGCACTATACATATTCATATCTGGTAACGATTTTCAAAAATCGTATAAAAACGACAATAACACACCTTACATTTCAGTGATGTCGAGAAACCCACTTGTTGAGAATTTTATATGCAAAAAACGGCTCTTTTGGGCTCAGAAAACACTTCAAATAGAAGAGCGAACAACGTTTCGACCTTCTTCGGTCATCGTCAGGTTCACATTTACTTGTCAGATTACAGACTTGAGACTGGAAGTGGACTAATTATACAGAGGTCAGAGTTCACTAGGTTACTTCAGTAGTCGGGTGATTGAACTACAATAAAACAGCTCTCTCTATTTCTTGATGACAAGATACTTACTTGAAATAAAGAGATATCTCATAACGGCTGGTATGGATATTAACAGTTTTACTGACAAGGAGAGGTCAACGTTTCGATCTTCCTAGGTCATCTTCAGGTTAACAAAAAAACTTATTAACCTAAAGACGACCTGGGAAGGTCAAAACGTTGTTCTCTACTTATAATGAAAGTGTTAGTAGCCATATCAGCCGTTCTGAGTACACTCTACTGTGATTTAGTTGCCATATCAGCCGTTCTGAGTACACTCTACTGTGACCGCAATCCATTTTTATTAAAACAAAATGGTGTTTCACTGATCAGAGGTCAACATACGTTACAGTGGAGCCAGTACAGTCCTTATATTTGTAAAAGCTCATCTTATGATACTTTGTAATTATCGTTGTCTTAGCGTCAAGCCAACAGTGTGTTAGGCAGAGCATCACGATATGATTCAACGCTTCATTGATAACTCATGATACAGCCTTGAGGCTCAGCTCAGTCTGAAGGTAATGATTCATAATTTACACAGAAAATACTTTATGTTACTTACATTGGTCACCAACCTAGCCAGATCAAGAAACGGTTTGGATGTTCACACTAAACCCACGTCTAAGCGGCACAATCGTTGTGTGAACTACGTATGTGATGGCATACATCCCACCGAACCAGGCAACTACGTCGTCCAATCAGATTCTCAATACCGCCCCCTTAGGTTCAACAGAGTTAAAAAAAAAACAACTCCACCTGACGTGATTTTTTTCCCAATCATAGCCCAGACGCCCTCTGCACTATTACACCTGCCCGGGGGCTGTATAAGTAGTTATTTAAAAAAGTAAAACATGGGTTTACGCCACTTCAAAAGTGCGACACACTTAATCAAATACAAATATACAGGTTTAATTTGTAGAATTGTCTGGCGTAGCTTAAATGTTAGAGTGCCAGACTGTTCATTTAAGGGTCCATGGTTCGCTTCTCACTGGAGAAATATCGCGCTTAGCATTATAACATAACACTGTCAGGGAAGTCTCAAACTGACATCAGGAGCTGTTGACCAGCAAACTAGTACAGAAGCTCAATCTTTAAAGACATAAATCGTCCCTGTATAGCATTGCACCAATATTGAAATCAGTTTTCTACTTTAAAATAATTTAACAATACAAAAAAGTCCCACGCATCACAAACACAAGAAAGCATTGTCAGTAACCTAAAGACCCCTAGGTTAGTAAGTAGTGACGTGTGACAAAGGGTGCTTGACTACTGGGGAAAAAGGGGGTAGATTTTAATTAAAGTTAGGTGATAAATATGCTCATTATTTCTGTTATGATAGTTACTCTATTGTATATTGTTCTTTCAGGTCAAGTAACCAAAGTACGGAAAATTATACTAGCTTAACTTACAGACTTGTCGCTAGAGGGCTCAATATTAGGTTCATTAAGAATCGAGATTTATTATGTCCTCTAACACATAGCCCTACTCTCCGCTCTAAACGTCACTAAAAGTAATGTTTCCAGTTATTTACGAGAATAATAACAACAACAGAAAAACTATTCGAAAGCTCTCGACGTTTGGGTCTCGTTTGGATATGCTGAAAACTTTTGTAAGTGATCTTATGTTCCGATTTGTCCATCAATTGAAATAAACACTTTGACGTTGCTAAAACTAAATCTATAATATAACTCCTTCTACTCCATGCTCTATAGATCTATATATATAGATCTATACGCTCTAACACATTGCTAAAATTAAATACTCTGATGTCTTTCGATGTATTTTACAATTCTAAATATCACTCGCTCTAGAGTCTAGATGTTACTGAAACTAACACTCTAATATCGTTCGCTCGATTCTTCGCTCTACTGGCCCGGCATGGCCAGGTGGGTTAAGGACTTCGTCTCTGTGAGGGTCACGGGTTTGAATTCCGTTCGCACCTTTTAGCCGTAAGGGTGTTATAATGTGACGGTTAATCCCACTATTCGTTGGTAAAAAAGTAGCCCAAGAGTTGGCGGTTGGTGGTGATGACTAGTTACCTTTCCTCTAGTTTTACACTGCTACATTAGGGACGCTCTTGAGTAGCTTTGCGCAAAATTCAAAAAACATCTTCGCTAAACTATGCACCCACAGTTCGTGTTGTACAGCTGTTTATTCTCGTACCCAGAACCGAGTAGTGTTGCAAACAATGTTCTTTCATGTCTGCATCTCTTTGTTATTGTCCTTCCAACACGTAGGTTACACAGTCGTACATTCTACATTGATCACAGATAAAACTATTTTCCTATTTACACACTTTAGTAACTTTGCTGTAAAACTATTTTCCTATTTACACACTTTAGTAACTTTACTGTAAAACTATTTATTTATTTCTCTGTTGTATTTCTTTCATCCTAAGCTCAGTTCTTCTCAGTTAAAAGTTAACATAAAATAACCTTTACACTCTTTATAAAATAATACGTTTTTAACGTTTATGAAAATGTGTAGGTCTCTCCAGTGTGCATTACAAGTTTTGAAAGACAACAAAAATCTCAATCAGTGATGTCGAGAAACCCAATTGTTGAGAATTTTATATGCAAAAACGGCTCGTTTGGGTTGAGAAAATATTTTACATAGAAGTGCAAACAACGTTTCGACCTTCTTCGATGAACCTGACGATGACCGAAGAAGGTCGAAACGTTGTTCGCTCTTCTATGTAAAATATTTTCTCAACCCAAACGAGCCGTTTTTGCATATATAATTCACAACAAAAATCTCATTTTCAGTTATTTTATTTGTACTTTATTGTATCAAAATATTACAGTTTCTTACTAACAACCTTATCTAAGTAACAGTAACCACTTGTTAATATTTTAACACGTTTTATTATACCCTTCTGGTTTAATTTTTTAATTGTTAACCATGTGACACATTTACAACATGTAAATCCAGAACTAATCATACCTTATTTGTGAAAATACCCACATTTCTGCTGTAAGCTCTATTTATTATGGTTCTATCAAGTCGGTCGAAAATCTCCTTGTGTCAATATTTCAACGCCACGCGGTACTTGACGAATATTGGAATTCTAAACACACAGGAGACGCACGTTCTCACGTATACTCCTGTTCTCCCCCTCTTCACGTAGGGTTGACACCCCTCGTATAGGACGGTCAAGACCACCCCTTTTTCACACCTTAGAGTCATAGTTGAAACTAAAGTCAATACCGAATCTGTGTTTTGACCCCAGCAATTGGTCACCTTCAATCGGGCACAGTAAATGGATCAGTATATATATATCAAGCAGGGTTAAATTACATTGGTATTCAGTACTGAAGTTATGCACGAGGCCTCGTTGAATAACAATATAGAATTCGTTTATACACAATATCTAAAAGTGCTCTGAGCACATTTTTAGCTAACGAGTTCATTAAACCAGGAAATTCGATAGATGAGAAGATGAAACAAGAATTTGTTTAGAACAAACAAGAAGACAGAAGAACTGCGCATGCTCGTGTCAAACAGTAATGCAGTTTCTTCATTTGGCCATTTCGCATAGATAAAATTGCAAATTTAATATTTAAAATCCTATCTAACAAAATTACTAGCGTTTATATTATACTTGTTTTTCAAACTTTAAAATTTTAACGTTTCAGGTTAATCGTAAATGTGTGCCCCACCCCAACTTACAAAAGTAAAGTTCGATGAAGAATGTTAGTAATGGATATTCGTTTAGACCTGCATGAGGGCTATGCGCGCTCACTGTCCGAATTTTGAGCTGATAAACCAAAATGAAGGTAGTTTATCAACAGCACCCGCCGCCCAAATATTGAGTCACTCCTAAGTTCCAGAAGGTTCTTTAACGGTTTACGTACAATATAAGATAAGAATGGAAATAATTTCTATTTATTTGATATTAGACCACAAAATCTAAGAACAAAAACCTACAAAAGAGGGCGTCGTTGACAGTTTTGATCACATGTAGAATATTAATCGTAGGGCAGGAAGAAATTAATAAGAACAGTAACCTTTAACCCACAAATTACCGACTTGTCTTTACACCATGGTGTCCTCATATTGAATCACAGCAAGTCGTTTTATATATTTTTTGCTTGTTACAACACTTTTTGCAAAGAACTGACCAAAATAACTTGGGTGAATCACCTACTCTCTCTGGGGAGACTGCCAGTAATTAACGAGATAAATTTACAGTATTATTACAGTGTTACAGCATCCGAATTCTAGTCATTACTAGCTATCAAAGAAGGTTTACCTCATGAACGGATATCATGTACAAGTTGCTGATAATGCAGGAGTTATTGTTGATTAAGTTTCACCACAGTAATTAATGAGATAAATTTACAGTATTATTTGTACATAATTTAGTTTAAATTTCCTTTGAGCAACTTCCGTGTTAATGGGGTCCCGTAACCAACAAAATCATGAGTTCACAAGCAATTTGGTGCATAGACAGATTAATATTTAAATTAATATTGTAATGGAAAAATTTAATTTATTCCGTCGTACATAAAATATTCATATAAACAGTTTATTCAAGGATAACCCATGTATATAGTCACTTGAGTATATTACGTAATTAGGGTTAACTAAAATACTAGTGTGAATCAGTCATTCCATACAGAGTGGAACAATATATTACTGAATTAGGGTTAACTAATAATAGGTTTTTTAGAATACTATAATACTAGTAATGTAAATTAACTCTTTATCCTAATTGGAGTTTAACAGTGTATTTTATATGCAAAAAACGGCTCTTTTGGGCTCAGAAAACACTTCAAATAGAAGAGCGAACAACGTTTCGACCTTCTTCGGTCATCGTCAGGTTTTGCATATAAAATTCTCAACAAGTGGGTTTCTCGACATCACTGATTGTTAACAGTGTATTATTCAATTAGGGTTAGCTTAATTACTAGTGTGAATATAACTAGCCATCCCAAATATAGTGGAGCAATATATTAATGAATTTAGGTTAACTAATAATAGGTTCTTAGAGTAATATAATACTAGTAATGTGAATATAAGTTTTTATCCTAATTGGAGTTTAACAGTGTATTATCCAGTTAGGGTTAGTTTAAATACTAGTGTGAATATAACTAGACAACTAGAATATGTTCTCAGAATAACATAATGCTAGTAACGTGAAGGCTACAAACGGAACTCAAATTAAGTATAAATGTATAGAATAAAATTAGGTTAATTATAATTACAATATGATAACGTTTAACTTTAAAACTACTGTGAAAAATTTGTAATTCCAGCGTTAGCGAAATGAGCTGACTATATGAGTTTCATGGAAGTTAAATTCTGTAAACTGAACATGAATCTGTTAGGCTTAAAATGTGCACCGACTTCTAGTCGGTACTGTCTATCCAAGAAAGTTTACCCTGTTTGCAAGTTGCTGATTAAACTTCGCCCCAGCCTACATTTATGGAAGGGATCTTTTTTTTTTTTTTTACAGTCAGAATAATTGACACACCCTTCAAATGAACTACAATTCTGTAGGATGATATATAAAAAGTTTAAGAAAATCGAAGTAGGCCTTTATATGCACTTCAGGTCATTTCTATAATACTCTAACACTGTATTAATCATTACTCTTAAGAAGTAAGTGCTGATAAGCTGAAGTGTGCATACTCAAACACTTGTTGATTAAGCATTCGAGAGAAGCTAAGTGATGAAGTTAAATCCTTTCCAGATATCTGGTTGTCACAAAAACACAGGAAAAAAAAGCAACTCGAACATCTGATCACCACTTCTGTTTGTGTGTTGTCACATTTATGTCTGTGTTCTTGTTGATGTTGCTGTTATTGAAGCTATCGGACTGACCTTAATTTTTAATTTCACAATAACAATATTTAATATCTACATCACATCTACTTAACCTAAAAAAACAAAAAAAGAACATTACGCACTATTTGTGTAGAAAGAAATAATGTATAATCAATGTAGAAAGAAATAATGTATAATCAGTATAGAAAGAAATAATGTATAATCAATGTAGAAAGAAATAATGTATAATCAACGGTAAAGAGAAAACGCGTTTTAATGTAAAATCAGCAGCAGACACTGGCAAAACATTTGCAGTCAACTTAGTAACTGGACTACAACAGTCTTTAAATACAGAATTTATAAAATAACACGAAATAAGTCTAATTGCAGACACCGACATATGCAAGTCCACTTATCTTAGGCCTAATATTAGTTAAGGATTTATTAGCTACAACCTATATTCGAGAGATAACTTGAGTATGTTTTTAGCTTTAGTTTAGTTAGGTTTACACTATACCGGTAGTCCACTTGTCTTAGGCCTAATATTAGTTTAGTGTTTATTAGCTATGACTTATATTCGAGAGATAAATTAAGGCTATAACTTAGGCGCGTTTTTTGTCTTAGTTTGGTTGGGGCTACACTATATCTTACACAATGCAATGAATAAATAGACTTATAATGTTCGATAACGAGGAACGCATTTTTAGTAAATAGGTTTGAAATAATCTTGTGGAAACATTGTATATTTACAATAAAGTTTATTTCATTACCTCCTCAAGCCGTCTCCAAACTTTATTTTATAAATGTATAATGCTATTCTGCGACTCGGGGTTAGATCTTTTCAAAAACGTTTATAATACTTTAATATGTTCACATACAGAATGGCCACTGAGTTGTGTATACATTCGTTGAAATGAAGTGCTTGCGCATTTAGACGATAGGGTGCGCGCGCGTTTTCATGACAGTTAAAATTGAGTGTTATTAAAATCATTGTTTATCTTCACAAGTAAGCGGCCCTGGCATGGCCGAGGGCGTTAAGGCGTGCACTCGTAATCCGAGGGTCGCGGGTTCGCGCCCGCGTCGCGCTAAATATGCTCGCCCTCCCAGCCGTGGGGGTGTATAATGTGACGGTCAATCCCACTATTCGTTTGTAAAAGAGTAGCCCAAGAGTTGACGGTGGGTGGTGATGACTAGCTGCCTTCCCTCTAGTCTTACACTGCAAAATTAGGGACGGCTAGCACAGATAGCCCTCGAGTAGCTTTGTGCGAAATTCCAAAACAAACAAACAAACAAACACAAGTAAGCGAACGAATACAAACAACTTAATAAGATCTGCAAACAATTGTATCTGAAGATGGCGCGACAGTAGTTTGTAGTCTATGAAAATAACAGCTGTAATTTCACGTAGAGAGACAAATATTTGTGTTTTTTTACTTTAAGATCTCAAATAAGTTGCTTAATTACAAAATCCACCGAATTAGCAAAATGTAGTACATTCTGTTAAGTTACCTGGTGTCACTTTTTAAAGTAGTGTTTCTTAACCACACACAGTACAATCGTAACGAGGGTTGTGAGTGCTGAGACATGCTTATCTACACCCTTGTGCCCGTACTATAGGTAGAAGGGTGTGCGTTTGTTTTTTCTTATATCAAAGTCGCATCGGGCTTTCTGCTGGGTCCACCAAGAGGAATCGAACCACTGATTTTTGAGTTGTAAATCCGTAGACTTACCGCTGCACCAACGGAGGGTGAAGTTTAAGGAAAATATAAATGTTGGTTATTTATCTAATATTATTCACCCTAGTGTCTGAGTTATGGTTTTTGACCTTGAAACAGTCATAGTGGGGATGCTGAGAACCACTAAACAAAAGTCTTACCACTCTATATGACAGAACCAAGCAAACAGTTAACCTGTTCAGTGCCGTAGACGAGATAACTCGTCCAAGCCGATCGGTAACACAGTGCCACGGACGAGTTAATTTGTTTCTCAATAATACCTAACGTCAACACTAGATGTCAGCACCATACATGCATTGACCTACTTACATGTTGTTTCACTTTCGATCCAAAATGGCGTCACGAAAAAGTTACAAAATAAAGAAGCATTAGGATTTGTATTTTGAACTTGGTTCGGTGTTGCCGTAGCAGCTGAAATACTTCACAGTCAACAGGTTAATAATACGAAACCAACACCAATACTTGTTTATCTATTTACGTTGACACAGTCTCACCATAAAACATTGACAGTTAACAAGCCCATAAGTAAATCAGGCTACTTGAGAGTTTAAAGTTCACTACCACAAGCAAACTTTCTTCTTGTATTAGCTGACGTCGTAGTTATTGGCATTAAACTACGAGTAAGTGTTACATAATAACGTTAAAACACTGTTAAAAATACAAAAATTATATCTCTAAAAATTATGTTTACTTTGTTATAGCTTATGGAGAGCCATCGACAAATATTTCAAATTAACAATTCTTCTAATAAACCAGCACCATCTAGCAGCAATTCTATGCATTTACGACGCTAAAAATAGGGTTTCCTTGTCAGTTTTGAGCAGAGAACAATAACCTGCTACACTTGGAAGCAAAATAAAGGAGTTGGTGCACAGCATCACTGTTTTTTAAGAGGGCGCCACTGTACCTCATTATCCCAGTTCCTGAGACATTCCCAGCACTGAAATTTTAAAGAAAGTAAAGTAAGAAAAATATTATCATTTCACCCAAAGTTCTTGTCAAATGTTTAAGTCTTAACGGGTAACAAATGCTCCACAAGTAGTGCGTGTTTCAAAACACGTTAATATTTCTTCAAGATACCAACATCGAAAATTCCAGTCGAGTTTAAAGCAAAACAGACTTCGAACACCTAAACATAATAAGTATGTATAAATGTCAACATTTTTCAATAAAAATATTCATATTTAAGAAAGGCAGTAAAATTTCAAACAATACTAACAAATTATACAATTAATTGGAATGCACGTATTTTTACACCGCAGTAATACAAAGTAGTGAGAGGTATTACTACGCCTTTCCAAATAGTTCCACCTGTAATTTTGCAGTTTGCATACAAACTTCAATGAACTGACGTAGAAAGCAGAATTTAAAAATATATATTTAAATTTTATCACCCAATACATTCATTACTCTTTCATCAACAAACAGTGGGATTGAAAGTGGCGTTGAAACGCCCCCAGACCAGAAAGGGCGAGCATGTTTGGCATGACGTGCATTCGAGTCCGCAACCCAGAGCTTGAGAGACAAGCGCACTAATCACTTATTAAATTAATTAATTAATTAAATTTCAGTAATGGTACAGTATCCCAGTCCTCATTTTAATTATTACAACCATTTTACTGGGTGCTGGGTAATTTTTATACTATAGCTCAGAACGCTTTAATTATCAGAACTGGAACTTGTCTATTGTCAAAGTTATTGTTGTATTTTTGAACGAATTAATCATAGTTCAAATGTTAACGGTACTTTAATTTATTTTAGTTGTCACACATGTTACAGTAGTCATAAACTCGCAAGTGGTTCGTGGTATAAGCAGTTATTGAAAAATGTGTTTAGAAAGTGGTGGGAATTTAACTTGTTATCTTGGAAACAAAGTTTCACAGTTCGGACGGTTACATGAAGGAAACAGATGGACACAAAGTAGTGAACCTTGGTGTCTGACCCAGTTTGATTACGACTCTGTGCATTTTGCGTGCCTTGTTCAAAATTTTATAAAAACACGACCTCTACAAACTTTTTGTCGTTATCAAATGAAAATCACGTCATTATAACAACAAAATACTGTTAAAAAATAAGACCCTCGATTTCCTTTATACAATCGTCTGAGCAGCGTTAGAAACACCCACTACACAAACCACTCACCATTAATACTAGGTCTATAAACAGTATTATTATAATTACACTACCAGTAGTAATTATATGATTAAAAACAGTAATGATACATCTCAGTATTCAAACAGTAGTAATTATATGATTAGAAACAGTAATGATACATCTCAGTATTCAAACAGTAGTAATTATATGATTAAAAACGGTAATGATAAATCTCAGTATACTACCAGTAGTAATTATATGATTAAAAACAGTAATGATACATCTCAGTACACTACCAGTAGTAATTATATGATTAAAAACAGTAATGATACATCTCAGTATTTAAACAGTAGTAATTATATGATTAAAAACAGTAATGTACATCTCAGTCTACAGTAGTAATTATATGATTAAAAACAGTAATGATACATCTCAGTATTCAAACAGTAGTAATTATATGATTAAAAACAGTAATGATACATCTCAGTATTCAAACAGTAGTAATTATGATTAAAAACAGTAATGATACATCTCAGTACACCAGTAGTAATTATATGATTAAAAACAGTAATGATACATCTCAGTACAACAGTAGTAATTATATGATTAAAAACAGTAATGATACATCTCAGTATTCAAACAGTAGTAATTATATGATTAAAAACAGTAATGATACATCTCAGTATTCAACAGTAGTAATTATATGATTAAAAACAGTAATGATACATCTCAGTATACTACCAGTAGTAATTATATAATTAAAAACAGTAATGATACATCTCAGTATTCAAACAGTAGTAATTATATGATTAAAAACAGTAATGATACATCTCAGTATTCAAACAGTAGTAATTATATGATTAAAAACAGTAATGATACATCTCAGTACACTACCAGTAGTAATTATATGATTAAAAACAGTAATGATACATCTCAGTATTCAAACAGTAGTAATTATATGATTAAAAACAGTAATGATACATCTCAGTATACTACCAGTAGTAATTATATGATTAAAAACAGTAATGATACATCTCAGTATACTACCAGTAGTAATTATATGATTAAAAACAGTAATGATACATCTCAGTATTTAAACAGTAGTAATTATATGATTAAAAACAGTAATGATACATCTCAGTATTCAAACAGTAGTAATTATATGATTAAAAACAGTAATGATACATCTCAGTATTCAAACAGAAGTAATTATATGATTAGAAACAGTAATGATACATCTCAGTATTCAAACAGTAGTAATTATATGATTAAAAACAGTAATGATACATCTCAGTACTACCAGTAGTAATTATATGATTAAAAACAGTAATGATACATCTCAGTACACTACCAGTAGTAATTATATGATTAAAAACAGTAATGATACATCTCAGTATTCAAACAGTAGTAATTATATGATTAAAAACAGTAATGATACATCTCAGTATTCAAACAGTAGTAATTATATGATTAAAAACAGTAATGGTACATCTCAGTATTCAAACAGTAGTAATTATGTGATTAAAAACAGTAATGATACATCTCAGTACACTACCAGTAGTAATTATATGATTGAAAACAGTAATGATACATCTCAGTATTCAAACAGTAGTAATTATATGATTAAAAACAGTAATGATACATCTCAGTATTCAAACAGTAGTAATTATATGATTAAAAACAGTAATGATACATCTCAGTATTCAAACAGTAGTAATTATATGATTAAAAACAGTAATGATACATCTCAGTATACTACCAGTAGTAATTATATAATTAAAAACAGTAATGATACATCTCAGTATTCAAACAGTAGTAATTATATGATTAAAAACAGTAATGATACATCTCAGTATTCAAACAGTAGTAATTATATGATTAAAAACAGTAATGATACATCTCAGTACACTACCAGTAGTAATTATATGATTAAAAACAGTAATGATACATCTCAGTATTCAAACAGTAGTAATTATATGATTAAAAACAGTAATGATACATCTCAGTATACTACCAGTAGTAATTATATGATTAAAAACAGTAATGATACATCTCAGTATACTACCAGTAGTAATTATATGATTAAAAACAGTAATGATACATCTCAGTATACTACCAGTAGTAATTATATGATTAAAAACAGTAATGATACATCTCAGTATTCAAACAGTAGTAATTATATGATTAAAAACAGTAATGATACATCTCAGTATTCAAACAGTAGTAATTATATGATTAAAAACAGTAATGATACATCTCATTATACAACCAGTAGTAATTATATGATTAAAAACAGTAATGATACATCTCAGTATTCAAATAGTAGTAATTATATGATTAAAAACAGTAATGATACATCTCAGTATTCAAACAGTAGTAATTATGTGATTAAAAACAGTAGTGATACATCTCAGTATACTACCAGTAGTAATTATATGATTAAAAACAGTAATGATACATCTCAGTATTCAAACAGTAGTAATTATATGATTAAAAACAGTAATGATACATCTCAGTACACTACCAGTAGTAATTATATGATTAAAAACAGTAATGATACATCTCAGTATTCAAACAGTAGTAATTATATGATTAAAAACAGTAATGATACATCTCAGTATTCAAACAGTAGTAATTATATGATTAAAAACAGTAATGATACATCTCAGTATACTACCAGTAGTAATTATATGATTAAAAACAGTAATGATACATCTCAGTATTCAAACAGTAGTAATTATATGATTAAAAACAGTAATGATACATCTCAGTACACTACCAGTAGTAATTATATGATTAAAAACAGTAATGATACATCTCAGTATTCAAACAGTAGTAATTATATGATTAAAAACAGTAATGATACATCTCAGTATACTACCAGTAGTAATTATATGATTAAAAACAGTAATGATACATCTCAGTATACTACCAGTAGTAATTATATGATTAAAAACAGTAATGATACATCTCAGTATTTAAACAGTAGTAATTATATGATTAAAAACAGTAATGATACATCTCAGTATTCAAACAGTAGTAATTATATGATTAAAAACAGTAATGATACATCTCAGTATTCAAACAGAAGTAATTATATGATTAGAAACAGTAATGATACATCTCAGTATTCAAACAGTAGTAATTATATGATTAAAAACAGTAATGATACATCTCAGTATACTACCAGTAGTAATTATATGATTAAAAACAGTAATGATACATCTCAGTACACTACCAGTAGTAATTATATGATTAAAAACAGTAATGATACATCTCAGTATTCAAACAGTAGTAATTATATGATTAAAAACAGTAATGATACATCTCAGTATTCAAACAGTAGTAATTATATGATTAAAAACAGTAATGGTACATCTCAGTATTCAAACAGTAGTAATTATGTGATTAAAAACAGTAATGATACATCTCAGTACACTACCAGTAGTAATTATATGATTGAAAACAGTAATGATACATCTCAGTATTCAAACAGTAGTAATTATATGATTAAAAACAGTAATGATACATCTCAGTATTCAAACAGTAGTAATTATATGATTAAAAACAGTAATGATACATCTCAGTATTCAAACAGTAGTAATTATATGATTAAAAACAGTAATGATACATCTCAGTATACTACCAGTAGTAATTATATAATTAAAAACAGTAATGATACATCTCAGTATTCAAACAGTAGTAATTATATGATTAAAAACAGTAATGATACATCTCAGTATTCAAACAGTAGTAATTATATGATTAAAAACAGTAATGATACATCTCAGTACACTACCAGTAGTAATTATATGATTAAAAACAGTAATGATACATCTCAGTATTCAAACAGTAGTAATTATATGATTAAAAACAGTAATGATACATCTCAGTATACTACCAGTAGTAATTATATGATTAAAAACAGTAATGATACATCTCAGTATACTACCAGTAGTAATTATATGATTAAAAACAGTAATGATACATCTCAGTATACTACCAGTAGTAATTATATGATTAAAAACAGTAATGATACATCTCAGTATTCAAACAGTAGTAATTATATGATTAAAAACAGTAATGATACATCTCAGTATTCAAACAGTAGTAATTATATGATTAAAAACAGTAATGATACATCTCATTATACAACCAGTAGTAATTATATGATTAAAAACAGTAATGATACATCTCAGTATTCAAATAGTAGTAATTATATGATTAAAAACAGTAATGATACATCTCAGTATTCAAACAGTAGTAATTATGTGATTAAAAACAGTAGTGATACATCTCAGTATACTACCAGTAGTAATTATATGATTAAAAACAGTAATGATACATCTCAGTATTCAAACAGTAGTAATTATATGATTAAAAACAGTAATGATACATCTCAGTACACTACCAGTAGTAATTATATGATTAAAAACAGTAATGATACATCTCAGTATTCAAACAGTAGTAATTATATGATTAAAAACAGTAATGATACATCTCAGTATTCAAACAGTAGTAATTATATGATTAAAAACAGTAATGATACATCTCAGTATACTACCAGTAGTAATTATATGATTAAAAACAGTAATGATACATCTCAGTATTCAAACAGTAGTAATTATATGATTAAAAACAGTAATGATACATCTCAGTATACTACCAGTAGTAATTATATGATTAAAAACAGTAATGATACATCTCAGTATTCAAACAGTAGTAATTATGTGATTAAAAACAGTAATGATACATCTCAGTACACTACCAGTAGTAATTATATGATTAAAAACAGTAATGGTACATCTCAGTATACTACTAGTATGTTTAGGATTTCCTAATTTTCACCGTTAGAAATCGGATTTCCTACTTGTTGTTAACAGAGCACAGATAGTTCGTTGTGTAGTTTGTGATTATTTCCAAACAAAGAATCAAACTTTTCGAGATGGTGGTAAGTTGTTTATTGGGAAATGTTGTGTTTGAAACTGACCTGGGACGTAAGTATTGGTTTCAAGAAATTGTCGATGTGAAAACTTTGTGTTTGAGAGTATTTTAATCGTCCATAGAGCTTCGTCATTCAAAACTTAATGTTTGCCGAACTATCTAGAAAGTCATGATAGAGAATATGTAGTTCCATGCGTTAGAGCGTTGGCTATATGTAAATCAAGGGTTCGAATCCTCTCACTGAACAGGCTCACTCTTTCACCTTCGTTATAACGTGATGGTCAATCTCAGAATTCTATTAGAGTAAACCAAGAATTGGCGATGGATTGTTTTAACTCGCTACTTCCCTCTTGTCTATCGCTTCTATGTAGAAACGGCTTGCGCTCTCGAGTAGGTTGGCGCGAAACTCAACACGAAACAAACGTAAAGCAAATTACCGAGACACAGTGGAACACAAACAAATTATCAGGTGTTCAGGTTTCTGTCCTGTAGCACACTTCGGATCTTTCATGACGTAAGAGAATAAATGAAAAATATAAAATGGAGTTTCGAATAAGAAAACGAAATTCGTTAGTTAATTTTCGCTAAATTTTCAAATTCACGGTCGGAGTGAATTGGTAATATATAGAATTATTCACGGGTTTTTCTCCAAGTTACATTCCTTTCTCAACTTTCGGTTCTTTTTTGTTTGCTTGTTTTTGAATTTCGCGCAAAGTTACACAAGGTCCATCTGCGCTAGCCGTCTCTAATTTTGCAGTGTAAGACTAGAGGGAGGGCAGCTAGTCATCACCACCCACTGCCAACTCTTGGACTACTCTTTTACCAACGAATAGTTGGATTGACCGTCACTTTATAACGCCCCTAAAGCTGAAAGGGCGAGCATCATTGGTGTGACGGGCCTTTGAAGCCTCGAATTACTAGTCGAATACCTTAACCAACTGGCCATGCCGGACTTACTTTCGGTCCTCTTACTGGAACCTTCATCGGGCAGTCATGATCTCTTCGGTGATTCGTTATTGACAAAATCTTATAAATGGAAGTACACGAACTTTTGAGAAATATTCATGTATAATTCTTCATATTAACTGGAATGTGTCATGAATCTTAAACAAGAATTATACAACAACACTAACACACAAACCAGAAGTCAAAGTCTTAACGGTAACAAGTGAATCCACTCACTTGTTTCCAACCTCTGAACTTCTCTCTGGACACTTGACACTGAAGAAAAAATATATTGTAACATCAAAACAAGCATCTTACTTCACCTGACTGTAAATAAATGTATAGCAATATTAATAACTGTGACATTCATGTAAAACACGTGGATAATTTTGTTTTTTAACATGTATACTTTGGATTTTTTCCTCTAATTGTCTGATCGTGCTTTTACACCCTTTTCTGTTTAATAGGTGAGACACCTCAAAAACACAGACGGTTGTTGTAGTGCAGGCGTCACGTTTCATTACACAACATACACGTTACGTTCAAAATCTTGCTCACAGGATAAGTGCCCGGCATGGCCAAGCGTGTTAAGGCGTTCGACTCGTAATCGGAGGGTCACGGGTTCGAATCCCGGTCGCACCAAACATGCTCGCCTTTTCAGCCGTGGGGGCGTTATAATGTGTCAGTAAATCTCACTATCAGTTGGTAAAAGAGTAGCTCAAAATGTTGGCGTTGGGTGGTGATGACTAGCTGCCTTCCCTCTAGTCTTACACTGCTAAATTCGGGACGGCTAGCACAGATAGCCCTCGTGTAGCTTTGCGTGAAATCCAACAAACAAACAAAGTTGACCGTAGAGGAAAGTCAAAAACAATATCTAATGTATATTTGTAAAAACGGCTAGTTTGGGTTAGATTTTTTTTGTCTTTTTAAGTAGATGAGCGAACAACGTTTCGACCTTCTTCGGTCATCAAGCCGTTTTCACATATATAAATATCTAATGGAGCTTCAGACCTACCTTTCTTCTCACTACCCGTGAAAAGCGAGACCCAGACGATCTGTTGAAATGTAATCGCATAACAGAAGAGACACAATCTCGAAATAATCTCAACAACAGCGCTCTTACAATCTTCAAATCGCAGATACGAAATTTGATTCAACAAAATCAGTGTAATATTAATTCACTAACACATTGTGTGCAACCATATGATTAACTTAAAAAAGCCCCCTAATGGTACAATGGTGCGTCTGCAAACTCACACTTCTAAAAACCGGGTTTCGATACCCGTGGGGGGCAGAGTACAAATAGCCCATTGTGTAGCTTTGTGCTTAATTACAAACAAACAAAAAGTTGACAACCACGGTTTTTCAAAGTCTTGAAAGAAGCAAACCTTAAGACACACATATTCACAGTATAAAAAGTGACCAACTTTTAAAAACACACATATTCACGGTACAGAAAGTGACCAACTTTTAAAATCACACATATTCACGGTATAGAAAGTGACCAACGTTTAAAAACACACATATTCACGGTATAGAAAGTGACCAACTTTTAAAATCACACATATTCATGGTATAGAAATTGACCAACGTTTAAAAACACACATATTCACGGTATAGAAAGTGACCAACTTTTAAAATCACACATATTCACGGTTTTGAAAGTGACCAACTTTTAAAAACACATATTCATGGTATAGAAAGTGACCAACTTTTAAAATCACACATATTCACGGAATAGAAAGTGAACAACTTTTAAAAACACATATTTACGGTGTAGAAAGTGACCAGCTTTTAAAAAGACAAATTAATGGTCAACACTGAGGTTTATAATAAACATTATTAGGAAAACAGTTTCAATTCCCCTCCTAACGTGTCTCCCGGTTGAACAGCAGAAAGTCTACGAACTTTAGCGTAAGAATCCGGGTTCGAGTCCCTGCGGTGAACACAGCAGGCAGACCAATCTAGTTTTATTTTACAAAAAATAATTAATTGACAAATCCTTTTATAATTAAAGTAAGCAGACAACATTACTCGTCTCAAGTATAAACACTACATGAGAGTTAATTAATGAAGCATAGATTATACGTTTTATAGCCCAAAGGCTGCTTTAATGTTTTGGAAAGCACGAATTCGACAAGTAACGAACTCTGTCTGTATAGAGAAGATAAACTTGAGAAGACGCCTTTCTAATTCTTAAGTCTCGCGTTATCGCGTGTGGGAATGTTAACAGGCGTCAAAATCTCACTTATGAGCAGGTCAGGGTCACTTGGTTAAAACCATGCACCTGAATTTCTGGTTATAAGTACAGAATTAGCTTATCGATCGACAAGAGCATTAAAATGTGGTCTTTATTTAGACAATGGCTATTTGTCGCGTCAAACCTTTTGCAAGGAAAAAACAACAAACGTTACAAGATGTTTTTCTGTGCGCCACCAAACGGACGGACAATTTTAAAACGTGTTTTTTATGTCACTCCACACTCCTCTCTCCCATAAGTGACATATAATATCAATACACTTCCCATAATATTTAAAAAATAATGAAGTTTTGCAATATTTGGACTATTATAAAATTACAATAATCAGATAATATTAACCCCACATCAGCTATTTTTTTTAAGTAAGAGTCAAGTACCTGGTAATTATTAGCCACACGATCAAAGGTCAAATGATTGATCATTAAGCCTAAACTATAAAACTTGTAATACGTGGATTTATATTTAAACAGTTCATGATGTTTCAATTCAATATGGACCGTGGTCACCAGAAACAGCAAAGACAGTCAATGAGTTGAAAAGTTCCTGGGATATCCTCGACCACTCAACTGAAAAGAGTCGTCACCAGAAACAACACGGACAGTCAACGAGTTGATAAGGTCCTGGGATATCCTCTGATAAAGCAGATGCTAGTGCCATCTCTGATGTGTGGAGTCACATGCTGGGTATAACATACCTTCTAATAGCTTCCATTATATATAATTGATAATAATGAAGCACGAAAGTCAATTCATTCGACCACCTTTCTCTTTGGAAAGAGCACGTCGATCAGTTTAGCAGGATGTGTATGTTTGGGAAGCTATCACACACAAGGTTGAAATCAGGACCAATTGTGTTATCATAGGATAGCAGAAAGTATTGTATGTGGTATTATTGACGTCATTCTGCAAAATGTAGAGGCCGCTGTGTTCATCACTTACTTGATACCTCTAACATGGCCAAATATGTCACACTTTCCTGATGGGTGGATCTTGCTCCTGTCATCTGTCTCTACTAAAAATGTTGTCCCACATGTCTTTAAACTCTTGCAAGCAAACTGGACTTGTGAAGTCTATTTCTAACCACATATACACTGAAACGACATCCAGATGTGGCTGCGAACATTTGATTCAACCTTGGAGCTTATACCATACAACAGCAGCGAATCAGAATCGCGAGATATAAGTCGTCTTCATGCTTAAACAGCAGTGTACTATTGACTGGGAAGCAGTTCCACATTCTACTGACCAGATCTTGAGACATTTAGAGAAAATCGCGTCAGGCAACCATAATTGGTTAATTCCCACATGTTCGATTCATCTTGACACGGGAATAAAAACAAACAACTCTCCAAACTGTATAAAGTAGGAAGGCTTTCAATTTTCAAATTCTATTCAAAATGACAACTGTAAAAAAGCTGTAATGACGGCTAAATGACCAATCACATACGTTTCAGATCATAGTATTACCTAAATGACCAATCACAAACGTTTCAGACCATAATCTTAGCTAAATAGCCAATCACGTACAATTAAGATTATAGTATTAGCTAAATGACCAATTACATACGTTTCAAATCATAATCTTAGTTAAATAACCAATCACGTACATTTAAGATTATAGTATTAGCTAAATGACCAATTACATACGTTTCAAATCACTTGATCCTCGATTTCCACAATAATATACTGCTATAATTTTGTTAATTCCAATTAATTATCCTTTGTGTAGAACAATGATTCAGGTTATGCACAATGTGCATCACTAATATTCTCACATACACACTCTCCTAGTACTTAAGGGGCTTGATTTTGTTTGTTTGTTGTGAAGCACAAAGATACACAATGGGCTGTATGCGTTCTCCTTACTTTTGGTGTTACAACCCCCAAATTTACCGCTGAACTAGCAGAGAGCACGTGACCTGGTGGTTAGGACGCTCGAATCACAAGCTAGGGGCTGCTGGACCGAAACCCTCCACCAAACATGCTCACCCCTTTCAGCTGTGAGGGCGATACAATGTACCGTTTAACCCAACTATTCTGTGATAAACAGTTGGCGGAGGTTGATGCTTACTACCTGCCTTTTACATAACCTTTCGCGTCAAAAGTATGGAAGACTAGCGCAGATAGCTCTCGAGTAGCTCTGTACCAAATTCAACAAAACAAGTATTCTCGAACCACCTTACATTGTTACTATACTTGAATAGGACTTGTTAAGCACCCCCTCCCTCAATGGCACAGCAGTTTGGTCTGCGGCTTACAACGCTAGAAACTAGATTTTAATACCCGTGATGGGCAGATCACAGACAGCCCATCGTGTAGTTTTGTTTTTAACTTCCAACAGCAAACAAACAAGAACTGGTTTAAGTCTTTCTTCAACATTTGTGAAAGTTTAAAACATTCTATGATTCTAAATGTACGACGAATTACCGATTTTGTTTTGTTGTTTCACACACACACAATTGAAAGATTGTTCTTAGCATCCACTCTACCGTAGGGAATCGAACCCGAATTTTACAGTTGTCAGTCCGTGAACTTGCGGCTAACCCATTGAAGAAGGAAACTTAAATATTTATGATTAAAAAAAACTTTATTTTGTTTAAATGAGAAAAAAACTAACGTATCTATCTTCTGTTTAAGTTTTGTGGCAAATAGTATATAAACGTCAACAGAAGCCTGACTAAATTGTTAAAAAAACTTATATTGATCTACGGAATTATGAAAATCGTTGTTAATGACATAATCAGTGCTAAAACTC
Source organism: Carcinoscorpius rotundicauda (assembly GCA_011833715.1). NCBI lineage: Eukaryota > Metazoa > Arthropoda > Merostomata > Xiphosura > Limulidae > Carcinoscorpius > Carcinoscorpius rotundicauda. The sequence continues at coordinate 69,531,529 of CM022400.1, forward strand.
GCTAAATATTAACGTTGATCGTAAATTAATTATTATGCCTAAGAATTTACGAACCCACCTTTCGTGATCTCGGAACGAAATAAACAAAATAAATGAAAACAGTTGAATCTTCAGGAATATTCAATTACTTCTAGAAATTTTGAAGAAATTTAAAAGTATCCAAAAATTGAATTAGAGAATTTCCTGCCCGAACGAGTTGAACCACCGCGGTCGTTTTATCACCAGGTGAACTCGCATGGTGGTGCCCCCTGTTGTTAAATGCCATCAGAAGGACAAGTTCAGCGCTACGTGAATGGTGTTAACCCTGAGAGCGTAGATAAACAAGTCTGTGGCTCTTTTCTAAGTTAACAAGTTTCCTTGCCGGCAACATGAATACAACCTTTATCTGGAAATGTCCTCTTTCCAGTAGTCGAAACACGCCGTGAACGAACCAGTAAAATATATATATATGTAAAACATATCGACTCGAACCTGTTTATTCCCGAAATGGTAGTACAACTGAAACTACTTACATAAGTTTTGTTTTTAATTTAAGGTAACCTAGCAATCCCAAGTTTAACTTTTCATCACTTGTTAATTAATTATTCATGTTGTGCAAATATACTGTTTTAAGATAATATCATAATAATAGACTTAACTTTACATCAGCTGTAACTATGTAAACTAATATGGGCGCTGTTTATAACATACTATAATAATTTTAGGCTTAACTTTTCATTAGCTGTAATTATCCAAGCAATATGACTACTGTTTTTTAGATGTAATAGTAATTCTAGGCTTAACTTTTCATGTAACTAATATGAGCGCTGTTTATAAGATACCATAATAACTTTAGGCTTAACTTTTTATTAGATGTAAGTATCCAAACACCGAGAACTGTCAGCGCTTGCTGTCCCTAATTTTAAAGTGATAGACTAAATAGGCAGGCGGACAGTCAACATCATCTGCTGACAACTTTTGTATTATTAGTTATCAATTAATAGTTGGATTGAACATAACATTAAATAGCTTTCAAAGGTGAACAGTTTTGTTAGGCATAAAGAAAGTAATTTTTAGAGCTTTGTGTCACTGTCTTAAAGGTGTATATACATTATGTGTAACAAAATAATTAGTTCATATACGCTAGCAAACCTAACATTATTCACACATTAACTTAGTTGTCCAAAGACCCTATTTATAATCATGAAAACAAACTTGTTAATTAACTTTCAGTTACAATAGTTATTTAAGTCCTTAAACTGTAGTTATCATTTCTTCAACCAGATTGGCATTTTGGCATGACCACATGGTTAGGACGCTCGACTCTTAATCTAAGGGTTGCGGGTTCAAATCTCCCTTAGACAAAACATGCTCACTCTTTTAGTCGTGGAGGCGTTATAATATTCGGTCAATCTCACTATTCGTTACTAAAAGAGTAGCCCAGAAGTTGGCGGTGAGTGATGCTGACTTCCTTCTCGTGTATTACTACTGATTTATGGGCATTTAGCTCGGACAATCCTCGACTAACATTCCACGAAATTCAACAAAAAATTCTCTTACCAGACAAAGCTTCATTTAAACTCGTGTGACACTAACAATCACATGGCAGCATGCCACGGGCAAGCCAGTAGGCGGAGAACGTTCTAGTGGAAATAACCTCAATGTATCTAAGTTCTTCCTAACACAACTTTAAAATACGCAGTAATGGTAACTGATGGATTTAATAGGTTAACTGAAAGAAGGCTTACGTAACCTAAGAGGATATGGTAATTCTAGTCCTAACTTTTCATTAGCTGGTACTATCCCAACAGTGAGAAACGTTTCTAAGGCAACCTAAAATGAGTTTAAAACAGGTAAAAATGAAAGGTGAGTGTTTACTAGTGGAACATATGCGTCACCCCGCTCATGCTACTGATAACAGAAGGAAGTGACGTAATTCAAAGTTATTTACTGATCTACAATATTCACGTGGTAACTTAGTAAAAATACCACAGCTGTAATTTAAACAATCCCAGCATGCACTTACAGGGAAACACCGGATTTCAATACATTCTAAACTAACTGAATATTTTCATACACACACTAATCCGTGATGACGAGAAAACCCACTTGTAGAGAATATTATATGTAAAAACGGCTGGTTTGGGTTGAGAAGATTTTTATATAGAGGAGTGAACAACGTTTCGACCTTCTTTGGTCATCGTCAGGTTCACAAAGAAAGAAAGCTGACCACATGTTTGAAAGGTGTTGTGTAACTGAGTGTAGGAATGTAGAGGGCGTGCTTAGATGTTTGATTACATTATATTATGAATTGTTTGTTTGTTTGTTTTTTGGAATTTCGCACAAAGCTACTCGAGGGCCATCTGTGCTAGCCGTCCCTAATTTAGCAGTGTAAGACTAGAGGGAAGGCAGCTAGTCATCACCACCCACCACCAACTCTTGGGCTACTCTTTTACCAACGAACAGTAAGATTGACCGTAACATAATAACTCCCCCAAGGTTGGGAGGGCGAGCATGTTTGGCGCGAACCCGCGACCCTCGGAGCGCACGCCTTAACGCGCTAGGCCATGCCAGGCCCTATATTATTAATACAGACATAAAGTCCTTTGTATTGGTTTATTTTGGGCTTGAGTTGTTGTATAAGTAAAGCTTCTTTTATGTTGCGTTTGTTTCTTTATTTAGTATTTGAGTGTTTTCTATGGTTATGTTGTGTTTATTTGACTTCCAGTGTTCAAAAATGTGTCAAGGTGACTTTTTATGTTCTTTGAATTTGGTTTCCATTTTTCTACTTGTTTCTCCAATATAGAAGTCGTGACAGTTATGACGTATTTTATAAATAATGTTGGTGTGGTGTTTGTCAGTGTAGTTCTTACATAGTATAGACCTCAGTTTTGTGCCTGGTTTTTGAATAAATTTTGTATTAACTGGAATGTCATATTTTGTTACTAGTTTTTGCCAAATGTTGGTTATTTGTTTGCTGATGTCAGGAATATATGGTATACAGCAGTATATGGTATCGTGATTTTTTGATTCGTGAGATATATTTACTTTTGTTGGTTGATTTTGCTTTCTGTCTAGGTGTGTGCATATAATGTTTTCTACGGTTTGTGGAGGAAACTTAATGATGTTAATGAAGTATTGTTTTATTTTGTCTAATTCATCGTTAATTTTATCTGGTGAACACAGTTTTGTGGCTGTGTTTATCTGGTTTCTTAGTATGTTGAGTTTTTTTGTTTCATGTGCTGAGTCCCAAGGAATGTATAGTCCAGTATGGGTGATTTTTTGGTGGATTTCTGTTTTGAATTGTGTGTCGGTTCTTATAATTTTGAGGTTAAGAAATGATATTTGATTGCTCTGCCCACCACGGCTATTCAAACCCGGTTTTTAGCGTTCTAAGTCCACAGACATTCTGCTCCGCTTTCTTCCTGTTCACATATGAAGCTAATGTTGGGATGTATAGAGTTAATGTGGTGGAAAAAAATTAAGTGTGTGTTCTGTAGATCCGAATCCAGCAATCGTGTCGTCTACATATCTATCCAATATTTTTATGACACAAGTTGAAACACAAGCAGTTAACACAGCATTACATCCACCACTATACTGGTACAGATATGTATATGACACGGTTGCGGGATTTGGATCTACAGAACACACACCTAAATTTTTTCAATCACATTAACTCTATACATCCCAACATTAACTCACATGTGAACAGGAAGGAAGCAGAGCAGGATGTCTGTGGACTTAGAATGCTAAAAACCGGGTTTCAATACACGTGGTGCACAGAGCACAAATAGCCCATTGTGTAGCTTTGTGCTTAACTTTAAGCAAATGACACAAAAGTGAACAACTTCCCTTTATCAAATCAAATTAAACACCCGACATCGGTTTGAACGAAAATCCACTATTTATCGAATTAATTATCTTTTTCTTTAATGTGTGTCTTTCGTATAGCAAAGCCACAAAGGACTATCTGCTCAGCCCACCGAGGGGAATCGAACCCCTGATTTTAGCGTTGTAAATCCGGAGACATTCCGCTGTACTAGCGGGGGGCTTTTCTTTAATTATACTGTCGTAACTTTAAAAACTTGCTTCACTTATGTTTTATTAATAAAGTTAATTCATTATCACACATAATTACTACAAATATCAACAATATTCAGTATAGGTGGCGTACTTGTTGTTGTTGTTTAGAATTAAGCACAAAGCTGCACAATGGGCTATCTGTGCTCTGCCCACCACGGGTATCGAAATCCGGATTTTAGCGTGTAAGTCCGCAGACATACCGCTGAGCCACTGGGGGCTAGGTGGCGTACAATAAGGTGTATCTCCTAATGGCTCTCCAGTGGCTCAGCGGTGTGTCTGCGGACTTACAACGTTAAAAACTGGGTTTCGATACCCGTGGTGGGCAGAGCACAGATAGCCCATTGTGTAGTTTTGTGCTTAATTCAACAACAACAACAACAACCTTCTGTGATGAGCTTCGTAACTGGATTACGTTTTGTTCTTTTTATACGGAATTACGTGTTTTATTCCAGTATTATTTTCTTATTATTCTCTCACTACATCACCCCCCCTAACTTACAACCGGGGGTTAGCAGGGAACAGACAGCTCGTTGTGTGTAGCTTTGAACAAAGAAAACAACTCTCACCACTTCACTTTTTTTGTTTTTACGAAAGTGACGCCCAAGGACCCCTGGAGATACAACTGTGTTGTTGTTTTTTTTCAGCAAGTGAAACGCAAACTGTTATTTCAGTATGAAGAATTTCGCTGACTAACAAGGACCAAAACCTGTATTTATGTTTTATAAAGCTCGATAGAAATACATAAATATAATGTGATTTAGGCCAGTGGTTTCCAACCTTTCTTATGTCCTGCACCCCTAAAAAATTCTAATATGTACTCGCACCCCTCACAGTAATTATTTATTCAAGAATAAAGGTGAAAGTGGCCAAAACAAATGTTATCTCGCACCCCCTGGAACGCTATCTCGCATCCTTTGGGGGTGCGAGCACCCCTGGTTAAGGTAAATAAATATACGTACATGTATTGTTTAAATTAATCACGTGATACGAAGGTCAGGGTAACCAGCCAATTTAAGTGAAATAAGTCTGGATTACGTAATATAATATTTACTGAATAAACTCCTCGGTGACGTCATGGGTACGTAACATGGTTTTAAACTTCTTTTGTACATTTATTGTTCGATGAGATCGCCTGTTGTTTTGATGACGTCACAGAAGTTAAGCCACGGTTTTAACCACACAGAAAAGTAGGTTTTGACATGGAAAGAAAGTGACTCTTAATAGTCACAAGTGACAGATTCACCACCTGATCTGGACATACAAGTTAGTATTATATATTTTACTTTTGACGAAAACAAATTACAATTACTTGTTTGTTTGTTTTTTTCCCCCAGACCCAACGTTCTATAATCGATGTAAGATAATTCACTCAGAATAGTATTCCGTGGGCTGGGCTGGCAGACAGGTAGGTAGGGAATTAGGGCAGCTCCGTGGGGGACGGATACAACCACTAGTTGGTTCATTTAAACCCTAATTAATCTTCGATACATTTTTCATATTCGGGAAGACTTGAAAAGGACCAGGCGAAAAGCCCTGTTTTACGTCATCTCAAAAGTAAAGACTGTGACATGCTCACATAACTTTTAACCCTCGTGATAATTAAAAACAATAAATTAATCAAACATCAACACCTGGTTCCCTTCAAGTGGATGAGAGGGAGTTACCACTTCGTATCTCCCGATTCAAGGTCAGTCTTTCAAACTGCTGCCATCTGTTGGGAACTCTCAAATATAAAAACAAAACCAAACTGGAGCTGTAGAAAGAACATTTTTATATGTAAAATATGGAGCATGAATCACAGCAAGAGGGGTAGGGTTACCTTCCCTTTACTCTCAACTTTAGACCAAATGACCACGGCCAGGATTACTTGCATAGAACGCTCGTTTCTTTGTCCATGATGCATCGTCCCTTAGAGTGAACAGAGCAATTATGACCTACAGCAATGTTTCAAACAAATAGGAAATATATACGAAACACGAAGGTAAACACAATACATTCATGGGCAAACCTACTTACTAACTTATAAGTATGCATACGCATGATGAAATATTATACACAACTTCAGTGCAGTAAATTCAGTACTTTAACGTCTTTTTGCACGCATTTTGCTCACGTGAATTTAACGTCACGGTTACCTGAATCTTTTATTTAGTTTTTAATAATGAATTTAAAGATAAACTATGTTTTAGGAAGGTGAGGGCTCACCATGTTTTGGGAACATAAGGATGTATTTTGTTTGGAACATAACGATGTGCTGTACTTTACAATGTAATAACGCAACATATTTCAAAACTGTGTCGTATGATCACAAATTAAAAATGAAAAAAAATCAGTGTCACGAAAACATGAAATCTCAAACAGCCCTTGCAAAGTTAGGCCTGATGAATTTCCATTGGAAGTCACTTGTGGAAAAGGCTGGAAACAAACAAAAATTAAAAGGAGACCTCCTTACAAGTCTAGGCCCGACACGGCCAAGTAATTAAAGCACTCGACTCGTAATCCGAGGGTCGCGTGTTCGAACCCCCGTCGCACCAAACATGCTCGCCCTTTCAGCCATGTGGACGTTATAATGTGACGGTCAATCCCACTATTCGTTGGTAAAAAGAGTAGCCCAAGAGTTGATGGTGGGTGGTAATGACTAGCTGCCTTCCATCTAGTGTTACAATACTCAGTTAGGGACGGATAGCGCTGATAGCCCTCGTGTAGCTTTGCGCAAAATTCAAAACAAACAGTAGATGGTTCACAGTGGCGCCGCGGGACGAGAGACCGAGTAACCAGAGACAAGATCCACTTTCGTTTCTCAAAATTTACAAAATTATTACACTGCCATTTCCGATGGCATTTCTCTGATAAAGACTGAACTTTAAATTATTGAGTAAAATGTTGAAAACTAGGTGTCACTACATTCGTTGTTTTGAACGTGATGAGCAAAAAGAAAGAAAGATTGAATATTATTGGCATTAGAATTGGAAGAACAGGTCAGCGCGAGTTCCAGTGTACAAACTCATTGACACAATTCACACAGAATTTTTCCGAGAAATTGAAATAAATGTAATAGATAAATATGCCGTCAGGAGAGAGGAAGAGGTCACCCTTTGAACCTGATCCTGCGAGGTCACAAGTAAACCGAAACTTCGGCTTTATACCAGAAGCAGGTGACCCACAGGGAGGAACAGTTGGTCCTCGTTTCAATATATAATTTTATCTATAATATTAATATAGGTATAATGGCGTTCCTTTATATTGGTTTATTTTGGGTTTAAGTTGTTGTATAAGTAAGGCTCGAAGGGACCCAAATTTCTTCTTTTGCTCAGAGTTAATAGATGCTGCTGCCATCTTGCGGAACTTCAGAAATAAGAAACAGCAGCTGACAACTTGTAACCGTAAATGTAGAATCAAAATTAGTGCACAGAAAACACTTTTAAACAAAAAAAAATATATAAAAATAACCAGGACCACATCTACACCTTTATGGAGTTCTTCTCTTGGTAGAAATATCTCAGGACTTATGTATCGTTCGAAAACAACACTTTATGTTGTTTTGTTTTCAATTTTGCGCAAAGGTTCACGAGGGCTATCTGCGCTAGCCGTCCCTAATTTAACAATGTAAGAGTAGAGGAAAGTCATAAGCACCCACCGCCAACTCTTGGAGCCACTTTTTTACAAAGCAATAATGGGATTGATCGTCACATTATAACGCCCTCGGGGCTGAAAGGGCGAGCGTGTTTGGCGTGACAGGGATTCGAACCCGGAACCCTTAGATTACGAGTCAAACACTCTAACCACTTGGCTACTTATGTTATAAAAAAATAAAAAAGCGTCCAAATAAAAATCCGGGAATGAAAGAGTCCTATTTAAGGAATCTGTCTGTCGGTAGCGGCCCTAGCATGGTCAGGTGGTAATGGCGCTCTACTTGTAATCCGAGGGTCGCAGGTTCGAATTTCCATCACACCAAACATGCTCGTCTTTTTAGTCCCATAACCATAATGGGATGGTAAATTCCACTGTTCGTTGATGAAAAAGTAACCTAAGAATAGGCGGTGTGTGGTGTTGACTTGCTGCCTTACCTCTAGTCTTACATTGCAAAATTAGAGACAGCTAGCGAAGAGAACCCTCGTGTAGCTTTGCGCGAAATTCAAACAAACAAACCATCTGTAGCGAGGGGGAGGGCTACGCTAGAAAATACTAACGATTTATAAAAATATATACAAGGTCGGTAACTTAACAAACCCGCCCTATGTAGCCTAACGTGCCAAAAGCAGGAATATGTGAACTACAAAAAGAAACACACAAAATTGTGTACTAAAAATAGGCTTACAGAGTTCTAAAGTCAATAAACATGATATTCTTACAAGGATATTGAAACATCTTGTCAGACAGATATGGTTGAGTGCCTTAAGTAGTGAAAAACAAACTCTTAAACAACTTAGGTAAATCATACACAACAATTATCTCTTACGTTACACATTAATAATTAGAATATTAGAAGGCCATCTAGTGCTAAACAAACTGATTCGCGACACAATGTGCAATCTTACAAATAGGATCGTATGACGCCATAACTGGAACCAACCAAAAAGGATATGTTAATTAAAACATTAGGGGGCGTTTGCAAATTAACACACCGTGAATTGTGAAACAGAGTATCAAGTACACTGTTAAAGAATCTGTGTGAAGAAAAACTTATGAAGGTAAAAGGAGAGGTAACAGATGGCGCTCTCAGCTACGGCCGTATAAACGTAAATTAACATACCCTTACCTTATTTATCTTATGGTGTACACTGTTGCCAAAATTAAACTTTGTTTACTCACCCCCACCCCACCAACCCTAAAGGTTAACTCACTATAAATGTACTTCTATGATACCATCAACTGGAACACAATCAGGTCATTGCTTGTTTGTTTTGTTTCTGATTTTCGAACAAAGCTACACGAGAGCTACCTGCGTTAGCCGTTCCTAATTTAGCAGTGTAAGACTAGAAGGGAGGCAGCTAGTTATCACAACCCACCGCCAAGTCTTGGGCTACTCTTTTACTAACGAATAGTGGGATTGACCGTACTTATAACGCCCCCACGGCTAAAAGGGGGGAGCATGTTCAGTGAAACGGTGATTCGAACACGCGATCCTCAGATTACAAGTCGAACGCCTTAACCCACCTGGCCTTGCCGGACCCAGGTTATTGCAAAACAAACGCATTACATATTAACAAGAGTTGGTTCGAGATTACACTAGTCCAGTAGATTTAGGAAAGCTCATTTTAACGTTCTTTAGTTAGTACAACTGTTAATGAAAACACTTTTTAATGTCCAACCACAACTAATCTTCACCTTGCAGACTAATAACAGACAGTCCTCTGGTGAGGGTCTGAAGAGGAAAAGAAATAGGTTGGCTGGTTCAACCGATGTCACGTAAAAAAGAAGGAAAACACAGACACATTGTTATATAGAGGTCAAGTCACAGGTCATTCTGGATAGGAGTGGTTCATTCTACAAGTGACAGAGCGAGTAATACTCAGAGGTCAACGCCCTGAGTCATATAGGGAACTATTGTTCACTTGTGGTTTGGCAGCTTTATCTAATCAATATTTATTCCCTCGCCCTTAGCTCATCAGTCCTTGTCAATCTGGCATTAATATCACGCCCCTCTGAGATATATGGACAATTTAGTGGGTAGGATACACAAGGCTATCTTTGGCATGACTAAAAACTAATTTTTCACTTGCTCTGACTGATTCTTTGCACTTCCTCTGGGCCAACAAATTCACTACTTTAGCAAAACTGGAGGTTGAATTTCTGCAGTAATAACAGGTTTATATGAACTCACAAAGTGGCCTTCTTTCAGAGCTTTTATGAGGGTTACTTTCCAAGAATGAGGGGAGGGTTATTACATAAACTATCGTCGAAATTGTATCTGAAATTATTTCTTGGCTTCACTTTAGTGTTCTAACAAATTATTTCAAACTTCTATTATAATAATATTCATTTTGTTTCTCTTTCTTTTTTGACCTGAAGATAAGCCAAGATGGTCAAAACGTTGTTCTGTACTTTATTAAAGTTTTAATACCCACACCAGTTGTCTTAAGAATACATTTTTACTTCAAGTGGGTTTCTTGTCATTACGAATGTAAATATGCTTAAGCAGACATTTTGTACGACAGCAAATCAGAAACTGTTCCACATTTTGAGAAAGATCTAACATTAGAACGTAGAATAACATTGTAAGTTTATTTACTGACAGCATTAAGTGTAGTACAGCTCAGCTTTAACTAAACCAAAACTAAAAAAATTATCTCTACTGTTAGGCCCAAGTTGATTTAAATATTAAGTGTAGTAAGTACAGCTCAGCTTTAACTAAACCAAAACTAAAAAAAAAAATTATCTCTACTGTTAGGCCTAACACAAGTTGATTTAAATATTAAGTGCAGTACAGCTCAGCTTTAACTAAACCAAAACTAAAAAAAAAATTCCACTGTTAAGCCTAACACACGTTGATTTAAATATTAAGTGTAGTTCAGCTCAGCTTTAACTAAACCAAAACTAAAAAAAATTATCTCTACTGTTTGGCCTAACACAAGTTGATTTAAATATTTCGATGTATACGTTTAGAATTATTTTGTATTATTCTAGAAAGCTTTTATTTAAAGAAGCGCCATTGTAGTAAAGATATTAAGTTAACCGCAACTGTTTTGTGGATGTCTGCTGTTTTATTCTGTACTTTAGAAAAACAGTCTAACACAAAAGAAGATAACGTTAGAGACGACTTATCTTTGAAAAAAACACTTTATAATTTTTTGGTTCCAGATATACTAAGTTAAATCTTTAAATCTATACATAATTATTTATTTAAGCGCAAAAATAAATCTTACTTATTATTTATCAAATGGTGCAGAAATTTTCTGTTCCAATTTGACATAAATTCCTCGATCATTTGAGCGTAGAAATAAATAAAAATAAATAAAACATGTGGGCGGTCTATCTAGTAGGTGATGTTGTTTAAATTAATGTAAAGTTACTCAAGGTCGACCTCACTTTTCGTTGGTAAAGAGTAGCACAATAGTTGGAAGTGGGTGACGTTAATTAGTACCATACATTCTGATGTATCGTGTCAAAATTAGGTGTTTTTTCTTTGTGTTTTAAATTTCGCGCAAAGCTACACGAGGGCTATCTGCGCTGGCCGTCCCTCATTTAGCAGTGTAAGACTAGAGGGAAGGCAGCTAGTTATTACCACCCACCGCAACTCTTGGGCTGCTATTTTGTCAATGAATAGTGGGATTGACCGTAACATTATAACGCTCCCAAGGCTGAAAGGGCAAAAATGTTTGATGTGAAGGGGATTCGAACCCGCACTTTCGGAGTACGTGTCAAGCGTCTTAATCACCTGGCCATACTGCGCCATTTGTTCAAAGTTAGGGACGAATAGCGCAGATAGTCCTCACGTATCTTTACCTAAACCACAAACAAACATGTCTACGGTCGTTGAGAAATTTGAACAGATTATTTACTTCATCGTGAAATTATTTTTACTTTGTCCGATTTTCACATTTAAAAAGGTTCCTAGACGAATGTAAAGGGGTCTCTGAGTTGTACACAATAAAGCATCTCGTAACATATGGGAACCCAAATGAACATGCGAAATAGTACATATAAATTTTATTATTCAAAAACGTTTCTGAGTTTCGAAGCGTATCTTACCCTTGGTTGTAACTTTCCGAGTATGGAAGTTACGGACAGCAAAAATTCGTTTGTAAATTTTTGGAAGTCTCCAAAGAAACGGCACAGACGAGTATCACGTACCTGGGGTTTAAGTGGTCTCTTTAGTGCGTTAAGTAGTCGATAGATAGCGCTAAGAACTAACTCTCTTAAAAGCGCCACTTCTCTGAAATAAATGCATAAAATTCAAAAAACATACAAAAAAGTTTGAAATAATATAACATTTTCGTAACTAAAATTAACAGAAAATTAACTAAAAACCAATAAACTATTTGTGATGTAGATGTTAATGTTTCAGGATAGTCAATATGTATTAAACGAAAACAAAACCCAACAACAACAAAAGACACACTCCCACGTGGAAAAGTTAGGGAACAAGCGACTGGTTTTTAATACGAATGAATTCATTTTCTTTATAACATTAAAAAACCTTGAATAAATATTTGGTTAAATAATTCGGTCCATATTCTTGTTCTCCAGTTTGCTTTAAAACTTATCTCCGAAAGAGGAATAATTAGATCAAAACTAATTCGAGGAGAGACACTAAAAATTCTGCTTATTCAAAATAAAGAGGTTTACAACGCACGTGCGTTTGATTCTAAGAGTTGCTCGATGGAATTGGAGTGTTATTAAATCGGCACTCCACTGCATCGAGAAACGAAACCTGGGTCTCACGTATCTAGAGCTCTGCATAAAGACCCAGTAATAACTTTCCCGTAAAGTTTATCTGAAGACAAACAAATCTCATTTATCAGACTGCGTAATCGAATTCGAAAGTACGATTTATGTTTCAAACCATTAACTTTCTTTTCATTAAGACGATGTAAAATTTGTATACAAAACAGCAGGTTTTAATCGATTTGTCTTCAATATTTCCATTCTTCTATGTGTTTAACATACAGCTGAACTTCTTTCATTTCAACATCACCCACCCCCAACTTTTGGGTTACTCTTTCAACAACGAATAGTGGAATTCACCTTCACTTTTTAACACGCACACCACTGCACCGTATATTAAGTGAGGGAAGTTCAATCCAGAGATTGCGAGTCAAACGTCTTTCACACTAGATCCTTTGTGAAAACAAATAATATCATAAGCACAAGGTGTTTTATCTCCTTCAGAAAAAATCCATACGCCATCTGGGGTAGAATTTCAAAAATAGAATGGTTAAAAACCGAAACCGCTCAGTAATGACTGACCCAGTAGAATCTATGCATTACTAATTGAACCCAGTAGAACTTATGCATTACTAACTGATGCTGAAACAAATTACAATATCAAAATAAATAAACCTAGTGAAACAGATTACAAAATGAAAATAAACAGACCTAGTGAAACAGATTACAATATCAAAATAAATAGACCTAGTGAAACAGATTACAAAATGAAAATAAACAGACCTAGTGAAACAGATTACAATATCAAAATAAATAGACCTAGTGAAACAGATTACAAAATGAAAATAAACAGACCTAGTAAAACTGATAACAATATGAAAATAAATAGACCTAGTGAAACAGATAACAAAATGAAAATAAAGAGACTAAGTGAAACAGATAACAAAATGAAAATAAAGAGACTAAGTGAAACAGATTACAATATGAAAATAAATAGACCTAGTGAAACAGATAACAATATGAAAATAAATAGACCTAGTGAAACAGATTACAAAATGAAAATAAACAGACCTAGTGAAACAGATTACAAAATGAAAATAAACAGACCTAGTGAAACAGATTACAATATCAAAATAAATAGACCTAGTGAAACAGATTACAAAATGAGAATAAACAGACCTAGTGAAACAGATAACAATATCAAAATAAATAGACCTAGTGAAACAGATTACAAAATGAGAATAAACAGACCTAGTGAAACAGATAACAATATCAAAATAAATAGACCTAGTGAAACAGATTACAAAATGAGAATAAACAGACCTAGTGAAACAGATAACAATATCAAAATAAATAGACCTAGTGAAACAGATTACAAAATGAAAATAAATAGACCTAGTGAAACAGATAACAATATCAAAATAAATAGACCTAGTGAAACAGATTACAAAATGAAAATAAATAGACCTAGTGAAACAGATTACAATATCAAAATAAATAGACCTAGTGAAACAGATAACAATATAAAAATAAATAGACCTAGTGAAACAGATTACAAAATGAAAATAAACAGACCTAGTGAAACAGATTACAATATCAAAATAAATAGACCTAGTGAAACAGATTACAATATCAAAATAAATAGACCTAGTGAAACAGATTACAATATGAAAATAAATAAACCTAGTGAAACAGATTACAATACCAAAATAACAGAACCTGTGAAATAAATTACAACATCAAAATCAACACATCTAATGAAATAAATTACAATATCAAAATCAACACATCTAATGAAATAAATTACAATATCAAAATCAACACATCTAATGAAATAAATTACAATATCAAAATCAACACATCTAATGAAATAAATTACAATATCAAAATCAACACATCTAATGAAATAAATTACAATATCAAAATCAACACATCTAATGAAATAAATTACAATATCAAAATCAACACATCTAATGAAATAAATTACAATATCAAAATCAACACATCTAATGAAATAAATTACAATATCAAAATCAACACATCTAATGAAATAAATTACAATATCAAAATCAACACATCTAATGAAATAAATTACAATATTAAAATAAACATACCCAGTGAAATCGACTACAATATCAAAATAACAAGCATCAGATGAAAGAACTTGAAACATCAACAGTGGTTACAATAGAGAAATGAAACATTCATAACTATTTATCGATAACAATGGAGTTCTCCAAACGTGGGCTTCATCACAGAAACTACTACCCAATATTTCCTGAGTAGGAAACAGTTCCAGGATTCAATTAGAGTATTCTGGAAGGCCAGTTGGGGTACATAACCTTGTAATAACGTGTCTCCCTGAAGTGGCCTGACAAACAAACCCTGACTTGGGTTAACAGGAGTTAAAAATCACACACGTGTGGTCAGATTCCCGAAAACGAGATAAATAAAGCGTATAATACGTGATACGTTAACGAGGACAGTTTCCTGTGTTGCACGGCGTAGGTTGTTTATATAGTTAATGTGCTAACGTTTCGTGATAATAACTAGACAGGGTGGCCCGTGAGTCCCTACCCATCCATATGGAAATTGTTTTACAGAACATGGCGTCGCATAATATTATGCAGCGAGAATGAGGGACAGCACACAGATACATAAGGTATATGGATGGGTAGGAACTTACGAACCACCCTGTGTGTAAATATGGTCAAACCACGCTTCTAAAATACATTCTCTCAATAATTCCTTCTTTCTTGTTAAGCATGTGTTAATTTTTAAATCTCTGCAGTTACACAGAAGATGCAACAAACCCATTTCAGTTCGGCACCTGTTTTAAACCAGACACATATTATAAGCGTTGTTTGTGGAACCTCTCCAGACCTTACAACAGACAGCTTTTATTACTAGTGCTCAAATCTCATGGAAAGTAAATGTATTTTTATTAATATCCAAACCTTTAATCCTAGGTATTATACGGACATCTAGAGCTACGAAGATATTATCAGACACTAATGTTAAAGATTTCCACAGCAAATTACAGTACGAATTATTGGAACTAAATCTCATAATTGTACCTGATTATGAACTGAATTACTAAACGGAAAACAGCTAAACTCCACAGCATCTATCCTGGACTTTCACACTGCTTCACTCCTAACGCGTCTACGTAGGGAGAGAGATGTGACAAAGAGAAGCAAACTAGGAACCTTGGAACTCTTAACAACTGGAATACGCCCTGTCCACGAAGAAAACACAACTATTATTTTGAACTGCCAAACGTAAAGTAAGAGACACGTGGAAGTGAAGTACCTTTGCAGTTTACTTCATGTTTTATAACAGTTTTTAGTCTCAATGGTTTCCTACAGTTTGCGGACTTCTGTCGTTTAGAAGTAACTTTAAAACTATTCACTCAATGGATCAGCGATAAACCTCAGGATTTACCATGCTAAAATCCAAGGTTCGAGTTTTAAAGCCTGTAACTTACGACGTGAAAAATATTTCCAATTCGTTAAACCGACTCCTTTAGTCCAAACAAGGAATTTAATATATCAAATCTTCCTGTAATGGACTTAATTTTAACTTTAAAAACACACACAGAAACTGTTAATGATCCCCACCAAACTCACTACATTTCAATACGACAAAGGACGGAAGTCAAAACATAAATTTTCGACAGTTATTTCTATAAATATTATATCAAATGGCTTGAATATAAACAACAGATAAAAAATTGTTTAGGCCCGGCAAGGCCAGGTGGGCTAAACCATTCGACTTGTAATCCGTCTCACTGAACATGCTCTCCCTTTCAGCCGTGGAGATGTTATAATGATACGGTCAATTCCACTATTCGTTAGTAAAAGAGTAGCCCAAAAGTTGGTGGTGGGTTGTGATAACTAGCTGCCTTCCCTCTAGTCTTACACTGCTAAATTAGGGACGGCTAGCGCAGATAGCCCTCCTGTAGCTTTACACGAAATTAAAAAACAAACAAACCTTCCCGCAACTGTTTGCAGGCAGTAAAGGGTGGTAGAGACGTGGAACGTTGTGGGCTTTAGCTCTCACATCTCGCTCTCTTAATTACTATTTCAATATTTATTGTTATTCTTTATTTCTTATGCGAGATCAGATAGACAGCGTATCTCCACTGCTATGTGGACCCTACTTTACAGCCACCTCTAAAACCTGAGGCTCATTTTATAATCCCATATTGTATCTTGTACCCTGGGATCTTTTCAGTTGATACAACGTTTTGTGTTTATTTTTTTTTGTTTCGGCTATTTTTTCTATACTTGTTCTATTTAATACAGTGTTTCAATAAACATAGGAAATTCGTATTTAAAACCAAGTTCTAAATAGAGTAAGGTTCCAGCTTGAATATTTATTGTTTATCTACCATTGGTTAGCAATTCATGTTTCACCCTGTACTTAAGCTATCTAAAGGAACACCAAATATCTGTGAGAAACCTGATTTCAAAGGTAATGATAATATCCGTTACACTAGAATTATGTTTGTTTTTTAATTACTATTAATTATTAATATTACTTACTATCACTACTCAGTTTGAAAATATGTCACCTCATTGAAACTGGTTAACAACATTGTTTCAGTTTTTCAATTGTCATGTAAAATAAACGAAGCAAAGGGAAAAAAAAAGAAATAAATGTTGCAAGAAACACTCCCTAGGTGGCCTTTATGAAATCGTATATTATGTTACATTTAACAAGTTCATCCAGTAACCTATTTTTATCATTATTATGGTTAAAATGGTTCATTGAAATCAAAGTGCTCAATTCTAAGGAGAATAAGGCTTAACTGGTACAGAAATGACTTATACTGTTTCCATCATAGCTGTAAATAAAATCCATAAGTACACGGATAATTCACTACTCGCGTTAACTACATTAATATGTAGGGGGCCGTCTTAACAATCTGACAGCGGGAGGTGCTTGCTAGCTTCTTCCCTTCCCGCCACTTTGAACTGGCACGTGACTCGTAAGCTTAGCAAATATAGTATCAGTGAAGGGAGAAAACACTAATTCTATGCAAAGTGCACGTCATGAAAGAAAACAGTTTCTTTTTTCGGTTTTCCTGAATTTATAATTAGAATATTTACTTCAGTAACTATTATATAAAAGTAGCTTTTATTTTGTAACTGCCCCCCAGTGGCTCAGCGGTATGTCTGCGGACTTACACGCTAAAATCCGGGTTTCGATACCCGTGGTGAGCAGAGCACAGATAGCCCATTGTGTAGCTTTGTGCTTAATTCAAAACAACAACAATATTTTGTAACTACTATTGAAGTTTCGCCATCTTGTGTTTTTGTTGTTTTTTCACTGCAGATTTCCAGCCAATCGAGTTTTTTCATTAATTTCAGAAAAGGTTGCAACCAACTCGTACATTTTTAACTTAATTATTAACAAAACGTCGTTATCCAATCGTATATTTTATTTTTCTTTCATGAAAGATCACCATCCAATCGTATATCTTTTTAGTTCTTCATCATCCAGTAGTTTCAGTTTTTTATCAACTAGCACTTATTCAATTACAAATTTACACGAATTCTCCAATTTAGTTTCTAAAAGACAGGCGCCCGCATCTGTTTATTACTACTTAACTTAAGATTACCTGTTCTGACGTAAAAGTCGTACTGTGCTATTCTAAACATTTCTACGTCAAAGTAAACGTGTAAAAATATGTTATCAGACGATAAGTTCGTACTTCAATTTTTTTTAAATTTTCGAAGTATATTTCCATTGACGGTTTTAGAGAACACTGCGCGTGCCTTTCTTTACGTGTTTATATGTATAATTACAGTAGAGTTATGACGACAATACTGTCTCAACATTACTGTTCCTTGGTCTTTGAGGCGTTAGAATAATTTTTGCTGGTGGGAAAGTTATTAGTTCATCCGCTGAGGCGAAACGTCGTTAAAATGAACTACGTAACTTTTATTTTTAGTTAAGCACAAAGCTTCAAAATGGCGATGTGTACTGTGCCTGTCACGAGTATCGAAACCTGGTTATTAGCGGTCTGTGAGTCCCCACACTCACCACTGATAGTAAAAAAAGAACAACTGGATATATTTGTAATTGTTTACAGGACAATGGTTTTCAGAGGCATTTCAATTACAGAAAAATCAAGATGTCGTTGGTGTTACAAAAGCAATAAATAGACAAATAAAAAGTGATGTGAAACAAACTATCGAGAACAACCGGTGTCGCTACTTCACGTAAGTAACTCAACGTTTCTTGTTGGGTTTGTATTGGCCCAAGGTTACCAGCGTTATTTCGCGTGGGAAAGTTATTAACTGGTAAGTACAGTTGGCCTCCAGTGGCACAGTGGTATGTTTGCGAATTTACGACACTCGAAACTCGGTTCAGATACCTGTGGTGGACAGAGCACAGATAACCTATTGTGTAGCTTTGTGCCAAGTTCGCTGGTTGGTTGGTTGGTTGGCATTTATTTGGTGCAAACCTACAAGGCCATCTGTGCCGTGTAAAAAATTAAATAAAAGTAAAATCGTTATGAAATGTAAACATATATTTAAGTAGTAGTTGTTGTTGTTGTTTTGAATTAAGCACAAAGCTACACAATGGGCTATCTGTGCTCTGTCCACCACTGGTATCGAAACCCCGATTTTAGTGTGTAAGTCCGCAGACATACCGCTGAGCCACTGGGGGGCTAGATTTAAGTAAAACTAAATACATTTTAAACAGCTGTTAAAAACTTAAACAGAATTACAAAGGTCAATGGCCTTTAAAAATTTAAAAACGTTAGTAAGATGGACAGTATCACCATCGCCAATGACACTGTCCAACGTAAGGGGTGAATCCAAGGTGTTCACCTTGTGTTTACATGACTTAAGTAGGGCCGTCGTTAACGCTCGTAACAGACAATACATCAGTCTCAGATAAAGGAAGAAAAAATAGAAAAAGAAATACAACGTGGGGGACAAATCATGTGCTCTACGCAGAGTTTTCACTATTTGTGTCGAAGAGTTGAGTTAATGAAAAAAAAAAGACTGATTGGTTGTTTGTTTGGCGTTTCATATAGCGTGAAGCAATTCAGCATCAAACAATAGGTAAAAAAGTAAAAATATAGTAAAATTAGTAAAAAGGAATCACGTTAAAAAACTTAGTCCAATTTTTGAATTAAGGGCTAATGGCTCTTAAGAAAAGTAAAAACATTACCAAGGTGGACAGTGTCACTATCACCAATAACACTGTCCAATGTTACAGACAAACCCTCGGACAGAACATGTTTAAATTGATGCCGTCGTTGAGAGTCGTAACGATGACAAGACAGTAAAATGTGGCTTATTGTGACCTGAGTGTTACACAAACTACACACTGGTGCATCAGTTCCAGATAAAATAAAATGATGAGTGAAAAACTGTGACCAATGTGTAGAATAGCTAGAACAACTTCCTCTTTCAGATCCTTATGGTAACAAGACGGCCAAAGTCCAATATAGAGTTTTATTTGGAAAAGCTTGATTTCACGTTGCTCACTCCAAGTCGACTGCCAGCTGGTACGGAGTCGAGTCTTGAATATAGGACCATAGTCCATGTATGGAACAGGCACAGTAGTGATAGTGTCAGAGTAGATAGATTTAGCTGTGGTGTCGGCAAGCTTGTTCCTGTGAATACCAACATGGCCTGATATCCAGGAAAACTGGATAGAAGTAGATGTTAATGAGAAATGGGCCAGTCGGTTTTGAATATCAGCGAGAACAGGGTGTGAACTAATGTGGAGCGATTTCTGGGCCAAAAGAGAGTTAAGTGAGTCAGTATAAATAGTGCAGTTTGAGTACTGCTTAGTTTCAGTATAATCCAGGGCAAGAGAAATGGCGTACAGTTCAATAGTGAACACAGAAACTGTAGAGAAGATTCTGTGTGCAACCACTGAACCACAACAAACCATAGCAGAGCCAACACAGTCGCCTAATTTCGAACCATCTGTATAAAATAGGAATGGAAGAATTGTTAAAGAGACGTTCTGCAAATAGAAGACGGTACTTGCAATGAGATTATTCAAAGAAAGGTCACATTTGAGGATTATAATAAGCTATGGAGAGATGGGTTGACCAGTGGACACAGCAATGTTCATCCAAGAACAGACCCAATTAATCCACCTGCACCTGGAAATGAAGTCCAAAATAAGCAATGACAGACTGTCTCTTCTGAGAAAACATGGCTCACTGAGGAAGGAAAACAATACCAGATGGGATGCTGTTGTAAGAATTGAAGTTATGCCACATACATTAAAGTTGATTGCAAATAGCATAGATGTAGAGAAGGCTCATGAGACTCAGTGTGCAAACTCTGGACTGTAGAAAACCTCTGATGGTGAACAGGGTCCAACATCTTCAAGGCTGAGGTCCTAGAAGAGCCATAGACCAAAGACCCATAATTTAGTTTGATCAAATGAGGACACGATAGATTTTTAGCACAGAATATCGATACACTCCCAAAGAGGTGGAAGAGAAAACATGGAAGATATTCTGTGCCCTTGTACACTTGACTCATAGCTGCTTGATGTGTGGTACTAAGATCAGCTTATGGTCAAAGATAAGCCACAAGAACCCTGCTTCATGAACCATGGGAAGCACAACTTCACTGATACAGAGTTTGGATTCAGAGTGAATACCTCTTTAGTAGCAAAAGTGCACTCATCCGGTTTAGAGGGAGAGAAGTTAGAACGTTTGCTGTGGTCCACTTCAGTAAATGATTGAGGGCATTCTTTAGCTGCCGTTCAATATACCTCATGCTCGACTACTTAAACGAGATGTGTAAGTTGTCGACATAGAGCCTGTTTGCAACGGTAGGAGGGAGTTGTCCAGTGATGGCATTTCTATTTGTGATGGAAGGTGTAACATTCAAGACTCAGTCTTAAAGGACTCTTAAGTTCCTGTAGGACAGAAGGGAAGTGTCGAATCCACACAAATCTGGAATCGCCTGTCCATTAAACATTTTTTAATAAAAATAGGCAAATAGACACGTGACCCATATTCATGGAGGTCTCACAAAATGTCATATCTCCATGTTGTGTGTCATAAGCCTTCTCAATGTCGAAGAGTATTGATACAAGATGTCATTTGAGAAAGGCCTCTCTGATTGACGTTTCAAGTCGTCGAATCAGATGGTCCATGTTGGAGAGCTGTCATCAGTAGGTTGTTTGATTCCTCGAATCAAACAAAACGAGCTCCATTCTCTCTAAGGTCTTACTGAGACAGGTCGTCAAAGCAATTGGATGGTAGTTTGAAGAAATATTAAGATCCTTCCCAGACTTAGAGAAAGCTAGGACAATAGCCTGGCGTCAGGCATCAGGAAAAACATTTTCCTGCCAGATCCAGTTAAAAACAACCAAAAGAATATCAAGAGAAGCAGGGATGCAGGGATGGCGCAACATTTAACAATGTATATCATTAGATTCAATTGATACACTGCCAGACAGATGAAGAGACAGTTTGAGTTCCACCAGTGTAAAGAGACGATTATAGTCATAAAGCCGATCAGCCCAAAATAAGAGAGGCGATCACTTTACCAGAGTTTTGATGGCTAAGAAGGTGGGGAATGAAGCAGAAGTGCTAGATACCCGGCAAAAGCTGATACCGAGAGTATCAGCAATCCTGGCCATCAGAGAGTAAGATCAAAAGGAGAAAAGGACTATACACACAGTTGTTAAACGATGGCTTCCAGATGACAGCAGGATCAAGTTTTAGGAGGGCAGTGAAAGAAGACCAGTTGGCTTAGTCCAGCTTCCACCTAATGAGACGGGTCGGGCCTCAGCTAGTTTAACTCAAAATGATAGAAAAATGATCATTGTTCCGTGGATCACTGTCAACCTTCAAAGAAAAGTGAGGTAAAAGTGAAGGGGAGTAGACAAAGGGAACAATAGCAGTAAATGACTGACTAGGTGCATGAAAACATGTATGAACACCAGTATTGAAGAGAGAAAGGTTGTGATTTGAGAGTATATGCTCCATGGAAAAAACCCCTTCCATCAATATCAGCATTTCCCCAGAGGGGATTACATTCATACAAATTCCTTTAGGATTAAAAAAGGAGACAGCAACTGTTTAATAATAGCTTCTACGCCTGACTGATCATAGGTCTCTTCAGGAGATAGGTAGAAAGAACAGACAGTGATGGTGCAGCCCAAGGAACTATGGATGGCTGTGGCCCTAAGGGTGTATCGAGTGGCAAAGATTGAATGGGTATATGCTGTTTAATCAGCAGTGCCACACCTCCATGCACTCTTCCAACACACAACCTGTTGTTACAATATGAAGAAAACCACTGAAACACAACTGTATCACACAGGATGTTAAGAATCAATTAGCGCCTTGATGTCATCTAAATTAAAATGGAAACCTCAACAGTTCCACTGTATAAATGTGGCCAGTTTTACTTACCTGGAGAGGAACTGGGCGGAGCCCTTCTGTTTTTGACCACATCTTTTCTCCTTATTCTCTTTAGTTGAAAGAAGGCTATCGACCTCCATGATTATGCTCTGGGTCGAGTGGACAGGTTGTTCAAAGAAGATTCCAATTACTGAAGGCATGAACGAATAATCGTTATGCATCTTGAAACCAGAGAAAACCAAAGCCCGAGCAAACGCCTGAACCCAGAACCAAAAAAATGGATACGTGAAGCTGCTGGAAGGAATGGTGGAAACAGAGATGGATGTTGACGTTGACACATAAACTTTCTTAACAACAAAGGGCAAAAGACTTTTCACATAGTTAGAAAAGGACTCTGTTAGAGGCATGGAGAGATCTGTCTGTACATTCACTATAACAGTGGAACGAAGTCCGAGATGGAATGGTGAACAACAACTTTCGAGTTTCGGGGTAAGAAATGTTGTGAACCATTTTCAAACGTTATATTTCTTTTACCTCCACCCATCTAAGGTATGAATGAAAGTAAGATGGGTGAAAGCCATAACAGTTAACACAAGTGTGGTCCATTTTGTACTCTCAACCATTATGATCCTTGTCATCATAACGAGCACACGCCAAGAAACCATGACATGTTGTCTTTGAGTAACTAAACTGTTGACATTGGAAACATCTGAGAGGGTTTGAAATGTATGACCATACTTTGCAATTTAGATAACCTGCCTTGATGGAAGCTGGTGAACGTTGTGATGTACATGTGAGAATGAGGTCACTGGTCAGCATCATAATTCTGTCTCTGCAAATGAGGAAACTTCTTGGATAGAGAAACCAGCAAGGATCTCTGACTCGAAGATGTTCCTCAAACCCTTCTTAACAGTATCTACTCGTGATGAATTCAAAGTAGCATGGAGAGTAACCTCATATCCCAATGGTTTTCAAATACAAGATAAGTTCAGTGTGTTTTGGAGTTGATGTTTCTACCAAGATTCCTCCAGAACGTAACTTTTTGACTGACTTAGGAAAGACAGCAAGCCCCTTCTGAATAAAAAGTGAGATATTTGCCCTAAAGATTTGTCTGATAAGGAATGTAATATCAGAAAATGAGGTACAGGTGTTGAAAAGTTGAAAATTGCTGTTCAGAATCTTCAAGACATGGTCGTTTATATATAGTCTGTTTTTCATTATTATATATTTATTTGGAGATCCATAGCATAGAAAGAATATTTTGGTGACTATTGATCTCACCCACAATAGAGCCCTATGAGTCGTGCAAGGACATTGCAGCAACGCCAGGATTTCGTGAGCACTATATCCAAACACCAGCATCAGACACAATGTCCCAAAACCTGTTGATAACATCCAACACTGGTGCTTGGTTGACCTTAGCTCAAGTGGATTAGCCGATTGACCCTGGGGACCACCGTTTACAGAAATTTAAGTCCAAAGTAATGTGTTAGGGTTGGACCCCTCAACCCCCAGGATCCTCTTCTCCCCTTCACAAGTCACCACACACAACAAACACGAGGGTGAATGTTTAGATCCCAGAGGAGGTAAACTGAAGAAACGGAACCTTCTCTGGTAGATCCTCTCACCACGTACAGGAATCCACAATCGAGAAGCTTTGTGCCTAACTTCAAAGAAAAGAGAAAGTACAGTTGTTGTTAGTGTTGCAACGTCCAATACTAAATGGAAGGCTACCAAAGTTAGAAATATTTATAGAAAAAGTTTGATTTTCTCCTACTTTTAATATAATCCTTTTGGCTGTTGGGTATGAATCGTCATTAACACAAATCAAGTTATAACTCATAGAAGTACCCTAAAAACCAGAACATTAGTATTTATACAATAATAAATAATTATTGCTGAAATATCACAGTAACTAAGATTTTACTTTTCTAGTAAAAGATCTGAAAAAAATAAGAAAAATAAATTCGTATCTTATTGGTGAAATACTGTCAAACATTTCTAGACCTATGATCTTCATATCAAATGTTTCCTTTTCAAAGATACAACCAGTTATCAACTTTCCAACTAAACCAAATGTTTCCTCACCAAATATACAACCAGTTCTCAAGTTTCCAACTGAACGAAATGTTTCATTACCACAGCCAAACAATAAGATCTAACCAGTTCTCGAGTTTTCTACCAATAAGTCTAATCTTTCCCTACGACAGTCTAGCCAATATGTCAACATTACTCTCACCAGAATATAACCATTCTTATAATTCCAACCAATATTCCAAATGTATTTTTGGAAAAACAGAATTACAACAATTATATTCCTAGCACATGATTCTAAACATAACCAGACACAGCCTGAGATCTTTCCCTGTCTTCACTTTTATCAAAACAGATTCAATCGGTGAAACAGCGACATCTGATGGTGTAAATTTCCCAAAAAACTTTCGGTTAGGGTTCAGTTGGGAAAAAGACGAAAAAATTGTCTTTTCAGGGACGTAGTCCTACAGTAAGTGTAGGAACCGATGGACTTATTGCTTGTTCATTTTTCTACTTATTCCTACAAACACATATTAACAAAACTAGTGCTCCCTATACATCTTTCATAGAGGGCTCTGTAATAAATATGCTTTATGGCGGCCATTTTTTCAAAGTTAATTATTTCTCACTAATTAAAATAATTTACTCAATAAGAATAGAAAGTGGGAATGTTTCCGACAGATGTAGCGATTAAACTCTACATACAAAAGTAAAAGATATATATATATATATTATTATTACTACTTTTTAAATAAATCAAGAGAAGTTACTCACAATGATGAAACTGGAGATTCGTAGATTTTCTAACCCCTGGTATTCGTCGTCTGCTGTGTACACGAATGTTGATTTTTGGTGATATGCTGGACAGGGATTTTTGATTTACACTCTTCTAATCTTAGTTGTCCAGTTTTAGCCTGATAGATAAACTATCCAACCTCTTTTCAGATGAGCAATAGTCATGACATTGAAAAGGTTTTCAAAAGAAGGTCTTTTTGACACAAAGAATTCTGTAATTAGACCGATATTTCTTCTCCAATCCAGAAGCGATGGAAGAGGTTACGGCGCCATTAACATCTGTTATCTCGCTACGTATCTCATCGAACTCACTAGATGGCTTAACCATGCGCAGTTCTTCCATTACAATAACAACAGTGAATGAAAGGGTTTAAACTATAACGACCCTGTTGAATGTTGTCTGGGCTTGAGAATGTTTGAAGTCGGTCAAAAAGACCCTCAAGATCATCTGATAACAGAGAGAGAAAAAACATCAGAAATAAGTTCAATAAATTCTTGATGACAAGAAATTCACTTGAAGTAAAAATGTATTAACTTAAAGATGATCTAAGTAGGTCAAAACGTTCTTTTGTACTTGATTTTAGTTAAGTTTTAACATCAATACAAGCCGTCTTTAAAATACAAATTCAATAAATGCATATATTTTCACTTTGTGTGCGTTACTGAACGTTTTATACGTGAATCTAGCAAAAAAAAACCAACTTAAACGGTTACAAAAATTGTTTGTTTGTTTTTGAATTTCTCGCAAAGGTGCGCTAGCCGTCTCTAATTTAGCAGTGTAAGATGGTCACAGACTCGAATCCCCATCACACCAAATATGCTCGCCATTTCAGCCGTTGGGGTGTTATAACGTGACGGCCAATTCCATTATTCGTTGGTAAAAGGAGTATCCCAAGAGCTGGCGGTTGGTGGTGATGGCTAGCTGCCTTCTCTTTAGCTTTACACTGCTAAATTAGGAACGACTCGCACAGATAGCTCTGGTGTAGCTTTGCGTGAAATTCAAAAAACAAACAAACAAGTGATGGTCAGATTTAGTAACATATATATGGTACTGTTTGGTATAACATTTAGTAACGTGTATGTGGTACTACTTGGTATCACGTTTAGTAACTGTATATGGTTCTATTTTGTATCACGTTTAGTAACGTCTATGTGGTACTATTTGGTATCACTTTTGGTAACATGTACGTGGTACTATTTGGTATCACGTTTATTAACGTGTATGTGGTACTATTTGGTATCACGTTTAGTAACGTGTATGTGGCACTACTTGGTATCACGTTTAGTAACGTGTATGTTGTACTATTTGGTATCACATTTAGTTATGTATATGTGGTATTATTTGGTATCACTTTGGTAACGTGTATGTGGTAATATTTGGTATCACTTTTGGTAACGTGCATGTGGTACGATTTGGTATCAGTGTTGGTAACGTGTATGTGGTACTATTTGGTACATTTAGCAAGGGACAAATTTCGACACATGTTTTTAACTTGTGTGTGTGTGTGTAAGACATATTTTAGAAGTTTAATAAAATTTATAAATCACAGTAATAACTACAACTGTCATTGAAAATAAAAAACGAATTCAAGGGGACGTGCTCCCCGGAATTTTCATCACGGATTTACCTATTAATTATTTGCAAAAGTATCTCCCCCCCACACACACTTTTAACAGTTTTCTTCCTACATAGTTTTTGAACGTTTTAGAATGTTGACAGTAAGTATAAAACAATTAACTATGTTTAACTCGTGAATTTCGTGATTGTGTTTTCAACATAAGATGCTTTTTATGAATCTATCGCCAATGGAACTACCAGATGTGGATACTAAATGTCATTAGAGGTGTTCAAATAGAGAGAGAAACAAACATGTGTGCTGGTGTTCGAAATCACGTGCTTATAACAAAGTTAAAAAAAAAACACAACACCTTGTTTCGGCGATTGGGAATAGTTGAGAACCCCTCGATAAACGGATGAACAGAAATACAATGTACAAAAATAAGAGTAAATAACAGAGGGACAGACAGAGAGATTTATCCAGCATTAACGTCCCAACTGGAATACCTTAAAGTACAAACCAAATATTTAAACATATGTGCAATTGCCTTTAACAGCACTTAGTTGTTTGATGGACACGAAAAATGAAATCCATACAATAACAGTATTACAGGAAGTCAGTCCATCACAACAGTTGAAGCTAATACGTATACACTCTGTTTAAATGACTAAGTGGATGGGTGGAGTGAAAAATCCTTGAAACTAGCTGGCTCCTTGAAACAGTTTTACACTTTCCCAGACCTTCGTCAACAGGTTTAACATCAGAATTTAAAAGAACATCAGTCGCTTGCCGTTGTGCTTTTGACTCAGATGATTAGCGCGGACCAATCAAACGGGGATCTGAAACGGGATATTTTCTAATTTAAACAAATTGACCTTAATGAATGTATTTGCAATTTTCTTTGGTAATATTACGACAGAGTGAAACTTTGTAATAATACTGTACTCTGTGTATCATCACATTGACGTCACAAGAGTCACGAGGCATTCTTACGTTAGTCACGATAAATTTATCATATTCATGGCACGACATGAAATTTTACATTTTAGCGCGACGGACACAAAACTAACATAGCAAGAATGAACAAGGCGTGGCCTTGTGGCCGGATTGTAAATCGTAGGGCTCGAGATTCTTGGCCCGTGACTGAGAAAAAACACGAAGAAAAAAAAAACTCCGTACATTCAAGACGTTACAAGAGTGACAGTCAAACCTTACTTTTCGATAAGGTAAGAGTCGAAGGTAGGTTACTGTTAACTAGCTGCTTCTACCTCTCTTTTTCAGTAGTTCAAAACTAGAGATGATTGTGAACAGTAAATTCCCGAGTAGGTTTGCACAAACGTTATGATACAAACAAACAAGCAAGCAAAGTGAAAACTGATAAATATCTTAAGAACAAAAAAGTTTAATTTGTATAAAACCACTACTCTCTACTCAACACAATGTTGTAAAGAAAAACACTGACCATTACACATCATAATATGGTCTACACCAGGGGTTTCATACTGACCATTACTTCCTATAATACGGTCTGCACCAGGGATTCCAGACTGACCAGAAAGTACCATAAATACGGTCTGCACCAGGGATTCCAGATTGATCATAACCTTTCATAATACGGTCTCTAGCAGTGGTCCATACTGGTCTCTAACTTTCTAAATACAGTCTGAACCAGGAATTCCAGATCGTCCATAACCTACCACAATAGGTCTACACTATAGGTTTCATACTGACCATTACCTACCATAATGTGGTCTCTGCCAGTGGTACGGATTGACCATTACTCACCATAATACAGTCTGCACCAGAGGACCTCCTCTCGACGATGAGATAGTGGTAAATATTTAGATTTACAGCGCTAAAATCAAGAGTTCGATTCTCTTCGGTGGTCACAGTAGATGAATCAGAGTCACTTTGCCGTAACAATACATCACATTCGACTAAACAAAACTAAAGGTCGTTCTTATAACCGGTGGTCACAGTAGATGAATCAGAGTCACTTTCCCGTAACAATACATCACATCCGACTAAACAAAACTAAAGGTCGTTCTTATAACCGGTGGTCACAGTAGATGAATCAGAGTCACTTTGCCGTAACAATACATCACGTCCCACTAAACAAAACTAAAGGTCGTTCTTATAACCGGAAACTCGTGCTAAATAAATAATCTTACACTCAGAAGCACTTAAAAATATAGTTTCATGCGCACACACAAATAAACAGGCTTTCTAGAATCAATCGTTCCTAAGGTGTATCATCAACAAAACTCGAAGGCTGAACGCTTCGAAAAGATGATTTTTCAACCACTGACGTGTACTGTTAAAACTGTTCATGAACCACAAACGCGTATAGTTGAGGTGTCAATAATACGACAGCAACAATAAAAAACATCATCAATACCCCATCAACAATATGCAATGTAGTCTTAACAATACCCCATGAACAATATGTAATGTAGTTTTACCAATACCCCATCAACAATATGTAATGTAGTCTTAATAATACCCCATGAAAAATATGTAATGTAGCCTTAACAATACCCCATCAACAATACTTAATGTAGTCTTAACAATACCCCATGAACAATATGTAATGTAGTCTTAATAATACCCCATCAACAATATGTAATGTAGTCTTAACAATACCCCATGAAAAATATGTAATATAGTCTAAACAATACCCATCAACAATACATAATGTAGTCTTAACAATACCCCATGAACAATATGTAGTGTAGTTTTACCAATACCCCATGAACAATACATAATGTAGTCTTAACAATACCCCATGAACAATATGTAATGTAGTTTTACCAATACCCCATTAACAATATGTAATGTAGTCTTAACAATACCCCATCAACAATACATAATGTAGTCTTAACAATACCCCATCAAGAATATATAATGTGGTATTAACAATGCCCTATCCACAATATATGATGTGGTATTAACAATACCCCATCAACATTATATAATGTAGTATTAACAACACCCCATGAACAATATATAATGTAGTCCTAACAATACCCCATGAACAATATATAATGCAGTCTCAACAATACCCCATCAACAATATATAATGTATTATTAACAATACCCCATCAAGAATATGTAATGTAGTCTTAACAATATTCCATCAACAATATATTATGTAGTCTTAACAATACCCCATGAACAATATGTAATGTAGTTTTAACAATATTCCATCAATAATATATTATGTAGTCTTAACAATACCCCATGAACATTATGTAATGTAGTTTTAACAATATTCCATCAACAATATATTATGTAGTCTTAACAATACCCCATGAACATTATGTAATGTAGTTTTAACAATATTCCATCAACAATATATTATGTAGTCTTAACAATACCCCTGGTACTTCCTGGTTTTGTTCGAAAATTCTATTGTCACCTAATTTTCTGATAACATCTTAGGTCCAGGAAATCAGGCGGAAATATAAAACGGTTTCCTCTTGTTAATATTTTGTACAATTAATCGTGCATAAGCGACGTCACAGAGGGGCGATTTGCTTTAAATTTTAACCTCGTAGCGAGGTGCTCCCCTTATTTTGATTGGGGAATAGAGACGTCTATATAACTCTAGTGAAAGTCGCCGTTTCAGGTTTGAATTCAACAGTTACGGTTAACAGAACAAATAAAGTGACCCTGACTGCTGTTACCTCACACATTATGAAATTAAAATGTGTTCCGTTGTCTATGTTGTGAAAATGATTACAAGTCTGGACGGTCCCTAAATGTTTGCTGTGGAAATGTATAATATCTAAGTGTTATAGAGTATGGGTTACAAAGTTAGTAATATGTTAAGGATTGCATGTTGGAAATACGTTTGAATAAAGCAGGCTTCACCACGATACAATGCTGCTTAATTGGAGCCTCACAGTATCTGGGAGCTTAACTTAGAACCCACCCACTCCCTCTCTACTCCTGGATCTCTCAATGTGTTTTTCCCACAGATTAATTAAGAGAGGTATTGGAAGTGAGTTTCTTACACTCCAACCCACAATGCTTTACGGTGTTAAACGCTCCGAAGATAGCCACACCCCTCTTATGACAAATCATCTAACCGGTAAAACTGAGATTTTAATAGAGACAGAGAGGCTACTTCTGACCACTTAATAGCCCTCGTGACGTCAGAAGCATGATTATACATCTCTCACGTTTTTTGTTGAAACTCCGGTGGTTTACCTCCAGCAAGCTGAAAAGAATGAGTAAGAAAATGGCAAAGACACCAAGTGAATGTTCTGACAATACACAACACGAACTACTGTTAAATTAACTTAGCCCGAACTGGACACAGATCCGTCGAGGAATTCCAAAAAAACTGTCTGAAAAACACTTTAAAACCTAAAACACGTGTCCACCTGCCTTCTTAAACTATGTCACTGACTGTCTCTTCTAAGAAACTGAAATCACTTCTATTCCTAATCTTTTTTATTTCGTTTCGTTACGTTAAATGCAAACTGCCAACTTTTCCAATGAACTAAGCATCCACTGAAAAGTTTCCACCGCATGTTGCGCGTGAAAAACAATGATCATGTTCGTGAAACGTGAATTCGCGAGATTTAGAGCTAAACTATATCACAAAGTAACAACTAAAACAGACTTCTTTAAGCTGCTACTCTGTATCTTACAGTATAAAAATTCAACGTGATGGTACTGAAACCCTTTCAAGACGGGAGTGGAGGGTGCTGTAAAACCCCTTCAGCCTGGAAGCTTAAGTTCTAACAGGGGCCAAAAAAATCAGAAGCAGTGTTAGCACGCACGAGCAGGTACTTTGGTGTGCTTATTTGTAGTTAAGCACAAAAGCTATATAAAGAACAAGGAAACCCGGTGTGTAACAGTGTAATTCCGCAAATATACCACTATAGGGCACGTCATTGTGCATAAAATTAATTATTATGTCCCGGGTTTCATTCTTCGCAAAACTTTGAACTGATAGAGAAGAATCACACTGACGACGAGTAGGTAACAAACAACACCCTATCGTCAGCTGTTGTCTACCACCAGCGGAAGAGCACGTTCCTGGAACAACAGTCCGCAAGCCACGTTTTCTCGGAATCACAGTCTAAGCACGCTGGATGTTAAGCTATGCCCGACCCCCACAAAAGTTCAGTTTACGCGCACAGACTTTTGTACGAGAAGTAAATTTTCGCATTATTTATGCGAGAGTTTACTGACACGTCTTCCCTGAAATGCACTCTGAGGTCTCAATGTGATTCCTATTTCGAAACTTGTCCCACGTCTGTGTGCCCACAATTACGATTTTTATAAATATTAGAAAACGGTTGTGTTCAGTCAGAGAAACGTGCGCCGTCACGCATGTCAACTAAAATACTCCGACAGGTGTTTCCGAAACGCAATTTGTCGACACATAGGCGACGTTAAAACAAAACTTACACGAGGGGTGCACGTGTCCTAAAGTCGGATCCATAGAACAAGAGTGCATTTTAATTCTTAAGAAAGCCATGAACTACAGTGACATGAGTCCTCCCGCTAGTACGGCGGTAAATCTACGAAGTTACAACGCTAAAATCAAGGGTTCGATTCCCCTCAGTGAACTCAGCAGCTAGCCTGATGTGGCTTTTCTATCAGAATATACACACGCACACAATGACATGAGTATCACCATTGATACTTTTAAAATAATCTAACCTAATTTTATAGTAAAATTCAACCACCCAGAACACAGCCTGAGGTAACAGTGGAGCTGTTAAACACGGTGTCACTCGATCACCATATTTCTGGTTTACAAAACACAAGACGTCCCATTCTCCTGAATCCTGTACTAATAACAAACACATCGATTCATGATCTCACACATTTCTACTAACTTTATTTACTTTAGTTTAGCCTAATTTGTACATCTGTAAAATTACAATTCTGAGGTCGCACCTTAGGGTAAACTTCTAACAAATAAACAGGTAAAATAAAACGTTTTATCTTGCCATCTCTGTTCTTCCAGACAGCATCAACAATCAGGTAATTGTCGAAGAAATAAGATGGATAAAAATCAAAGAAGAAAAACACACCCTTCTAAGTGAACACGTGTTTTTTTGCAACACGTGTTTCTTGTTTACCTACGATCAAAGAATAATCAAATCAATAGTAAAGTAAAATAAGGTCTCACCTGGAATAACTTAATCAGACATCTGGTTATGTAAACTTCCGACACACTTTGTAGCTCGGAGATACTGGCAATCCCGAAGGGTAGGAAGTTTTATTTAACGGCGGGGGAGGACGTCTGAGGGCGCTAGTAGTCTGTCCTAGTAGTGTAACTCAAAGTACTCATACATTTCATTGTTTTCTTGGAGGCGTAACTTGATAATCTCGCCTATAGGGGAGCATCCCGCCACATTATGACGTAATGGGACTCTTGCGACGAATCGCCAGCTGAACGAAACGGAATAATTTCTAACGTTTCGTGCACACAAACCGAATTGATCTTGTGTATCACGATGTGTATTTCTCGAGTATTTAAAAACAGTGCTTTAGCCTAACTCAACTTTGTGTTGTTTACGTCAGAGATAAAAATAATATAAACACAATAAAATACGAAAAGTCACAAATGTCAGGTCCATCGTGGTCCGGTGATTACATTGTCCATACTATCAATCTGAAGGTTCATGGTCAGCGAGCGTCATGTTTTCGAAACATTGGAACCGCGGTGCTCTTCGTTGGATGTTTTCCCTCTGGACTAACATTTGAAATTAGGGGCATATTTATGTGTGGAGAAACTTCGAGTTAAAAGTATGAAAATAAATTATATGATAATCTAATTATATCCATCTTTCCGCAAGGCGGGGTGTCTACTTATTGTTTAAAGTACGTGTTTATGCATTCATATATTAAATAAAACAGTATATTTAAACGTTAGCTCTGATAGCGTAGCACCAAACATGCTCGCCCTTTCAGCCGTGGGGGCGTTACAATGTGTCGGTAAATCCCACTATTCGTTGGCAAAAGAATAGCCCAAGAATTGACGGTGGATGGTGATGGCTAACTGCCTTCCCTCTAGTCTTACACTGCTACTGCTACATTAGGAACTGCTAGCGCAGATAGCCCTCGAGTAGCTTTGCGCGAAATTCAAAACAAACAAACAAAACAAACTGATAGCGTGTTCTTTTTATGAAACTTTGTAGGGAAGTTCGTTGTCATATCATTGTTGTTACTATCCTTGATATAAGTTCTCTGTAACATTTTAGTTATTTACAAAATTCTCTGGTGATTAGGGCTCTTGATTCGCACTTAGAGGATCGAGGGTTCAAATCCCATAACATGATCACCCTTTCAGTCGTTGGGACGTTATAAAGTTTCGGGCAATCCTACTGTTCGCTTGTGAAAGAATATCCCAAGACTTAATGATAACTACAAGAGAAAGCTAATTTGGGCACAGATGGCGTTGTAATATAACTATATTTCGGAGCTGGCGATCCACATAACTTTTGTCACAATTTAAACTGTGGGTGTGTTATAAGGGTGACAGACGATTCCTGAACATACGTACTGTTCAGCAGTTCAAAAGGACAGCGCCAGATAATTTTATTAGCTTTGCCGTAAACTATAAAATACATAAAACAAACTCTCTTCTCCTTCTGTCAATGACCTGGCGGCTAAGGCACTCGACTTGTAATCCGAGGGTCGCGGGTTCGAATCCCCGTCACACCAAACATGCTCGCCCTTTCAGTCGTGGGGAGTTATAAAATGACGGTCAATCCCACTATTTAATGATAAAAGAGTAGCCCGAGAGTTGGCGGTGGGTTGTGATGGCTAGTTGCCTTCTTTCTCGTCTTTACTAAATTAGAAACGACTTTGTATTTTATCCGCGACTTTTTCAAAAGCAGGTTTAATGGTCATCTTTTGACCTTAAGGGCTCAACTAAACTTCCATATTATTTACACATCTCAACCTATGACCTTTCTTGTTCCTTTCCAAACTTTACTTTCACTAAAAGACGGACACGTCCCTTTCCTACACATCAAACACACGTTTCTCTCTTACACACCAAACTGAACTTTCTTCGTTAGGCTTAAAGACCTTCCTACACAATGGCAGATACAAAGGCGTTGCAGAAAGCTTTAAAACATTGTTGACAAGCAGAGAACAACGTTTCGATCTTCATAGGACATCTTCAGCTTAACAAAGAGAGAGTTTGCAACTGACCGTTGCTGGGCACACGTCTTTAAAACGAGAGTATAAGAATACGGGTTTGTAGGGGGCGTTTTAGTTGGGTTAATAAAAGTGTTAATGCCCATACCGGCCGTTCTGAGACGCATTTTTATTTCAAGTGGGTTTCTCTTCATCAAGAAATGCTAAAGTATTTTATATTGAAGATAACGTTGTTTCAACAAAGTTTAAAAAATCAAACGTTGCACATTTAGAACCGGATGTTTTCATTTAGAAAACAATTTTTTTTTTTTGGAATTTCGCACAAAGCTACTCGAGGGCTATCTGTGCTAGCCGTCCCTAATTTAGCAGTGTAAGACTAGAGTGAAGGCAGCTAGTCATCACCACCCACCGCCAACTCTTGGGCTACTATTTTACCAACGAAAAGTGGGATTGACCGTCATATTATACACCCCCACGGCTGGGAGGGTGAGCATGTTTAGCGCGACGCGGGCGCAAACCCGCGACCCTCGGATTACGAGCGCACGCCTTACGCGCTCGGCCATGCCAGACCAGAAAACAGAAAGCAAAAGAAAACATGTTGAAACCAGTTTATAAACAAATCGTAACAAAAAGTAAAATACTGGGCCAGCGATTCCCGCCTTATGTTTTAATCACTGTTATGTAAATGACATAAATGGATAACAACAAACTCCTACGAAAAACAAATTGCTAAACAAACAAATGAAATCAGTTTTCAGTCACATGACGCCTCCACGTTTCTTATGGCCCCGTAAATCGATAGCTAAGAGGTTCATAACGTATCAACTCAACACCTGATCGAAATAGCCAATCACATTTCACGTCGCATACTGTATTTGTTTATTGTAAAAGATAACAATAACAACAAAAAGCTGTGTCTGTCTCCTTTTATACGATGTATAAATAACTACGGATGTCAGGAGTGTGAATCATTCACAACAGAGACTACATTTTCAGGTGCTTACTTTTAGTTGTTTTCGAGTTTTATGAAAATAAATTGAAATCACTTTTTCGATAATTCCCCTTTTATATTGTTGTTGCTGTTCTTAAGTGCAGCAATATGCATAATGGGCATCAGCACTCTATCCACCACAGAAGAGCGAGCCCCGAATTTTAGTGTTTGTCTAAACAATGAAGTTTATTCTTCTTAATACAATATATATATATATATATATATATATATATATAAGGTGGTAATATTTATTAAGTAGATTGAATAATATGGGTGTCGTTGCTGGGCTCAGGATTCTCCTATAGGAGGTGTCTGTAACTTGTTGGCGATAAAATCGTAAAAATAAACGAAGAGCATTCACTCCACTTGTTTTCAAAATAATGTTCCTTACACTTTAGATGATCGCAGGTACATCATAAACACTATACAGTTTTCTTCTTCTTGTCGAATGTTCGCTTAGGCCTATTTAATTGCTTAGAATTTCAGTTGACAAACCAAATTATTTTTCTCTATTTCTGTCATCAAACTATCCAAGCATAGTTTATTTACGTTTCGTCGAGTCACCATGGTAATATTCAAGACTCCTATATGTTCTACTCCTTTTTCGTTACAAGGTCTATTTCCAAAAAATGTCTACAGTGTGTCAAAGTTCACACAGGTGGTTCATTTTCTTTAGAACGAAACAAACTTTTCTTCTAATCTCTTTTAACACCATTAGTTTCAATCTAATGTATATATCGACAATTAGGCCTTCCTTTTCTGTTCGAACGTCTCTCATACGTAAACTTATTTTGTCTCTCGTATGCTCATCTAACACTGTTCATCTCTTACCTCGTCTGCTTGCTGTATCCTCGACATTAACACACATCACGCGACGTTCTAAAATCTCTTCAACAATGAGTTATAAACACAACGTACGAATCTTACGAGTTACGTAACCAAACTTGCCATAACGCTTACTTTAAAAATAATTGCTTATAACTCTCTTGTTCGGAACAAAACTGAATAATAATAAAATAAAATAAAATAAATAAATTAATAATATCTATTCTAAACAGTCTTTTTTATTATGACAGCTTGTAAATAAATAAACTTACAGCTGACGCACCAGTAACGCTGTATATTCTTTTTAAAAATTGTATCTTCGTTTGTTGTTTTTTCACAAGATGTTTCGCTGCAAGATATTTTTAATTAGTGTTACGTAATGTATTATATGCCTGAGAATAGCATTAATTTTAATTTAAGATCTCTTACGTCCACAAGGTTGCGTTTAAAATTCTGGGAACGAATGGATGTAAAAAAAGTAAAATCAGCTATGGTGCAAACTTTAGGTGTATTTTCAGGTGTTTATTGATTACATATCGATATTATTATTAGTATTTATATTTGAGTGGCTTGCAGGTGTTTATCGATAACAACTGAAAATCATAATTCCTACACGCACTGTTATAAGCTATATTTTTATGTTGTATTTACGTGTTAGCTACAGCACGTCTGAAGTTACGTTCTTTTAGCCTCGAAAATTCTAAACTGTTATCATGAAAACCTAGTAACTTTGCGAAATATCGAGAACGAAGATGCGGCGGGTACTCTTGATTGGTTGCCTTTTTTTTTGATCAACAGTTTTAAATTAAAGACAGTTCTATTCGAACTGTAGTATTCTAAACTAACTTTTTTAGATTAAATATCCCACAATCAGATCTTTAAAATAAAATCATTTTAATAAGATTTGAAAGAAAAGACATTGCAAGTCGTTTATTCCTCCATTATTTGCTCATAAAGCGAAAGAATCAGATCGTAATCAGCTCCTTGTGTGGAACATTTCGAAAAAAATATTTCGTTGCAAGAAGAGCGAGTTCTATATCAATTACTGTCTGAGCATTGTGTGTCTTTTCTTGGAAAACTATATTCTCAAATAGTAGCAAAAAACAACACTGTGTTTGATAATTTGCGTGAGCGTATTCTTTATAAAATAAACTTAATTAAACTCTTTATCCGAGTTAAAGTGCGATAGATAAAGAAAACTTAGAATAAAGATATATAATTATAAAAATAATCCGAAAAGAATGACAGTAGCCTAGTGAAGACAGACATATAAATATGGCTGCTATTTTTTTGTATATCAAACATTTTGAAAGTAACTAGTGCATGAAACTTCAATTTATTATTTATTTTCACGACGTTTTAAAATATAATAATCATAGAGGGCGTGCCACAATTACTCATCCGAAAATAAAACGTCATAGGCACCGCAATTTTACACATAATTATAAGTATGGCTTCGGTCACTAGGGGGCAAGGAAGTCGTCCCGCCAAAAAAACACAACAAAAAAACATGGCGTTCCTCACAGATAAAAGATGAACATAAGTCTTTCTCTAAATTTAAAAATATAATGCAAGTTATACCGTTTCGACCGTAACAATGGATATGTGAAGTCTTGAGTGCGTGATAGTTACGGCAATGTAAAGTTCTTTCGGTACAGTTGCTCTTATCCTGTTATGAAGATTTACCTGAATGATTCTGCAATATCCGACAGACTCGACGAGATGGGAATAAGGAGTCGTAGAATGATTAAAATATCCTCACACCCAGCTTGTTAGTTAGTGTACAGACAAATAGCTAAAATATCCTCACACCCAGGTTGTTAGTTAGTGTACAGACAAATAACGAAAATATCCTCACACCCAGGTTGTTAGTCAGTGTACAGAGAAATAACTAAAATATTGTCATACCCAGGTTGTTATTCGATATTCTGACAATTTACTAAACATTATTACATCCAGGCGATGTAGAGACAGAAGATGTGTGTTTTTAGTGTTGTTTTTCTGTAAGCAAAGCCACCGAAGAGAAACAAACGAGACAGATGGACGAAGGTCTGAACAAAATCATGTTTATAAATGATTTTACAGGGACTAGTAACGTCTGTTTTATTTTGAATAAAACTGAATTTAAAAACTTACTGCCACTACAGAACTTGGCTACGAGAGTATGCTTAAAGCTTCTCATACACACAGACTCTTCATTTGGTGTATCTTTTCACTTGGCTTTTTAATGCACATTGATATTATGAGGAATATTTCGGACACATCAAAATTATTCTGTCGTATTTGCACACACACGACACAAAAGTTCAAGTAATCCAAATGATCCAGGTGTAATCGTTACAAATAAATTAAAGTAATAAGCTAAGAATCCAAAAGTTTCAAAATCAATTAATCACCTACAGAAGTGTGCCAGATAACCAATCAGTCTTTTGCAGAGACTACTGTACAGTTACCATTAAAAAAAAAACATTTTATGAAACGAGAAAATCCTAGTTTGTTTTACATCAATTGAAAGATACAATACTTAGGAAAGAAAGGCTGTGTAACATAGACTGGGAAATTCTAATAAAGTATTATTTTAACGTACTCAAGGGCCAGTAGATAAGCGAGCATTATTATTCCCGGACAAAGTTTATGTTAACAGGTTTCAAAATAATACAGAATTGTAATTATCAAATTGGATTACACGAAGCTAATGTTGGCACTACACAAAAATCGTAATTTAAAAATTTTAAAATTTTGTAATAAGCCTAGTTTCATACACACTTCTAGTGTTCTCTTTCTTTCTAACGGGCATAAATCGTATCCTATATTCTTCCTATATTCTGTGCCAGAAAAATAACCCCATCTTTCCAATTAATTGGTAAGTGTTAACAATATTAATCACATCTTTCCAATCAATGGATAGCTGTTAACGATATTAATTTTTGCTACTAGGCTTTATTAATTACGGCTTAGGCTTACGTTTGCACGACCAAACCAAAAGTTTGAAACGAAAACAGCACGAGAGATGAAACATTTGAAAACTTTTACTTTAGAAGAAACTTAAAATGAGACAACCAAGAAAAACAGCCAAGTACTTAATGAAAGAGTGGTTATTCTGTCAACATCAGCAAAACAGCAAAGTTCTTAATTGAAGAGTGGTTCTTCTGTTAATATCAGCAAAACAGCCAAGTTCTTAATTGAAGAATGGTTCTTCTGTCAAAATCACCAAAACAGCCAAGCACTTAATTAAAGAGTGGTTCTTCTGTCAACATCAACAAAACAGCCAAGTTCTTAATGAAAGAGTGGTTCTTCTGTCAACATCACCAAAACAGCCAAGCACTTAATTAAAGAGTGGTTCTTCTGTCAACATCAACAAAGCAGCCAAGTTCTTAATTAAAGAGTGGTTCTTCTGTCAACATCAGCAAAACAGCCAAGCACTTAATTAAAGAGTAGTTCTTCTGTCAACATCAGCAAAACAGCCAAGTTCTTAATTAAAGAGTGGTTCTTCTGTCAACATCAACAAAACAGCCAAGCATTTAATTAAAGAGTGGTTCTTCTCTCATCATCAACAAAGCAGCCAAGTTCTTAAATAAAGAGTAGTTCTTCTGTCAACATCAGCAAAACAGCCAAGTACTTAAATAAAGAGTAGTTCTTCTGTTAACATCAGCAAAACAGCCAAGCACTTAATTAAAGAGTGGTTCTTCTGTCAACATCAGCAAAACAGCCAAGTTCTTAATTAAAGAGTGGTTCTTCTGTCAACATCAGCAAAATAGCTAGGTTCTTAATTAAAGAGTGGTTCTTCTGTCAACATCAACAAAACAGCCAAGCATTTAATTAAAGAGTGGTTCTTTTGTCAACATCAACAAAGCAGCCAAGTTCTTAATTAAAGAGTGGTTCTTCTGTCAACATCAGCAAAATAACCAGGTTCTTAATTAAAGAGTGGTTCTTCTGTCAACATCAACAAAACAGCCAAGCATTTAATTAAAGAGTGGTTCTTCTGTCAACATCAACAAAGCAGCCAAGTTCTTAATTAAAGAGTGGTTCTTCTGTCAACATCAGCAAAACAGCCAAGTACTTAAATAAAGAGTAGTTCTTCTGTCAACATCAGCAAAACAGCCAAGCACTTAAATAAAGAGTAGTTCTTCTGTCAAAATCAACAAAACAGCCAAGCACTTAATTAAAGAGTGGTTCTTCTGTCAACATCAGCAAAACAGCTAAGTTCTTAATTAAAGAGTGGTTTTTCTGTCAACATCAGCAAAATAACCAGGTACTTAATTCAAGAGTGGTTCTTCTGTCAACATCAGCAAAACAGCCAGGTAATTAATTAAAGAGTGATTCTTCTGTCAACATCAGCTCGTTCTGTCACAGATGGTCCGTCACTGATCTCGTTCTCGCCTCTGTCGCTAGGTGGGCACGAAGCTTCCTCGATATTTGATCTACTTTCAGTGAAAAGCAATCGGTTTGTCTTTTATTAAGGTTACTGTTCATGAAGAATGAAGCAGAGCAAAAGTAATGTTGCTGAAACAGTTCTATGGGCAGTGTTTCTTCCCTGTGGAGGATTGCACCAATCATGTGATTCTACCTGCCAATTGTTATTTTGAATTAAGCACAAAGCTACACAATGAGCTATCTGTGCTCTGCCCCCCACGGGTATCGAAACCTGGATCTTAGTGTTATAAGTCCACAGACATACCGCTGAGCCACTGGGGGGCTTTACCTGCCAATAAACGACTCGAAACAGTGGTTGTTTCACAATTTTTTTATTCTACCAAAGTATAACACAAATCCATCTTTTCTTAGGATTTCATTCAACATGACACTTC
This sequence comes from Carcinoscorpius rotundicauda, assembly GCA_011833715.1. Lineage (NCBI taxonomy): Eukaryota > Metazoa > Arthropoda > Merostomata > Xiphosura > Limulidae > Carcinoscorpius > Carcinoscorpius rotundicauda. The sequence continues at coordinate 69,573,433 of CM022400.1, forward strand.
TTATGTGCACGACTCTCATAATGCACGTTCAACAACAAAAAACAAGTTACACTATACTTCTGTGCAATACACTACGGCCATGGAGTAAAGCTTACATAACGATAACTCTGGAATTATCGATTAGTTAAAACTATCAGAAACGACAATCCAACCAGCTGAATTCAGACCAGTTTTGATAACTGTGTGGAAAACTTAAGTATAGGTTTTGAAACATCCAGACTTCGTTACTAGTTTGAAAAAGAAAAAGATAATTTTGTTGATTTGAAGTTTTTGTTTCTTTACCTTCAGCACAAAGCTACATAATAGGTCATCTGTGGTCTGTTTGATGCTAAGAATCACACCTTTGAATTTAGTGCTGTAAGTGCGTAAATTTATCACTGATCCATCCAAGGAGTATTTGTTTTTGAATTTCGCGCAAATCTACACGAGGGCTATCTGTGCTAACCGTCCCTAATTTATCAGTGTAGGACTAGAGGGAAGGCAGCTGGTCATCAACACCCACCGCCAACTCTTGGGTTACTCTTTTACTAACGAATAGTGGGATTGACCGTCTCATTGTAACGCTCCTACGGCTGAAAGGGAGAGCATGTTTGGTGCGACCTTAATTCGAACCCGCGACCCTCGGATCACGAGTTGAACGCCTTAACCCACCTGACCATGCAGGGCCAAAACGTTATATAATATAAACAAGTGTACTATAGCAACAGAAGTTTAAGTTGTTTACCTCACAAAAGCAGAGGTTCTGGTGACCCTCTCGAACCATTCCATACATATGTGCATGTATTGGTAAACAGTAAATGTTTAATCAACTTATTATAAGACATACAAATAAACATTTTGATTAATTTATTATAATATCCATTAATAAGTTAATTCAGGATACTGAATATACAAGAAATTACCAATATATTATAGAATACAATATCTACTAGAATGATGTTGTTGTTGTTTTGAATTAAGCACAAATCTACTCAATGGGCTATCTGTGCTCTGCCCACCACGGATATCAAAACCACAATTTTTGCTTTGTAACTCCGCAGACGTACCGCTGAGCAACTTGGGGGTCTTATATAATGAAATAAAAACAGTATAACACGACGTCTTTGAAAAGGTGAACCTTTCATCTTTAAGGGGAAAACGGAAGTGGTCAAAATGTGCCCCTGAAGAAGAAAGATCTACATTTTGAAAGCGCTCGGGTTATAGGGTGTTTATTTCATGTCTATCATGACTTCTTGAATTTACATGTTTTTCTAATATCATTAATATAGCTACTATTAAGCTGTTCAGAAATAAATGTTTTTGAGCTGCAAAGTTGGAAAAGCATAAGCCAGTGTTGTAAAACATGCTTTAATCAAAGTGAGCACCATTTGTTTCAACTCACCTTTGTCAACGTGTGGCGACGCTGTTTATGTCTCTGCTGTAGAAATCAGAGTTTCTATGGTCAGTGAACTGCAGCTGTCTGGTTCTGAAAGCGTTTATTGTTCAAGAAGTCGTCAAAGTGCTAGAAAAAATGAAAATCTGGATGGGAAAAGCCTGGAGAATAAGGTGAATGAGACAGAATCTCGATTCCCAACTCATTCAATTTTTGGAGTGTCATCCTTGACAGGTCTTATAACGTCAATTTTGTTGATCTTCAGTCAACTCATGCAAAACCCACTTATACAACTTTTTCGTTTTTTCAATCACACTCAGGTAGTTGGCAATGCTATTTGCTTCTGCCTAGCTTTTCTACAAGCTCTCGTACTATTGTGTGAGGGTCTGTCTCAACTGCTTCCCTCAATGTGTTTTCATCTGAGGATACCTTCATTCCACGATTTTCGTAGTCTTCACGGTTTTCATCTCCATGTTCAAATCTTTGGAACCAAAGCTGAACTGTGCGTTCAGGAACAGATCTATGGCTGAATACCTGGTTGATGTTCCGTGTAGTTTCGGTAGCTTTTCGTCTAAGTTTGAAATCGTAGAAGAAAATCAGACAAAAGTTCTTCTTGTCCATACTGCCTTGGGGGTTGCGAAACTTACTCTGAGTGAAGTTTAAACAGCGGCTGATTAAGACCCCTTGTAAGTGGCAAACGTTAGATGAAACCAACCAATCAACGATAAGCTGCTCAATATTCAGCTTCTGAATGTCATCATGAGAATTCCAACATTTATTTCTGGAAAACCCAATATAATAATACTGTTATCTTTTTAGTCCTAAAGATGCACACGTACCTTGCTATCTAAATGCATATGCGCAGACATTTCATTTCAACAGAAGGCGAGTGTAAATATATTTCAATAGACATTTTGTACAAAAATATATTAAACGATTATAAAAGTTTTTAAAAAGGTGTAACGTCAAGTCACAGAGTAATATTACAACTTTTTACTTTATTTACAGATAATATTAAGCACGATTAAGTTCAGCCCTAAGTAAACTAAAACGAAAACCGTACAAAATTTTTAATGTTAATTTATTTTTCTATCAAACAAGGGGCATGTCTAGCAAAAGGCTTAACTGATGTTAAGCCTAAAACAAGTGAACTTGAAAATTTCGGTGTCTGCAATTAGAATTATTTTGTACCACTCTACTGATCTGTGCTGTTGTAACAAAGATCTGACCACACATTTTTATGGGTGTCTGTTTTTAAAAAAAACCACTGAAGTGCATATTCGTTAATCCCTAAGCCCCCCCCCCCAGTGGCTCAGAGGTATGTCTGCGGACTTACACGCTAAAATTCGGGTTTCGATACCCGTGGTGGGCAGAGCACAGATAACCCATTGTGTAGCTTTGTGCTTAATTCAAAACTACGACATTTAATCCCTAAAAATGAAATTGTAAAAACAAACCCCATGTTCGCATATCTTTATAATTATAAGGAGTTTTTAAGGTCGCATCAAGTGTACCAGTTAACACCTTGGTCATGTCACACCAAGAAGTCGCTCACTATAATATCCATATATATCAAGACAACATTATGAATATATCAATAATACTTATTTTACTTCTATAACTCAAAAGCTTCACATCACAGATTTATGAAGTACACACTCAAGTCTTAACTCGCTGACATCACGTCCATACAGAATCGCTGTCTCAGTATTGGTACTTCTGGGATTGCGACCGAAAACCACTAAATGCGAGACTATGCAACTGACGACTCAATGTATTCTAATCATTGTACGTTTAGCTTCATTCATTACTGGGTTAAGTTTTTAGTTCTGAACTGTCTTTCTAACGGAAAACCCTCCGAAACATAAAAAGGTTTAACTTACACTATGACACGCAAGCGCAATAAAAATTATTTGTCTAACCTTTCACCATGAATTTATTTTGATGAAAATGTGAGTGTTTTCTTAGAGCAAAGTCACATCAGGCTATCTGCTGAGTCCACCAAGGGGAATCGAACTCCTGATTTTAGCATTGTAAATCCGTGAAGAAGACAAGTGTTTCGTTTGCTTTGTATTGAATTAAATACAAAACTAAACAATTGGCTATGTGTGCTTTGCTCACCACAGGTATCGAAATCCGAATTTTAGCGGTGTGAGTCCGCACACATGTGTCACTTGGGGTCAGAAAATGAGTGATTCGCACCATTTTCCTGATGTATGAAACTCTATTGGAAATATCTTATCAAATGACTGCTTTTCTCACGAAGAATTGGTTTTGTTTGTTTTAAATTTCGCGCAAAGCTACTCGAGGGCTATCTGTACTAGCCATCACTAATTTAGTAGTGTAAAACTAGAGGAAAGGCAGCTAGTCATCACCACCTACCGCCAACTCTTGGGCTACTCCTTTATCAACGAATAGTGGGATTGACCGTGACATTATAACGCTCTCACAGCTGAAAGGGCGAGCATGTTTGGTGCGACCATCAGACTACTAGTCGAACGCCTTAACCACCTGGCCGTACCGGGCCTCTTAAGATGTAAAACTGGAGTCAACAGATAATAAATATTCAGTCAGGTAATGATCGAAAGGAAGAATATTTTGCAACATGTGTTGTTTCTCTTATTACCAAGTCCTAGTCGGTATCCCACAATCCTAAATTGTCAATTTTCGTTACACATATTTAAGGGAGAGTTAAAATTCCAGTTTTCTACATGTACAAAACTCTGCCCCATCCCTTACATTGGAGCATGACACAGAAATTTTGCTCAACAAGTGAAACCTCTCTTAAATGGCCATTGGAGTATGACAATAGTGTTAGAGGTGTACTGAAGCAAATATTATTACTTGTATTTTACCCAGAGCAGATAACCCTCTTGTAGCTTCGCGCGAAACTCAAAACAAACATTTTGCACACAAAAAAAGCCAGATTGTAAATACTACAAAGTTAAGCCTTACTGAACTTGATCTGTCATGCCAGTTCTTAAGATAAAGCTGGGCCTTAAAAACTCATTCTGACATGGCAGCATTCAAGGTGCACCTAAGCCTTACTACATTCGGTCCAGGATTGAAAGTATTTAAGGTGAAGCTGAGCCTCACTGAACTTTTAAAGCACAACTCTGAAATTTTTTTAAGGTGAATATATTTTTTTTATTTTTGCACTTACAATTTACTAATTAGCAAATGAGTGGGATTTTCAGATGTAAAACAAATAATAACACGCACACACCATTATATTGCTTAATATAGTATCCTAACGGTTTTCCCTTCTTTTTTAAAACTGGTTCGTACTTGAGGAAGTTTTGAGTTTAGTTTGTTTCAAATTTCGCGCCAAGTCACACGAGGGCTATCTCTCCATAATTTTGCAGCAAGGCATCAGAGGGAAGGCCAATCCTTGGACAACTCTTTTTCCAATAAATAGTGGGATTGACCGTAATGTGATAATGCACCCACTGCTGAAGGGGAGAGCATGTTTGGTTAGACAGGGATTCGAACCCGCGACCCTAAGATTGAGAGACAAGCGCCCTAACCACCTGGCCAAGCCGGGCCATTGGGAAATGAACTTTGACATCTTCGAGCTAAATGGATTTTATGCTTTTCTGTTTTGTTTCAGGTGGAATTGTTAACTATGGATCTTATAACCTGAAATATTGCTTGTAATTCAAATTGTACAGTTTCGCTATGACTGTTTATCATTTTATCATTCAACTATGACTGGTTCACTTAACAAATGGCACGTTCGAAAAGCGTGGTACCGATCTTGAGTCAATAAAAAGTCATATGTGTGCTACGTTGGCCTTTAGGTTTTGGTGTCACATATAGTTATGATAGGAGACAATAAAAATATTTATAATGTAAAAATATGAATTTAAAATGATACAGTGCTTTCATCTTCGGCATGGTCATTATCAGTAGAAACATTTATGTTACGTTCTGTATAAAACGGTCACAGTCCATGTGATAACACTCGTACGTGTTTATCATTTTCACAGAGCATGGAAGTTACCTCGATGTTTTCGCTCGTGACTGCCATCACTGAAAAATACGACCTGAACACGTTCCCCTTTCGTGCGTACAACGGTGTAATACGCATGTTATATAATTATATAATTGTTCATGATTCAGGTCATGTTGTTGAGAGCACTGTTCAAAAATAGGTGTAGTAACAATACTTTGTAGTGACGTGTGTTTCATAGCTCCTATTGTCCCTCAGCTAAAATTGATCGCACCAATAATATTACTATAAACATACACGAGTGTTTATTTCACAAGTAGTTTTACGCTGTTTATTAAACTGGTCAGCTTTAAAAATGTTTTTTTTAGCTTTAATCACAGGGTTTTGAATCAGCATACACAAATTAAAATAACTTGCAGAGTCTGACGTCTGCTATCATCTTACCTTATTATTATTCTAGATTATAAAAATTAGTCATTTACATTCGCGTTCTTTTACGACTCGATCTAATTTTACGCCGAAACAATGATATAAATTCATTTATTTTCTAATGCCGAAATCCCCTGGTGACAAAGAGTAGAACTTACCACGATATTTTGTTTAAATTTTTTTAAAAACAGGGATCACAGTAGCCAAGTGTGTTAATGGGTTCGACTCGTAATCCAAGGGTCGTGGGTCCGAGTCCCGGTCGCACCAAACATGCTCCCCATTTTAGCCGTGGGGGCGTTATAATGTGCGGTGAATCCCACTATTCGTTGGTAAAGGAGTAACCCAAGAGTTGGCGGTGGGTGGTGATGACTAGCTGCCTTCCATCTAGTCTTACACTGCTAAATTAGGGACTGCTAGCGCTGATAGCTCTCGAAGAGCTTTGTGCGAAATTCATAAAAACAAACACTTGAATGTTTTGTCTAAGTTTCTCTTCTCTGCTTATTGTTTTAAGAACTCGACTTTAGCAGTGATGAAGGAAAAACCATTTGGTTTGAAACCTAAGGTTAGACGAATTATTTTGTTTCTTGGATTTTACGCACAAACCACATCTAATTTGAAAATTGTAGGCTAGAAGGAAGGCAATTAGTCAATAACAACCCATCGCCAACTCTCGGGATGCAAAAAATGAGATTGGCTGTAATATTATGACACCCCAACGGGTGAGACATTCGATGAAAATATTCAACCTGCAGATTGCAAGTCTTGCGTCCTAACAGCCAGGCTTAAACAAGTTAAATCAAACTTACTATACACAAATATTACAGGCAGATATTCAGTGTTTTAAAGAACTGGAATATACGTCATAACTCACTATTCCAATCAGCTTCGAGACTATTTCATATTGTGAAGCACTAATATGTTTTATACACATCACACCAAACAGGCTCGCCCTTTCAGTCGTGGGAGCATTATTATGTTATGGTCAATCCAATTATTCGTTAGTAAAAAGAATAGCCCAAGAGTTGGCGTTGGGTGGTGATGACTAGCTGCCTTCTCTCTTCTGCTAAATTAGGGATGGGTAGCGCAGATAGTCTTCGTGTAGCTTTGCGCAAAATTGAAAATAAACCAAACCACGTATATGTGTCACCACCTAGTGGTTCTGCGATAAGACAAAGCTTACAACGTTGAAACCCTCTTTCTTAGTGGCCGTGCTAGATGTAGCTCAAACAGACCGTTGTGTAGCTTCGTATTTAAAAACAAAAAAGAAACAAAGATGGTATTCCAAACTGTGGCTGACCCTCGTGGCACAACGGAAAAATTTCTGAATTATGCCGCTAGAAACTGAGTTTCGATGCCCGATCTCAGCTGTCTCAGCGATATCCTGTTATATTATCGTCGTATTGCAGAGTAACACCATCTAGTGTTGAAAACGTGAAATATTTTATTAATTATCTCACTTTAGGAGTCTTTAAGTAATAAAAAACTTATTGCGTTGTTAAGACAGCATTTCCTCTTAAATTCCATGTAAACCTCTAAATATCAATATGTCAGAAATTGCATAAATCCTCAGTATTGAACTGTAAAATAATAAGTATTCATAAGCTCAATTTGAAATAATTAGTTTTCAAGCGGTACTGATGTATTAAAGCATTTTTCGTATTTGTTAAAGGAAAGTTTACGTTGAAGAATTGTTCGTCTATTTTGGAAACTCGCACAAATATATATAAGGGTTATCAGAGCTAGGTTTATTTTTAAATTGATGCACTATAGGAAACCAGGTGGTCAACATTTGTAAGGACGAGAAAACCCACTTGAAGTAAAAACACATATCAAGATGTTTGGTATGAATATTAAACCTTTTATTTCGCTCTTTATTGACCTGGAGATGACCTAAAAAGGTCAAAACGTTGCTTTCTACTTTATTTTACTAAAAGTTTTGATACTCACTCTATCTGTCTTAATATACAAATCATCAACAGGAACTGAACAGTGGAATTCTACCGTCAATGTCATGGCATACTGTCGTCACCAAGTTAAAGAGTGCCTTTTAACTATAATGGGATTCGAACTAAAGACTACAACACTAACACATGGACCATGTCATGACTGTTTGATCATTTATCTCAAGTCTACAACACTAACACATGGACCATGTCATGTCTGGTTGATCATTCATTTAAATACTGCAACACTAAGACATGGACTATGTCATGTCTGGTTGATCATTCATTTAAATACTACAACACTAACACATAAACCATGAGATGACTGGCTGATCATTCATCTCAAGTCTATAACACTAACACATAAACCACGTCATGTCTGGTTGATCATTCATTTGATGACTACAACACTAACACATGGACCACGTCATGTCTGGTTGATCATTCATTCTTTTTGAATTTCACAAAAAATTACAATAAAACTATCTGCAGTAGACGTTTATAATTTAGCAGAGACAGACTAGAAGGAATACAGCTAGTCAAAACTACCACCAGCCAACTCTTTTACTAGAAGGAATACAGCTAGTCAAAACTACCACCAGCCAACTCTTTTACTAGAAAAAATACAGCTAGTCAAAACTACCACCAGCCAACTCTTTTACTAGAAGGAATACAGCTAGTCAAAACTACCACCAGCCAACTCTTTTACTAGAAGGAATACAGCTAGTCAAAACTACCACCAGCCAACTCTTTTACTAGAAGGAATAAGCTAGTCAAAACTACCACCAGCCAACTCTTTTACTAGAAGGAATAAGCTAGTCAAAACTACCACCAGCCAACTCTTTTACTAGAAGGAATAAGCTAGTCAAATCTACCACCAGCCAACTCTTTTACTAGAAGGAATACAGCTAGTCAAAACTACCACCAGCCAACTCTTTTACTAGAAAAAATACAGCTAGTCAATACTACCACCAGTTAACTCTTTTACTAGAAGGAATATAGCTTGTCAAAACTACCACCAGTCAACTCTTTTAATAGAAGGAATACAGCTAGTCAAAACTACCATCAGCCAACTCTTTTACTACAAGGAATAGAGCTAGTCAAAACTACCACCAGCCATCTCTTTTACTGGAAAAAATACAGCTAGTCAATAGTACCACCAGCTAACTCTTTTACTAGAAGGAATACAGCTAGTCAATACGACCACCAGCTATACTGCTAGTTAATATTACTACCAACCAATTATTTTACTAGAAGGGATACAGCTAGTCAATACTACCACCAGCCAACTCTTTTACTAGATGGAATACAGGTAGTCAATACTGCCACCAGCCAACTCTTTTACTAAAAGGAATACAGCTAGTCAATTCGACCCTCAGCCAACTCTTTCACTAGAAGGAATATAGCTAGTCAATATTATCACCAGCCAACTGTTTTACTGGAAGAAATACAGCTAGTCAATATTACCACTAGCTAACTCTTTTTTACAAATGAACTGTAAAATTCGCCAAAATTGGACTAAAAAGGCACAATCGATATGTGTCGGGGATTCAAGCCCAGAACCCAGAGATTGTGAGTCCCTAACCATCAGGGTCTTATAGGTATGCCCTAGAATTCATACACTAAAAATGAACTGTAACTGGAAGAGTGTAGACAGTGTCTCATATACCTATACATTTACATGTAGTGTCTAAGTGTACAATAAAATAAATCAAGGCTGTAATTATTAGTTTCAATTCTGTTTTACAAATATACAACAACTGTGTTAGCTTGTAACTATAAACACAGTTATTTAAAATATTAAATCATTTAAAACAGTTAATTTCTTTCATCGTAAGTCACATTAAATTTATTTATTTATTTATTATTTTCTTCATTAACTATTCTATTCTAACAATACTTTTATTGTTTTTTTAAAGTATTTTTTGACATTCTGATATATTGACAGATATTAAACTACAAAACCAAGCAAAGAAATAAAACATTTCGTTCAAAATAGTTTAATGCAATAAGCAAAGATGGTATGATGTGTATTTTGTAATAAAACTTGGGGGCCAATTACGTGCTCTGCACACAATTTTCACCATTTGTGTTTGAGAGACGAGACAATGTACTGAAGGTGAGAACAAACATTTCCCTTTTGGAATTCCAATTGTCTGTTGTGAGCCTGGAAGCCTTAAATATGACCGCTGTTTTAGCTCATATAACGTACAAGGCTACAACACTTTCACTAAAAAGTACGTTTCTTATCCAAACCTTCATCTCCTGTAAGACCTGACGTCACTACTTACGTCATTACAGACTCTTCATTCGGTTCATCTGAATCTGAATTTGATGTCAACAGACATGATAGAAACTGTTTTCAACCTGAAACGTCCGGTGAAGCACAAAGTTTCACACAGAGTAAACTTAAATGATTTGGTTAGAGATTTAGGAGTTCCAAAGAATTTTTAGGGTTCACATTTCGGTACAAACTTACTTTCTGCAAGGACATCATTTCAATGGTACAGAAATCGTTAGAAAGAATCTGTGCCATTCGTTTCACGAAGAAGGATCACTGGTTTGTAAAAACAATATTGCTAAATTAATACCAGTACCAGGACCTGCTGTCGATAAATCAAGTAAGCCACGATTGTTCATTGGTTCCTAAAGAAAGAAAATCTAAGAAAAGGTATTTATCTTCACAATGGTAAAATATGTGCATCTGTTTTTTATTAATCAGTCAGTTTACTTGAAGGAAACTTATGAAAAACTTCTTAAAACTGTCGAATATGAGGAACATGATTGGCTACTTTGTGGAAACTAAAAAGTTCTTTGTATGTTGTTGTCAACAATCTAGTTATACAAAGTTTCCATGTGAATGGGACAGCAGACCATAAAATCAGCGCTGGATAAAGAAGCAATGGCTACACAAAATCGACTTCATACATTGAAAACATTGAATGTTGAATTTTGTTCAACACTAAAAGTTTTATTATCACAATTTAATCTAAAATTGGGTTAGAAGGAGCACATTCTGAAGCTCCTTGACAAAGATAGTGACTCTTTCAAGTATCCATGGTGGCAATTCTCAGCTTTTTCAGAAGTGATATTTAAACAAGGGATTTTTGTTGTGCCTCTGATTAGGTAATTGATTTTGGACGAACAGTTCAAGAAAACAATGAGGAAGGTTGGAAACGAAACGTAGATTGCCTTTAAAGATATCACTGATAAATTGTAGTCAACAGCAAAGATCTGTATCATTAGAATATTGTCAGTAACATGTAAGATAAATCCAAATATGAACTTGAAAGTCCATTTCTTACTCTCATATATCGAGTATTTCCCTAAACATCTCGGTGTCATCAGTGAAGAAAGACATCAGAAAAATGGAGAGGATGTTATAGGGAAGGTGGAACATCAGCAAGATGGCTGATTACTGTCCTCATGAAAACGAGATCCTCCAGATACAGTACATAAAAGGTGGAACATCAGCAAGATGGCTGATTACTGTCCTCATGAGATCCTCCAGATACAGTACATAAAAGGTGGAACATCAGCAAGATGGCTGATTACTGTCCTCATGAGATCCTCCAGATACAGTACATAAAAGGTGGAACATCAGCAAGATGGCTGATTACTGTCCTCATGAGATCCTCCATATACAGTACATAAAAGGTGGAACATCAGCAAGATGGCTGATTACTGTCCTCATGAAAACGAGATCCTCCAGATACAGTACATAAAAGTACCACATGATGCAGTTTTTAGTCTAAAAGACGTGAATTTTATACACAAAAATCAGGATGAACGATGATCTATTTGATATCAATGTTCTTCAATTCTCTTCAATTTGTTTGTATTTCTTTCAACAAGCATAATAAAAATATTCAGTGTGGTAAACAAAATATTCATTGATCTGAAGTTTTTGTTCCGTATTTTAAAAAAAAAATCCTTACAAGATAGAAAAAAATTAATATGATTTTTAAATTTTGTGTGGACTGATTATACCCGTCAATAATTCACTTCAAGTTTAGGTAATCTCTCTGTAACTATAAAGGCCTGGCATGGCCGAGCGCGTTAAGGCGTGCGCTCGTAATCCGAGGGTCGCGGGTTCGCGCCCGAGTCGCGCTAAACATGCTCGCCCTCCCAGCCGTGGGGGCGTATAATGTGACGGTCAATCCCACTATTCGTTGATAAAAGAGTAGCCCAAGAGTTGGCGGTGGGTGGTGATGACTAGCTGCCTTCCCTCTAGTCTTACACTGCTAAATTAGGGACGGCTAGCACAGATAGCCCTCGAGTAGCTTTGTGCGAAATTCCAAAAAAACTGTAACTATAACTTTGTCACATCTTTAGTTTGGATGAAATTAGTAGTTTCACATTTTGTGAGAATAATTTTTGTTTGTAAAATGTTACAAACTACATAGCTGATTTATGGAATACATTTTATAAATTTAGCACATCAAGGTTTGTAAACATAAAAAGTACTTTTGTTGATGATTGAAGAAACCACGAAAGTTGGATATTGTCAGTATATTAACAAACACTTTCATCATTTGTAACTGAAGAGTTAATCTGTGTTTAATGTAATTCTCACTGTAGGAATGGGACAGAATGAAGGTAAATCCAAGAAACACTTGGATACTGGACTCTAGCTAAACAACAGTTGACTGTGACTCAGTTACGAACACCTAATATGAAGATTTTGACTGTGACCCAATCATGATCACTTCATATAAAGATTTGGTCTGTGACCTAGTCATGCCCGCTGAACGTGAAGATGTTGACTGTGACTTAGTCATGCCCGCTGAACGTGAAGATGTTGACTGTGACCTAGTCATGCCCGCTGAACGTGAAGATGTTGACTGTGACCTAGTCATGCCCGCTGAACGTGAAGATGTTGACTGTGACCTGGTCATGCCCACGGTCATGAAGTTTTGATTGAAATATCCAATACACGAATCCAAACATTCTCTTTCAAACTTGTGAATTAAATAACACACAGCAGAACAACTGTAAAGATTATTTTTTTATTTACAGATTCTGGAACTTTATCATTCTATAGTTTTATGAATGATGAAAGAGACAACTGGCAGCTACTTCTGGATTTCTGGAGAATCTATAAGATACATGTCATATTCTTAAGGTGTTCTTTTATATCAGCTTGTAGTAATATATGAGGTATTCATATTTTTTATGTAAAGATATATATATATATTCACAAAGATACAAACTATCCAAGTAAATAACCGTGGGCCTCTTGTCTGGAGTCCTAAAGTTGCGTGCAATAATTTTTACAAGTAATATCTTCTGTGTGAACTCACTTTTCAAATTAACATAGTTTTATAATTTCATGAAATTTTATAATTTCAAAGAAATATATATATATATATATATATAATGCAAAAACGGATGGTATGGATAGAAAAACTATGTAAAGGAGCGAACAACATTTCGACCTTCTTCAGTCATTGTCAGGTTCACAGAGAAAAAGAGGTAACTGACCGTTAGCTGACCGCATGTTTGAAGGAGATTGTGTAACTGAGTGTAGGAATGTAGAGGGCCTTCTTAGATGTTGGATTATATTTATTAATATAGGTAGAAAGATGTTCCTATTTATTGGTTTATTTTGGGCTTAAGTTGTTGTATAAGTAAGGTTTCTTTAATTTTGCATTAATGTTTGTTTCTTTATTAAGTATTTGAGTGTTTTCTATGGTTATTTTGTATTTATTTGACTTGCAGTGTTCAGAAACGTGTGAAGGTGACTTTTTATGTTCTTTGAATTTGGTTTCCATTTTTCTACTTGTTTCTCCAATATAGAAGTCGTGACAGTTATGACATTGTATTTTATAAATAATGTTGGTGTAGTGTTTGCCAGTGTAGTTTTTACATGGTATATACCTCAGTTTTGTGCCTGGTTTTTGAATAAATTTGTTATTAACTGCAATGTCATATTTTGTTACTTGTTTTTGCCAAATGTTGGTTATTTGTTTGCTGATGTCAGGAATATATGGTATACGACAGTATATGGTTTCGTGATTTTTTTTATTCGTGAGATATATTCACTTCTGTTGGTTGATTTTGCTTTCTGTCTAGGTGTGTGCGTATAATGTTTTCCACGGTTTGTGGAGGAAACTTATTGATGTTGATGAGGTATTGTTTTATTTTGTCTAATTCATCGTTAATTTTATCTGGTGAGCATAGTCTAATGGCTGTGTTTATCTGGTTTCTCAGTATGTTGAATTTTTGTTTTGTTTCATGTGCTGAGTCCCAAGGGTGATTGAAAAAAAAACAACAGAAAGTCACCTTCACACGTTTTCGAACACTACAAGCCAAATTTTGTGTCAATATTTAATATTTTTGCCCCTGCAGTCATAATTTTTATACTATACATGTGGAAATAATACAAGTTGTAACAAAAAGAGAAAACAAGAACCAAAGAATTTTTCACTTAAAAAGTGATTATAAACTTATTCACCAGGTGGTGGTGACAGTAGACATAAGTACAGGTTTAAAATAACTGAATTTAACAGGAGTTCATACATAAAATGCACTTGGATGTGTAATTCAAAGTAAATGTTCAAGTACTCCGACTTCTAGTACACATAATTTGTATTATTTTAATAATATGTGAGTGTGTACACATATGAATATTTAAGGCTGTAGCCATAGGTTTTTGTGACTCAGTATCATCTTACAATAATTATCTTATCATATTATGTTTACCCTGTAACAAATGTTCCGAAATATACTGCACTGTCTCAGAATTAAAATCCAGCTTCATTGAAATTAACAATCTCATTAACTGTGGATTTATAAAGAATGGAAGTTTAAAATAGTGATAATAAAAATAAATAAATAAATATCAGTTATTTCACAATTTCTTCCAAGTCTTGAGGCCTGGCATGACCTAGCGCGTAAGGCGTGCGATTCGTAATCCGAGGGTCGCGTGTTTGTGCCCTCGTCGCGCCAAACATGCTTGCCCTCCCAGCCGTGGGGGCGTTATAATGTGACGGTCAATTCCACTATTTGTTGGTAAAAGAGTAGCCCAAGAGTTGGCGGTGGGTGGTGATAACTAGATGCTTTCCCTCTAGTCTTACACTGCAAAATTAGGGACAGCTAGCACAGATAGCCCTTGAGTAGCTATGTGCGAAATTTCAAAAAACAAACAAACAATCCAAGTCTTGACATATTTATCACCTTGATTTGTTAAAAGTTTAGTTAAATACTGACCTAAAAAAAACATTTTATTTTTAACCCAGATATCACTGGAGTATATTTAAATATTTTTGTTACCTATAAAGATATTTACTACAGGGACAGAATTTTGAAAAAACATCAATGAATCACATGCAATGGACTTACAATTGGAATGTAGTGGACTTACTGTCGGTTGCTCCATCACAAAAACAACTGGCTATCTCGAATAAACTTTTCAATTGTAACATGACATGGACTGTTACTTGAAAATATTTTAATGTACTCTGATTGGACAACGGCAGGTTTAAGGACTTCCAAAGCTAAAATCCAAGAACCAATTCCCCACGATGGACTCAGAAGATGGCCCAACGTGGCTCTAAAACAAACAAACATTAATTTCACATTTTCATAACTAATATCATATCAGCAACATATTTTGAAGAATGATAAGCAAAAGATGGTTATCTTACTTTTAATACGTAGAAATAAGTCTGATTTTTTTCTTTGTCTCATTTGTAACAATTAGGTATCCAAAAGATAAAGTAAGTTTTGTATCGCATGAATGTTTGACCTGATGAATGGGTTCGTGATTTACTTAAAATTGTTCAAGAAACGAAGCAATTACTATGAGTTGTATATTTTTATCACTGAGTTTTATTTAAGCATTTGCATATTTTATTATCTTTTTCGCTTTTATTGGCTTTTGTACAGAAACTTCAAGCCATAATACAAAGTTATTCTTACCCTTTAAGCTATGGGTTCATTATAGGAATAACAATCAATTGCTTGATTGTTGCTTACTGACCGCCTTCCCTCTGGTGAGTAGTTCAAAAGAAGTGACAGCAGCAGATAGACTGTTAAAGTTATTGGCAACTGTTAAACAGTGGGATTATTGTAGGTAGCAGCATCAGTTGATGATGGCTACTATTTAAGGGTTAATCAGTTATCTTGTGATAATTATATTTTTGCAGCAAATAGCAACAACCAGTTAAACTTTTAGGCCTACTTATAAGACAAGCTCACAATTAGAAACTCAACACTTCGTGTTAAAGGTGCAACTCTGTGGTCAGGAATTCAAAATTAGGAATCATGGTAGAAAGAAAAGAACCTTTGAAATGAACAAACAAGGAAAACTACTACAGAATGTATTTATAGAATGCAAAACGATAGCTTTGAATATTTGAAAAATAGCAAATCATGGCAGCTTTCATAGTATTTTGGGGGCAAAAACATTTTCCCACACATCTTTTACACGCTTTAGTGTATATGATTTCGCATTAAGTGGACCACATTTGTACAGCTACTTTGCACAGATTACCTTAGTTTTCACCAAAGTAAAGAAATAAGTGATGCCATATTAGCATTAAACAATTCAAAATAAATTTCGAAAACACCTTCACTGTTTTCGAAAATGTAAACAAACCATATGAAAACTGCACTTTCAGAGTTAACAGCCATCAAACACATCCTTAAATGGCCCAGAAGTAGAACTAACACAGAACTAGATCTAGTAATGTTAACAGTAAGGCCTTAAATTATTAAAATAGATTGTACTAGTTAATACTAGTTGTATATTATTGCTAAACCTATTCTATCAGTACGAAATCATTCATGTAAGTTTTAGTGGTGATGAACTACTATTGGTAAGATCAACTGTTAGGTGCTGTTGTATATATTAATAAGAATTGTAATCATTGTAACAGCCGAATTAGATATATGCTATATTCAACAGAATGTTTTAAATCTTAAAGCAAAAAATACAACAGTTACGGTACTTGAGTAAGCCTGAAAGAGCTTATATTTTACTTATATTTAACCTGTTGACTGCCAAGTATTTCAGCTACTACAAAACAATTCTAATGTTTCTTCATTTTGTAACTTTTTCGTGACGCCATTTTGGATCGAAAGTGAAACAGTTTGTAAGTAGGTCAAATGCATGTATGGTGCTGATATCTAGCGTTGAAGTTAGGTATTATTGAGAACGAATTAACTCGTCCGTGGCACTGCGTTACCGATCGGATTGGACGAGTTATCTCGTCTACGGCATTGAACAGGTTAAGTAAAAAAGGAATATGTAATAAGCCTAACAAATAGTTTCATTTTATTGATCTGCATCTGTAGACTGAGGTAGAAAGCTATGCCAAGTTTATAGGCCCGTGGGACAGAAAAAGTAATTTTAAAAATAATAACATAAAAGTACTTCGGAGTTAATGTCAACTTTACATTCTTTCTGCTTAGCAGTTAGCACAGATGTCTGAACAGCTCAAAAAACTTTGTGTAAATGTTTCTGTGCGCAGTGTTGACATTTCAAATCAGTATCACTACTGAGTAATAAATGACCAACAATGACAGATATCTTACTACAAGCTATCAGTGAACGTGGCAGATCTAACAGTGGCAGTTAGGCTTAATGTCACACTATCTGTGAAAGCTCTCTTATGTTGCCAATATGTTAAATACGGTTTTATGCAGGAGAACATATGATAGGATTCTGAAAAAGATGTTATAGTAGAAACAAACTCATGAAACTATCTAGGGCAAGTCCGCTAATTTGTAATCACATTTTAAACATATTTTATGCACAATATTAAAATACAAATAACAACAATTT
Organism: Carcinoscorpius rotundicauda; assembly: GCA_011833715.1. Lineage (NCBI taxonomy): Eukaryota > Metazoa > Arthropoda > Merostomata > Xiphosura > Limulidae > Carcinoscorpius > Carcinoscorpius rotundicauda. Next base: position 69,590,919 of record CM022400.1, read on the forward strand.
GAATTTTAATAATATAATATATTTGATTCTTAAGAAAATTTATTTTGCCTTCTGAGACAATTCATGCTGTAAATAAGTAGAATTACTTCTGTATCTAATAGATCCTCCAGAGGTCTTAAATCTAGAGGTAACTGCCAATTTTTCCTTTATCATTCATAAAATTACATAACGACAAAGTTTCAGAATCTACATCTAAAAAAATAATCTTTACAGTTGTTCTGCTGTACGTTATTTGGTTCACAAGTTTGAAAGAGAATGTTTGGATTCATGTACTGGATATTTCAATCAATTTCGTATTTATTGGGCATGACCAGGTCAGTCAACATCTTCACGTTCAGTGGGCATGACTAAGTCACAGACAAAATCTTCACATCGAATGGTCATGACCAGATCAGTCAAAATCGTCATATCAAGCGTTCATAAGTTAATTATATTAAATACAGATTAACTCTTCAGTTACAAATAATGAAAGTGTTTGTTAATATACTGTCAATATCCAACTCTCTTGGTTTCTTCAATCATCACCAAAAGTACTTTTTATGTTTACAAACCTTGATGTGCTAAATTTATAAAATGTATTCCATAAATCAGCAACGTAGTTTGTAACATTTCACAAACAAAAATTATTTTCAGAAAATGTGAAACTACTTATTTCATCCAACCTAAAAATGTGGCAAAGCTATAGTAATAGAGATATTACCTTAAACTTTTAAATTAAGAATGATGGACACAAAAACACATTCACTGATCTTGACTAATCTTCGAATAAAATTACTAAATATAGTAAGTCTATCATGTCCAAGTATAAACTACATACTTTATGACAAACTAAGTGTGGTCAGTTTTTATCTCTAGAATTGGAAGATTTCATGGGATTGAGCTTTTGTATATTCGGAAATACTTTTAGAAATATGTGCTCTTTAAAGATGTCTTATGCATCTGATTCTCCTGAATATTTGACACAGTTCCATGGTGTTTGCACAGTTTTGTTATGTTATTGATGACATGTATGCAATTTTTTTTTAAATCTACAATGTATTGTACTGAATGTAATACAAGTTTTGACAAAAAAGATTTCCAATTTATTGAAAAACTTAAGTTTTTTCTGTTTTTAAATTTATGTCCAGTGTTCTACATGTTTTTCTGAAGGGCTGACCAGCAGGTATACCTCCTGGGTTGTTACGGCTTAGTCATTGGATTTTCAACTGATGCTACTTGTTGTCACCTGAAATATATATTTAATTTATATAACTAATTCTTCTCACAGATAATCCTTTTAATTCACTTAACATGAGGACAGATATCTATGTATAATAACATTACATTAGTGAAATGACTTTGTTTTCACTAACAACAAGAGACATCTTCTATACTTATTCGTATATTTCTTCTTCTTCTGACAAAAATAAGTTCTGAGATGTGTGTTTTATTCTCTATTTCAGGTCCTGTTTTTGACTTTCTTTTGAATGGTAAAAGACAAAAAATTTTCAATAATGCCCTAAGAAGGTCGAAACAATTTTATCTCTGATCAATAAAGGTATCAATACACAAAAACTTCACTCAATGAATATAACATCCAAATATCTTTGATATGACATTTTGTTCAATAATTATACAATTATTTATTTGTAAATTCTTATATAACGAAATAACATTTGAAACAATACAACACAAAATAAACTTTTTATTTCTCTTACATTATTTTAATCTTTTACAAACACATGACTAACTACACTGGTTTACAAAAAAATATTTTTTGTCTGAGGCAAGAATGTGAATAGATGTTTTTTACTAATTTGGGTGTGCTGAATTCAAATTTATAAACAGTTTTGCTCTATCACCTCTAGTTTCTCGGCTTTTAAATAGTCTCGTTTTAGTATATACAGAGTATATACGTGCTTATTTCAACAGTTGCAGCAGCTTATTACAGATAAAACAGGATAGATAAAGAGCATTGACGGAATAAATGTACTTGGATGACACAATGTACACAATTCATAGTACCGCAGACAGTGAGAAGTGTGTTTTCTTAGATGATCTGGTGTATTTTGCCTCCGGGATGTCACGCAAGAGCATCCAGCAGAAGTCTCCCATCATGCTGGGGTTCCACTTGCCTTGGTTGTTGCTCTCCATCTTGGTAATGTCTTGGTGGAATCTTTCTCCGTGCTCATCACTCACTGCTCCAAGGTTTGGAGGGAAGAAGTTGAGGTGGGAATGGAGAAAATGAATTTTGAGTGACATTTGGCATCCAATATCCTAATAAGTCTTTAGGAACTATATATAGCTTGATATATAGCTATATATGTATATAATGTAATGCTATCACTTACATTTATTGCATAATAACTAAAAAAGAAAACATAAGTCACACAATATTAGAAATTAACCTTGAATGTATATACGCCTATACAGTATGTGTAAAAATGCACAGTATGCATATCTAAAAACTAGAGGTGATGAGTAAAAACAGATTTCAAATATGAATTCAGCACCCCCAAATAAGGTTAAAACAGCTATTTTTGTGCTTGCCTCAATTTCTTTGTAAACCAGTGTTATCGTATAAACAGAAACTTCAATTTCATTCTCCAAACATTTACCAATAAATTATTATTTGACCAAACTATTTAACTTTAGTTTGTTAATAAGATTTCGTGTTACATTGAAAATTTCTTTCTCCTCAACTACTAAAAACATTTTTTTTCTTTGGTATTTTAAAAACTGCAGACATGACATGTAAAGAATATAAATATAAAATATAAAATATAGATTAAAATATAAATGTAATTGATGTTTAAAGAGTAAAAGATAATAAGGTAAGAATTTGAATGACATTTTTATTCTGCCTTTGAAAGAGAACATACTCATGGTTTTTTCAGTCCTTGCGCGTACAATCTCCCATGACGACTTGGAGATTATTGTTCAGGAAATACAAAAACAATTTTGTTCATTTCTCCAAAACATAAAGACCAACTTGTAGGAATACCAGTTATAACAAACGCATTTCAATGTTTAATGATTGTTTCTAGATACCTACGTATTTCTGTATAACAGGTATGAAACCCATCTTAATTCTTTAGTGAAGTTATTATGGACTTAACTAGATACCTACATATTTCTGTATAACAGGTATGAAACCCATCTTAATTCTTTAGTGAAGTTATTATGGACTTAACTTCTGATTGCTTATTAACTTTTAGCCCTAGAATTTAAATAATTAATCACCAATTATTAATCCTGTTAACAGAAACTGTCACAGAATAACAATAATGGACTTGAATATTACATTATATCATTTACAGGAAAACAAATGCAAATAAAAAATCAAATATTTACTGAATAAATGTAGCAAACAACTCAGAGAAATTCCTTTATAAATCTTGTTTTATCACACAAAGGTGCTCATCTTCAATTCTTCCTTCTCATTTATCTCTGATGTTTCAAAGTCACCAAACACCTCAATTAAAGTCTCTGACAAACCAAAAGTAATAAGACACATACAATTAGTTCGGAAAAATTGTCTAATTTTATTATACTAAAATGCATAGTTTTACAATATTATAAAATAAGTGGAGGATCCAGGGGGTGCTTGGGGATTTGTCCCCACAAAAATGAGCCAAGCTCCCCTCATCCCTCAAATATTGTAACCTACATATATTAATAAAATATGGAAAACACAATCGTCATTGTTGCTTAACAATTAACATCAAAGAGACATAGATCTGTAGAGCTCAACGTCTTCACTAAAACGGAAGTATGTGTCATGCGTCCCACAGCAACGTACTGAATGCACTATAACTTGTGCACTGTATTCTCTGTGTAATGCCATTCTCTCTCTTGAGCTTTGACGAAGATTAAACAATCACACTGATTTCAAGTTACAACAGATCATCAGGGATTCTGCTTGATAAACCAAAGGTTTCACAGGTATTTACCCATTAATTTCATTTATCTTCTGTTGAAAAGTAAAATATAACATGCAGATATAAGTGTACTGTGTATAGGTAAAAACTATGAAGCATTTAGCCAGTGTTGTGACCTCTGTGAGATCATTTTGCATTGTGTATCAGCTATCCAAGATTTACTCATGATTGTGGCATACACTAAAAATTGTTTCTTACTATCCAATTAATGTTATACTTATGATAAGATAATGACCTTACATGTTAACTGACCAAATAAACTGACTTACCTCTGTATCTAATATGTCCTACAAAGAGTCTAAATCTAGAGCTAACTGCAAGATTTCTCTTTCATCATTCATAAAATTATAGAATTATAGATTTTCAAAATCTGTATCTAAAAACATCATCTTTACACGTGTTCTGTTGTACGTTATTTAGTTCAAAAGTTTGAAATATAAGGTTTGGATTTATGAACTTGTAATTTAAATCACCTTCATATTTAGTGGGTAAGACTGGATCACAGACATCTTCATATCTAAAGGGAATGACCGGGTTACAGTCGACATCATATCCAGTGGGCACGACCGGGTCGCAGTCGACATCATAACCAATGGACATGACTGGGTCACAGAGGACATCTTCATATCCAGTGGACACGATCGGGTCACAGAGAACATCTTCATTTCCAGTGTGCACGACCGGGTCGCAAAAAACATCTTCATATCCAGTGGGCATGATCAGGTCACAACCATCATCTCCAAATTCATTTTTCTCAAGACATTCTTCTTTCATTAACCCATCAGAATTCTGTAAGTCTGAATCCTCCAAAATCTCTGTGGAAATCGTTCCAGTGTCAATCACAATCCCAGTAGATTCCAGTTTAACTGGAAAAATTACATCTTGACATGCAAAATATAACTGTCCAGGTTGGGAAGTGGGCAGTATATTAAAATAAGCATCACTCTCATTGTCCTTAGTAAGCAGGTCAGGTGAATTACAGTAAGTTTGTTGTGGATCAAATGAACCTGGAAGTAAACATGGTTATTAGTTTGTCAGCTCGAAAATATCAGCGAGTTATTTTTCGCATTATCTGTCTTTTTAAATAGACATCTCTGTAGTAGAAATTGTAACCTTTAGATGAGGTTAAAAATGGATTCATTTGAATTTTAAATAAAACCCGAGAGTTCTAGAAGAATTTAACTAAGTTTGGTTCTAATAACAGGAATTCACTCATTGAAAATAAAGTTTGGAGATGGTTCGAACAAATAATTCAAGAAACGTTATTACAATAAACAAAAGAAATACTTGGACTTAATGGAAGAAAGAGATGATAAGACTCGACTGTTTTACAGCTAAGTACACGTATCTTGTTGCCTCAGGGTTTATGATAGACTTATTTTGTTCCAATAAGATAGATTCTTTTATTTTGCATTTGGTTATATTCAGTTCTTCCTTTAAAATAACAGTATAGCTATTAAAAATATTGTATGACTGAGATAACTTCACTTTGTGGTTAAGCATTCAATAATCATGCAAACGCACTGTTCCATACAATATACATGTTTATTTGTATATGTAAACTATCTGTTCCTAATGGTGACAAAACCTAGTCTACATTTGTTTTTTTAAACTCAGATTCCTTCAATACCAATTAATGTAATTTTCAAACCTCATAAAGTAATTATTTTTAAAAGTGCAGGGAAAACAGATACAGAAGGGTTGAACTCCTAAGCTACACGTGCATGTCTGCAGTAAGATAAGTGGGAAGGTGAACACTCACACTTTATGAATAAATTACAACTTATGAAGAGATGAATATATGTGTTGCCAAATGGGTAATGAAAATCACAGATAAAACATTGTGCATTCTCAAACTAGTTAAATATATCTTCCTAAAGTTTCATAAATTACACAGTCTCCTTCTAAACTATTTTTGAAGCCAATTAAACAACCTGATACAAAGTTACAACTGACCCAACAATAGGTTTTAACCTCGATCACAGAACTCTGTTCTTTACATTATGTTCATAAATCACAACTGTTCCAGTTTCTTATTTGTGATATGTTAATTCTAGATAGAAGAAGTGAATAATTAAATATTTTAGAAAAACAGAGATCAAATAAGTGTGAATTTCCATATCTCTGTAAATTACAGAGAGACAGTCTGTTTCTCAGAGGAAACCGTTTACCAACAAAAGTGTCTACAATAATGTGTATACATGAAAGTAAAAGTAAACGTATTCCATTACATTTAAAACTTACTGGTTATTCTATACACTCGAAATCCCTTTGATTCTTGTAATTTCTCTCTCTTAACTCTTCCAATCTTCTCCAGTTTGGAATGAGCATTTCTAAACCTTTGTTTTGCTAAGGTCCAGTATCCAGGGATTTGTGGGTTGTGATGTCCCTTCATTCTGTCCCAATCCTACAGTAAAAATAAGAATTACATTAAATACAGATTAACTCTTCAGTTACAAATGATGAAAGTGTTTGTTAATATACCAACAATATCCAACTATCATGGTTTCTTCAATCATCACCAAAAGTACTTTTTATGTTTACAAACCTTGATGTGCTAAATTTATAAAATGTATTCCATAAATCAGCTATGTAGTTTGTAACATTTCACAAAATGTGAAACTAGTTATTTCATCCAAACTAAAGATGTGACAAAGTTATAGCAACAGAGAGGTTACCTAAAAACCTTTAAATTAAGAAAGATGGACACAAAAACACATTCATTGTTCTTGATTAATCTTGTTATCAAATTACTAAATATTGTAATTCTGTTATGTTTTACATGGAATATAAATTTACACAGAAGAAAAATATCCCCAAGTAGTGATGAAAAATAGATAGAAATGTAACCAGTTATTTGAAATGAGTTGTGATTATTTTAGGGTTTATACCACAGAATCTCATTAGTCACAGTCTTGGTCTAAAATAACTTGTGCGAATTAGTTGTCCAAGGTTCACATCCAAGTTGATAGAACTGTTTCACCTATTTCAATTTGTTATAAAAATTGAATAGATATTTTTAAAAAATCTCACTACTTCAAAGTGCTCAAGAGCTTACACTAAATATATCAAAGTCACTTTCTCTCCAAGTGTGAGATCCTTTATGAAGCCACTTGACCTTATAAAGTTTCTCATCTCTGTCTATCCAACTCAGACAAGGGAACCGTTTACTGTCAAGAGATGGAATAATAAAATCATCCAGGAAATACAGACCTTTTCCACACATCTGAAAGAAATTAAAATTCAATAAATTCTCAATCACAGGATAAACTGTAGAAATGGAAAAGTATATTAATACTACAGACTTTAGGATCAAACTCATATTGAAAGGCATGAGTTATTTACAGCTGTCCTGCATCTATTAAGTAAAAATTCTACTTATACCAAATGGAAACCAATACAAACATTATTATAGTCAATTATGAATATACACACTTTCCATCATATTCTACACCTTTCACTTTCTGAACTTAGGGTGCAATATTACAAAGAGAACTTATAAACTGTCAATAATAAACAAAAAGGTTACTAAGAAATAACAAAATTCCATAAAGATCGTTGGTAAAAAAGCAAACACTAAACAGTACTAACAGTGTTAACTCATAGTGACATAATAATTTTGATAAATACATAAAAAGTGTAGATATCCACTGAGAATGATTATTAAATTTAGCTGAGAACCCTAAAGCTTCAAACTGTCAATTACAGTCATATAAAAGTATATTACATCCTATTATCTACATTTCTAAAATGTCATATTTGTCATATAAAAAATATAAGACAAGTACAGAACCTAATAATTCTTTATGCTGCTATATCAGGCACAGATTACAGGAAAGTTTAAAAACTAGACATTATTACACGCTAAACCTGAAACGTGTGTTACTGTGTATTAACAGCCTAATTACTACCACTTAAATACGTAATATGCATTCTAACCCTCCGAGTGTATGTGCATGAAATGTTAAAGTACACAAGAAAGACACATTTCAAATGTAGATGTTGGAACTGAAAGTTTTCACTCATACAACTTACATAAACGTTGATGTAGAAATTTGTCAAAACCTTCATAAGACCAAAAGCACATTAGTCAAAATTCATTAAATGTGAAGAATCAAACGATGCACGTACAATTATAAATAATCACATTTTATCGGCACAATTAAAATAGCACGAATACGAAGCAAGCTACAGGCCAATTTATAATGAAATGCTTAATAAGAATCTAAATCATATTTTCTAAAGCGAGCATTATCAAGTTTTATAAACTTTAATTTTAATGGCAAAGATGGGAAATATAAAACGTCGGCGTTTTTGTCACAGCATTTACACTTTCTGTGATATATTATGACAACAGTTCAGTATTATAGTAGCAATAACAACTGAAACTACTTACTTTGGAAACTTATAAATCAAACAAAACCACCGTGCGAATGCTTCATTATCGAGATATCGTAGTTGTCAGCTTATTTATTTTACAAGACACGGGACGTCCCCGAGTTTCTGTAAGGGATTCCCCTTTACAGTAGGCCTGCAAACTGATGTAAAATGTAACGGTACCACTGCAATGTTATATTTCAATTTAATTTCGAGACATTCGACATCATTTCATTGCTATTTCAAGGACGAGTAGCGTGAAACTTTAAAACTGTGTAAATTTAACAAGTTAAATTTCTTTTACGTAAGCACACACTTTGATAATTATAAATATGTATATATAACATAAAGCAATATCTTTGCTATCAAAATTGTGATTTATTTTGCTCGGCCTTGTTCGGTACTTTTCCCTCAGTGTCAGACACGTTAGACATTTCTTTACTATCCTGATAGATGTCGCTTTATACATTTAGATTATATATGTTTGAAAGATATATTATGGCAATACTTAAGATTTGTCGAATTTATAACTTACATGTGGCATTTTTTTACCATACTAATTCACTAACTTATCATTATAATCTTTATAATATTTTTATGTGCAAAAACGGCTCGTTTGGGTTGAGAAAATATTTTACATAGAAGAGCGAACAACGTTTCGACCTTCTTCGGTCAACGTCAGGTTCACAAAGAAAGAGGTAACTGACCGGAAGCTGACCACATGTTTGGAAGGGGTTGTGTAACTGAGGGTCGCAATGTAGAGGGCGGGGTTAGATGCTTGAATATATAATTTTATCAATGATATTAATATTGGTATAATGGCATTCATTTATATTGGTTTATTTTGGGTTTAAGTTGTTGTACAAGTAAGGCTTCTTTAATTTTGCGTTTGTTTATGTTTGTTTCCTTATTTAGTATTTGAGTGTTTTCTATGGTTATGTTGTGTTCATTTGACCACTTACAGTGTTCGAAAACGTGTGAGGTGACTTTTTATGTTCTTTGAATCTGGTTTCCATTTTTCTACTTGTTTCTCCAATATAGAAGTCGTGGAAGTTATCACATTGTATTTTATAAATAATGTTGGTGTGGTGTTTGTCAGTGTAGTTCTTACACAGTATAGACCTCAGTTTTGTGCCTGGTTTTTGAATAAATTTAGTATTAACTGGAATGCCATATTTTGTTACTAGTTTTTGCCAAATGTTGGTTATTTGTTTGCTGATGTCAGGAATATATGGAACACAGCAGTATATGGTTTCGTGATTTTTTGATTCGTGAGATATATTTACTTTAGTTGGTTGATTTTACTTTCTGTCTAGGTGTGAGCGTATAATGTTTTCTACGGTTTGTGGAGGAAACTTATTGATGTTGATGAAGTATTGTTTTATTTTGTCTAATTCCTCGTTAATTTTATCTGGTAAACATAGTTTTATGGCTGTGTTTATCTGGTTTCTTAGTGTGTTGAGTTTTTGTTTTGTTTCATGTGCTGAGTCCCAAGGAATGTATAGTCCAGTATGGGTGATTTTTTGGTGGATTTCTGTTTTGAATTGTGTGTCGGTTCTTATAATTTTGAGATTAAGAAATGATATTTGATTGCTTTCTTCCTGTTCACATGTGAAGTTAATGTTGGGATGTATGGAGTTAATGTGATTGAAAAATTAAGTATGTGTTCTGTAGATTTGAATCCCGCAACCGTGTCATCTACATATCTGTACCAGTATAGTGGTGGATGTAATGCTGTATTAATTGCTTGTGTTTCAACTTGTGTCATAAAAATATTGGCTAGAACTGGTGATACTGGGTTGCCCATGCTTAGGCCATTTGTTTGTATATAGTTTTGTTTGTTGAACATTAAGTTTGTCTTTATTGTGGTGAATTTTATGAGGGTTGCTAACTGATTACTGGGAATGTCTTTCGTTGGGTTAGGGTCTCGGATATAGACTTCTAAGGCTATCTTGCAGGTTTCAGTTGTTGGAATTTTGTAAAGAGGGATATAACATCGAAACTGGCCATTAGAGCTTCATGATTAAGTTGATTTAGATTAGACTTGAAATTAAAAGAGTCTTTGATGAATGAGCTGGCTGATGTTACATATTTGGAGAATGCCCATGCTAAGAAGCCTTACTTATACAACAACTTAAACCCAAAATAAACCAATATAAAGGAACGCCATTATACCTATATTAATATTAAAGATAAAATTATATATTCAAGCATCTAACCCCGCCCTCTACATTGCGACACTCAGTTACACAACCCCTTCCAAACATGTGGTCAGCTTTCGGTCAGTTACCTCTTTCTTTGTGAACCTGACGATGACCGAATAAGGTTGTTTGCCCTTTTATGTAAAATATTTTCTCAACCCAAACGAGCCGTTTTTGCATATAAAATTCTCAACAAGTGGGTTTCTCGACATCACAGAGTCATTACAAACGTTTTTGTATTGGAAATTATGACTGCAGATGCATACAATTCGGTGATCTACCCAGTGGACGTCTAAACACACCACAATACTGAGAATAGGCAATACTTCAAGTCCAAAACCTGATCGTTTTTTCTCATGAGTTTTGGGGCAATATTAATTATATAAATTAAATATATATTTCAGATAACAACAAGAAGTATCAGTCGAAACTCTAAGTTGTAAACCGAACAACCCACTCGGCCGACCTACAGGTCAGCCCAACACCGTCACAAAAACACCTACAACATTGGACTTTCATTTAGTAACGGAGAAACCTTTTAAAGTTAAATTCTGGAACACAGTCGGGACGTTATATTTTATTCTCGATTCTAAAAGATGGCCGGTGTAAAGAAATAATGGAATTATAAATAGTGACAAAGACTTTGAACGTGAAATGACCTGGTTTTTACTTACAACAAGATACGTCTTCACAACTTGCTCCGAGATCCCTTCTTCTTCCGACGAAAATGAGATCTGAGATACGTATTCTATCGGCTATTTCAGGTCCTTTTGTGCCCGTGGAGGGAAGATTTGTGATCCTATTCGTAATGCAAAGCTCCGTGTTGCCTTTTACTATATGAATTCCTAAGCACATTGCACACTGGGGAGTCATCAAATGGTTAAGGTTTCATTCTTGTCTACGAACTTCTATGTTTCTTAGTTACTGAATCACTTTAAAATCATAGTTCATTCTGTATCGTTCGATCACTGTCGTTGGTTCTTCATCCAAGTTTCATGCTACCTGTTGACATTAATAGCTCCAGTGCACTTTAACACGAACAAACAATAAAGAGTTTCTCGTGTTTCGGTTAATAGTTTATAAATTCCTTTTAACCTTCATAGCGTTTATTTATTCCAATATTAACACAGAGCGGAAGTTTCTCAGCGAGCTTCTCTTAATTCATAACTCTCTCAATTTCCTCGGCCTGGCATGGCCGAGCGCGTTAAGGCATGCACTCGTAATCCGAGGGTCGCGCTAAACATGCTCGCCCTCCCAGCCGTGGGGGTGTATAATGTGACGGTCAATCCCACTATTCCTTGGTAAAAGAGTAGCCCAAGAGTTGGCGGTGGGTGGTGATGACTAGCTGCCTTCCCTCTAGCCTTACACTACGAAATTAAGGACGGCCAGCGCAAATAAGCCTCGAGTAGCTTTGCGCGAAAATTAGAACAAACTATACTTATCTATAAAAGGTATTAATACTATATCAGCCGTTCTGAGATACATACAAAAGTTCACTCAATGAAAATTAAAGTTAGATCCAACATTTTGTTCAATACTCACACAATTATTTTTGTAAATTTTTATATAATGAAATAACATATTTGAAACAATACAACACAAAATTATCTTTATTTCTCTTACATTATTCTTATCTTTTACAAATACATGTCTGACTAACGTATAAACAGAAATTTCTATTTCATTCAAAATTAATTTTATTTTCTTACGCTACAGTATTATACGCGTGTTTTCCACAAACACTTTTCTATTCTGAATAATATAAGGCTACACAATTATAGTTAAAAATTTCCCCAAGTGACTAGTAATTCACAATCATAATAGTCTAAAGACCTAAAAGATTATTGTGGATTATCGAATCCGAATATAAAAATATTTTTAATTTACATATTTTGTCAGTAATCAACCACACTTTACAATTCATTTTCAATCAAAATGATAAATTTTCATTCAACAAAATCCATCAACTGAACAATACAAAGCTACATCTACATCCTTTGATGTTTAATACGGATGAAATGGATTTATGATGTCAGCCTGAATAAGACCTAAGAAGATTAAAACATTCTATACTTTATTTCAATTCAAGTTATGTATCAATACCAGCCATCCACGGAAACAAATAATATTTCTCTTTTCAAATTTATAATAAATTGAAAGATGAGTTCACACAACATCTCATATAGCTTAAGATCTTATTTATAAGAATAATTTTACACAACTTAAAGATATCAGACAAGAAGTCCAGGGTTATTTTTTGAGATGGTAAATACCCTGGTGAATGTACGTGTTCCTGCATGAAAAATATCAATAATTCATATGTTGCACAAGCTGTTGGTCTAAAGTACACATATATTCAGACAAATATATGCATTCAATTTATTAAAAATTGTAAGTTATAACTTTGCCCGCAAAGAAATTAACTTACCAAACATTCACTTCAAAGTATCAAATGGCCAAATGCATTTCATTAAACTTCCTTTGGGCATTAAGTTCAAATTTATATCTACACTAATAATTTATTCAAGGTGATTGTTAGTTTCACTAGTTTGGTAAACTTAACATCAGAATGAACAAAAGTTTATTCTTCCATGAATTATTCATAACTCACGATTTTTATATACTTTTTGTGAAAGTAGAATATATGTCCACTTCACACAAATAAAGTGCAAAGCCACAGACTGTAGGGATTTTAAATCCTTACATCTGTGTCTTCAAATTTCACCTGTGCTTTCTTTCGAGCACTGGTACCCGCTATTCCAGGACTGAGAAAAAAAACAACAACAGAAAGTTGTCTTCAAATTCCAAACATATAGCTATCAATTTTTATTTGACAAAAATATTTTCTTTAGTTTGTCAAAAGGATTTTGTGTTACAATAAAATTTCTATCTCCTTGAATATTAACAGAGAAATTTTTTTCTTTGGTATATCAAGCACTGTATACGCAACATGTAAAGACTAGATTAAACATAAATGTAATTGATGTTTGAAGAGTAAAGGTAATGTGGTAAGAATTTTAACATTTTTACTCTACCTTTTACAGACAACTTACCTGTGGTTTTACTCAGTCCTTGCGCGTTACAATCTCCCATGACTTAGGGATTATTGTAAAGGAGATACTAAACAATTTTATTTGTTTATTTCTCCATAACGTGTAGACCAACTTGTTTTAGCAATCATATAATAAATGCTTTGATGGATTATTTGGGCAGATTACTCATGATGGAATCTTTGTAGAATGGACAGCAACTGTCTGTTGTGAAGACACGGGTGCAGAGGACAATATTTCAAAATGCAGACCACTTTCAAAATGTCGTTCTCTACACTTGTGTCTCCAGCACAGGCAGTTGCTGTCTGTTTTACAGTTACATCATGAAATAAAAACATTTCAATGCTTAATACTAGTTTCCAGATACATACATATTTTTGTATTACAGGTTGGAAATCATCTTAATTCTTTTGTGAGACTACTATGCACTACATTTCCAATTGCCTGTTTACTGTTAGGCCTTAAATTAGTCTTGAAATACATGGAATGAATCACCAATTAGTAAGTTTGTAAAAACAACTTGAAGATTAAGAATTTCATCAAAAAATACCACATATCCAAGAACTTGTGCCCAGCTATAAAATAAACAAACAGTATAAAACATTGATGACAAAATCTCATTGACGTCTTCAAGAAATCCTTTATGAGTTTTACTTGACCAATGTGCTTGTTTCCAGTTTCTATTTCTCATTCATTGCCATAGTTTGCAAATCACCAAACACCTCCATCATGTTCTAGAAGAGTAAATGAAAAATCGTTAGAAACACACCAAGACGAAAGAGACCCATTCAGAAGAAGAATTGTCAGGCACATAATTTTGATAACAGTATCAAAAATATAAACAAATATGTGTACAAAAAAGAACAAACTTCAGAATTTTAAAACTTTATTCAGTTTAAAGTGTTTGTTGATATTGTTACAAATCTTATATTCAATATAACAATAAGTTATTGATTTCTTGCAAGTTACAAATCATTAGAAAATAACACTCTGAGTATATGAAGGTACAAATTTGATTTAATGTCAAGAAGTTGTCTTAACTTTCATTTCAAACATAAAACAAAAACTAGATTTTATTTACATCAGTTGACCTTCCAAAAGCTGATTTCGGTTCATTAAAATAATAGACCAAGTTCATTAATTTAATCAAATTTTTAACATTTTGTACAGAAGTTTAAAATGCAAATCATAACAGCAGGAATTCTGAAACATTACTAATATATTTGATCCTAAATACGTTATTTTGCATGTTGAGACAATTTATGCTGTAAATAAACCGACTTACCTCTGTATCTACCAGATCCTCCAGAGAGCATAAATCTTGAGGTAACTGCCAGTTTTCTCTTTCATCATTCATAAAACTATAAAATGATAGAATTTCAGAATCTGTATCGAAAACATCATCATTACAGTTGTTCTGTTGTACGTTATTTGGTTCACAAGTTTGAAAGATAAAGTTTGGATTCATGTACTTGATATTGAAATCAACTTCACATTTAGTGGGTAAAACTGGATTACAGACATCTTCATATTCAATGGGCATGCCCGGGTCACAGTCGACATCATATCCAGTGGGCAAGACCGAGTCACAACCGACATCATAACCATTGGGCACGACCGGGTCACACACTACATCTTCATTTCCAGTGGGCATGACAGAGTCACAGAAAACATCTTCATTTGCAGTGGGCATGACAGAGTCACAGAAAACATCTTCATTTCCAGTGGGCATGACAGAGTCACAGAAAACATCTTCATTTCCAGTGGGCACGACCGGGTCACAGAGGACATCTTCATTTCCAGTGGGCACGACCGGGTCACAGAGGACATCTTCATTTCCAGTGGGCACGACCGGGTCACAGAGGACATCTTCATTTCCAGTGGGCACGACCGGGTCACAGAGGACATCTTCATTTCCAGTGGGCACGACCGGGTCACAGAGGACATCTTCATATCCTGTGGGCAAGACCGAGTCACAGAGGACATCTTCATATCCTGTGGGCACGACCGAGTCACAGAGGACACCTTCATATCCTGTGGACACGACTGGGTCACAGAGGACACCTTCATATCCTGTGGACACGACGGGGTCACAGAGGACATCTTCATATCCAGTGGACATGACCGGGTCACAGAGGACATCTTCATATCCTGTGGGCAAGAACGAGTCACAGAAGACATCTTCATATCCAGTGGGCATGACCAGGTCACAACCATCATCTCCAAATTCATTTTTCTCAAGACATTCTTCTTTCATTAACCCATCAGAATTCTGTAAGTCTGAATCCTCCAAAATCTCTGTGGAAATTGTTTGAGTGTCAATCACAATCCCAGTAGATTCCAGTTTAACTGGAAAAATTACATCTTGACATGCAAAATATAACTGTCCAGGTTGGAAAGTGGGCAGTATATTAAAATAAGAATCACTCTCATTGTCCTTAGTAAGCAGGTCAGGTGAATTACAGTAAGTTTGTTGTGGATCAAATGAACCTGGAAGTAAACATGGTTATTAGTTTGTCAGCTCGAAATATCAGTGAGTTATTTTTCGTATATTCTGTCTTTTTAAATAGACATCTCTGCAGTAGAAATTGTAACCTATAGATGAGGTTAAAAATGGATTCATTTGAATTTTAAAGAAAACCCCAGAGTTCTAGAAGAACTTAACTAAGTTTGGTTCTAATAACAGGAATTCACTCATTGAAAATAAAGTTTGGAGATCGTTCGAACAAATGATTCAAGAAACGTTATTACAGTAAACAAAAGGAATACATGAACTTAAGGGAAGAAAGAGATGATATGACTGGACTGTTTTACAGCTAAGTACAGATATCTTGTTACCTCAGGGTTTATGATAGACTTATTTTGTTCTAATATTTTCATTTTGCATTTGGTTATATTCAGTTCTTCCTTTAAAATAGTAGTATATCTATTAAAAATACTGAGATAACATCACCTTGTGGTAAAGCATTCAACATCATGCAAACACACTGTTCCATACAGTATACATGTTTATTTGTATATGTAAACTATCTGTTCCTGTTGATGATAAAAGCTAGTGTACTTTGTCTTCTTTTAAAACTCGGGTTCCTTAAACACCAATTAATGTAATATTCAAACCTTGTAAATTAATTCTTTTAAAGAGTGCAGGGAAAACAGATACAGAAGGGTTGAGCTCCTGAGTTACACGTGCATGTCAGCAGTAAGTAAGATAAGTAGGAAGGTGAATACTCACAATTTATGAATAAAATTACAACTTATGAAGAGATGAATATATGTGTTGCCGAATGGGTAATGAAAATCACAGATGAAACATTGTGCATTCTCAAACTAGTTAAATATATCTTCCTAAAGTTTCATAAATTACACAGTCTCCTTCTAAACTATTTTTGAAGCCAATTAAACAACCTGATTCAAAGTTACAACTGACCCAACAACAGGTTTTAACCTTGATCACAGAACTCTATTCTTTACATTGTGTTCATAAATCACAACTGTTTCAGTTTCTTATTTGTCATATGTTAATTCTAGATAGAAGAAGTGAATAATTAAATCTTTCAGAAAAACAGAGATCAAATAAGTGTGAATTTCCATATCTCTGTAAATTACAGAGAGACAGTCTCTTTGTTCCTTAGAGGAAACCGTTTACCAACAAAAGTGTCTACAATAATGTGTATATATGAAAGTGAAATTAAATATATTCCATTACATTTAAAACTTACTGGTTATTTTATACACTCGAAATCCCTTCGATTCTTGTAATTTCTCTCTCTTAACTCTTCCAATCTTCTCCAGTTTGGAATGAGCATTTCTAAATCTTTGTTTTGCTAAGGTCCAGTATCCAGGGATTTGTGGGTTGTGATGTCCCTTCATTCTGTCCCATTCCTACAGTAAAGAATGAGAATTACATTAAATACATATTAACTCTTCGGTTACAAATGATGAAAGTGTTTGTTAATATACTGACAATATCCAACAATCATGGTTTCTTCAATCATCACCAAAAGTACTTTTTATGTTTACAAACCTTGATGTGCTAAATTTATAAAATGTATTCCATAAATCAGCTATGTAGTTTGTAACATTTCACAAATGTGAAACTAGTTATTTCATCCAAACTAAAGATGTGACAAAGTTATAGCAACAGAGAGGTTACCTAAAAACCTTTAAATTAAGAAAGATGGACACAAAAACACATTCACTGTTCTTGATTAATCTTGTTATCAAATTACTAAATATAGTAAGTTTGTTATGTTTTACATGGAATATAAATCAACACAGAAGAAAGGTATCCCCAAGTAGTGGTGAAAAATGGAAAGAAATGTAACCAGTTATTTGGAATGAGTTGTGATTATTTTAGGGTTTATACCAGAGAAGTTCATTTGTCACAGTCTTGGTCTAAAATAACTTGTGTGAATTAGTTGTCCAACGTTCACATCCAAGTTCTTAGAACTGTTTCACCTGTTTCAATTTATTATAAAAATGGAATGAATATTTTAATAAAATCTCACTACTTCAAAGTGCTCAAGAACTTACACTAAATATATCAAAGTCACTTTCTCTCCAAGTGTGAGATCCTTTATGAAGCCACTTGACCTTATAAAGTTTCTTATCTCTGTCTATCCAACTCAGACAAGGGAACCGTTTGCTGTCAAGAGATGGAATAATAAAATCATCCAGGAAAATCAGGCCTTTTCCACACATCTGGAAAAATTGAAATTCAATAAATTCTCAATCACAGGATAAACTGTAGAAATGGAAAAGTATATTAATACTACAGACTTTAGGATCAAACTCATATTGAAAGGCATGAGTTATTTACAGCTGTCCTGCATCTATTAAGTAAAAATTCTACTTATACCAAATGGAAACCAATACAAACATTATTATAGTCAATTATGAATATACACACTTTCCATCATATTCGACACCTTTCACTTTCTGAACTTAGGGTGCAATATTACAAAGAGAACTTATAAACTGTCAATAATAAACAAAAAGGTTACTAAGAAATAACAAAATTCCATAAAGATCGTTGGTAAAAAAGCAAACACTAAACAGTACTTTAAATGTTAACTCATAGTGACATAATAATTTTTGATAAATACATAAAAAGTGTAGATATCCACTAATGAATGATTATTAAATTTAGCTGAGAACCCTAGAGCTTCAAACTGTCAATTACAGTCATATAAAAGTATATTACATCCTATTATCTACATTTCTAAAATGTCATATAAAAAATATAAGACAAGTACAGAACCTAATAATTCTTTATGCTGCTATATCAGGCACAGTTTACAGGAAAGACTAAAAACTAGACATTATTACACGTTAAACCTAAAACGTATGTTACTGTGTACTTGTAGCCAAATAACTATAACTTAAATGCGTGATATGCATTCTAACGTGTACGGTGCATTCAAACCCTCCGAGTGTATGTGCATGAAATGTTAAAGTACACAAGAAAGACACATTTCAAATGTAGATGTCAGAACTGAACGTTTTCACGAACACAACTTGGAAAAACGTTGATGTAGAAATTTGTCAAAACCATCATAAGACCTAAAGCACATTAGTCAAAATTCATTAAATGTGAAGAATCAAACGATGCACGTACAATTATAAATAAACACATTTTATCAGCACAGTTAAAATAGCACGAATACGAAGCAAGCCACTGGCCAATCTATAATGAAATGCTTAATAAGAATCTAAATCATATTTTCTAAAGCGAGCATTATCAAGTTTTATAAACTTTAATTTTAGTTGCAAGGATGGGATATATAAAACGTCGGCGTTTTTGTCACAGCATTTACACTTTCTGTGATATATTATGACAACAGTTCAGTATTATAGTAGCAATAACAACTGAAACTACTTACTTTGGAAACTTATAAATGAAACAAAACCACCGTGCAAATGCTTCATTATCGAGATATCGTAGTTCTCAGCTTATTTATTTTACAAGACACGGTACGTCCCCGAGTTTCTGTAAGGGAATTCCCCTTTACAGTAGGCCTGCAAACTGATGTAGAATGTAACGGTACCACTGAAATATTATATTTTAATTTGATTTCGAGACATTCGATATCATTTCATTGCTATTTCAAGGACGAGTAGCGTGAAACTTTAAAACTGTGTAAATTTAACTTCTTAAATTTCTTTTACGTAAGTCACACACTTTGATAATTATAAATATGTGTAAATAACATAAAGCAATATCTTTGCCAACAAAATTGTGATTTATTTTGCTCGGCCTTGTTCGGTACTTTTTTCCTCAGTGTCAGACACGTGAGACATTTCTTTACTATTCTGATAGATGTCGCTCTAAAATAATTTATACATTTAGATCATATATGTATGAAAGATATATTATGGCAATACCTAAAATTTGTCGAATTTATAACTTACATGTGGCATTTTTTTACTATGCTAATTTACTAAATAATCATCATAAACGTTTTCTTTTTTTGGTAATTCTGAAGTCATCAATAAGCAACATATATAGAGAGAAGTGGAACTATCTGCCATCTGCATTGAATCGAAACACGGATGTTAGTACGCACATACTGCAGATGCGTACAATTCGGTGATCTACCCAGTGGACGTCGAAACACAACAGAATACTGAGAATAGGGAATACTTAAAGTCCAGAACCTGATCGTTTTTTCTCATGAGTGTTGGGGTAATATTAATTTCTATCACTCAAAGTGAAGATAAAACTTCTCGAAATCGACTTCTGAATACTTGGAAGTATTTTTAAAAATCCGTAAAAGGTCGTGCGCTTCGAAATCTGAGGATCGCGGGTTCGCGCCAAACATGCTCGCCCTCCCAGCCGTGGGGGCGTAACAATGTGACGATCAATCCCACTATTCGTTGGTACAAGAGTAGTCAAAGAGTTGGCGATGACCAGCTGCTTTCCCTCTAGTTTTACACCACTAAATTAGGGACGACTCGGTGCAGTGGGCTAACAACCTACTCACTTAAATACCTGTTCATGAACCGCAGGTGGTAGTGGTCCTGTGTTCTTGACGGAATAGTGGTAGATGACGAATGATAATAATGATGTGCTGTTTGAAGAAATCTTACGCATCTGACTCTCACAGACATTTGAGACATGAAACCTGTCAATTGCAGTTCCTTTGTTTATCCACAGTTTTCTTTGGGTTTTCATTGTTTTACATATTATTACTTTTTAGAATCGAGAATAAAATATAACGTACCAACTGTGTTCCAGAATTTAACTTTAAAGGTTTCTCCGTTATTAAATGAAAGTCCAATGTTGTAGGTGTTTTTGTGACGGTGTTGGGCTGACCTGCAGGTCGGCCGAGTGGGTTGTTCGGTTTACAACTTAGAGCTTCGACTGATACTTCTTGTTGTTATCTGAAATATATATTTAATTTATATAATTAATATTTATCACAGATAATATTTTACTTTTATTAGCAAGATGACCGATGTAAAGAAACAATGGTATTGAAAATACCGACAAAGACCTTGAACGTGAAATGACCTGGTCTTTACCAACAACAAGATACGTCTTCACAACTTGTTCCGAGATGCCTTCTTCTTCTGACGAAAATGAGATCTGAGATATGTATTCTATCGTCTATTTCAGGTCCTATGTGCCAGTGGAGGGGGGATTTATGGGCGTTTTCGTTGTACAAAGCTCCATGTTGTCTTCCTCTATGCGAATTCCTACGCACGTTGCATACTGAGGAATCATCAAATGGTCAAGGTTTCATTTTTGTCTACGAACTTCTACGTTTCTTAGTTGGTGAATCACTTGAAAATAATAGTTCATTCTATATCGTTGGTTCTTGGTTCACCATCCCAGTTTCATGCTACCTGTTGAGATTAATAGCTTCAGTACACTTTAACATGAACAAACAATAAAGAGTTTCTCAGGTTTTGGTTTATAGTTTATAAATCCCTTTTAACCTTCATAGCGTTTATTTATTCCAATCTTAACACAGAGCGGAAGTTTCTCAGCGAGCTTCTCTTAATTCAAAACTCTCTTTAGTTTCCTCTATAGCGTCAGCTCTTCATTCAATGGACAAACTAAACGTACGGTGGTAAGTTTCTCGGCGTGTTTTCTGGAGTCATCGTCGTTCTATAATTATTGTTTTATACACGTGAGTATTTGTACTTCACTGTATCCTGTTTCACACTTCTCATAAGTCACGGATAATACTCGAATAATATATAATTATTGTTTTTAATTTCCTTGTCAACGTTAAAAGACACAAAAGAATTTCAATAAATCACAATTTTATTAAATGTTGTTACAGAAGAAAACAACAACTACACATTCTTATAAATCTACAGGGAAAATTCTCTCAATGGTCATACAAAAGGTCACTCAATGAAAAATTAAAGTTAGATGTAACGTTTGTTCAATAATCACACAATTATTTATTTGTAAATTCTTATATAACGAAATAACATTTGAAACAATACAACACAAAATTAACTATTTCTCTTACATTGTTTTTATCTTTTACAATTACATGACTGACTAACTTATAAACAGAAACTTCTATTTCATTCAAAATTAATTTTATTTTCTTACGCTACAGTATTATACGCGTGTTTACCACAAATACTTTTCTATTTTGAATAATTTAAGGCTTCACAATTATAGTTAAAAATTTCTTCAAATGACTAGTAATTCACAATTATAATAGTCTAAAGACCTAAAAGATTATTGTGGATTATCGTAGACGGATATAAAAATATTTTTATTAACATATTTTGTTAGCAATCAACCACACTGTGCAGTTCATTTTCAATTAAAATGATAAATTTTCATTCAACAAAAACCATCAACTGAACAATACAAAGCTATATCTACATCCTTTGATGTTTAATACGGATGAAATGGATTTATGATGTCAGCCTGAATAAGACCTAAGAAGATTAAAACATTCTATACTTTATTTCAATTAAAGTTATGTATCAATACCAGCCATCCACGGAAACAAATAATATTTCTCTTTTCAAATTTATAATAAATTGAAAGATGAGTTGACACAAAATCTCATATAGCTTAAGATCTTGTTTATGAGAATAATTTCACACAACTTAAAGATGTCAGACAAGAAGTCCAGGGTTATTTTCTGAGATGGTAAATACCCTGGTGAATATATATGTTCCTACATGAGAAATATTAATAATTCATATGTTGCACAAACTCTTGGTCTAAAGTACACATATATTCAGACAAATATATGCATTCAATTTATTAAAAATTGTGAGTTATAACTTTGCCCGCAAAGAAATTAATTTACCAAACATTCACTTCAAAGTATCGAATGGCCAAATGCATTTCATTAAACTTCCTTTGGGCATTAAGCTCAAATTTATATCTTGTTGATTGTTAGTTTCACTAGTTCAGTAAACATAACATCAGAACAAACAAAAGTTTATTCTCCCATGAATTTCTTATAACTCACGATTTTTATATACTTTTTGTGAAAGTAGAATATATGTCCACTTCACACAAATACTTGTACTTATTTTAAATAAGTACACAGTGCAGAGCCACAGATTGTAGGGATTTTAAATCCTTACAAACTGTGTCTTCAAATTTCACCTGTGCTTTCTTTCGAGCACTGGTACCCGCTATTCCAGGACTGAGAAAAAAAACAACAACAGAAAGTTGTCTTCAAATTCCAAACATATAGCTATCAATTTTTATTTGACAAAACTATTTTTCTTTAGTTTGTCAAAAGGATTTTGTGTTACAATAACATTTCTATCTCCTTGAATATTAACAGAGAAATTTTTTTCTTTGGTATATCAAGCACTGTATACGCAACATGTAAAGACTAGATTAAACATAAATGTAATTGATGTTTGAAGAGTAAAAGGTAATGTGGTAAGAATTTTAACATTTTTACTCTACCTTTTACAGACAACTTACCTGTGGTTTTACTCAGTTTGGTAAACTTAACATCAGAATGAACAAAAGTTTATTCTTCCATGAATTATTCATAACTCACGATTTTTATATACTTTTTGTGAAAGTAGAATATATGTCCACTTCACACAAATAAAGTGCAAAGCCACAGACTGTAGGGATTTTAAATCCTTACATCTGTGTCTTCAAATTTCACCTGTGCTTTCTTTCGAGCACTGGTACCCGCTATTCCAGGACTGAGAAAAAAAACAACAACAGAAAGTTGTCTTCAAATTCCAAACATATAGCTATCAATTTTTATTTGACAAAAATATTTTCTTTAGTTTGTCAAAAGGATTTTGTGTTACAATAAAATTTCTATCTCCTTGAATATTAACAGAGAAATTTTTTTCTTTGGTATATCAAGCACTGTATACGCAACATGTAAAGACTAGATTAAACATAAATGTAATTGATGTTTGAAGAGTAAAAGGTAATGTGGTAAGAATTTTAACATTTTTACTCTACCTTTTACAGACAACTTACCTGTGGTTTTACTCAGTCCTTGCGCGTACAATCTCCCATGACTTAGGGATTATTGTAAAGGAGATACTAAAACAATTTTATTTGTTTATTTCTCCATAACGTGTAGACCAACTTGTTTTAGCAATCATATAATAAATGCTTTGATGGATTATTTGGGCAGATTACTCATGATGGAATCTTTGTAGAATGGACAGCAACTGTCTGTTGTGAAGACACGGGTGCAGAGGACAATATTTCAAAATGCAGACCACTTTCAAAATGTCGTTCTCTACACTTGTGTCTCCAGCACAGGCAGTTGCTGTCTGTTTTACAGTTACATCATGAAATAAAAACATTTCAATGCTTAATACTAGTTTCCAGATACATACATATTTTTGTATTACAGGTTGGAAATCATCTTAATTCTTTTGTGAGACTACTATGCACTACATTTCCAATTGCCTGTTTACTGTTAGGCCTTAAATTAGTCTTGAAATACATGGAATGAATCACCAATTAGTAAGTTTGTAAAAACAACTTGAAGATTAAGAATTTCATCAAAAAATACCAGATATCCAAGAACTTGTGGCCAGCTATAAAATAAACAAACAGAATAAAACACTGATGACAAAATCTCATTGACGTCTTCAAGAAATCCTTTATGAGTTTTACTTGACCAATGTGCTTGTTTCCAGTTTCTATTTCTCATTCATTGCCATAGTTTGCAAATCACCAAACACCTCCATCATGTTCTAGAAAAGTAAATGAAGAATCGTTAGAAACACACCAAGAAGAAAGAGACCCATTCACAAGAAGAATTGTCAGGCACATAATTTTGATAACAGTGTCAAAAATATAAAAAAATATATGTACAAAAAAGAACAAACTTCAGAATTTTAAAACTTTATTCAGTTTAAAGTGTTTGTTGATATTGTTACAAATCTTATATTCAATATATAAATAAGTTATTGATTTCTCGCAAGTTACAAATCATTAGAAAATAACACTCTGAGTATATGAAGGTAGAAATTTGATTTAATGTCAAGAAGTTGTTTTAACTTTCATTTCAAACATAAAACAAAAACTAGATTTTATTTACATCAGTTGACTTTCCAAAAGCTGATTTCGGTTCATGAAAATAATAGACCAAGTTCATTAATTTAATCAAATTTTTAACATTTTGTACAGAAGTTTAAAATGCAAATCATAACAGCAGGAATTTTGAAACATTAGTGATATATTTGATCCTAAATACGTTATTTTGCATGTTGAGACAATTTATGCTGTAAATAAACCGGCTTACCTCTGTATCTACCAGATCCTCCAGAGAGCATAAATCTTGAGGTAACTGCCAGTTTTCTCTTTCATCATTCATAAAATTATAGAATGACAGAGTTTCAGAATCTGTATCGAAAACATCATCATTACAGTTGTTCTGTTGTACGTTATTTGGTTCACAAGTTTGAAAGATAAGGTTTGGATTTATGTACTTGATATTGAAATCAACTTCACATTTAGTGGGTAAAACTGGATCAGAGACATCTTCATATTTAATGGGCATGCCCGGGTCACAGTCGACATCATATCCAGTGGGCAAGACCGAGTCACAACCGACATCATAACCATTGGGCACGACCGGGTCACACACTACATCTTCATTTCCAGTGGGCATGACAGAGTCACAGAAAACATCTTCATTTGCAGTGGGCATGACAGAGTCACAGAAAACATCTTCATTTCCAGTGGGCATGACAGAGTCACAGAAAACATCTTCATTTTCAATGGGCACGACCGGGTCACAGAGGACATCTTCATTTCCAGTGGGCATGACCGGGTCACAGAGGACATCTTCATTTCCAGTGGGCATGACCGGGTCACAGAGGACATCTTCATTTCCAGTGGGCATGACCGGGTCACAGAGGACATCTTCATATCCTGTGGGCAAAACCGAGTCACAGAGGACATCTTCATATCCTGTGGGCAAGACCGAGTCACAGAGGACACCTTCATATCCAATGGACATGACCGGAATACAGAGGCCACCTTCATATCCAGTGGACACGACCAGGTCACAGAGGACATCATCATATCCAGTGGACACGACTGGGTCACAGAGGACATCTTCATATCCAGTGGACACGACCGGGTCACAGAGGACATCTTCATATCCAGTGGGCATGACCAGGTCACAACCATCATCTCCAAATTCATTTTTCTCAAGACATTCTTCTTTCATTAACCCATCAGAATTCTGTAAGTCTGAATCCTCCAAAATCTCTGTGGAAATTGTTTGAGTGTCAATCACAATCCCAGTAGATTCCAGTTTAACTGGAAAAATTACATCTTGACATGTAAAATATAACTGTCCAGGTTGGAAAGTGGGCAGTATATTAAAATAAGAATCACTCTCATTGTCCTTAGTAAGCAGGTCAGGTGAATTACAGTAAGTTTGTTGTGGATCAAATGAACCTGGAAGTAAACATGGTTATTAGTTTGTCAGCTCGAAATATCAGTGAGTTATTTTTCGTATTATCTGTCTTTTTAAATAGACATCTCTGCAGTAGAAATTGTAACCTATAGATGAGGTTAAAAATGGATTCATTTGAATTTTAAAGAAAACCCCAGAGTTCTAGAAGAACTTAACTAAGTTTGGTTCTAATAACAGGAATTCACTCATTGAAAATAAAGTTTGGAGATCGTTCGAACAAATGATTCAAGAAACGTTATTACAGTAAACAAAAGGAATACATGAACTTAAGGGAAGAAAGAGATGATATGACTGGACTGTTTTACAGCTAAGTACAGATATCTTGTTACCTCAGGGTTTATGATAGACTTATTTTGTTCTAATATTTTCATTTTGCATTTGGTTATATTCAGTTCTTCCTTTAAAATAGTAGTATATCTATTAAAAATACTGAGATAACATCACCTTGTGGTAAAGCATTCAACATCATGCAAACACACTGTTCCATACAGTATACATGTTTATTTGTATATGTAAACTATCTGTTCCTGTTGATGATAAAAGCTAGTGTACTTTGTCTTCTTTTAAAACTCGGGTTCCTTAAACACCAATTAATGTAATATTCAAACCTTGTAAATTAATTCTTTTAAAGAGTGCAGGGAAAACAGATACAGAAGGGTTGAGCTCCTGAGTTACACGTGCATGTCAGCAGTAAGTAAGATAAGTAGGAAGGTGAATACTCACAATTTATGAATAAAATTACAACTTATGAAGAGATGAATATATGTGTTGCCGAATGGGTAATGAAAATCACAGATGAAACATTGTGCATTCTCAAACTAGTTAAATATATCTTCCTAAAGTTTCATAAATTACACAGTCTCCTTCTAAACTA
Source organism: Carcinoscorpius rotundicauda (assembly GCA_011833715.1). Classification (NCBI taxonomy): domain Eukaryota; kingdom Metazoa; phylum Arthropoda; class Merostomata; order Xiphosura; family Limulidae; genus Carcinoscorpius; species Carcinoscorpius rotundicauda. The sequence goes on from CM022400.1 coordinate 69,618,255, forward strand.
TTTTTGAAGCCAATTAAACAACCTGATTCAAAGTTACAACTGACCCAACAACAGGTTTTAACCTTGATCACAGAACTCTATTCTTTACATTGTGTTCATAAATCACAACTGTTTCAGTTTCTTATTTGTCATATGTTAATTCTAGATAGAAGAAGTGAATAATTAAATCTTTCAGAAAAACAGAGATCAAATAAGTGTGAATTTCCATATCTCTGTAAATTACAGAGAGACAGTCTCTTTGTTCCTTAGAGGAAACCGTTTACCAACAAAAGTGTCTACAATAATGTGTATATATGAAAGTGAAATTAAATATATTCCATTACATTTAAAACTTACTGGTTATTTTATACACTCGAAATCCCTTCGATTCTTGTAATTTCTCTCTCTTAACTCTTCCAATCTTCTCCAGTTTGGAATGAGCATTTCTAAATCTTTGTTTTGCTAAGGTCCAGTATCCAGGGATTTGTGGGTTGTGATGTCCCTTCATTCTGTCCCATTCCTACAGTAAAGAATGAGAATTACATTAAATACATATTAACTCTTCGGTTACAAATGATGAAAGTGTTTGTTAATATACCGACAATATCCAACAATCATGGTTTCTTCAATCATCACCAAAAGTACTTTTTATGTTTACAAACCTTGATGTGCTAAATTTATAAAATGTATTCCATAAATCAGCTATGTAGTTTGTAACATTTCACAAAATGTGAAACTAGTTATTTCATCCAAACTAAAGATGTGACAAAGTTATAGCAACAGAGAGGTTACCTAAAAACCTTTAAATTAAGAAAGATGGACACAAAAACACATTCACTGTTCTTGATTAATCTTGTTATCAAATTACTAAATATAGTAAGTTTGTTATGTTTTACATGGAATATAAATCAACACAGAAGAAAGGTATCCCCAAGTAGTGGTGAAAAATGGAAAGAAATGTAACCAGTTATTTGGAATGAGTTGTGATTATTTTAGGGTTTATACCAGAGAAGTTCATTTGTCACAGTCTTGGTCTAAAATAACTTGTGTGAATTAGTTGTCCAACGTTCACATCCAAGTTCTTAGAACTGTTTCACCTGTTTCAATTTATTATAAAAATGGAATGAATATTTTAATAAAATCTCACTACTTCAAAGTGCTCAAGAACTTACACTAAATATATCAAAGTCACTTTCTCTCCAAGTGTGAGATCCTTTATGAAGCCACTTGACCTTATAAAGTTTCTTATCTCTGTCTATCCAACTCAGACAAGGGAACCGTTTGCTGTCAAGAGATGGAATAATAAAATCATCCAGGAAAATCAGGCCTTTTCCACACATCTGGAAAAATTGAAATTCAATAAATTCTCAATCACAGGATAAACTGTAGAAATGGAAAAGTATATTAATACTACAGACTTTAGGATCAAACTCATATTGAAAGGCATGAGTTATTTACAGCTGTCCTGCATCTATTAAGTAAAAATTCTACTTATACCAAATGGAAACCAATACAAACATTATTATAGTCAATTATGAATATACACACTTTCCATCATATTCGACACCTTTCACTTTCTGAACTTAGGGTGCAATATTACAAAGAGAACTTATAAACTGTCAATAATAAACAAAAAGGTTACTAAGAAATAACAAAATTCCATAAAGATCGTTGGTAAAAAAGCAAACACTAAACAGTACTTTAAATGTTAACTCATAGTGACATAATAATTTTTGATAAATACATAAAAAGTGTAGATATCCACTAATGAATGATTATTAAATTTAGCTGAGAACCCTAGAGCTTCAAACTGTCAATTACAGTCATATAAAAGTATATTACATCCTATTATCTACATTTCTAAAATGTCATATAAAAAATATAAGACAAGTACAGAACCTAATAATTCTTTATGCTGCTATATCAGGCACAGTTTACAGGAAAGACTAAAAACTAGACATTATTACACGTTAAACCTAAAACGTATGTTACTGTGTACTTGTAGCCAAATAACTATAACTTAAATGCGTGATATGCATTCTAATGTGTACGGTGCATTCAAACCCTCCGAGTGTATGTGCATGAAATGTTAAAGTACACAAGAAAGACACATTTCAAATGTAGATGTCAGAACTGAACGTTTTCACGAACACAACTTGGAAAAACGTTGATGTAGAAATTTGTCAAAACCATCATAAGACCTAAAGCACATTAGTCAAAATTCATTAAATGTGAAGAATCAAACGATGCACGTACAATTATAAATAAACACATTTTATCAGCACAGTTAAAATAGCACGAATACGAAGCAAGCCACTGGCCAATCTATAATGAAATGCTTAATAAGAATCTAAATCATATTTTCTAAAGCGAGCATTATCAAGTTTTATAAACTTTAATTTTAATTGCAAGGATGGGAAATATAAAACGTCGGCGTTTTTGTCACAGCATTTACACTTTCTGTGATATATTATGACAACAGTTCAGTATTATAGTAGCAATAACAACTGAAACTACTTACTTTGGAAACTTATAAATGAAACAAAACCACCGTGCGAATGCTTCATTATCGAGATATCGTAGTTGTCAGCTTATTTATTTTACAAGACACGGGACGTCCCCGAGTTTCTGTAAGGGAATTCCCCTTTACAGTAGGCCTGCAAACTGATGTAGAATGTAACGGTACCACTGAAATATTATATTTTAATTTGATTTCGAGACATTCGATATCATTTCATTGCTATTTCAAGGACGAGTAGCGTGAAACTTTAAAACTGTGTAAATTTAAGTTGTTAAATTTCTTTTACGTAAGTCACACACTTTGATAATTATAAATATGTGTAAATAACATAAAGCAATATGTTTGCCATCAAAATTGTGATTTATTTTGCTCGGCCTTGTTCGGAACTTTTTTCCTCAGTGTCAGACACGAGAGACATTTCTTTACTATTCTGATAGATGTCGCTCTAAAATAATTTATACATTTAGATCATATATGTTTGAAAGATATATTATGGCAATACCTAAAATTTGTCGAATTTATAACTTACATGTGGCATTTTTTTACTATGCTAATTTACTAAATAATCATCATAAACGTTTTCTTTTTTTGGTAATTCTGAAGTCATCAATAAGCAACATATATAGAGAGAAGTGGAACTATCTGCCATCTGCATTGAATCGAAACACGGATGTTAGTACGCACATACTGCAGATGCGTACAATTCGGTGATCTACCCAGTGGACGTCGAAACACAACAGAATACTGAGAATAGGGAATACTTAAAGTCCAGAACCTGATCGTTTTTTCTCATGAGTGTTGGGGTAATATTAATTTCTATCACTCAAAGTGAAGATAAAACTTCTCGAAATCGACTTCTGAATACTTTGAAGTATTTTTAAAAATCCGTAAAAGGTCGTGCGCTTCGAAATCTGAGGATCGCGGGTTCGCGCCAAACATGCTCGCCCTCCCAGCCGTGGGGGCGTAACAATGTGACGATCAATCCCACTATTCGTTGGTACAAGAGTAGTCAAAGAGTTGGCGATGACCAGCTGCTTTCCCTCTAGTTTTACACCACTAAATTAGGGACGACTCGGTGCAGTGGGCTAACAACCTACTCACTTAAATACCTGTTCATGAAACCGCAGGTGGTAGTGGTCCTGTGTTCTTGACGGAATAGTGGTAGATGACGAATGATAATAATGATGTGCTGTTTGAAGAAATCTTACGCATCTGACTCTCACAGACATTTGAGACATGAAACCTGTCAATTGCAGTTCCTTTGTTTATCCACAGTTTTCTTTGGGTTTTCATTGTTTTACATATTATTACTTTTTAGAATCGAGAATAAAATATAACGTACCGACTGTGTTCCAGAATTTAACTTTAAAAGGTTTCTCCGTTATTAAATGAAAGTCCAATGTTGTAGGTGTTTTTGTGACGGTGTTGGGCTGACCTGCAGGTCGGCCGAGTGGGTTGTTCGGTTTACAACTTAGAGCTTCGACTGATACTTCTTGTTGTTATCTGAAATATATATTTAATTTATATAATTAATATTTATCACAGATAATATTTTACTTTTATTAGCAAGATGACCGATGTAAAGAAACAATGGTATTGAAAATACCGACAAAGACCTTGAACGTGAAATGACCTGGTCTTTACCAACAACAAGATACGTCTTCACAACTTGTTCCGAGATGCCTTCTTCTTCTGACGAAAATGAGATCTGAGATATGTATTCTATCGTCTATTTCAGGTCCTATGTGCCAGTGGAGGGGGGATTTATGGGCGTTTTCGTTGTACAAAGCTCCATGTTGTCTTCCTCTATGCGAATTCCTACGCACGTTGCATACTGAGGAATCATCAAATGGTCAAGGTTTCATTTTTGTCTACGAACTTCTACGTTTCTTAGTTGGTGAATCACTTGAAAATAATAGTTCATTCTATATCGTTGGTTCTTGGTTCACCATCCCAGTTTCATGCTACCTGTTGAGATTAATAGCTTCAGTACACTTTAACATGAACAAACAATAAAGAGTTTCTCAGGTTTGGTTTATAGTTTATAAATCCCTTTTAACCTTCATAGCGTTTATTTATTCCAATCTTAACACAGAGCGGAAGTTTCTCAGCGAGCTTCTCTTAATTCAAAACTCTCTTTAGTTTCCTCTATAGCGTCAGCTCTTCATTCAATGGACAAACTAAACGTACGGTGGTAAGTTTCTCGGCGTGTTTTCTGGAGTCATCGTCGTTCTATAATTATTGTTTTATACACGTGAGTATTTGTACTTCACTGTATCCTGTTTCACACTTCTCATAAGTCACGGATAATACTCGAATAATATATAATTATTGTTTTTAATTTCCTTGTCAACGTTAAAAGACACAAAAGAATTTCAATAAATCACAATTTTATTAAATGTTGTTACAGAAGAAAACAACAACTACACATTCTTATAAATCTACAGGGAAAATTCTCTCAATGGTCATACAAAAGGTCACTCAATGAAAAATTAAAGTTAGATGTAACGTTTGTTCAATAATCACACAATTATTTATTTGTAAATTCTTATATAACGAAATAACATTTGAAACAATACAACACAAAATTAACTATTTCTCTTACATTGTTTTTATCTTTTACAATTACATGACTGACTAACTTATAAACAGAAACTTCTATTTCATTCAAAATTAATTTTATTTTCTTACGCTACAGTATTATACGCGTGTTTACCACAAATACTTTTCTATTTTGAATAATTTAAGGCTTCACAATTATAGTTAAAAATTTCTTCAAATGACTAGTAATTCACAATTATAATAGTCTAAAGACCTAAAAGATTATTGTGGATTATCGTAGACGGATATAAAAATATTTTTATTAACATATTTTGTTAGCAACCAACCACACTGTGCAGTTCATTTTCAATTAAAATGATAAATTTTCATTCAACAAAAACCATCAACTGAACAATACAAAGCTATATCTACATCCTTTGATGTTTAATACGGATGAAATGGATTTATGATGTCAGCCTGAATAAGACCTAAGAAGATTAAAACATTCTATACTTTATTTCAATTAAAGTTATGTATCAATACCAGCCATCCACGGAAACAAATAATATTTCTCTTTTCAAATTTATAATAAATTGAAAGATGAGTTGACACAAAATCTCATATAGCTTAAGATCTTGTTTATGAGAATAATTTCACACAACTTAAAGATGTCAGACAAGAAGTCCAGGGTTATTTTCTGAGATGGTAAATACCCTGGTGAATATATATGTTCCTACATGAGAAATATTAATAATTCATATGTTGCACAAACTCTTGGTCTAAAGTACACATATATTCAGACAAATATATGCATTCAATTTATTAAAAATTGTGAGTTATAACTTTGCCCGCAAAGAAATTAATTTACCAAACATTCACTTCAAAGTATCGAATGGCCAAATGCATTTCATTAAACTTCCTTTGGGCATTAAGCTCAAATTTATATCTTGTTGATTGTTAGTTTCACTAGTTCAGTAAACTTAACATCAGAAGAAACAAAAGTTTATTCTCCCATGAATTTCTTATAACTCACGATTTTTATATACTTTTTGTGAAAGTAGAATATATGTCCACTTCACACAAATACTTGTACTTATTTTAAATAAGTACACAGTGCAGAGCCACAGATTGTAGGGATTTTAAATCCTTACAAACTGTGTCTTCAAATTTCACCTGTGCTTTCTTTCGAGCACTGGTACCCGCTATTCCAGGACTGAGAAAAAAAACAACAACAGAAAGTTGTCTTCAAATTCCAAACATATAGCTATCAATATTTATTTGACAAAACTATTTTTCTTTAGTTTGTCAAAAGGATTTTGTGTTACAATAACATTTCTATCTCCTTGAATATTAACAGAGAAATTTTTTTCTTTGGTATATCAAGCACTGTATACGCAACATGTAAAGACTAGATTAAACATAAATGTAATTGATGTTTGAAGAGTAAAGGTAATGTGGTAAGAATTTTAACATTTTTACTCTACCTTTTACAGACAACTTACCTGTGGTTTTACTCAGTCCTTGCGCGTACAATCTCCCATGACTTAGGGATTATTGTAAAGGAGATACTAAAACAATTTTATTTGTTTATTTCTCCATAACGTGTAGACCAACTTGTTTTAGCAATCATATAATAAATGCTTTGATGGATTATTTGGGCAGATTACTCATGATGGAATCTTTGTAGAATGGACAGCAACTGTCTGTTGTGAAGACACGGGTGCAGAGGACAATATTTCAAAATGCAGACCACTTTCAAAATGTCGTTCTCTACACTTTGGTCTCCAGCACAGGCAGTTGCTGTCTGTTTTACAGTTACATCATGAAATAAAAACATTTCAATGCTTAATATTAGTTTCAAGATACATACATATTTTTGTATTACAGGTTGGAAACTCATCTTAATTCTTTTGTGAGACTACTATGCACTACATTTCCAATTGCCTGTTTACCGTTAGGCCTTGAATTAGTCTTAAAATACATGGAATGAATCACCAATTAGTAAGTTTGTAAAAACAACTTGAAGATTAAGAATTTCATCAAAAAATACCACATATCCAAGAACTTGTGCCCAGCTATAAAATAAACAAACAGTATAAAACATTGATGACAAAATCTCATTGACGTCTTCAAGAAATCCTTTATGAGTTTTACTTGACCAATGTGCTTGTTTCCAGTTTCTATTTCTCATTCATTGCCATAGTTTGCAAATCACCAAACACCTCCATCATGTTCTAGAAGAGTAAATGAAGAATCGTTAGAAACACACCAAGAAGAAAGAGACCCATTCAGAAGAAGAATTGTCAGGCACATAATTTTGATAACAGTGTCAAAAATATAAACAAATATATGTACAAAAAAGAACAAACTTCAGAATTTTGAAACTTTATTCAGTTTAAAGTGTTTGTTGATATTGTTACAAATCTTATATTGAATATAACAATAAGTTTTTGATTTCTCACAAGTTACAAATTGTTAAGAAATAATAATCTGAGTATATGAAGGTAGAAATCTGATTTAATGTCAGGAAGTTGTCTTACCTTTCATTTTAAACATAAAACAAATACCAGATTTTATTTATGTTGGTTGACCTTCCAAAAGTTGATTTTGTTTAAATAAGATAATTAGACCAAGTCCACTGATTTAATCAAATTTTTAACATTTTATACAAAAGTTTAAAATGGATATGATAACAAAATGAATTTTTCAACATTAATAATATATTTCATACCAAATATAAGTTATTTTCATGTTGAGACAATTCATGCTGTAAATAAACTGACCTACCTCTGAATCTACCAGATCCTCCAGAAAGCATAAATCTAGAGTTAACTGCCAGTTGTCTCTTTCATCATTCATAAAACTATAAAATGATAGAGTTTCAGAATCTGTATCTGAAACATCATCTTTACAGTTCTTTTGTTGTACATTATTTGGTTCACAAGTTTGAAAGATAAGGTTTGGATTGATGCATTTCATATTTAAATCAACTTCATATTTACTGGGTAAGACTGGATGAGAGACATCTTCATATCCAATGGGCATGACCAGGTCACAGTCGACATCATAACCAGTGGGCACGACCGAGTCACACAGAACATCTTCATTTCCAGTGAGCACGACCGGGTCACAGTGGACATCTTCATGTCCAGTAGACACGACCGGGTCACAGAGGACATCTTCGTGTCCAGTAGACACGACCGGGTCACAGAGGACATCTTCGTGTCCAGTAGACACGACCGGGTCACAGAGGACATCTTCGTGTCCAGTAGACACGACGGGTCACAGAGGACATCTTCGTGTCCAGTAGACACGACCGGGTCACAGAGGACATCTTCGTGTCCAGTAGACACGACCGGGTCACAGAGGACATCTTCGTGTCCAGTAGACACGACCGGGTCACAGAGGACATCTTCGTGTCCAGTAGACACGACCGGGTCACAGAGGACATCTTCGTGTCCAGTAGACACGACCGGGTCACAGAGGACATCTTCGTGTCCAGTAGACACGACCGGGTCACAGAGGACATCTCGTGTCCAGTAGACACGACCGGGTACACAGAGGACATCTTCGTGTCCAGTAGACACGACCGGGTCACAGAGGACATCTTCTTGTCCAGTAGACACGACCGGGTCACAGAGGACATCTTCATGTCCAGTAGACACGACCGGGTCACAGAGGACATCTTCATATCCAGTGGGCATGACCAGGTCACAATCATCATCTCCAAATTCATTTTTCTCAAGACATTCTTCTTTCATTAACCCATCAGAATTTTGTAAGTCTGAATCCTCCAAAATCTCTGTGGAAATTGTTTGAGTGTCAATCACAATCCCAGTAGATTCCAGTTTAACTGGAAAAATTACATCTTGACATGCAAAATATAACTGTCCAGGTTGGAAAGTGGGCAGTATATTAAAATAACAATCACTCTCACTGTCCTTAGTAAGCAGGTCAGGTGAATTACAGTAAGTTTGTTGTGGATCAAATGAACCTGGAAGTAAACATGGTTATTAGTTTGTCAGCTCGAAATATCAGTGAGTTATTTTTCGTATTATCTGTCTTTTTAAATAGACATCTCTGCAGTAGAAATTGTAACCTTTAGATGAGGTTAAAAATGGATTCATTTGAATTTTAAATAAAACCCCAGAGTTCTAGAAGAACTTAACTAAGTTTGGTTCTAATAACAGGAATTCACTCGTTGAAAATAAAGTTTGGAGATGGTTCGAACAAATAATTCAAGAAACGTTATGACAGTAAACAAAAGGAATACATGAACTTAAGGGAAGAAAGAGATGATATGACTGGACTGTTTTACAGCTAAGTACAGATATCTTGTTACCTCAGGGTTTATGATAGACTTATTTTGTTCTTATATTTTCATTTTGCATTTGGGTATATTCAGTTCTTCCTTTAAAATAGTAGTATATCTATTAAAAATACTGAGATAACATCACCTTGTGGTAAAGCATTCAACATCATGCAAACACACTGTTCCATCCAGTATACATGTTTATTTGTATATGTAAACTGTCTGTTCCTGTTGATGATAAAAGCTAGTGTACTTTGTCTTCTTTTAAAACTCGGGTTCCTTAAACACCAATTAATGTAATATTCAAACCTTGTAAATTAATTCTTTTAAAGAGTGCAGGGAAAACAGATACAAAAGGGTTGAACTCCCGAGTTACACATGCATGTCAGCAAAAATAAAATTACAACTTATGAAGAGATGAATATATGTGTTGACAAATGGGTAATGAAAATCACAGATGAAACATTGTGCATTCTCAAACTAGTTAAATATATCTTCCTAAAGTTTCATAAATTACACAGTCTCCTTCTAAACTATTTTTGAAGCCAATTAAACAACCTGATTCAAAGTCACAACTGACCCAACAACAGGTTTTAACCTTGATCACAGAACTCTATTCTTTACATTGTGTTCATAAATCACAACGGTTTCAGTTTCTTATTTGTCATATTTTAATTCTAGATAGAAGAAGTGAATAATTAAATCTTTTAGAAAAACAGATATCAAATAGGCGTGAATTTCCGTATCTCTGTTAATTACAGAGAGACAGTCTGTCTGTTTCTCAGTGGAAACCGTTTACCAACAAAAGTGTTTACAATAATGTGTATACATGAAAGTAAAATAAAACATATTCCATTACATTTAAAACTTACTGGTTATTCTATACACTCGAAATCCCTTTGATTCTTGTAATTTCTCTCTCTTAACTCTTCCAATCTTCTCCAGTTTGGAATGAGCATTTCTAAATCTTTGTTTTGCTAAGGTCCAGTATCCAGGGATTTGTGGGTTGTGATGTCCCTTCATTCTGTCCCATTCCTACAGTAAAGAATGAGAATTATATTAAATACATATTAACTCTTCGGTTACAAATGATGAAAGTGTTTGTTAATATACCGACAATATCCAACAATCATGGTTTCTTCAATCATCACCAAAAGTACTTTTTATGTTTACAAACCTTGATGTGCTAAATTTATAAAATGTATTCCATAAATCAGCTATGTAGTTTGTAACATTTCACAAAATGTGAAACTAGTTATTTCATCCAAACTAAAGATGTGACAAAGTTATAGCAACAGAGAGGTTACCTAAAAACCTTTAAATTAAGAAAGATGGACACAAAAACACATTCACTGTTCTTGATTAATCTTGTTATCAAATTACTAAATATAGTAAGTTTGTTATGTTTTACATGGAATATAAATCAACACAGAAGAAAGGTATCCCCAAGTAGTGGTGAAAAATGGAAAGAAATGTAACCAGTTATTTGGAATGAGTTGTGATTATTTTAGGGTTTATACCAGAGAAGTTCATTTGTCACAGTCTTGGTCTAAAATAACTTGTGTGAATTAGTTGTCCAAGGTTCACATCCAAGTTCTTAGAACTGTTTCACCTGTTTCAATTTATTATAAAAATGGAATGAATATTTTAAAAAAATCTCACTACTTCAAAGTGCTCAAGAACTTACACTAAATATATCAAAGTCACTTTCTCTCCAAGTGTGAGATCCTTTATGAAGCCACTTGACCTTATAAAGTTTCTCATCTCTGTCTATCCAACTCAGACAAGGGAACCGTTTGCTGTCAAGAGATGGAATAATAAAATCATCCAGGAAAATCAGGCCTTTTCCACACATCTGGAAAAATTGAAATTCAATAAATTCTCAATCACAGGATAAACTGTAGAAATGGAAAAGTATATTAATACTACAAACCTTAGGATCAAACTCATATTGAAAGGCACGAGTTATTTACAGCTGTCCTGCATCTATTAAGTAAAAATTCTACTTATACCAAATGGAAACCAATACAAACATTATTATAGTCAATTATGAATATACACACTTTCCATCATATTCTACACCTTTCACTTTCTGAACTTAGGGTGCAATATTACAAAGAGAACTTATAAACTGTCAATAATAAACAAAAAGGTTACTAAGAAATAACAAAATTCCATAAAGATCGTTGGTAAAAAAGCAAACACTAAACAGTACTTTAAATGTTAACTCATAGTGACATAATAATTTTTGATAAATACATAAAAAGTGTAGATATCCACTAATGAATGATTATTAAATTTAGCTGAGAACCCTAGAGCTTCAAACTGTCAATTACAGTCATATAAAAGTATATTACATCCTATTATCTACATTTCTAAAATGTCATATTTGTCATATAAAAAATATAAGACAAGTACAGAGCCTAATAATTCTTTATGCTGCTATATCAGGCACAGTTTACAGGAAAGATTAAAAACTAGACATTATTACACGTTAAACCTAAAACGTATGTTACTGTGTACTTGTAGCCAAATAACTATAACTTAAATGCGTGATATGCATTCTAACGTGTACGGTGCATTCAAACCCTCCGAGTGTATGTGCATGAAATGTTAAAGTACACAAGAAAGACACATTTCAAATGTAGATGTCAGAACTGAACGTTTTCACGAACACAACTTGGAAAAACGTTGATGTAGAAATTTGTCAAAACCATCATAAGACCTAAAGCACATTAGTCAAAATTCATTAAATGTGAAGAATCAAACGATGCACGTACAATTATAAATAAACACATTTTATCAGCACAGTTAAAATAGCACGAACACGAAGCAAGCCACTGGCCAATCTATAATGAAATGCTTAATAAGAATCTAAATCATATTTTCTAAAGCGAGCATTATCAAGTTTTATAAACTTTAATTTTAATTGCAAGGATGGGAAATATAAAACGTCGGCGTTTTTGTCACAGCATTTACACTTTCTGTGATATATTATGACAACAGTTCAGTATTATAGTAGCAATAACAACTGAAACTACTTACTTTGGAAACTTATAAATGAAACAAAACCACCGTGCGAATGCTTCATTATCGAGGTATCGTAGTTCTCAGCTTATTTATTTTAAAAGACACGGGACGTCCCCGAGTTTCTGTAAGGGAATTCCCCTTTACAGTAGGCCTGCAAACTGATGTAGAATGTAACGGTACCACTGAAATATTATATTTTAATTTGATTTCGAGACATTCGATATCATTTCATTGCTATTTCAAGGACGAGTAGCGTGAAACTTTAAAACTGTGTAAATTTAACTTCTTAAATTTCTTTTACGTAAGTCACACACTTTGATAATTATAAATATGTGTAAATAACATAAAGCAATATCTTTGCCATCAAAATTGTGATTTATTTTGTTTGGCCTTGTTCGGTACTTTTCCCTCAGTGTCAGACACGTGATACATTTCTTTACTATCCTGATAGATGTCGCTCTAAAATAATTTATACATTTAGATCATATATGTTTGAAAGATATATTATGGCAATACCTAAAATTTGTCGAATTTATAACTTACATGTGGCATTTTTTTACTATGCTAATTTACTAAATAATCATCATAAACGTTTTCTTTTTTTGGTATTTCTGAAGTCATCAATAAGCAACATATATAGAGAGAAGTGGAACTATCTGCCATCTGCATTGAATCGAAACATGGATGTTAGTACGCACATACTGCAGATGCGTACAATTCGGTGATCTACCCAGTGGACGTCGAAACACAACAGAATACTGAGAATAGGGAATACTTAAAGTCCAGAACCTGATCGTTTTTTCTCATGAGTTTTGGGGTAATATTAATTTCTACCACTCAAAGTGAAGATAAGACTTCTTGGAATCGACTTTTGAATACTTGGAAGTATTTTTAAAAATCCGTAAAAGGTCGTGCTATGTGCTGTTTGGCCCGGCATGGCCTAGCGCGTTAAGGCGTGCGCTTCGTAATCTGAGGATCGCGCCAAACATGCTCGCCCTCCAAGCCGTGGAAGCGTAACAATGTGACGATCAATCCCACTATTCGTTGGTACAAGAGTAGCCAAAGAGTTGGCGATGACCAGCTGCTTTCCCTCTAGTCTTACACCACTAAATTAGGGACGACTCGGTGCAGTGGGCTAACAACCTACTCACTTAAATACCTGTTCATGAAACCGCAGAAGGTTGTGGTCCTGACGGAATAGTGGTAGATGACGAATGATAATAATGATGTGCTGTTTGAAGAAATCTTACGCATCTGACTCTCCCAGACATTTGGGACATGAAACCTGTCAATTGCAGTTCCTTTGTTTATCCACAGTTTTCTTTGGGTTTTCATTGTTTTACATATTATTACTTTTTAGAATCGAGAATAAAATATAACGTACCGACTGTGTTCCAGAATTTAACTTTAAAAGGTTTCTCCGTTATTAAATGAAAGTCCAATGTTGTAGGTGTTTTTGTGACGGTGTTGGGCTGACCTGCAGGTCGGCCGAGTGGGTTGTTCGGTTTACAACTTAGAGCTTCGACTGATACTTCTTGTTGTTATCTGAAATATATATTTAATTTATATAATTAATATTTATCACAGATAATATTTTACTTTTATTAGCAAGATGACCGATGTAAAGAAACAATGGTATTGAAAATACCGACAAAGACCTTGAACGTGAAATGACCTGGTCTTTACCAACAACAAGATACGTCTTCACAACTTGTTCCGAGATGCCTTCTTCTTCTGACGAAAATGAGATCTGAGATATGTATTCCATCGTCTATTTCAGATCCTATGTGCCAGTGGAGGGGGGATTTATGGGCGTTTTCGTTGTACAAAGCTCCATGTTGTCTTCCTCTATGCGAATTCCTACGCACGTTGCATACTGAGGAATCATCAAATGGTCAAGGTTTCATTTTTGTCTACGAACTTCTACGTTTCTTAGTTGGTGAATCACTTGAAAATAATAGTTCATTCTATATCGTTGGTTCTTGGTTCACCATCCCAGTTTCATGCTCCCTGTTGAGATTAATAGCTTCAGTACACTTTAACATGAACAAACAATAAAGAGTTTCTCAGGTTTTGGTTTATAGTTTATAAATCCCTTTTAACCTTCATAGCGTTTATTTATTCCAATCTTAACACAGAGCGGAAGTTTCTCAGCGAGCTTCTCTTAATTCAAAACTCTCTTTAGTTTCCTCTATAGCGTCAGCTCTTCATTCAATAGACAAACTAAACGTACGGTGGTAAGTTTCTCGGCGTGTTTTCTGGAGTCATCGTCGTTCTATAATTATTGTTTTATACACGTGAGTATTTGTACTTCACTGTATCCTGTTTCACACTTTTCATAAGTCACGGATAATACTCGAATAATATATAATTATTGTTTTTACTTTCCTTGTCAACGTTAAAAGACACAAAAGAATTTCAATAAATCACAATTTTATTAAATGTTGTTACAGAAGAAAACAACAACTACACATTCTTATAAATCTACAGGGAAAATTCTCTCAATGGTCATACAAAAGGTCACTCAATGAAAAATTAAAGTTAGATGTAACGTGTGTTAAATAATCACACAATTATTTATTTGTAAATTCTTATATAACGAAATAATATTTGAAACAATACAACACAAAATTAACTATTTCTCTTACATTGTTTTTATCTTTTACAATTACATGACTGACTAACTTATAAACAGAAACTTCTATTTCATTCAAAATTAATTTTATTTTCTTACGCTACAGTGTTATACGCGTGTTTACCACAAATACTTTTCTATTTTGAATAATTTAAGGCTTCACAATTATAGTTAAAAATTTCTTCAAATGACTAGTAATTCACAATTATAATAGTCTAAAGACCTAAAAGATTATTGTGGATTATCGTAGACGGATATAAAAATATTTTTATTAACATATTTTGTCAGCAATCAACCACACTGTGCAGTTCATTTTCAATTAAAATGGTAAATTTTCATTCAACAAAAACCATCAACTGAACAATACAAAGCTATATCTACATCCTTTGATGTTTAATACGGTTGAAATGGATTTATGATGTTAGCCTGAATAAGACCTGAGAAATTTAAAACATTCTACACTTTATTTTTATGAAAGTTGTGTATCAATACCAGCCATCTTCAGAAACAAAGAATATTTCTCTTTTCAAATGTATTATACATTGAAAGATGAGTTCACACAACATCTCATATAGCTTAAGATCTTATCTATAAGAATAATTTTACACAACTTAAAGATATCAGACAAGAAGTTCAGGGTTATTTTCTGAGATGGTAAATACTCTGGTGAATGTACGTGTTCCTGCATGAAAAATATCAATAATTCATATGTTGCACAAGCTGTTGGTCTAAAGTACACATATATTCAGACAAATATATGCATTCAATTTATTAAAAATTGTGAGTTATAACTTTGCCCGCAAAGAAATTAACTTACGAAACATTCACTTCAAAGTATCAAATGGCCAAATGCATTTCATTAAACTTCCTTTGGGCATTAAGCTCAAATTTATATCTTGTTGATTGTTAGTTTCACTAGTTCAGTAAACATAACATCAGAACAAACAAAAGTTTATTCTCCCATGAATTTCTTATAACTCACGATTTTTATATACTTTTTGTGAAAGTAGAATATATGTCCACTTCACACAAATACTTGTACTTATTTTAAATAAGTACACAGTGCAGAGCCACAGATTGTAGGGATTTTAAATCCTTACAAACTGTGTCTTCAAATTTCACCTGTGCTTTCTTTCGAGCACTGGTACCCGCTATTCCAGGACTGAGAAAAAAAACAACAACAGAAAGTTGTCTTCAAATTCCAAACATATAGCTATCAATTTTTATTTGACAAAACTATTTTTCTTTAGTTTGTCAAAAGGATTTTGTGTTACAATAAAATTTCTATCTCCTTGAATATTAACAGAGAAATTTTTTTCTTTGGTATATCAAGCACTGTATATGCAACATGTAAAGACTAGATTAAACGTAAATGTAATTGATGTTTGAAGAGTAAAAGGTAATGTGGTAAGAATTTTAACATTTTTACTCTACCTTTTACAGACAACTTACCTGTGGTTTTACTCAGTCCTTGCGCGTACAATCTCCCATGACTTAGGGATTATTGTAAAGGAGATACTAAAACAATTTTATTTGTTTATTTCTCCATAACGTGTAGACCAACTTGTTTCAGCAATCATATAATAAATGCTTTGATGGATTATTTGGGCAGATTACTCATGATGGAATCTTTGTAGAATGGACAGCAACTGTCTGTTGTGAAGACACGGGTGCAGAGGACAATATTTCAAAATGCAGACCACTTTCAAAATGTCGTTCTCTACACTTTGGTCTCCAGCACAGGCGGTTGCTGTCTGTTTTACAGTTACATCATGAAATAAAAACATTTCAATGCTTAATACTAGTTTCCAGATACATACATATTTTTGTATTACAGGTTGGAAACTCATCTTAATTCTTTTGTGAGACTACTATGCACTACATTTCCAATTGCCTGTTTACTGTTAGGCTTTGAATTAGTCTTAAAATACATGGAATGAATCACCAATTAGTAAGTTTGTAAAAACAACTTGAAGATTAAGAATTTCATCAAAAAATACCAGATATCCAAGAACTTGTGGCCAGCTATAAAATAAACAAACAGAATAAAACACTGATGACAAAATCTCATTGACGTCTTCAAGAAATCCTTTATGAGTTTTACTTGACCAATGTGCTTGTTTCCAGTTTCTATTTCTCATTCATTGCCATAGTTTGCAAATCACCAAACACCTCCATCATGTTCTAGAAGAGTAAATGAAGAATCGTTAGAAACATACCAAGAAGAAAGAGACCCATTCAGAAGAAGAATTGTCAGGCACATAATTTTGATAACAGTGTCAAAAATATAAACAAATATATGTACAAAAAAGAACAAACTACAGAATTTTGAAACTTTATTCAGTTTAAAGTGTTTGTTGATATTGTTACAAATCTTATATTCAATATAACAATAAGTTTTTGATTTCTCACAAGTTACAAATTGTTAAGAAATAATAATCTGAGTATATGAAGGTAGAAAACTGATTTAATGTCAGGAAGTTGTCTTACCTTTCATTTTAAACATAAAACAAATACCAGATTTTATTTATGTTGGTTGACCTTCCAAAAGTTGATTTTGTTTAAATAAGATAATTAGACCAAGTCCACTGATTTAATCAAATTTTTAACATTTTATACAAAAGTTTAAAATGGATATGATAACAAAATGAATTTTTCAACATTAATAATATATTTCATACCAAATATAAGTTATTTTCATGTTGAGACAATTCATGTTGTAAATAAACTGACCTACCTCTGAATCTACCAGATCCTCCAGAAAGCATAAATCTAGAGGTAACTGCCAGTTGTCTCTTTCATCATTCATAAAACTATAAAATGATAGAGTTTCAGAATCTGTATCTGAAACATCCTCTTTACAGTTCTTTTGTTGTACATTATTTGGTTCACAAGTTTGAAAGATAAGGTTTGGATTGATGCATTTCATATTTAAATCAACTTCATATTTACTGGGTAAGACTGGATGAGAGACATCTTCATATCCAATGGGCATGACCGGGTCAAAGTCGACATCATAACCAGTGGGCACGACCGAGTCACACAGAACATCTTCATTTCCAGTGAGCACGACCGGGTCACAGAGGACATCTTCATGTCCAGTAGACACGACCGGGTCACAGAGGACATCTTTATGTCCAGTAGACACGACCGGGTCACAGAGGACATCTTCATGTCCAGTAGACACGACCGGGTCACAGAGGACATCTTCATGTCCAGTAGACACGACTGGGTCACAGAGGACATCTTCATGTCCAGTAGACACGACCGGGTCACAGAGGACATCTTCATGTCCAGTAGACACGACCGGGTCACAGAGGACATCTTCATATCCAGTGGGCATGACCAGGTCACAACCATCATCTCCAAATTCATTTTTCTCAAGACATTCTTCTTTCATTAACCCATCAGAATTCTGTAAGTCTGAATCCTCCAAAATCTCTGTGGAAATTGTTTGAGTGTCAATCACAATCCCAGTAGATTCCAGTTTAACTGGAAAAATTACATCTTGACATGCAAAATATAACTGTCCAGGTTGGAAGTGGGCAGTATATATAAAATCACAATCACTCTCATTGTCCTTAGTAAGCAGGTCAGGTGAATTACAGTAAGTTTGTTGTGGATCAAATGAACCTGGAAGTAAACATGGTTATTAGTTTGTCAGCTCGAAATATCAGTGAGTTATTTTTCGTATATTCTGTCTTTTTAAATAGACATCTCTGCAGTAGAAATTGTAACCTTTAGATGAGGTTAAAAATGGATTCATTTGAATTTTAAAGAAAACCCCAGAGTTCTAGAAGAACTTAACTAAGTTTGGGTTCTAATACAGGAGAATTCACTCGTTGAAAATAAAGTTTGGAGATGGTTCGAACAAATAATTCAAGAAACGTTATGACATTAAACAAAAGGAATACATGAACTTAAGGGAAGAAAGAGATGATATGACTGGACTGTTTTACAGCTAAGTACAGATATCTTGTTACCTCAGGGTTTGTGATAGACTTATTTTGTTCTAATATTTTCATTTTGCATTTGGTTATATTCAGTTCTTTCTTTAAAATAGTAGTATATCTATTAAAAATACTGAGATAACATCACCTTGTGGTAAAGCATTCAACATCATGCAAACACACTGTTCCATGCAGTATACATGTTTATTTGTATATGTATACTGTCTGTTCCTATTGATGATAAAAGCTAGTGTACTTTGTCTTCTTTTAAAACTCGGGTTCCTTAAACACCAATTAATGTAATATTCAAACCTTGTAAATTAATTCTTTTAAAGAGTGCAGGGAAAACAGATACAAAAGGGTTGAACTCCCGAGTTACACGTGCATGTCAGCAGTAATAAAATTACAACTTATGAAGAGATGAATATATGTGTTGACAAATGGGTAATGAAAATCACAGATGAAACATTGTGCATTCTCAAACTATTTAAATATATCTTCCTAAAGTTTCATAAATTACACAGTCTCCTTCTAAACTACTTTTGAAGCCAATTAAATTACCTGATTCAAAGTTACAACTGACCCAACAATAGGTTTTAACTTTGATCACAGAACTCTATTCTTTACATTGTGTTCATAAATCACAACGGTTTCAGTTTCTTATTTGTCATATGTTAATTCTAGATAGAAGAAGTGAATAATTAAATCTTTTAGAAAAACAGAGATCAAATAAGCGTGAATTTCCATATCTCTGTTAATTACAGAGAGACAGTCTGTCTGTTTCTCAGTGGAAACCGTTTACCAACAAAAGTGTTTACAATAATGTGTATACATGAAAGTAAAATTAAACGTATTCCATTACATTTAAAACTTACTGGTTATTCTATACACTCGAAATCCCTTTGATTCTTGTAATTTCTCTCTCTTAACTCTTCCAATCTTCTCCAGTTTGGAATGAGCATTTCTAAACCTTTGTTTTGCTAAGGTCCAGTATCCAGGGATTTGTGGGTTGTGATGTCCCTTCATTCTGTCCCATTCCTACAGAAAAGAATGAGAATTACATTAAATACAGATTAACTCTTCAGTTACAAATGATGAAAGTGTTTGTTAATATACTGACAATATCCAACTACCATGGTTTCTTCAATCATCACCAAAATTACTTTTTTATGTTTACAAACCTTGATGTCCTAAATATATAAAATGTATTCCATAAATCAGCTATGTAGTTTGTGAAATGTGACAATTATTTTCACAAAATGTCAAACTACTTATTTCATCCAAACTAAAGATGTGACAAAGTTATTGCAACAGAGAGATTACCTAAAACCTTTAAATTAAGAAAGATGAACACAAAAACACATTCCTTGTTCTTGATTAATCTTGTTATCAAATTACTAAATATTGTATGTCTGTTATGTTTTACATGGAATATAAATTTACACAGAAGAAAGGTATCCCCAAGTAGTGGTGAAAAATGTGGTCTTAGTCTTCAGACCAAGTGGTCCTGGTCTAAAATAACTTGTGTGAATTTGTTGTCCAAGGTTCACATCCAAGTTGATAGAACTGTTTCACCTGTTTCAATTTATTATAAAAATTGAATGAATATTTTAAAAAAATCTCACTACTTCAAAGTGCTCAAGAACTTACACTAAATATATCAAAGTCACTTTCTCTCCAAGTGTGAGATCCTTTATGAAGCCACTTGACCTTATAAAGTTTCTCATCTCTGTCTATCCAACTCAGACAAGGGAACCGTTTACTGTCAAGAGATGGAATAATAAAATCATCCAGGAAATACAGACCTTTTCCACACATCTGGAAAAAATTAAAATTCAATAAATTCTCAATCACAAAATAAAATGTAGAAATGGAAAAGTATATTAATACCACAAACTTTAGGATCAAAGTCACATTGAAAGGTATAAGTTATTGACAGCTGTCCTGCATCTATTAAGTAAAAAATTCACTAATACCAAATGGAAGCCAATACAAACATTATTATAGTCAATTATGAATATACACACTTTCCATCATATACTGCACCTTTCACTTTCAAAACTTAGTGTGCAATATTACAAAGAGAACTTATAAACTGTCAATAATAAACAAAAAGGTTAAAAAGAAACAACAAAAATCCATAAATTTCGTTGGTAAAAAAAGCAAACTCTAAACAGTACTTCAAATGTTAACTCAGAGTGACATATTAATTTTTGATAAATACATAAAAAGTTTATACATCCACTGAGAGTGACTATTAAATTTGGCTTAGAACCCGAAAGCTTCAAACGGTCAATTGCAGTCATATAAAGTATATTACATTCTATTATCTACATTTCTCAAATGTCATATTTGTTATATGAAAAACGTGAGACAAGTACAAAACCTAATAATTCTTCATGCTGCTATATCAGGCAGTTTACAGGAAAGATTAAAAACAAGACATCATAATACGTTAAACCTAAAACGTATGTTACTTGCAGTCTAATTACTATAACTTAAATACCTGATATGCATTCTAACGTGCACGGTGCATTCAAACCCTCCGAGTGTATGTGCGAAAATGTTAAAGTACAGTAGAAAGACACATTTCAAATGTAGAAGATGTTTGAACTGAACGTTTTCACTTATGCAACTCAGAAAAACGTTAATACTGAAATTTGTCAAAACCTTCATAAGACTTGAAGCACATTAGTCATAAATTCGTTGAATATGAAGTATCAAACGATGCACGTGTAATTATAAATAAACACATATAATCAGCACAGTTAAAATAGCAATACGAATCAAGCCACTGGCCAACTTATAATGCAATGCTTGGCAAGAATCTATATCATATTTTCTAAAGCGAGCATTATTAAGTATTATAAACTTTAATTTTAATTGCAAAGATGGGAAATATAAAACGTTAGTTCTTTTGTCACAGCATTTACATTTTTTGTGATTTATTGTGATAACAGTTCAGTATTATTGTCGTAATGACAACTGAAACTACTTACTTTGGGAACATATAAACCAAACCCACGGTGCGAATGCTTCGTTAACGAGTTATTGTAGCTGTCAGCTTATTTATTTTACAAGATACGGGACGTCCCCGAGTTTCTGTATGGGAATTCCCCTTTACAGTAGGCCTGCAAACTGATGTAGAATGTAACGGTACCACTGCAATATTATATTTTAAATTGATTTTGAGACATTCAACATCATTTTATTGCTGTTACAAAAACGAGAAGCGTGGAACTTTAAAACTTTGTAAATTTAAATTGTTAAATTGCTTTTACGTAAGTCACACACTTTGATAATTATAAATATGTATACATAACATAAAGCAATATCTTTGCCATCAAAATTGTGATTTATTTTGCTCGGCCTTGTTCGGTACTTTTCCCTCAGTGTCAGACACGTGAGACATTTCTTTACTATCCTGATAGATGTCGCTCTAAAATATTTTGTACATTTAGATCATATATGTTTGAAAGATATATTATGGCAATACCTAAAATTTGTCGAATTTATAACTTACATGTGGCATTTTTTTACTATGCTAATTTACTAAATAATCATCATAAGAGTTTTCTTTTTTTGGTGATTCTGAAGTCATCAATAAGCAACATATATAGAGAGAAGTGGAACTATCTGCCCTCTGCATTGAATCGAAACATGGATGTTGGTATCACCAGTGCGGACACAAACTTGGCAACGGTTTGTGAGACACAGTGAGACACAAAGCTGTTTTATTTCATGATGACCAAAATAAGATCAGTGGACAATATTTGATTGTTTATATTGACAGCGACCGAGCCTGTGATAAATATTTACAGAATTATAAGAAACAAACATATTATGGACAATAAACTTTAGTGCCTGTTGAATGTTGTTATTGCTGTCTAAATTTGTACAAATAATTTGATGTGATGACAAATGATTACGTAAATACTGGAGTAAATACTCGTTTCGGAGCAAAGACACGTTGAATTATTTGTGTTGTTCATTGCAGAAAATCAACCCCGGATTTTATCGTTGTCTCGCCGGACTGGATGTGGAACAAAGTTGCTGTATATAACGGTGCTAAGAAACAAAACTGAAACCAATCTAATTGTTTATTTGTTAAGAGTAATGGTAGAAACTAAACTTTTAAACGAAACGCCCCTCCCCAATGGGGCACCCCGCGGGGACAGCGGTAAGTCTTCGGATTTCCAACGTTCCCCTCGGTAGACACAGCAGATGGAAAAATGTGTCTCTGCTCTAAAACAAAGAAATGTAAACGAAATAACTTTATAGGCCCGGCATGGCCAGGTGGTTAAGGCACTCTACTGATGAACTTTTATATGCAAAAACGGCTGTTCTGGGCCCAGAAAACACTTCAAATAGAAGAGCGAACAACGTTTCGACCTTCTTCGGTCATCGTCAGGTTCACAAAGAAAGGGTTACTGGTCGGAAGCTGACCACGTGTTTGGGAGGGGTTGTATAATTGAGTGTTGCAATGTAGAGGGCGCGGTTTGAATATATAATTTTGTCTATAATATTAATATAGGTATAATGGTGTTCCTTTATATTGGTTTATTTTGGGTTTGAGTTGTTGTATAAGTAAGGCTTCTTTAATTTTTCGTTTGTATTCTAAAAGCAGATAAAGGTAACGCTATAGTAATAATGAACACGAATGAATACATACAAAAAATGAATAACATCCTATCAGACACGAACAAATTTAAACCAATACACACAAATCCAACAAAGACACATGAGACGCAACTAAACAAATTACTACTACAAATAAAAAAAGCCAACACAATTTCACAAACACTTTATTCCTACCTACGTAAAACCGACTCACGCACACCGCAAATATACGGCATCCCCAAACCTCATAAACCAGATTGTCCATTACGACCAATAATGTCAACATATGAATCGTTTAACTACAATCTTGGTAAATACATAGCATGGGCATTCTCCAAATATGCAACATCAGCCAGCTCATTCATCAAAGACTCTTTTAATTTCAAGTCCAATCTAAATCAACTTAATCATAAAGCCTTAATGGCCAGTTTCGATGTTATATCCCTCTTCACAGAAGTTCCAACAACAGAAGCCTGCAAGATAGCCTTAGAACTCTATATTCGAGACCCTAACCCGATCATAGACATTCCCAGTAACCAGTTAGCAACCCTCATAGAATTCACCACAATAAAGACAAACTTCATGTTCAACAACCAAAACTATATACAAACAAATGGCCTAAGCATGGGCAACCCAGTATCGCCAGTTCTAGCCAATATTTTTATGACACAAATTGAAACACAAGCAATTAATACAGCATTACATCCACCACTATACTGGTACAGATATGTAGATGACACGATTGCGGGATTCGAATCTACAGAACACATACTTAACTTTTTCACTCACATTAACTCTATACATCCCAACATTAACTTCACATGTGAACAGGAAGAAAGCAATCAAATATCATTTCTTAACCTCAAAATTATAAGAACCGACACACAATTCAAAACAGAAATCCACCGAAAAATCACCCATACTGGACTATACATTCCTTGGGACTCAGCACATGAAACAAAACAAAAACTCAACATACTAAGAAACCAGATAAACACAGCCATAAAACTATGCTCACCAGATAAAATTAACGATGAATTAGATAAAATAAAACAACACTTCATCAACAAACTGTAGAAAACATTATACGCACACACCTAGACAGAAAGCAAAATCAACCAACAAAAGTAAATATATCTCACGAATCAAAAAATCACGAAACCATATACTGCTGTATACCATATATTCCTGACATCAGCAAACAAATAACCAACATTTGGCAAAAACTAGTAACAAAATATAACATTCCAGTTAACACTAAATTTATTCAAAAACCAGGCACAAAACTAAGGTCTATACTATGTAAGAACTACACTGACAAACACCACACCAACATTATTTATAAAATACAATGTGATAACTGCCACGACTTCTATATAGGAGAAACAAGTAGAAAAATGGAAACCAGATTCAAAGAACATAAAAAGTCACCTTCACACGTTTTCGAACACTGCAAGTCAAATGGACACAACATAACCATAGAAAACACTAAAATACTAAATAAAGAAACAAACATAAACAAACGAAAAATTAAAGAAGCCTTACTTATACAACAACTCAAACCCAAAATAAACCAATATAAAGGAACACCATTATACCTATATTAATATTATAGACAAAATTATATATTCAAACCGCGCCCTCTACATTGCAACACTCAATTATACAACCCCTCCCAAACACGTGGTCAGCTTCCGACCAGTAACCCTTTCTTTGTGAACCTGACGATGACCGAAGAAGGTCGAAACGTTGTTCGCTCTTCTATTTGAAGTGTTTTCTGGGCCCAGAACAGCCGTTTTTGCATATAAAAGTTCTCAACAAGTGGGTTTCTCGACATCACTGACTCTACTGATGATTGCGGATTCAAATCCCCGTCACATCAAACATGTTTTCTCTTTGAGCTGTTAAGGGAATTATAACGATTCGGACAATCCCACTATTCGTTGGTAAAAGAGTAGTCCAAAAGTTGACGGTGGGGGATGCTAAATTAGGGACGGCTAGGGCAGATAGGCCTCGTGCAGCTTTGCGCAAAATTTAAACTCAATCAAACCAAACCAATAACTGTATAATCACTACTATTTCAGTTTATATATATATATGTTTATCTGTGTGTACATATTTCCACATCTTCGTGACCAATTTTAATTTTATTGTCGTCTCAGCAACATGTTCACGATATCAGCAACATGTTAAACGTCACATAAAAAAAGCAATATTTTAAACCAGAGTGAAGACAAGTTAGAGATGGAACTTTTTAATAACTTTATCCGTCTTCACGTGTCGAACACTTGATTTGAATGTTTTCGAAACACTTTTGTTGCCTGTAATTCTTTTCGTCAAACTGGCCGAGCTCAACTAAATGAAATAATCGATTATTCTTTCTGGTGGTCTTGCGCACACAGCACGGAAGTCTTTATGCTGATATCGAAGAGAACACCAGAAGAAAAAATAAAAAAAGTAAAAAAATCAAAATATAAAAACAAGAAATTTGCTTTTAAGCAATTTGCGAAATAAACACACGGTTTCCAATACGAATTTACCTAATTTACCTGAAACGATATTGAATGTTAATTTGGATCAACCAAAAAGGATTTTTTGTGTCTTTAGTAAATAGTAGAACTATACATTATAATAAGTCCAATCATGTTAATCTTCAGTGAGTAGTAAAAATATACATTACAATAAATCTAATCATGTTAATCTTCAATGAGTAGTAGAACTATACATCATGATAAATCTGATAATGTTAATCTTTAGTGAGTGGTAAAACTATGCATTATGACAAATCTAATCATGTTAATCTTCAATGGGTAGTAGAACTATACATTATAATAAAACTAATGTTAATCTTCAGTGAGAAGTAGAACTATACATTATAATAAATCTAATAATGTTAATCTTCAGTAAGTAGTAGAACTATACATTGTAACAAATCTAATAATGTTAATTGTTAGTGAGTGGTAGAACAATGCATTATGATAAATCTAATCATGTTAATCTTCAGTGAGTGGTAAAATTACACAATATAATAAATCTAATAATGTTAATCTTCAGTGAGTAGTACAACTCTACATTATAATAATTCTAATAATGTTAATCTTCAGTGAGTGGTAGAACTATACATTATAATAAATCTAATCATGTTAATCTTCAGTGAGTGGTAAAATTACACATTATAATAAATCTAATAATGTTAATCTTCAGTGAGTAGTACAACTCTACATTATAATAATTCTAATAATGTTAATCTTCAGTGAGTGGTAGAACTATACATTATAATAAATCTAATCATGTTAATCTTCAGTGAGTGGTAAAATTACACATTATAATAAATCTAATAATGTTAATCTTCAGTGAGTAGTACAACTCTACATTATAATAATTCTAATAATGTTAATCTTCAGTGAGTGGTAGAACTATACATTATAATAAATCTAATAATGTTAATCTTCATTGAGTGGTAGAACTGTACTGTATAATAGATCTAATAATGTTAATCTTCAGTGAGTGGTAGAACTATACATTATAATAAATCTAATAATGTTAATCTTCAGTGAGTGGTAGAACTATACATTATAATAAATCTAATCATGTTAATCTTCAGTGAGTGGTAAAATTACACATTATAATAAATCTATTAATGTTAATCTTCAGTGAGTAGTACAACTCTACATTATAATAATTCTAATAATGTTAATCTTCAGTGAGTGGTAGAACTATACATTATAATAATTCTAATAATGTTAATCTTCAGTGAGTGGTAGAACTATACATTATAATAAATCTAATCATGTTAATCTTCAGTGAGTGGTAAAATTACACATTATAATAAATCTAATAATGTTAATCTTCAGTGAGTAGTACAACTCTACATTATAATAATTCTAATAATGTTAATCTTCAGTGAGTGGTAGAACTATACATTATAATAAATCTAATAATGTTAATCTTCATTGAGTGGTAGAACTGTACTGTATAATAAATCTAATAATGTTAATCTTCAGTGAGTGGTAGAACTATACATTATAATAAATGTAATAATGTTAATCTTCATTGAGTGGTAGAACTGTACTGTATAATAATTCTAATAATGTTAATCTTCAGTGAGTGGTAGAACTATACATTATAATAAATCTAATAATGTTAATCTTCAGTGAGTGGTAGAACTATACATTATAATAAATCTAATAATGTTAATCTTCATTGAGTGGTAGAACTGTACTGTATAATAATTCTAATAATGTTAATCTTCAGTGAGTGGTAGAACTATACATTATAATAAATCTAATAATGTTAATCTTCATTGAGTGGTAGAACTGTACTGTATAATAATTCTAATAATGTTAATCTTCAGTGAGTGGTAGAACTATACATTATAATAAATCTAATAATGTTAATCTTCATTGAGTGGTAGAACTGTACTGTATAATAGATCTAATAATGTTAATCTTCAGTGAGTGGTAGAACTATACATTATAATAAATCTAATAATGTTAATCTTCAGTGAGTGGTAGAACTATACATTATAATAAATCTAATCATGTTAATCTTCAGTGAGTGGTAAAATTACACATTATAATAAATCTATTAATGTTAATCTCCAGTGAGTAGTACAACTCTACATTATAATAATTCTAATAATGTTAATCTTCAGTGAGTGGTAGAACTATACATTATAATAATTCTAATAATGTTAATCTTCAGTGAGTGGTAGAACTATACATTATAATAAATCTAATCATGTTAATCTTCAGCGAGTGGTAAAATTACACAATATAATAAATCTAATAATGTTAATCTTCAGTGAGTAGTACAACTCTACATTATAATAATTCTAATAATGTTAATCTTCAGTGAGTGGTAGAACTATACATTATAATAAATCTAATCATGTTAATCTTCAGTGAGTGGTAAAATTACACATTATAATAAATCTAATAATGTTAATCTTCAGTGAGTAGTACAACTCTACATTATAATAATTCTAATAATGTTAATCTTCAGTGAGTGGTAGAACTATACATTATAATAAATCTAATCATGTTAATCTTCAGTGAGTGGTAAAATTACACATTATAATAAATCTAATAATGTTAATCTTCAGTGAGTAGTACAACTCTACATTATAATAATTCTAATAATGTTAATCTTCAGTGAGTGGTAGAACTATACATTATAATAAATCTAATAATGTTAATCTTCATTGAGTGGTAGAACTGTACTGTATAATAAATCTAATAATGTTAATCTTCAGTGAGTGGTAGAACTATACATTATAATAAATCTAATAATGTTAATCTTCAGTGAGTGGTACAACTCTACATTATAATAATTCTAATAATGTTAATCTTCAGTGAGTGGTAGAACTATACATTATAATAATTCTAATAATGTTAATCTTCAGTGAGTGGTAGAACTATACATTATAATAAATCTAATCATGTTAATCTTCAGTGAGTGGTAAAATTACACATTATAATAAATCTAATAATGTTAATCTTCAGTGAGTAGTACAACTCTACATTATAATAATTCTAATAATGTTAATCTTCAGTGAGTGGTAGAACTATACATTATAATAAATCTAATCATGTTAATCTTCAGTGAGTGGTAAAATTACACATTATAATAATCTAATAATGTTAATCTTCAGTGAGTAGTACAACTCTACATTATAATAATTCTAATAATGTTAATCTTCAGTGAGTGGTAGAACTATACATTATAATAAATCTAATCATGTTAATCTTCAGTGAGTGGTAAAATTACACATTATAATAAATCTAATAATGTTAATCTTCAGTGAGTAGTACAACTCTACATTATAATAATTCTAATAATGTTAATCTTCAGTGAGTGGTAGAACTATACATTATAATAAATCTAATAATGTTAATCTTCATTGAGTGGTAGAACTGTACTGTATAATAAATCTAATAATGTTAATCTTCAGTGAGTGGTAGAACTATACATTATAATAAATATAATAATGTTAATCTTCATTGAGTGGTAGAACTGTACTGTATAATAAATCTAATAATGTTAATCTTCAGTGAGTGGTAGAACTATACATTATAATAAATCTAATAATGTTAATCTTCAGTGAGTGGTAGAACTGTACTGTATAATAAATCTAATAATGTTAATCTTCAGTGAGTGGTAGAACTGTACTGTATAATAAATCTAATAATGTTAATCTTCAGTGAGTGGTAGAACTATACATTATAATAAATCTAATAATGTTAATCTTCATTGAGTGGTAGAACTGTACTGTATAATAAATCTAATAATGTTAATCTTCATTGAGTGGTAGAACTGTACTGTATAATAAATCTAATAATGTTAATCTTCAGTGAGTGGTAGAACTATACATTATAATAAATATAATAATGTTAATCTTCATTGAGTGGTAGAACTGTACTGCATAATAAATCTAATAATGTTAATCTTCAGTGAGTGGTAGAACTATACATTATAATAAATCTAATAATGTTAATCTTCATTGAGTGGTAGAACTGTACTGTATAATAATTCTAATAATGTTAATCTTCAGTGAGTGGTAGAACTATACATTATAATAAATCTAATAATGTTAATCTTCATTGAGTGGTAGAACTGTACTGTATAATAGATCTAATAATGTTAATCTTCAGTGAGTGGTAGAACTATACATTATAATAAATCTAATAATGTTAATCTTCAGTGAGTGGTAGAACTATACATTATAATAAATCTAATCATGTTAATCTTCAGTGAGTGGTAAAATTACACATTATAAAAATCTATTAATGTTAATCTCCAGTGAGTAGTACAACTCTACATTATAATAATTCTAATAATGTTAATCTTCAGTGAGTGGTAGAACTATACATTATAATAATTCTAATAATGTTAATCTTCAGTGAGTGGTAGAACTATACATTATAATAAATCTAATCATGTTAATCTCAGCGAGTGGTAAAATTACACAATATAAAATCTAATAATGTTAATCTTCAGTGAGTAGTACACTCTACATTATAATAATTCTAATAATGTTAATCTTCAGTGAGTGGTAGAACTATACATTATAATCTAATCATGTTAATCTTCAGTGAGTGGTAAAATTACACATTATAATAAATCTAATAATGTTAATCTTCAGTGAGTAGTACAACTCTACATTATAATAATTCTAATAATGTTAATCTTCAGTGAGTGGTAGAACTATACATTATAATAATCTAATAATGTTAATCTTCATTGAGTGGTAGAACTGTACTGTATAATAATCTAATAATGTTAATCTTCAGTGAGTGGTAGAACTATACATTATAATAAATCCAATCATGTTAATCTTCAGTAAGTAGTAGAACTATACATTGTAACAAATCTAATAATGTTAATTGTTAGTGAGTGGTAGAACAATGCATTATGATAAATCTAATCATGTTAATCTTCAGTGAGTGGTAAAATTACACATTATAATAAATCTAATAATGTTAATCTTCAGTGAGTAGTACAACTCTACATTGTAATAATTCTAATAATGTTAATCTTCAGTAAGTGGTAGAACAATGCATTATAATAAACCTAATAATGTTAATCTTCAGTGAGTGGTAAAATTACACATTATAATAAATCTAATAATGTTAATCTTCAGTGAGTAGTACAACTCTACATTATAATAATCTAATAATGTTAATCTTCAGTGAGTGGTAGAACTATACATATAATAATCTAATATGTTAATCTTCAGTGAGTAGTAGAACTATACATTGTAACAAATCTAATAATGTTAATTGTTAGTGAGTGGTAGAACAATGCATTATGATAAATCTAATCATGTTAATCTTCAGTGAGTGGTAAAATTACACATTATAATATATCTAATAATGTTAATCTTCATTGAGTGGTAGAACTGTACTGTATAGTAAATCTAATAATGTTAATCTTCAGTGAGTGGTAGAACTATACATTATAATAAATCTAATATGTTAATCTTCAGTGAGTGGTAGAAATTACATTATAATAATCTAATAATGTTAATCTTCAGTGAGTGTAAACTGTACATTATAATAATCTAATAATGTTAATCTTCAGTGAGTGGTAGAACTATAATTATAATAAATCTAATATGTTAATCTTCAGTGAGTGGTAGAAATTACATTATAATAAATCTAATAATGTTAATCTTCAGTGAGTAGTAGAACTATACATTATAATAAGTCGAATCATGTTAATCTTCAAAGAGTAGTAGAACTATACATTATAATAAATCTAATAATGTTAATCTTCAGTGAGTGGTAGAACTATACATTATAATAAATAATAATGTTAATCTTCAGTGAGTAGTAGAACTATACATTATAATAAATCTAATAATGTTAATCTTCAGTGAGTGGTAGAACTATACATTATAATAAATCTAATAATGTTAATCTTCAGTGAGTGGTAGAACTATACATTATAATAAATCTAATAATGTTAATCTTCAGTGAGTGGTAGAACTATACATTATAATAAATCTAATCATGTTAATCTTCAGTGAGTGGTAGAACTATACATTATAATAAATCTAATAATGTTAATCTTCATGAGGTAGAACTTAATTATAATAATCTAATAATGTTAATCTTCATGAGTGGTAGAACTTACATTATAATAAATCTAATAATGTTAATCTTCAGTGAGTGGTAGAACTATACATTATAATAAATCTAATAATGTTAATCTTCAGAGTGTAGATGTACTGTAATATCTAGTTATAGTGTGTAAACTATACATATAATCTAATAATGTTAATCTTCAGTGAGTGGTAGAACTGTAAATTACGTTTCATTAATGTGGTAAAATCGGTTAGTTCATCGTTTGCAATAGAATATTTTTCAATGAACACATTTTATTCTGGAAATATTTTCAGAGGTAACGAAAAATGCGAACATCCCCAGGGATGGATACAGAGGGGCCGATGCACCCCCCACTGGCCATACCAAAATTGTGCAGGTTAATGGAAAATGAGAAATATAAGGTACTGATAATCTCCATTAGAATATTTTTGATCACATAGACCACTGAGTGGGATTTCTTTAGGAACAAGGAGCTACTGTCTGACCATTACCAAATTAACCTCAGACTTGTGACCCAATCACGTTTAAACTCCAAGTCGAAAGCGAAACTTACATATATGAAACACGAAATTTATCACTCCTTAAAAAAATAAAAAAGTTTAAGTGTTCACCAATAATCCGAAGTCAATCATGGTACATTTGTTGGTTTGTGCACACTGTGCTATTTGTGCTGTGCACACCATGGGTTTTAAAATCTTGTTTCTAGTGTCGTAAGTCAGTGGACATACCGCTTTGGTAAATCGCTGTAATAGAATCGTTTATATGATACACAATGTAATACGTTTAATGTTTCATGGCTTTAATTGTGAGAGAGGTGCTTACTTTCTCAATGTAAAGTCAAAACGATAGGCAATTAGAAAATTCTCACATTCTAAAAATGAAACCTGAATAAGGTTTTTTGGTTGATGTTTCTCTTCTGGAAGAACCTAGTTTAATCAAAACAACAACTATAGGAAACGACAAGGTATGAAGCGTGATTAATTTTCTTAACTTTTTATAACTGATTTATGCAGTGACAGCGCCACAAAGGAACATTAACTTGTTGACTGCCAAGTATTTCAGCTGCTGCAATACAACTATAATGCTTTTTTATTTTGTAACTTTTTCGTGACGCCATTTTGGATCGAAAGTGAAACAATTTGTAAGTAGGTCAAATGCATTTATAATGCTGACATCTAGCGTTAAAGTTAGGTATTATTGAGAAGGAATTAACTCGTCCTTGACACTGTGTTACCGATCTGTCTCGTCTACGGCACTAAACAGGTTAACTCATTGAATTTTTCTCTTACCCGACATCAATGTAATGTGTACAAGAAGAAAATACGTTCGCACTTAATTTTACGAGATAGTTTGTGAACCAGGTAAATCACACATTAACAGATATTCCCTTTAACCTTATTATTTTATTCTAGTATTACTACTGCAAAAAAAGTGTAATTCCAATAAATGCTGAAAAGAACACAGAATAATAGCACACAAACAGCAGAATACGTTTCACAACTAAAACAAACATTTTCAGCTTTGAAATATCGTGAAAAATTAAACAAAACTGGTTTTGGTCCCGTGGGATAAAAACTCCACATTCTTTGTTGAGAGAAAAATAAAGTGGATTTGTTTGTTTTTGAATTTCGCGCAAAGCTATTTGAGGGCTGTCTGCGCGAGCAGTATCAAATTTTGCGGTGTAAGACTAGATGGAAGGCAGACAGTCATCACCACACACCGCTAACTCTAGGGCTACTCTTCTACCAACGAATAGTGGGATTGATCGTTACATTTCAACGCCCCCAGGACGACCATGTTTGGTGTGACGGGGATTCGAATCTGCGACCCTCCGATTGCAAGTCGTGCGTCTTAACCACTTGGCCATAACGGGCTCACAGTTGCGAACTTGGGGCCACTTATTCGAGGAGTTCTCTGAGTTGACAAAACTGTGTCGTAGTCCTGGTATATTATAATACCGGTGAATCATACATTCTTTGCAATCTCAAGCTTAATACAAATAACCTTTAAAACTAGAATAACTTTTACAACAGTTAATAATTTTCACTTGTAAGATTACATGCCACAATTTTTCTTCGTTGTCACATTAGAAATGTCGGTGTAATCGAACGTTAATTAATAATTAACAGCTTTCCTGGTTCAGAAACGTTTCTTTTCTTAATATATGAATACGTATATGTATTATGTATTATATCGTTGATTTACTGGAACGTGCATCTCTTTTTAACCGATAATGCGCTACTTGCACGTGTGACGAGAAAACGAATTGAAGGTTTTGGTTTTGGTTTCACATAACAGAATGTGTGCTTGTTTTATCACGCAATTGGAATTGAAGTTGCATCAGTTTTCCAAGGTTAAAAGTCTGGAAGATAGCGTATATAGAGTTATGTGACAATTTGAAAATGCTTGAATTTGTACTCGTAAAAAAAATTAAACCCATAAAATACCCCCAGCGGCGCAGTGGTTTGTCTGTGGACTCTAACTTTAGACATCGGGTTTCTTCACCCTTGGTGGGCATAGTACAGACAGCCTATTGTATAGCTTCGTGCTTAACGTGAAGTAAACAAACGAACGTCGTCAGTATTTTGTGGGCCGTTTTTGTCTGAACAATATGAAACTTTTCTCGCTTCAACATGTCGGTACACGTTTTACGTCATCAACGAGGTAGTGAGTCATTGCGATCGTCTCAAATACCACGTGCAGAGGAAACTGTTGCTCATGCACGAGTTGTTATTTTCTTCGCGAAAAAAAACAACAACGACCAAACCCAAACAGGAAATCTGTAATCGTATTTTTAATCAGTCTCGTTATTGTTGTTGCAAAATATGATTTAAAATAAATGCCTGAACATAAAAATTTTCTGCAGCCTGGCCCTTGGACTTTTTAACCTGTCGTGTCGTCGGGCTTTTAAATTAGTTTATTCATTGTGAAATACTATGACAAACACTTTTTCAACTTAACAAACTCCAGACGACTAACTTATACGATGAACATGTTCGGAAATGGCGACTCGAGCCTCCGACCTTCAAACTGCAAGTCGAGCTTCGTAGCCACTTGTACATTAAACTTTATTTCATTTTAATAACTATTTCAGAACTTTAAATATCGTCTGCTCTTGTCTCCATCAATGATCTCATTTTTGCTAAAACGTGTACACAATTTTGCAGAAACGGTTCTCGAACTCTAAAATTCAAAGTTGAAGCCTGCTAACTGTTCGGCCAAGACTAATCACAGTTTTAAAGAGGTAAAGAAGACAATCGTAAGCTTTATTATATTACTTGTCCACACACAGTGTATATGGTATTTTAAGGGTGAACTTGGCCATTGTTAAAATAAAATGACACTAAAAGGCCTAACTGTATCAACTGTTTACGTGTAGATATTCTTGTATGCATGTAATAAAAGTATTTCCAATATAAAGAGATTCGATACTCACATATTATTATAAGAGAAATTAAATAAGTTTCTTTTTGAATTTTGCGCAAAGCAACACGAGGGTTATTTGTTCTGGACGTCCCTAATTTAGCAGTGTAAAACTAGAGGGAAGGTAGCTGGTCATCACCACCCACCGCCCACTCTTGGGCTACTCTTTTACCAACGAATAGTGAGAATGACCGTCACATTATAACGCCCCCACGACAGAAATGGCGAGCATGTTTGGTGCGACCGGGATTCGAACCCGTAACCCTAATATTACGAGTCGAACGCCTTAACCCACCTGGCCATGCCGGGCCTTGGAAATGCAATTAGTTGCTTTGAAGCTTATTTTATGGACAGACTGTGATACGAAAATATTGCTTCTTTGGCAGCTACTAACAAGTCGCTGTCTTAAGGCACAGTTTTTGAAAAACACATCAGATCTTGAACTCCGAGCAGCTACTGAAAGACCACCTGCATGTTTAGCACTTTTCAAATAGTCTTTTACCAGCTCTGGACATTATCACTGGGATTAATTTATAAAATAAAAGAACGAAAGTATCTCAACATGTACCGTATGACTAATATTATAAATAAACCAATCACAAAGCACAAACACTTCTTCGGAGAAAGATTTGCATGTGCTCCTGTTCAGTGAGGCTACCGTTACACGAGTAACCCTAACAACAGCCCACTTATGAATCATTATACATGTACTGACACTGTTTCAAGCGTCTGTGAATTTCGTCTGATAAATACCTTTGAAAATTTGCATGCTACAGCACAATGGCTCCCTCTACCCATCAACTAATAAAATGAAATTTAAAAATTAGTTTTTTGTCAACACCAAGTCAGGACCCTGTGCAGATATTAACATTTTCCGTTTATTCTTTTTGGAGTGTTTGCCTTTTCATCCAAAACCGGGAAATTCTTAGACAATTCAGTGTCAACCAGGACAAATTAGTAAACCAGACGGGACACCGGGACGTATGGTAAGCCTAGTTATAACGTTCCCATGGCTGAATGGACGAACATATTTGGTGCGACGGGAATTCGAAGCCACGACTCTCAAATTACGATTCGAGTGCCTTCACCACCTGACTTTCCCGGATCCAGATGTATTGCATATAATTACGTGTACAATTAGCGCCTTTTAAAATTTAAGGTGTATACATTTCATGTTATTCGTTTGTTTTTGAATTAAACAGAAAACTACACAATGGGCTATCAAGTAAACCCGGTTTCTAGCGATATGAATCCGGAGACATACAGCTGTGCTACTAGGGGCCTTCGTGGTATTAGCAACGCAGAATAAAATATAAATAACCAAACGAATGATGTATCACCACTAGCGAGGAAAGCAAGAGCGAAACATAACATATCAGAGTGGTGTCCACAAACTTTACGTTACATTATCACATCCTCATCATGGGCATAACTGTTTACAGTATACCGGTAAAACAGCTTTGATAGAGCTTATTCTTAACGTGTGTGTACACATAGTACAGGATAAGTTAAACTGGTACTTGGGATCCGGCATGGCCGAGAGTCGCGGGTTCGAATCCCGATCGCACCAAACATGCCCGCCCTTTCAGCCGTGTGGGGTTATAATGTGAAGGTCAATTCCACTATTCGTTGATAAAAGAGTAGCCTAAGAGTTGGCGGTGGGTGGTGATGACTAGTTGCCTTCCATCTAGTCTTACACTGCTAAATTAGGGATGGCTAGCGCAGATAGCCCACAAGTAGTTTTGCGCGAAATTCAAAAAACAACCAGACTGGTACTAAGAACCATACAAAAATAGTTTATAACATGAAGATTGTCTTATAAGATTAACACCCAACGACACTCCTTTTAAATAACAAGCACTCTTTTCAGGCTAATTTACATAAATAAAAAATATTACAAATATAATATCGTAAGTAGGAGTTTATACGTGCACCCCGCTAGTACAGCGGTATATCTTCGGATTTACAACGCTAAAATCGGGGGTTCGATTCCCCTGGGTGGGCTGAGCAAATAGACCTATGTGGCTTTGCTATACGAAAAACACACACAGTTTATACGTGTGGCTACCGAGTTTATTCAGGACGAATAATAAATGTTTTCAAATACAATCATTGAATTAATTAATTATATTAACACTTCCTGCATTATTTCTACATATATTGTTGTTAAATTACACCAGTATTGGAGATTTGATTTGTTTGGAATTTCGCGCAAAGCTGCGCGAGCCGTCCCTAATTTAGCAGTGTAAGACTAGAGGGAAGGCAGCTAGTCATCACCTACCGCCAACTCTTGGGCTACTCTTTTACCAACGAATAGTGGGATTGACCATCACTTTATGACGCCCCATGGCTGAAAGATGAAGCGTGTTTAGTGTTACGGGGATTTAAACCCGCGACTCTCGGATTACGAGTCGAACGTCTTAATCCACCTGACCACGCTGGACAGAAGTAATAAAAGTGTGTAAAACATGTACACTAAGCATTTTTCTTTGAATCGTTCTTTCCTGTTATATAGGCCTGGCATGGCCGAGCGCGTTAAGGCGTGCACTCGTAATCCGAGGGTCGCGGGTTCGCGCTAAACATGCTCGCCCTCCCAGCCGTGGGGGTGTATAATGTGACGGTCAATCCCACTTTTCGTTGGTAAAAGAGTAGCCCAAGAGTTGGCGGTGGGTGGTGATGACTAGCTGCCTTCCCTCTAGTCTTACACTGCTAAATTAGGGACGGCTAGCACAGATAGCCCTCGAGTAGCTTTGTGCGAAATTCCAAAACAAACAAACAAACAAATCCTGTTATATATTAGTATTATAACTTGAAAATTATAAATTGGATTTTTTTATATTTCGATGTGAATTTAAGAATTTATGTTGGGAAACTTTTTATATCACGAGTGAGCAAAAGACAATTTAAGAGGTGTTACAGTGGAAAACAGGTAGAAAAACCCATGTTTTGGAGTTTTCATATTGCCTTGAAACATCCATTGCCCTGCCAGCCTTTTTAATGTAAAGTTAGGCTTAGCAGCTACAGTAAATGAATAATACTAGAATTTTATTTGTTTCGTAATTCTTAGATTTTTTAAGGCAACATCCAATTATTGTACTGTTGTGAACGCCTTTTATAAGCTGGCGAAACATGATTACACTAAATTAAACTACAAAATGTTAAAAGATATGTCAGGCCTAGTACTAATGTCCAGTTGTTGTTGTTTTTGAATTAAGCGCAAAGCTACACAATGGGCTATCTGTGCTCTGCCCACCACGAGTATCGAAACCCGGATTTTAGCGTGTAAGTCCGCAGACATACCGCTGAGCCAGTGGGGGGCACTAATTTCTAAGTATATTTGATACTTAACAAACAAGGTTTTATTACTTTTGTTGTAAAATGTGCTGCATGTTGTTTTGGAAAACGTACAAATAGTTTTCTGTTTTGTGAATAAACAAAGAGAAATGTCTTACATCTATGTTTTCGTTATTATTACAACTTTATATCATACATGGTCTTTTTAACCTGTTGACTGCCAAGTGGGCCTAACATTCGCCTGCCTGCGCTTCGTAATCTGAGGGTCGCGGGTTCGCGCCCGAGACGCGCCAAACATGCTTGCCCTCCCAGCCGTGGGGGCGTTATAATGTGACGGTCAATTCCACTTTTCGTTGGTAAAAGAGTAGCCCAAGAGTTCGCGGTGGGTAGTGATGACTAGCTGCCTTCCCTCTAGTCTTACACTGCTAAATTAGGGACATCTAGCGCAGATAGCTCTCAAGTAGCTTTGTGCGAAATTCCAAAACAAACAAACAAAGACTACCAAGTATTTCAGCTGCTACAATACAACTCTAATGCTTCTTCATTTTGTAACTTTTTGTCGTGACGTTATTCTGGATCGAAAGTGAAACAATTTGTAAGTAGGTCAAATGCATGCATAGTGTTGACATCTAGCGTTGAAGTTAGGTATTATTGAGAACGAATTAACTCGTCCGTGGCACTGAACAGATTAATATATATATATGGATGTGAAAAACTGATGCTTATGGTGTAATTTTGTCTCACTGATTTTTAAGAAATTAAAATACTAAAAACAAAGTGGCATTTAATCAACTGAAATCATATATTTAAAGTGTTGTTGTGGAAAGCCATCACGTTTTGTTTTTTATTTCATTGAAAAACACTAATATACAGCATAAACTAGGGCAGGGCATGCTAGAACTTAGAACTATGAAATTCAATTGTATCACACAAACTACCGCCCAGTTAAATTTCAATTATTGACAAATTTCGGTTGGTTGGTTGATTGATTTAGTGTTTTATGGCACAAAGTAGCTAGGCCTATCCGTGTCAAACATCCGGTAAAAAGTTAAATTTAGTAAAATTCATAAAAGTAAATTAAAGTAAAACAAAACAAAGTTTAAAAAACACATAAACAGAATAAAACCAATGTTTATATCTAGTCTACAACGTTAAGAGAAAAACTACAGTAATACAAATTGTAAAGGACTTTCTGTGGCAAAATTGTAATAATCATAACTCGCCAGGAAGAGTACAAAAACCGCCGTTAGTCACCTGAAGTTGGTCTTTTTAGTCCTGGTTCTGAGTTATTTGACGTTACGGCCAGTTTCTAGTTTCAAATCGAACTAGACGAACTGTGATTTTTAAAAGGAAGCCACAATAAAAAGGTGTAATGTATGAATGAAAAAAAAACTTAAGTGACATTTTATAGTTTTCAGTTAGATATCCTAATGAACAACATTTTAAATATGACTGTAATTTAAGCCATTGTTTGATAAACACCCACGTGTGTACACGTGCCTACATATAGAATATCGTGTGGTACTTCCAAAGAAATATCCACATGGAAATCTAGTTGGTTATATGGAGGTAATTATCTTGTGTTTCCATTGGAAAATTCACTTGGTTTTTATTAGTTTCTGTGGTGGCGATTTAACACAATGCTCGTATTGAATTCAGACTCACAAACACAGTTTGTTAGTTATTTTGTTGAAGGACATGTTAACATCATAACCTTCATAACAAATATTACTCGTGTTCATCTTTCATCAATTTTGGATGCTGAAACTATGCCAAAAATCAACACCTGTTTTTTTTCAGACTTACACAATTGTCTGTTTTGCCATCAATTGTAACTTCCTGGAGTTGAAAGGTACAGGTTTTCTGGCAGTAACAGTTCACTTTCCACAGTGTAGTCGGAGGGATCTGTGTTACAGAAGAGAGAGTCAAAGTCGACCGATCGAGTGATCCAACATTTGTCAGTTCCACCAATGGTTGGCCTCATAAGGTCCACTGTTGAATTTATCAACCTGATGTCACCAGCTGATGAACCACTTGAATTACCTGCATCCAGAACATCAAAGTCCAGAAAGCTAGGACTGAAGTGAATCACTTTATCTGGAAATTCATATGATTATAAAACCTTTTCCATAACTAGATCTAGTGTTACCACTTAAGTTGTAATATTTTCTAAAATATTCAGTTGTGAGACTGAATATACCTTATATAGCCTTTTAATAACACTAACTAGAAGACACCCTTCTGATGTTAATAACAATAAAATCAGGGGGTTTGTTTCTACAGGGCAATAAGATGAGCCTCCCCTAAAAATAATGCCACCCCTTTTTCTTTTTCAGATTTTAAGCTTTATTTCCAGACGATATAAAAAACAAACAACTGTATATATATATGTATATACTTAAAACTATGCCATTTGAGGCATACTCACAACAAATATTTGGAGAATACAATCACACGATGTTTGAAGACAAACATACCATGCTATGACATTCAAATGTCCAATCTATAATTTTAAACACACTTATGTTTGTTTGTTTGTAGTTAAGCTTTGTTTGTTTTGGAATTTCGCACAAAGCTACTCGAGGGCTATCTGTGCTATTGTAGTTAAGCACAAAGCTACACAATGAGCGATCTATGTCCTGCCCAACACAGATATCGAAACCTGGTTTTTAATGGTACAGTTCACAGATGTGCCACTAGGGCTAATCGTAATCAGGTCTTGCTTATAATCTTCAGGCTTGTATCAGTAAGTTTTTAAAATAACAGTTATTTTTGTAACAAAAAAAAAAGGTTTTTATAACAAATCGTCTGAAGTTAGATATATTATTATTTTATTTTGAACTATCAGACTCACCCACAGACATTGTTTCATAACCTTTCGGTGTATCAAATGTAGGTAGATAAAAAATACTCAACATCACTGAGTTTTGTAAATAATGTAAATAATTTAAATTTAAAACTGAGTCTTCTACAGTTTATACAAAATCCAGTGCACTAAGAAACTACCGATCCACACCATCACAAAACGTAGATGCTGTGGATTTGTTGTTTGTTTTTTTAATGACAGAAATAATGTGATGCTAACACAAAATTATTGAAGATATAAAAAATTCAACAGATCACGTCATCTGTTTTTAATGTTGTTAACGTGAAGAAACGAAATAAAACTGGACTAAAAATAGTTTTTCCACAAGCTACACTTTGGAAGGGTCAACTTGAAATGAGACATAACGTAAACTATAGTCACATAGAAACCAGCGATAGTTACAACACAAATAAACAATCTCGTACCTCGTAGGTACCACATGTCTTTGTATCTTAAGACTTATAATTTCTACATTTTTAAAAAAAACACATTCACGTGCTTAGCTCTTATTACTTGGTTTGAATTAAGTGACACTGGGAAGTGTTTAAGGGACATGTTTTAAAACGTTAGAGTATAATAAATTTAAGATTAGCCGGAAGACTGAAACTACTTGAAGACTTAAGAAAGCTACGCATGTCTTAGAATGTTAGATGTTTTAACTTGATAAAGATTTCTACCAGTTCACAAAAGTTTCCAATCAGAGATTAACAAACTATTTGTCAAATTTGTTGTGTTACTTACAGTTGCTATGGGAGTTTTCATTACTGTTAATAACCTGCCAAAAATATTAGAATAGTTATCATAGTTACATTTCAGATAATAAAAACAAATTCTGACACGAACAGAACAATTATTACAATAAAACAAACTTCAGACAGCTGAGAAGCTCGTGCCATAAGTCACCTCATCTCACAGTGCAGTTTAGATTTACATTTTTGAATATTAAGCTATTTTAATCCAAATTTAGGTTAGCATCACCAAAAAATATATAATTACAGAAAGGAGTCTCTGGTTTTACTACAGAACATTTAATGTACAGAGGAAAGTACTGCTGTGAGCCACAAGAGCATATCATCTCTTTACTTACTAATTTATTCTAAATAAATCTGTTAGAAAAAACTTGATTTCCTGGGTTAAGTATTACCCTGTCAATTGTAAACAAAGTTTCCTGGATTAAGTATTAACTTGTCAATAGTTAACAAAGCCTCCTACGTTAAGTGCTATCCTGTCAATTCTAAACAATTTTCTGGGTTAAGTATTATCCTGTCAGTTATAAACAGTTTTCTGGGTTAATATTAACCTGTCAATTATAAACAGTTTTCTTGGTTAAGTATTATCCTGTCAATTGTAAACAGTTTTCTGGGTTAAGTATTATCCTGTCAATTGTAAACAATTTTCTTGGTTAAGTATTATCCTGTCAATTGTAAACAGTTTTCTGGGTTAAGTATTATCCTGTTAATTGTAAACAGTTTTCTGGGTTAAGTATTATCCTGTCAATTGTAAACAATTTTCTGGGCTAAGTATTATCCTGTCAATTGTTAACACTTTTCTGGGTTAAGTATTATCCTGTCAATTGTAAACACTTTTCTGGGTTAAGTATTATCCTGGCAATTGTAAACACTTTTCTGAGTAAAGTATTATCCTGTCAATTGTAAACACTTTTCTGGGTTAAGTATTATCCTGTCAATTGTAAACACTTTTCTGGGTTAAGTATTATCCTGTCAATTGTAAACACTTTTCTGGGTTAAGTATTATCCTGTCAGTTTCAAGTCAAAGCCTCACTTTTTACTCACAACTAGCATAATATTTCAATACATTTGTGTACAATAAAATAATCACTGAACATAATTTACATTCCAGTCTATGATGAAAATTTCAGTGGTTTTAATATACAAGTGTAATTTGACAGTAACATGTAATATACTAGTGTAAAAAAGTTCATTCCACAGCAATCACCATAAAACTGTTTTTACAGTTGAAGCAGACCAGCTATTAATACACATAGCAAGGTGCTCCAGTGGAGACTTGTTAGACAAGTGTTGTTGTAACCAACCCAGTTCGGTCTCAGTGTCTTTTAACTGGCTATGAACATTTCCTGCAGAACAAAGAAAGTAAGTGTTAATAAAACACCAATTTATATCCAAAACAACTTTATTCAACACTTTGAAACATGGTGATATGAACATGAATTATGAATGAAATAAAGAAAAATTTAATTTGTCTAGATATAGAAAGTTTTTACATATACAAAGCTTACAATATCCAAATCTCATTTGTCTTCATATAGACAGTTTTTAGATATACAAAGCTTCACAATTTCCAAATCTCATTTGTCTTCATATAGACAGTTTTTAGATATACAAAGCCTCACAATTTCCAAATCTCATTTCTCTACATATAGACAGTTTTTAGATATACAAAGCCTCACAATTTCCAAATTTCATTTCTCTACATATAGACAGTTTTTAGATGTACAAAACTCACAATTTCCAAATCTCATTTCTCTACATATAGACAGTTTTTAGATGTACAAAGCCTCACAATTTCCAAATCTCATTTCTCTACATATAGACAGTTTTTAGATGTACAAAGCCTCACAATATCCAAATCTCATTTCTCTACATATAGACAGTTTTTAGATGTACAAAGCCTCACAATATCCAAATCTCATTTCTCTACATATAGACAGTTTTTAGATATACAAAGCCTCACAATATCCAAATCTCATTTCTCTACATATAGACAGTTTTTAGATGTATAAAGCCTCACAACTTCCAAATCTCATTTCTCTACATATAGACAGTTTTTAGATGTACAAAGCCTCACAATATCCAAATCTCATTTCTCTACATATAGACAGTTTTTAGATGTACAAAACTCACAAT
Organism: Carcinoscorpius rotundicauda; assembly: GCA_011833715.1. Classification (NCBI taxonomy): domain Eukaryota; kingdom Metazoa; phylum Arthropoda; class Merostomata; order Xiphosura; family Limulidae; genus Carcinoscorpius; species Carcinoscorpius rotundicauda. Next base: position 69,662,920 of record CM022400.1, read on the forward strand.
TTCCAAATCTCATTTCTCTACATATAGACAGTTTTTAGATGTACAAAACTCACAATTTCCAAATCTCATTTCTCTACATATAGACAGTTTTTAGATGTACAAAGCCTCACAATATCCAAATCTCATTTCTCTACATATAGACAGTTTTTAGATGTACAAAGCCTCACAATATCCAAATCTCATTTCTCTACATATAGACAGTTTTTAGATGTACAAAGCCTCACAATTTCCAAATCTCATTTCTCTACATATAGACAGTTTTTAGATGTACAAAGCCTCACAATATCCAAATCTCATTTCTCTACATATAGACAGTTTTTACATGTACAAAACTCACAATTTCCAAATCTCATTTCTCTACATATAGACAGTTTTTAGATGTACAAAACTCACAATTTCCAAATCTCATTTCTCTACATATAGACAGTTTTTAGATGTACAAAGCCTCACAATATCCAAATCTCATTTCTCTACATATAGACAGTTTTTAGATGTACACAATATGAAAATTTTCTCTTTTTCACAACTAAATGTTCAACTTAGACACCTTTATTTTCTATATTTCCCGTCAAATTCTTTATTTCTTAAAAAAATAAGATATGCCGGTACTATTGCTTGTCCATAAAGATTTGTTATATATTAATTAAAATAGACACAAAATGTAAAGTTCTACACACTAAAAGAACAGTAGTTGATACCATAAATTTACTGGCTTTCTAAATACGTGATAAGAGCTTTAAAAATTCGACCAAGTTAATCTGTGAAATTCTTGTAAGAAAACAAACTGCACTGAAAAATGTAATTTGATATTTCATTTCATACATTAAAACTTTGGTTTTCTGTTGGTCAAACATAATATAGTATGAAACATTAAAGATAACTGTTTGAAAGTCCTGAAATATAGGATGTGATAATTCATTTTCTTGTCTATTGGTTCCACAAACAAACAAGATTTAAGGTTATAATAATTCTGTTTTACGCAAGTAGTAATCATATAATGATTTTAATTGTTACAGTTCTCACACTAAGTTTACTGGTATACAGTGATAAAGTTGTTTAAATACATTTTGAGCGTGATTGTGAAATGTGATCTGCACTACGATCTACCTGTTGCCCAATGGTTAACCTGCATTACTTAACATCACACACACGCAAAACTGTAATATTTAGCAATAAAACACCCCTTGCAGTGTTCAGTTTTAGAACACACCACAATTTTAAAATTTAGAACACACAAGATAACAGTAACTTTAACATACTTGTAAAGAAAATTAGTTTTTTTTTCTGACCGAGAGCATGTTGACCTTTTGACTTTTGCCAGTGTGATTCATTACCAATGATGACCTGCTAACGTCCAAGTTATCTTGTTTTTTGTTGTTAGACATTGAATTTTCTAGATGATTTCTAATAAATAAATTGATTCTACTTCTGTGTTCTGATGAAAATTAGCAGTTGATCCTGTAAGCTTAAACTTGGCAATTACGCTTTGAACAGTAGATCTTGGCACATTAAGTTGTGTAGCAATACCGGAAAGAGACACACGAGACTTGTAATTTACAATAATTCAGTTTTTTAAATCACTGGGCAGTTGTTTACTGTTCATCATGATGACCAAGCAGATAATGACTGAGACGGCGCTAAATTGCCGGAAGTACATTTTTTTGATGGTTAAATTTCAATAATTATAGATCCGGTGTATAGTTCTGAAATGGTATAATGTGGTTTATATGTCAAACTAGACAAAATTTTCACGTGAATATCAGTTGTTTTTTTACACGTTCTGAACTGTACGAACACTTTCTGCTCCTCCTATTTTTGGTTATTTGTTTATAAACAATTTATTTGTCATTTATTCACATACAAATTTGTGTAGATGCGTGTTATTATAATATTTGTAACATACTAAACGTCTATTAGCCAAATTGTGATACTTTTTAAGCTATGAGCAAAAAAACTACTCGGGACACAGGGGTACGAAAACTTTCTGTCGTAATTATATTAAATCGTCATATTTAGGATTTTCAGCAAAATGCCACAATTTGGTCAAAAAATGCCGAAAACATTGCAGTTGCTACAAGTAGTACTGATGGTATTGTTAAAAGTGTTACTAGCTTTGTTAGTTTTTAGTCCCAAGAGCCATGATGTACACTTATGTAATTCCAATGAAAGTTAAGTTCTTCCCAGTTCGTACGATAAATTGTTTTCTTGTATCTTACTGTGTACATGTTATTTATATATTAAAAATTATTATACAGGGTGTCCCTAAATAAGGTTTACACTCTTTAGATCATTATAACTTGCCTTATTTATTGATTTTAACAATAAAACAAGATACATATGATAGCTAAAGAATTTATTTAAAGATTTAATACTGAAATCAAGAGAAAAAATAACAAACAAAATTCTTCCCAAGGAAAACTCTTCTTAATTGAAATTGTAAAATTTCACAATATGCTTACTTCACTTCAGGTGTTCAAACTGAAATCCGTTCTGCTCCAGACACATCTCATAACGGGAAGAAATGGAAGTGCGCACATCAAACACCATCTCATCTGGTATTAAAGCACATTGTTCTTTAATTGCAACTCTCAATTCGTCAATTGTTGCGCTTTTTGAGCCGTAAACTTTGTCTTTTAGAAATTCCCACAAAAAAATCCATGGGCATCAAATCTGGGGATCTAGCAGGAAATTCTACACTTCCTCTTCGTCCAATCCATCAGTGTGACACAGATGCATCCAAATAAGCTCTCACGTCGTGATGGAAGTGGGGAGGAGCGCCATCCTGCTGGAAGAAACACTATTCTTCTCAAATTGTTTTTGGATGCGTGGCATGGCAAACTCTTGTAGCATGCTGAGATAATTCAATCCTGTTACGGTGTCTTGAAAAAAGAATGGTCTGATGAGTCCCCTAGCGGACAGACCACACCACACAGTCACTCCAGGCAAATTCAAGTGATGTTCTTCTGTTACATGTGGATTTTCAAGTGATGTTCTTCTGTAACATGTGGATTTTCAAGTGATGTTCTTCTGTTACATGTGGATTTTCTGTTGCCCAGTAGGTGCAGTTGTGTCGATTTATTGAGCCATTGAGCTGAAACGTTGCTTCGTCACTCCAAACAATTTTGAGTGGAAATTCATCATTGCCTGCACATCCAGCAAGATACCATTCACAGAACTCAACCCTTCGATCAGGGTCATCTTCATTCAGAGTGTGAACAAGCGATGGGATGAAACTTTTGAATTGGGAACGTTTCAAAATGCAATGAACGCTGGATTTAGGGATACCTGTTTCACGAGACAGTTGGGGCACTGATTTTCTTGGAGAATTCAGAACATTATCTTGCTCTCTTGTTGGGCTTATTGATGATCGATTTCGACCGGAGCGACCCTTTCTCATATGGTTGTGAGTTCCATGTTCATCAAACTTGGCGATGATGCTTGAAATGCTGGGGCGAGATGGCGCACCCATATGGAACTTTCTAGTGAAATGTCTTTGCACTTCAACTTTTCTTTCGACTTTCCAAAAAAGTTTTGAGAATGAATATTTTGTGCTCGATTGTAAGCTGATCATCCGACATTCTTGGACACAAGTCAAATCTGAAACAAAAGAAACGGTTTATTAGCTATACACAATCAAAAAGTGTAAACGTTATTTTGGGACACCCTGTATATTGTTAATACGTTAAGCTCTGTTAGTGGCCCAGCATGGCCAAGTGTGATAAGGTATTGGACTCGTAATCGGAGGGTCGCATCCCGGTCGTACCAAACATGCTTGCCCTTTCAGCCGTGGGGGCGTTATCATATGATGGTAAATCGCACTATTCATTGGTAAAAGAGTAGCCCAAGAGTTGGCGGTGGGTAGTGATGCCTTTCCTCTAGTCTTACACTGCTAAATTAGGGACGGCTACCACAGATAGCCCACGAGTAGCTTTGTGGGAAATTCAAAAAACAAACAAACAAGCTCTGTTAGTATTACTGAATGCTAATAAAAACATAGAGATATAATTTTATGTTATGTTACGTCGGCATTTAGAACTACCGTGTTTACCAATCGCCTAGTTAAAATAAATAATTTAATTGTGTAACATTAAATAACGTTTCTACACCTTCTCTTACTCAGAAGTAACCATGTAAGGAAGAGTGCATCCTCTGATAGGTATAATCTTATTTGACCGTCACATTATAACGCCCCTACAGTTGAAATGGCGAGCATGTTTGGTGTGACCGGGATTTGAATCCGCGACTCTCGCATTACGAGTCGAACGCCTTAACACGCTTGGCCATGCCGCGCGAAATATAATCTACACATATCTGGAAAGATATACAAAACGCCCTCTGCGGATTGATAAGTGTGTGCAGAAAATAAGCCACAAAATCACAGACTAAGGATTAGTTTTATTATTAGATCTCGTTCATATAACACGTTCCTCAGGCATAGAGTAACAGTCGTCTCGTTAGAAACAGGTTGTTTGTGGGTATATATTCATTTATGACTTCTCTCGAACTCTTGAAAGAATTGTGCGCCTGCAAAACTGCTATATATAAATATATATCATATATAGATATACTAAGATGTTATAAATGTTGTTTAAAAATGATAAGTGTATATGTGCATTCACTTAGGGCAGATTCACTTCGGATTAAATGGTTGTCCACCGAGGATAAGGCCTCGCATGGCCAGGTGGTTAAGGTACTCAACTCGTAATCCGAAGGCCGCGGGTTTGAATCCCCATCACATTAATCATACCTGCCCTTTCAGCCGTGGGGTGTTATAACGTGATGGTCAACCAAACTATTCGTCAGTAAAAGAGTAACCCAAGAGTTTGCAGTGGGTGGTGATAACTAGCTGTCTTATCTGTAGTCTCGAGCTAGCTCTCGAGTAGCTTTGTGCGAAATTAAAAAAAGAAACAGAACAAAACCCGAGGATAATCGAACCCCTGATTTTACCTTTGTAAATCTCAAATACTATCGGTATTCTAACGTGGAGCTAAAAGTAACAAAGCAAACGAATGAAAGTTTAACTACGTTTATCTATATTTATTTATTTTGTCAATATTACATGCATTAACTCTATTTATTAATAAGCGTCCGTAAGTAGGACGGTGGTAAGTTACATACTTACAACACTGAAATTCGGGATTCGATTCCCTGCTGTAGACACAGCATATAGTTGCATGTAGCTTTGCTTTAAAATAAACAACAAATAACCAAAAAAAATGAATTTGTCAAAAACAATGATGTTCAGTTACACTATAAGTGTGTAAAATATATGAAAATTAAATATATAAAAATTAAATTTTTATACCTGTATATTTACAATATAATTGCCCTCTATCCACATATTTCGAAACCATAAGTCTTTGGAGTGAACACGTGAGGAATGTGAGGAATATTTAAACTTCCATTTGATAATTAATGACTTCCAAGATAAGTTTTGGATTCTAGAACATTTCTTTTTAATTAAATTCAGGCTAGTATTAAGGATCCTAACTTTAAAGTAATAATATTTAGACTTACAAGCTCTCGCTAGCCGGCGTAAACTTCCTTATACTACTAGTAATTGAGTTTCGAAGTAAGTAGTAAACTAGTCTAATATTTTTAAACTCAGCTACCCACAAACAGGTTGGACATTTAATGGTTGAACTTGAAGTGACGCTGAACATGGAGAAAACCCCAGACGCATCCAGTGATTCTGAGTCCAGTGTGTATTCTGATCTCGAAGATTCTGACACTTCAGGTGATTCCAGTAGTTCTAATAAACAGGTAAATCATTGACTCTTTTTGTCTGTCTGTCTTAAAGGAGTTGATAACAAGAATTCAACCCAGCCAAAATGCCCACATTTCTAATTTTCAAATCATTCTTTCTCTTGTGGGTGAAGCCTTTTTTATTATAAAAATATGAAAAGTGCTCAAGGTAATTCACAAATGTTTGCTTGTTGTTATACAATAGAATATCTATTATTTGACACAGCACATATTGAGAAAAACAGTTTTAATGTTATAAGCCCTTTGACTAATTTGGGGCTTTATCAGGATGGTTAGTTTCACCTGTCATTGAAACGCTTCTGTACTTGTGGTATAAAATAAGCCATTGTTTGTAATGTTGTTTATTAAGGTATCACAAGTGTATGTCTGAACAGAAAACTGTATCTAATTAGAACAATTTTACAGTAAAAATTAGACATGAATGTATTTAAATTAATCGGTGTTAAAATCCATCTGTTTAAATAAATTCTTAACAATTACAACACTGTCTTCAAATTGATGAATTGCATTATATCTGTGTATTATTTGATCAATAAATTGTAGTTGAATTTTTAAAAGCACTTATAATGTTTGATTATGTTTGTCGGGGTTTGAACTGACTTTATTTTTTAACAACATGAGTTATTTAGTTTGATAATTTGGAGCTCAACAGTGAGTGAACTGCATGAAGTTGTGGATGTTACATTGAACAAAAGAAGTCTAAAATACGTCATTCACTTTTCAGAATTCTATATATCACAAAAATAATTCCACAATAGTCCATGTAGTAGCAACCTGGACTCTGAAGAATGAAATATTCATATCTTGGTAAATTTGTTGTATCATGTTATCATAAAATGCAAACAGTTTTTAAATGTTAGTGAATTTTTAACTAACAGTTTAATCTGTGTATTTTGTGTTGTCATAATAAGTGTAAATTTTACTCTAACACAATGCTATAATTAAACTAATTTTCTAATGATAATTACTTGCTAACTGTTTATGTAAATTATTTACTGTTGATAACTTAACACTCCGATGAAAAAAATATTTACATCCACTAAAGTGATACCCTAAGTGGATGTTTTAAAAAAAAAATTTAAGTATTATTTCGCAAATGTCTGAAAAGTCAATATTATTGCTCCTTAAAATATAAAGGGATAGGGTCAGTTAATGGCAATTTCATTTAAATACAAAATTATTAGCCTAATATTAATAACCTTTCAAGTTGCTCTGGGGTCTATTAGGCCCCAATTTTCATAGGAGTGTTAAATAAATAAACTTAAATCTGTCCCTACTACAAATAGTAAATAATTTTATGGCAGCCAAGGTTATGAGTGGAAAATATTGACAAGTGTTTTGTATAAAAATATTATATAATAATTTAGTACATGAAGGTATTATGACACATTTTGATTATTTTTTATTATTTGTATTTTCTACATAAGAGATAGCAGAAAGGTTTCTTACTATTTACAACTTTCGAGATTCATTGATGACATTAGAAGTAAATATATATGTAAAAACAACTCATTTGGGTTGAGAAAATATTTTACGTAGAGGAGCGAACAACATTTCGACCATCTTTGGTCATCGTCAGAAGGTGGAAACATTGTTCCCTCTTCTATGTAAAATATTTTCTCAATCTAAACAAGCTGTTTTTACATATATTTTTCTCTACAAGTGGGTTTTCTTGACATCATTAACTAGAAATAATTGTTGGTTCATCTGATGTTTCCATAAGCCACTTCATTGAGTAATTCTAACATAATTTTTTTTCACTGACAAGATAAGGCTAAGTTTTGAATACCATTAAGTACAGACAAAAATTAATTTTGTTTGACTTCATCGGAAATTTCTTTTTACCACCAGGAGGAATGAAAGCCAGCATGAGCTCCTTGACAAACATCATTACTGTGTCCTCTTTATCTCTCATTTTAACATTTATTAATTAAAAAGAAAATCATCAGTTAGCCAGTTATAAACATAGCAACAGCCATTCGAACTACAAGTGTAAAAACTGTAATAAAGTAACAAATGTGTATTAATTATAACTAAAATATTATTTTAATGATTTTTAATGTATGAAACCTCTAAGAACACCTGAAGACATAGCTGAAGGTGCTTTGAGACATAATCAGGTTGATTGGGTCACTGAGCAGATCTGTTTATCACCTGAAGAGAAAATTTTGCTATGGGAATTTTTTTTTTGGGGGGATGATACACCGTGAGTTATTGTGTGCATGTATTTCATAATTTGTATTTCTTACCAGGAATGTGCAGGTCCAGGTGATGGGAACTTACAAGACCTCTATGAAGACCAAAGAAATGGAGAAAGCATTTCAAAGGAAAGTCCTGAGGATGGAAAAGTGGAACTAGTTGATGAATATGCTCTGGATTCTTCTGATGAAGAGGTTTGTACCGAATTTGATTTAACAGTTCTTAAAATTAGGATTGTTTTTAAAGAGAGAAAATCTCCCCCAGTTCATGTTGGGAGGCTTAACTCTTAAAAACCGTGATATCTATTTTGATATAATAAAGCTTTAGAATTTATAAAACAATGTAAAATACTCTTTTATTTAAAAAATTCTTTTAATTGACATGAATAAAAGTATTACATTCAGTATAAGTGTGTAATATTTATGGTGTTGAGTACCATTCTCTGATACAGAATGTGGTAATTTCAACTTATTGTACTTGTTTCAACAAATCAGTTTCTCTATAATCAACACATTTATGTTGACAAAACACAGTTCATATTTCTTCTTGAGAATTATTGAGGACAACAGTTGAAGTGATATATCAATCCATTGTTATGAAGATACAGGGATTTTACTCGTGTCTTGGAAATGTGGGGCACAAAGCTCACTTCCTTTTATTATTGTGCTTCCATGTAAAGACTTTAATCCCAAATAATGTGGGGCTGGCCAGTAAATTCTTATGTATGGGTGGCTGGCCTGGACAAACAACAATGTAGGACAAGCACGTTCAGTACTGATGATTTGACCTCATCTCAACCTTCTGACTGTGAGCCAAGCACCTGCCATGACCTCCTACCATTAGTCTAGAAGTACAAATTTCAAATGTAGTAATGTTGACCAATGCATCTGTGAACCTTGAGAGCTTCATTTAAAAGTATTTATTGTAATGTCTTTCAAACTTCATGGAGTGGTAAAATATGAAGTCAAATTTACAAGCAAGTATAAATTATTTCTCATTTTGTCTTTTCAGGATCTACGAAATACTGTAGGTAATATTCCATTGAGGTGGTATGATGAATATCCCCATATAGGTTATGACTTGGATGGGAAAAAGATCTTTAAACCCAGGACCTCTGACCAACTGGATCAGTTTTTGAAAAAAATGGATGATCCAAATTACTGGTGCGTCAATTATCGAATTTCTCTAACAATAAAACAGCATATAAAATTTTTGTGAGAAAACAGATGGAAGGAAAACCTTTTAAAAAAGAAAGCATGATTTGTTAACTAATCAGATCCAAAATTTAAAATTTAGTTTTTGAATATTTAAATGTGTAGGTTGTTTTCAAATGTACACATCACGAAGAAATACAAAAATTATGAATTCTTTAAAGTAAAATTATTTTATATGTGGAGGTAAAATGTGACTTTAATGTTTATAAGAATCATTGTTTGTCCTGTTGGTATAGTGTCAGCTAAATAATTTAGAATTCAGTGGTTCTTAACCTGGGGTTCGTTTGAAGTTACTTGGAGGGGTCACGGAAGGTTTGGGAATTATTGGGGAAATCACGGAGCAGTTTTTAGTTTTCGTAGCAAGTGCCTGTAACTGCCCACCAATGAGAAACGCTGAAGTGCGGCACGTGAATCACATCGAGATGCTTGTTGTGCAACCTATGTAATTTGAACAAAAATTTTCATATATTACAACGTTTTGAATTGCCTAAATATTTATAACTATAATATTAATACATCAAACTTAAAATTTAAATATCAAAGTTTCTATCATATTTAGTATATTTTTCTCATTGTATAATATTATATCAACCCTCACACTGGGTGAATAAGTAGGTTTTATATGACATTCAGTAATTCCATGGATTTTGTATTTGTTTATCACTTGTAGCATTTCTCAAGGTCATTTATTTGTAACATTTTAAATAAATAAGGATCATTATATTGTTTTGTTTTATTCTACCTTTATGCAAAGTTCACCATCACAAAAATTATGGGGGTCATGGTAATACTGTGGAGAGTCTCAGGGGGTAAGACGATGAAAAAAGTTAAGAACCACTGCTTAAGATAGTGAAGTAGTAACCAAAGTGACATTAATGTCTGGAAGATGGCAGAACGAAACATTAGTGTTAGGCCTAATTCTGTTAATTTTATTGTGTTGAACAGTCATCAGGTCTGTTCTGTGGAGAAAGGAGAACTTTGATTGATGTTAAAAACTCCTGCCATACCTGTCAAAATGTTTTGTGGTAAAGAAGGGTTACTTACCGACCTGCATGGTTACCAAATATGTGGTCAAGAAACGTGGCAAGGAGGAAGACTTCATCCTTTAGCTTACAGAGATAAAATTACCTTCTCTGGTGCAAAATATACAGAAGATATCCACCAGTTAAGAATTCTAGTAACATGTGGGGCTGAGTGTCACGAGTCAAGAAGTGTGTTAAGGAAGAAGTCATGACAAGACTATCCCTTGGTCTGTACATCAATCAGATATTACTTCTCTGGACATTTACCTCAGGGATTATATGAAGGGTATCATCTACAGGACAAAACTTGCTAAACTGGATTGGTCACTGATGAATTAGTTTTTGTGATTCTTGATGTACTGGTCAACACAGGTGTAAAGGTTTAGTGTGGACGTATAGGTTTACTGTGGTCAACAGGTATAGAGGTTTATCATGAGTGGAGCGTGTATCCCACACCCTTCATTTACAACAAACCATGTAAGGTCATGGCTTTTATTTATTTCTGTTTAAGTTTATAATGTGTCACATAATGTTTGGACATGCTGTATTTTAGTAAAATAGACAAATGATAGAAAGTTATTTGTGTCCTTTTGCTGTTACCAACTGTTTGTGCAGTTCTGTAGAACTCGAATTTTAGTTTTTCACTTTAATTGTTTGTCAAGGTATACGTTGTTTCTTCTAAACATTTTTGATTGACGGGCTTTCTTGATTTTATAGCAATAATAATTTTATATATTTGGTTCATGTATGAATGGATGAATAATTGTTTTATGTATTTGGTGCATGTATGAATGGTTGAATAATAATTTTACCTCCAGCCTATTACTTCACTTTGTTTCTGATAGAATTTGTATTTATGTTTTGTTGCTTGCTGTAAATGGCCAGATTCTAAATCTTGGGGTTCATGGTTTACATTCCTTTGCTCTATAATCTCAATTTGTACATTGACACTGATGCGTGTGTACTATAAAAGTGACAGTCAAATTCAACCATTGGTTTAGCCCAAGAGTTGGCAGTGAATATTGTAGATTAACTACCTTTTATTTGGTCTACCAGTTCAAAATTAAGGACAGATAGTACAGATAACCATTGTTGCAAATTTCCAAAATCTAAAGTAACACAAAGAAAGGTTTTAATGCATGTGTTGATATCTTTATATTAGGAGAACAGTAAGAGACAACATGACAGGACAAGATGTCATACTCACAGATAATGATCTGGAGTTGATCCAACAAATCCAGAAAAGCCGTTATCCAGATTTGTCTTATGATCCGTACAAGGTCAGGGAGATATTGAAGTTCACGTATAATTTTATACTCTAAAATGATGTTCAAAAATTTGATTTTTTTTTTGTTTCTCAATTAATAACACAAATAGTATTACAATAAAATAATTTTTGTGGTTTGCTGTATCTCTAGATTTTTACCAGTTTTTGTCCCTTGTTAACAAATTAAACTATGAGAGGGTTGTGCCAACTTAATATATTTAGTCAAGTTGAGTTTAAAAGTTGTTTTTAAGATATAAAAATTCTACAGTTAATTTCAGGATTTTGTATGTAATTTTTTATTAACCGATTAGACTTTTTATTATCTCTTAAATTCTGATAAATTTGAGTGAATGTTATTGTATTGCCTTAGTAGTATGGTTGTTTATTGATTTGTTTTTCAGCCATTTGAAGATTTTTTTACATATGAGAAAATGATTCATCCCGTAACTAATGTACCTGAACATAAGCGAAGTTTTATACCATCGAAAATTGAAAAGGAAAAGGTAAATTGGTATTTCTTTTTAAGATAAATTAAGTGTTCTACAAAGCTATTGATATCTTTACATCGTAAGAATTGGTGTTTACTTTAACAAGTAAGTGGTTGGTCCAGTAGGCCGAGCATGTACAGAAATAATTCTGACTATAATACCAAATTTACTTACTGTTTTGTTAAGGAAAGTGATAAGTTGTTTGGTAAACAGTACAAGTCTTTTCTACACAAAAAAATCGTATGTATTGATATTTCTGGAAAATACATGCCTGTGAATTAATGAAATAGTATGGGTTTGAGTCTCACAATGTGGCATTCCTGTAAAAAAGTAAAAAATATTGTTCCCGTTGTACAGTTTACAGATTGTAATAGAAGTTATTAAATTCATATCTGTGGTTTTTTGTATTATCCTAGTATGGTTTATCTGATTATCTCTGTTCTAACATGAACTGTTTCAACATCAGTAACATAGGGTAAAATAAACGGTTGATAGTCTGACATCAAATTTGCATTACGAAGTTAGAGATCTTGAAAATCCTTGTGTGGTAATGTAATTCAAGTAGTTTAAATGAATTCTGATGTTATGAAGGTTATTATAGGTGTCAATTGTAACTGTAAGGCTTATTCAGTCTATTTGAAGGTAATTTTTATATATGTGTGTGTGAGTTTAACCCTTCCACTACTCATGGATTGTATTTGTACCAACTTATTGTATTATAATGATGTTTCTATGTTTCTTTCACCACAAAGTGTGTGTGTATGTTTCCATAAACAACTGTTGTAACCCAAAAACATTAACTGTTTACAGGCACATTACTTATGCAAATCTCACTACCATTAGTGTGTAGTATATCCAAGATTACAGAAATCATTCTTCATACACTTTGGATAACCTATGCATACTTATATTTGTTTCAAATCTCACTGAAGCATCTCGTGTTTGTACTGAAAGACAAAATGATTTGAGTTTTGTTTCTAATTTAACAAACCACAGGTGAATTAGATAAAGTACAATGTTTTGGTCAGTGTGAGAATTATTATGCTGGCTGATACCTATTAAAGAATAAAATGCTGATTTGCTGTTTTGTATTTAGGTAGCTAAGATGGTGCATGCTATCAAAATGGGATGGATAAAGCCAATTCCTCCTCGGGATGATTCCCAGAAGTTCTACATGTTGTGGGACAAAGATGTCCAGGTGTGTTTCTGTTGTGTTTAAATAAACTTGTAAGTAATGTAACACAAGATGAAATTATAAAGTTAGAAGCAAACTGCAGATTTACCAGTTTAGGAATATGGGGCTAAGTTTAGATCTGGTTTGTGAGTTAATCTTTGGAGGCAAAACAAAAGTAAGTGGGAGTGTAAATGCAATTTTCTGTTTCCTATAACATCTGAAGAGATACTGGACTAGCATTGTCACATTTCAGATTAATTACATTGAGAATTTATTTATCTTTTTACTGACAGACATCAAAGAGAATTCAACATCACATTCCTGCACCAAAGATGAAACTTCCTGGACATGAGGAGTCATATAATCCACCACCCGAATATCTCTTCACTAAAGAAGAAGTGAGTAGAACAGTAATGATATCTTATCGTTTATTGTAACATGATATATACTTTCTTTTCGTTTCCAAACTAGAATTTTTGTGTATTGATACATGTTTAGAGCAACTTCCTTCACAATGTACTATTTCTAACTTCTATTTTGTCATTACCACTGAGTTTATCAGATGAATCTTATATATTGGTTTTGTGTGAAAAAAACAACTACAAGTGTGTTTCATCCCAAAGGACACAAACCTCCATAAGATGGGGGGTCCCTTATTATAGAGATTGAATCATGGTGGTAAAAGTAACTCTGCCAGATGTGGTGTTTAGTGTGCAGGTTCCACAGGGAACATCTGCTGCATGTGTTTAATTTATTGCCAGAAGACAATTTTAACTTGTTGATTGCCAAGTATTTCATCTGCTACAATACAACTATTAATGCTTCTTCATTTTGTTACCTTTTTCGTGTTGCCATTTTGGATCGAAAGTGAAACAATGTGTAAATAGGTTAAATGCATGTATGGTGCTGACATCTAGCGTTGATGTTAGGTATTATTGAGAACGAATTAACTCTTCCATGGCACTGTGTTACCGATTGGCTTAGACGAGTTATCTTGTCTACGGCACTGAACAGGTTAAATACTTAAACTCATAAAAATGAGAAAATAAATAACAGTTCCTAGAATCAACGATGATCCCTGATAATTTAACGGTGATCAGGAAGTGATGGACAGAATGAGTTGCTGACACATACAGACATCATGTTGGATATCAATGTAATTTTGCACTCATGATGATAATGTGAGATACATTTGTTTTTTCAGAGTAATATAAAGGTATTTTTAATGTGTTTGTTTCAAGAAAAATGTCCTTCAGCCTGAAACCAAACAAGAATTAATTTTGAACATTTATTTAGGTATGTCATTTGATGATGGCAGGTTTATTGAACATTTTGATGATTTTGTCACTTCTTGGTTTCCTGTTTATAATTATGCCACTACTAAATTATTTATCCAAGAGTTTTTTTATCATGATTTGGACAATGAAGTTTGTTGAAATAACGAGTCAGCTGACACTGTTTGTTAGTAATATTTTAAATTGTATTTCTCAGCCAAGTTTCTGACCATGGATGTAGCCGTAATGATGGATCCAATTGGCAGACCATAACTTTCCAACCTAATACGGTCTTACCTACTCGGATGACCTCATAAACAATGGTTTGATAACTTGGAACTCTGTAGATGTTAAAATAAATCTGTCTTTATCACAGAATGCCTTTTTCCTATAGTGGCAACTCTTGTTATCCCACTTGGATTGATTATAAAGATCATGCCACCTCATGGGAACATGTATATCTTTTCATGTAGAAAATTATTTAAAATCTAAAAGCTAGATGGCGCTAGCGTATTAATTTTAAGAATTTAATTTTTCATTGTAAAGAAAACAGTGTATAAAGCTTTAAACATTTCTGATGCATTTAATGAGCTGTCTATAATTTGTTCAAGTATATTTAGGTTTTACAAACAATAGGACTTCTTTTTATTATTATTTTTTTGCATTGAAACAGGAAGAGAAGTGGAGAAACCAGGAACCAGAAGAGAGAAAGCTGAATTTCATTCCTAAGAAGTATTCTTGCCTTAGAATGGTGCCAATGTATGCAGATTTAATCAAAGAACGATTTGAACGGTGTTTAGATCTGTACCTTTGTCCACGTGAGAGAAAGATGAGGGTAAGTAAATACCTAATGTGTTATTACACAATGAAGTGCTGCCTTTATCACGATCGAGGATGGCTATCAATCGTTGTGCAGAAATTCTAAACAGTGGCAGTTTATCTGTTCTGAGATTTTGTTGTGGTTTGGCAGTTGCTCACAGAATCCCCTCTACAGTTTCTGTTTTCACTGCTGAACTGTACACCATATCTCTTGCCCTGTATCACAGAGAAGCTGAACAGTACTGAAACTGCACTATTTATACTGACTTGCTTGGTTCTCTACTGGCCCTGAAATCGCTCCACATTAGTTCACACCCTGTTCACACCGATATTCAAAACCGACTGGCTCATTTCTCATTAACATCTACTTCTATCCAGTTTTCCTGGATATCAGGACATGTTGGTATTCGCGGGAACAAGCTCAACAACACCACAGTTAAATCTATCTACTCTGAAACTATCACTACTGTGCCATACGTGAACTACGGTTCTGTATTCAAAACTTGACTCCATGCCAGTAAGTAATCAACTTGGAGTGTTCAATGTGAAAACAAACTTCTCCAAATAAAACCTATTGAACTTTGGCCGTCTTGCTTCCATAAAGATTGGAAGGAGGAATTTGTTCTAACTAGACTACACATTGGTCACAGTTTTCAACTCATTGTTTTATTTTATCTGAAACCGATGCACCAGTGTGTAGTTTGTGTGACACTCAATCACAATAAGCCACATTTTACTTTGTTGTCATCATTACGACTCTCAACGACGACACCATTTGGAACACGTTCTGTCCCAAGGTTTGTCTGTAACGTTGGACAGTGTTATTGGTGATGTTGACACTGTCTACCTTCGTAATGTTTTCAGTTTTTTAAAGGCCATTAATCTTTTTAATACCATTTAAGTTTTTTAATTTATACACTAGATCTTTTTTGATGTGGTTCCCTTTTAAGAATCACAGTCCATCTAGTTTGATTTGAAATTATAAACTGGTCATAACATCAAGTAACACAGAAGCAGGACTGGATAGGCCAACTTCAGGTGACTGACGGTGGTTTTTGTACTTACCTGTTAGTCTTCCTGGTAAGTTATGATAATTACAGTTATGTTACAGAAAGTTCTTTACAACTTGTGTCACTGTAGTTGTTCTGTTAATGTTGCAGACTAGATGTAAACATTGTTATTATTTTGTTTGTGTTTTTTAAACTTTGGTTTTTACTTTAATTTACTTTTAATTTTACTAAATTTAAGGTTGAACTTTTTAACTGGACGTTTGGTGCAGGTGGTGTAGCTGCTTTGTGCCACAAAACACCAAACCACCTAACCGTTCTGAGATATAAACAGAGATAGACCTTGTTTTTGGTATGTGCTCTTACTATGTATGTTTTATAACAGAAAAATACTAAAAAACTGTGATTTTGGTAGCTGTTAATGAGTGAATGGCAGAGTCATACCTGATATGTTTACTCTCATTTACAGCTTATTATTGAAAAACAAAAAAGTACCAAGAAACTGGACATAGTTCGTCTTTATTAAAATAAATAATTCTAAGTCTGTTGTACATTTAAAATGTTTGGTTTTAGGTTTTCCAGGCTTAAGGTGATCTTGAGACAGGAATTAGAAAATATAAACATTACACGTGACGACTAAAGTTCGTTATTGAATTGTGGCTGTAAAGAATGTTTAGTTTTTGGTGTTTCTTTATTACTTCAATAATTTCAGTAGATTTCTCTTGGTTTGTAGAATTTTAAATAGTGTTGAGTTACATGTAAATATTTGACCTCCATTTAATGGTATTCAAAACAAAACTATGCTTTGAAACTCGTCTAGAAGATTCAATAGCAACAACAGATAAATTTAAAGTAAAAAAAATTCATTTTAGGTGAAAGTAAAACCTGAAGAACTGATTCCTAAACTTCCAAAACCAAGGGATCTTCAGCCTTTCCCAACTGTGGAGTCCATTGTAAGTTTTAGAAACATTCAGTGCTTGGACCAATATCACACCAGAATATTTTTAAAGATTTTGTTTTGTTGTTGTTTATGTTTGAAACTTTTTTTCAAACACAGTTCTTAGGATTGCATTTGTTATGAAATAAATATTTCAACAGAATTCAACAGTCAGTGGTTTAAAACAAATTACTTGTTTACTAGTCTGTAATCTCTCTGATTTTAAAGATAACTTGGGCATGTAGTTTCACTGATTACCGTGCTACACGTTAGCTTCCAGTGGATGGTAGTCTGAGAATACTCGATGCCAGAAGTTTTATAAAGTTCTTGTTTACTGAAATCAAAACTTTTTAATAAATTGTTCTGTAAAAATTTTTTTCATAAACCTCTTAGGAAATAGTCCTGTAAGCCTTTATAGGATTTTCATCTTAAAAAAATTAGCTATTAATTCTTAAATAATAAATTTCCAAATTCAAAATGTTTGTATAAAATATTAAATTCTAGAAATGATTTTCTGTGAAATAATTGTGTTTAGAAGAAATCACTAAGCAGGAACACTTCCAGCGAAAATAAATGTAAAGAATATTTCACTCACAGTGTTTCCCTCCATCCAGGTGTATGTTGGACATTCAGATTTTGTAAGAAGTATCACAGTGGAACCAGTTGGACAGTTTCTTGCATCAGGTACAACAGTTTGATTTAGAAATAATTGGTTTTGTTATTGATGTTTCCTCACACTGATTGATTTTTTCCACCTGAGTACAATATTTATTAATTATTCTGATACACATCAAAGTCGTCTATATCTCTATCGTAACTTAAATACTCTGTCATGATGTCCCATGTTGTACTTCAAGATACGTTTGTGTTGTTTTCTGTCTAATATTTATTCCTCTTAGAGAGACGTAGGTAGTGGAGGGTTCCGTCAAATACTAAATGTTGGTTAGTGAATTTTTATTGAGTAAAATTCCCCATCCTATATTTCTTTCTATTTGAAACACATCTGAGAAATACTGAGCTGATATTTTTACGGAGCAGTTCCCCACGTGATATTTATATTTCACAGAAAGTTTTAGCTAGTTTTGCAGCATTACAGCACTGCATTTAATGTATTTTAGGGAGTGATATTACAACACTTCATTTAATGTATTTTAGGGAGTGATATTACAACACTTCATTTAATGTATTTTAGGGAGTGATATTACAACACTTCATTTAATGTATTTTAGGGAGTGACGACATGACTGTCAGGTTCTGGGAAGTCCTAACTGGCCGATGTATGAAAACCATTCACTTCAACGGGAAAGTGAAAAGTGTTGCATGGTGTCCAAACACATCCGTTTGTTTGATTGCAGTGGCCGTGTAAGTATGATGAATTATTCTCTAGTAGTTTACTCGCTAACTCGCAGTTTTATAATGCTCTATATTTTTATGGTTATTTTGTATTGTTAGAGTCTGTGCTATAGGCTGGATTGTTCTTTTTGTCTTGGTACTTTTGTAGATAATTTACTATACAGAAACTCACTTGTGTACATGTGTCTCGAAACTCACTTGTGTGCATGTGTCTCACAAAGCATTAATTTTATTGTTGACACGATGATGGAGAAGTGGAAGGTGTTTCCTATGTGGATGAACTAAATGTGTCCAGTCGGCAAAGATACTTTTTCTATGCAGTGACTTTTCAGTAAAATATGAAAGTGTTAATAACCTTAAACTATCTGCCAAGGCTTCACAGATGTTTATGTAACAGTTTTAATAGAAATGTGTTTAACAAGTTTCTCAGAAAAACTTCAGACATCAGTGTGCCGAACAGACAGATTGTGTTATATGTATGTATAGTTATATATACCAAATTGAGGTAGAAACCTTGTAACACGTGTACACTACAGATTGTTCACTGTCTCTTGTTACCTGTCAGTCAGACTTCTTAATATTACATTGAACAACATTCTAATGTGCTTTGTATTATTTGTTTCCAGCAACTTGCATATTAAATTTTTATCTGTTGTACTATTTGAAAGTTAGGACTGTCAGGAATTTCTTTATTGTTATTATGGTTGTATTATTTTAGATCAAACTTATCTAGTTCTAATCAAGAAATTCTGCTCAAAGTGTCTTTCTTTTGTCAAATTATCCACAATAACCGAAATCGATATCTTCCAACTACTGACCTTCTAAAGTTTTCTGGATCTGCACGAATCAAACAAGATTGTAAAGAAATGAGTGTTAATGTTTAATCTCTTATTTTATTAGTTAGAAGCTTGAAACCAGTATATTTTTCAAGGGATGTTTTTCGATAAGTTTCTAAAGATTTGCAAATGTACTTCTCAGCTTGTGGAGTTTAACAACCCGATATTTGTTATTAAACTATCCCCAAAATATGTAATAACCCATAAAATTTGTGTTTGGTTGAAATCTTTCTTTTATGATTGTAGGGAGGAAAGTGTTTATATTATTAATCCTGGTCTTGGAGATAAACTGGTTATCAGTAACACAGACAATGTCCTTGAGACACCTCTGGAAGATGTGGAAGGTATGTTTATTAAACAGTTCCATATCTTTTGTAATGAAGAGTTTTTCCCTTAGTATGAAGTGAATAACAGACTTCTGTAATTGAGGGGCTGTTCTTGTATTTCTTTTGTTCCCATTCCATTTTGCTTTATTTTCCATAAAAAGAATAACATCATGGAGGCCGAGATGGGCTACAAAAGAAATATTGTTTTTAACATGTTTTCTTTTTTCCTTCAAATTGATTTTTAGCACAAAAACAACAAATTACCAGCTGGTCTGCAGCAGACAGTGAGAAGTGGAAACAAGGCATCAGATGGGTGGTGACTCATCCTTATGGTGTTCATCAAGTCACATGGCACTGTAAAGGGGATTACTTTGCAACAGTGATGTTGGAAGCGAGAAATCAATCTGTTGTAATCCACCAGCTGTCCAAGCAACACTCTCAGGTCAGTCACTTCTGTTGGGGTTGTTAGCTGTCCATTTCACTAAATGTATTGTTATGGTAGGTCTCGGTTACAGCAGGGTTTTTACTCTGTGGGACTGCAGTCTTTGGATGGTAACTATGAGCCAAAAGGTTGATAGATTTATGTGAACAGAACAACATATTCAAATCTGTGGGGACAAGAAAACCCATTTGTAGAGAAAATTGTGTGTGCGGACATGGCTGGTATGGGTAGAGAAAGCACTATATAGAGAATTTAACAATGTTTTGACCTTCCTGACGATGATTGAAGAAGGTTGAAATGTTATTCACTCTGTACATAGTGCTTTCTCTACCAATACCAGTTGTTTTTACATATAATATATTAAAATGCTATCTGTTTAGAAGTGCTTTTAATAAACAACTTTGTTAAAAAATTTTTACCTTTTATTTTTTAATTTTAATTAGTTTTGGTTGTTATTAATTTTACATCCAAATCATTTACATCAAGAATTCATTTTTATCATCTGTTTTTCTGAAATATTTACGTTAATTTGTAGCCAGACATGATATATAGATCACATGGTTATATTTCAGTAGTAATGTAAACAGAGTGAAGCCAAAATAACTGTTTTTATATTTTTCAGATACTGAATGTTGGGACCCCAAGTTTCATTTCATATGTACACATTTATTCCATCAGTAATATTATCAGTAATATTTTACACGATCAGTGTACAACTTCATGACCAAAAGAAAAATGGGGTAATTCAAGAAGTTAAAATTAACACTTGTACTTTATAGAACAGTTTTACTTAAAATTAAGGGAAATAAAAAGGTCAAAGTATTTCTTGTAATGGCCAGATTTGCACTGATTAAAAGCATGAACTATTGGCTTAGTTATAACATTGGAGTAGCAGCTTCCGATATTAACGATGGTTCTATTGTGTTATCTAGTTGCCTTTCCGACGTTTAAAAGGGAACGTACAGAAGGTTTTGTTCCACCCCCTGCGGCCATATTTCTTCGTGGCTACCCAGCAGTATGTCAGAGTGTACAATCTTCTCAAACAAGAGATCTCCAAGAAACTTCTCACCAACTGTAAATGGGTTTCCAGTATTGCCATTCACCCTAAAGGTAATATTTCTTTAAACGTAGCTTATAGTTTAATCAACAAATGTTTATGTGTTCTTAATTGTTTTCCACCATTTGCCATGAGACAGTTGTCTTTTGAAGTACCTTGCGATTTAGGGCGATGTTAGGTTACACTGCACAACAGTTTTTGTGAAATGTTTTTGCTGATTGTGACAGGTACCTGGTGGGTATGCACAAATATAGTTTTGGTTTTGCTTCATCAAAACTTTATCCGGTGCAACGTTGCAGTGTCCAACAGTGGTCAGCAAGCATTGATGGATTCTAGTTACCCTGATATCGTTTTTTCATTGTAGCAATATCCTGGTGAAACGGTACGTGATGGGCAAATTTTGATGCAATTTCAGTGATCAGCAACCAAAAATCTATAAAGAACACCCAACAAGAAACAAAAACTTTGTTGTGCGGTGTTATTATTAACACGAATTGATTAACGACTAAACTTAATAACTAACTTTGTTTCCAGTCTTTCGTAAGCATGCTTTCTTTTGTGAATAACCTAATATGATCCAGTCATGTGTATATTATTGTTGAAAAATTAATGTAAAACAAATATCATAAACAATTACAATTGTATATGTAGAAACAAATTGTATAGCAACTTAGCACATGTATATAGAAAAGGTGTGATAACGTGTCTGGGATTGTATGGTCTTAATTTTTGATTTATAGATACTAATCATTTGTCTTTCAGGTGATAACATCATTATAGGAAGTTACGACAAGAAGTTGAGTTGGTTTGATTTGGATCTTTCAACAAAACCATATAAAACAGTGAGGTGGGTGGCCATTACAATTATTTATTTAAGCCATTTATAAGCAATATGTTAGTGCCACACTGACATTGTGTTGTCCATTCTAAAAATGTACTTTAAAAATTTCATAATTAACCTTCCTGGTAGATCCAATATTTTAGTTGAGGGTTCTGGAGTATAATTTCTCAGAGAATTTTAAATTATACGAACTAGTTGATTCAAAGTATTATTTTTAATGCAGTAAAGAGTGATAAACAACTTTAGACCTTCCCTTCTTGTTTTAAAACCTTCAAGTCTTCTTTAAAAGTATGTTTGGCACCTAAAATACATAAAGATGTTTTTAATTATATTTTGTTAAATAGAAAATTATTAAAATAAGTTTATTTGGGAGTTTCTTTTCAATTCAGCTCATATTTGTGAAAGATGGAGTTAAGTAAGTCGGTTCCTTAATAATTTATAGTTTTATGTAACTTTTGTTTACAGAATCTTACTTCTGTGACTGTAATATTATAAAGTTTGTTTTTTATTACTAATCACAACACTTTCAGATACCACAAAAGAGCTCTGCGACAGGTAGCCTTCCACAGTCGTTATCCTCTCTTTGCTTCGTCCTCTGATGATGGAACCGTCATTGTTAGTCATGGAATGGTTTACAAGTGAGTTTTCTTCAAGATTATGTTACATAAAAACATCTAATTGCTTTGTGAAAGGTTTTTGTGTGTGTGTTTTATAGTATGCTTGTTTTTAATTTTTGTGTATTTTTAACATTAGTAATATTACATTATTTAATATTAATATCTAATTTACATAATTTAAGTCTGTATTAAGAATGGTTACAATTTTATATGCAAAAACGCCTCGTTTGGGCTGAGAAAATATTTTACACAGAAGAGCGAACAACATTTCGACCTTTTATGTAAAATATTTTCTCAACCCAAATGAGCCGTTTTTGCATATAAAATTCTCAACAAGTGGGTTTCTCGACATCACAGAATGGTTACAATGTTTGCATAAAGGTAAAGTAAAAATGAAAGTTCACTAATTAACTGATTTGTGAACTCTAAATTGTTTTCCTGATCATAAATTGATTGATTGATTTGGTAACACTAAATTGTTTTCCTAACCATAGATTGATTGATTTGCTAACCCTAAAAGAGTGTCTATGTAACAAAAGTCATAATACAATATGATCTATGTTTGCATCAGTTGATTAGTTTACAAATTATGATTCAGAAACATCTGGCACATGGATGTCAAATGGCAGTAATGTGTGCCAGTAGTATTCTCGAAGGTTTATTTTTACTTGTGTGACTAGAAAATAGACTGTCAAATTGATAGTACTTTCTTCCTGGTATTTCAATCACAAAACATCAATATAGTGGAGGATTACAACTTGTATAAACCCAACAAGTACAAACACTTATTTTTTTTAAGAATATATCTGAACAAATGGCCTAAAAAAATAATCCCTAATTTGCTAAAGTAAGCAGAAACGATTGGGTTACTTAATTGCCTTAAGTAGATCCCAAGATTGACAGTGCCTCTAACCTAAACAGTTTTGTTTGTTGCATATCAGTTTACAATGTAATTAATTATTTGTTTACCCACCAGAGGAGTTGAGCACTGAACAAAGAACGGACTAGTAGTCTTCGAATTGTTGACACTTGTTTGTCAGTGTGTGGGCTAGGTAGTGTTGCACCATCTTTAGTTTCTAACTAACAATCACAGGCAAGGAACCCGTTAATAGCAAGCACTTTACTGTTTATTACCTGTAAATGAGATTACTTTAATATTAATCAACTATTATTTGATGCTTAGGAAGTCTGACACAGTATTTACTCCCCCCATTAACAACCCAGGATTCCTCTAGGAATAATGTCCGACTTGACTTAATTACTGTCTTTCTTGTACCTTCACACCTTCTGTACTTCCCTTTTCCACCCACTTTCCTACAGTCTTCCAGTAATTTTTTGAATGTTTTTCATTACAGTCTTTTTATGAAGAATTAATTCAGTTCTTTTCTGCTAATACTGAGATAAATGGTTTAATTCAAAGTTCATAAAGTACGTAAAACTATATTTCTTTCCTTAAAAAATTGTCTCTAGGCTGCCAACACTGTCCTCTCGTTTTTCTGATTTTTCCATCTTTTAATTGTTTCAGATAAGAAGAAATTTATGCCCATTCTCTGTGATGAAGGTTCTGTTTTCTGGTGGTCTTAGAAATACTTGTTTAGATGAAACTATATTGACCATAATAACAAATTTTCCTGACATTCTAATCAATTTTATCTGATGTGTTTGTACAAAAACCCTACCATCCATATTTTTTTACTGTTTTTCAGTGACCTTCTTCAAAACCCTCTGATTGTTCCTGTGAAGATCCTTCGTGGTCATAAAGTAACCCACGATTTGGGTGTTTTCGACTGTTGTTTCCATCCCAACCAGCCGTGGATCTTTTCTTCTGGAGCAGATGCTACTGTTCGACTCTTTACGTGATTCTTTGGCTGTATATTGGAAGCAGCGTGTTGCACAGTTATGTGAATGTCAAAATGAAACTGGTTTTCTCTAACTGAGGAAGTCTCATTTTACATCCACTGTTAGGATTCTCAGTGGAAGAATACATTGTGAGACGTATCACTTGACCTAAGTGTGTCCAAGGTTAAGAGGATAAACATTGAGAGAATATTTTTTTTTTTCCTTGTATCTTTCATTTCAACATCCCTTCAAGAACGTCAGTGTACAGTGTATTCAGGGTACAGTTATTTCTCATCCTTTGGATTTTAGAATCAGTTGTACATTTTTATCTCCTAAATCAATCACAAAACTTGTTGTTAAACATTTACGAGCACAAAATAGTTTCTGAAGTTATCATAAGTAGTGTATTTGTTTGTTCAAGATATTAAAAATTCTAGAAAAGTAAGTTGTTAAATGTCCACTAGTAATTTTTATTTGTTTGCCTGACATAAGACTAGTTTATTTTATGATCATCTCTTGTTCAAAAATCTCCCAGTAAAATAATGTTCTTTCTTAAAGTGATGTAGGGCTGTAGATTATTACTCCTTATTCCAAAGTGAAAACACAATTGGAAGACACGGTGAAACAAAAAGAAATAGAGAAAAATAGAGGTGCGAGTGGTAGAAATACTTTATTTTCTTGGATTTTCTGTACTAATATTTCTCTATGAACAGAAGAGGGCTTGACCATCTGTATTGTGTAAAATGCCAAAACCAACCCAAAATATGAGCTAGTTTAAACCTAACAGTAAGGTTTTGTCATTTAGCCAGGGTCACTTCAGGACCATGATTTTAACAGTTAGCTCTACAATGGAAGTATGAAGTGTTCAGATATGTTACTGATATTTTACTAATGGGAGTGACTGATGAATATGTGGAAAGTGTCAGAAATTGGACTGGGATATTTGAGGTTTCTCACTAACTTTGCAGGGATTTTGATTTTATATCTCCCAAGCCCTTATGGAGCTTGTGTAAACAACCAGGGGCACTCAGAAACATTTGTTTTTCTTTGGCCCCACATGTGAAATTAGGGTTAGGTGTTTAAGGTGTACGGTTAATATCTAGGCTTAACCTAACTGCATGATGATTCTTTGGTTAGTGTGTGAAGGGTGTTTGGATTTGGAAATGAATTTGAATTTTTAAGAGAGAATAGTGAACCAAGAGTATCGGTAAGAGGTGTGTTGAAGGAGGTGAATGAGTGTTTGAGAGTGTAGATTGAGCAGTGTGACAGACTATATGAAGCCATAAAACAAGATCATAATGATACTTGCATTTACTTTGTGGAGGTTGGAGAAATATTGGCAGAGGGAGAAAGGGGTCCTATAAAAACTGCTGAGCTGGTGAATCTATAAATCCAATGGCAAGGAATATAGTTGTGAGGGTTTTAAAAATATTCCATTTTCAAAGCCTTCTTCCCAGAATCTCCAGTTTCTGTTAATTTAAAATTCTGTATTTCCCATTTTGTTTTGTTTTCCTTACAGTTTATTAAAATAAAGAACAGTAGGAGTGGTGTGTGGTGTTTTTGTGGGTTGAACAGTTTGGGCAAGTAAGTGATGAAGAAAGGGTTGTTGGCAAGTGATAGAAGTGTTTAATGACTTACATTAAGGAAGGACTCATCTTCGTTCAGAGGTAAAACTAGTCATGAATTTTAAATAAATAAAAATGAACTTGATAAAATACAGGACAATAGACTAATTTTCTATTAATTTTTGAAATGACATCTTGTGATCAAAATTATCTAATAAAGGTAATTCAGTGACCCATGATGATGTAACTACCAAGGAAACAAGAAATATTTTGAATACTACAACTTTGTACCATAACAAGAAATAAAGTAACTTTTGTTTAATCTCCCAAATACAGATTTCTGTTTTAATATCTGTTTCAACGACAGATCTGTTATTAAATGTTGTGTGTAAACTTGAAATTAATTTAAACATTTTTATTTTGTTTACATACTTAACATACAGTCCAGCCTAGAAATAAAACAAAATTTAGATCTGAGAAAGTAAAGAAACATGCTACAATAAATTAACCACACAACATCTGAAATGTCCAGTGTTTAATACCATGGCTCTACAGACCAGTTGGAATGTGAAAGACAGCAGTGATGTGGCATTCCATATCATATGTGTGGTTTGTTCGACATTAAGTGAACTACAATTACCATATTTTTTTATTTTGGTTAGATTTATATGGTAATTTTGTTTAAAATATAACCTGTGTGTTCTGAAACTTTCACTGAAGCAAGTTTCCTGCTTCAGGTTTACTTTAACATATGCCACCATGGTTTACAACACTAAAGATTTGTTTTCGACATTAGTTATAGGGAGAACACAGATAACCCATTTAACTTATCAAAAACTAACCAACTTTTAGATACACAAAAGAAATGACAGATGTTTTAATATTTCATTACTTGCATAAAAGTTGAAACTTTTTGCAAATTTTGGGAAGCTAGAAAGGATAATACGTTTACTTTATGATGGTACAAAATTTCAAGTTTCATTTATTTAATATCGGTTTTCACAGCTGGAACAAAGATTGTGTAGTTTGCCCCATATATTTTCTCCTATGGCGGTACTTCTAGGGTTAACATACGCATCTATGACAGTGAAAATTATTAACAGCATTTTCAAACGTAACCTGGTGGTTAGGGTACTCTTACTATGAGGATTGTGGGATCAAACCTTGGCCGTCGAACATGCTCGCCCCTTAAATCGTGGAGGCTTTTTAACAGCCATTTTAATTATTTGTTAATAGCCCAAGAATTAATGGTGGGTGGTGTGATAACTAGTTGCCTTCCCACTTGTCTATCATTTCAAACTTTGGTACGGTTATAGCAGACAGCATTTGAAAAGGTTTTGTGTGAAATTCTAAAACAAAAAAAGAACTTTTAAAATAAATTTTTATCTACTTCTATTATAACTTATCAACGGTACTTTTAGGGTTAACATATGTACCTTAAAAGTATTATAATTTGTCAAATTCCATTGTGCTTTCAGTCTTTCTGGTTTATTTTATGATATTAATGACAGTGACTAGCAGTTTTCAGGGGTATTAAAGTCTTCGTATTATTTACTCATTAATGCTATTATATCTTATTTGCTATTCTAACCCTAGGTGGCTCTGCGGTAAGCTTTATGGCTGATGATGCTAAAATGAAATCGAAACTACATCCACCATGGTGCAATCCAGAAAGTTATTTTTCTTATATAGCTTTTCCGTGTGAAATCAAACGTTAGTTCTTTCATCAAAGCTTTGCGCGGTAACAAATAGTGCCATAGCTTTAATTATCATAATCCATGGTTTTCTTTTGAAACTAAAATACGTAAATATCCCGATACGAAACTTTCTGAGAGAGAAAATAGGTCTGATGGTTGGAGAAAGTTATGCACGTGCGTTATAATGTGATAGTAAATCTTGCTATTCGTGAATAAACAGTTGGCGGAATGTGCAAACAGTCATTTTCCTTCTGATCGTAACTCAAAATTGAGGATGGCGGAAAATAACCTTAGAGGTTTTTAGTTGTTCGCTTTTGAATTTCGCACAAGGCCACGCGAGAGCTATCTTCACCAGCTGTTCTGAAATTGTCGTCACCACCTTCCGTTTACTCTTGTGTAACTTTTTTACCAGCAAACAATGGGATTATAACGCGACCCTCGGATTACGAGTCGCACGCCTTAACATGCCGAGCCGAGATAAGAAAGAAATTATCATAATTTGTTTCTCTGCGACTTGTTTTAAATAACAAAACCGAGCTGTTTTTTTTTCATCGTGACTAATAATAACAATAAGTTTTACGTGTATAACTATTGTTAATTGTTTATCGCAGGTTATTTTATTGTTTATGGTAAAGCTACATAGAATAGTTAATTGGGATACGACGATCTACAGGTATAATAAAAATTATATTATATAGACTATACGCTTCAACAGAACATTGTGTGTAAAAACCTATTTTGTCAGTGCTCTATTGTATTAGCACAATGTGCTTTCGTATACAAGTAAAGCTTTCCAATCTCGCTAAACATGTTCGCCCCCTTTCAGCCTTGGGGGTCGTTATAACGTTACGTTCAATTCCACTATTCGTTAGTAAAAGAGTTGGCGGTGGGTGGTGATGACTAGCTGCCTTCCCTCTAGTTTTACACTGCTAAATTAGGGACGGCTTGTACAGATAGCCCTCGAGTAGCTTTGTGCGAAATTAAAAAACAAACAAACAAACTTCCTTATCTGAATAATATCGAAAATAAAGTGAAATTTATTTAACAAAGTTATGAAGTTTTAAAGAAGTGTGTGCTTTCGTCAAATTTTTTTCTGTGTTAACGTAAATATATAGTAATATAGAAAATAGAGTAGGCAAACTTGCGATCATCAGTTATTGGTTTGTTTGTAAAAGAAATTCACGTTTTCGCCCACATCTGCCGGCGAAGAACGAATGCAGAGTATGACGAAATACATCACGTGTATTAAGTCATGTTACGAGACTAGCGAGCGACTGACGGGTGAGAACTTGGTAACTGAGCGTGGTGTGAAATTTGTTATTTGCGAAAACGTAAGAAATGTCTACAAATCGAATTCCAGAGAGAGAGCCCATGAATCCAGAAGGGAAGAGTGGTGACGATAATGGTATTGGACTTAAAAAGGAACTAGGACTTGTTCATGGAGTTGCAATAATCGTAGGGATAATTGTTGGATCTGGAATATTTGTGTCGCCTCGTGGCGTGTTGCAAGAAGCTGGTTCCGTTGGAATGGCTCTCGTCGTGTGGGTAGCGTGTGGTATTATTTCTATGCTTGGTGCCTTATGCTACGCCGAACTTGGAACTGCCATACCGAAATCAGGAGGGGACTATGCCTATATTTATGAAGCCTTCGGACCATTACCAGCGTTTTTATTCCTGTGGGTGGCACTTTTGATCACCATGCCGACGTCAAATGCAATAGCTGCCTTAACGTTCGCCAATTATATCCTGGAACCTTTTTTCCCCAACTGCAATCCACCACCCAACGGTGTGAGGCTGATCGCTGCTGTTGTAATATGTAAGTCGTTTCGCATTGTTACTGCACGGTTTAGATGTAGACGTTGTAATTAGTTTGTGTGATTAGGTAACCCTAAATTTTAGTTTTTAGTGCAACATCTAAGTGTGTTGCAGCTCTTGATACTTTACAGGCGGATTTTGATAAGTGTTATGAGTGTTTCAGCTTAGTAGAGAAGTCTAGAGTCGATAGATGTAACTGTTGAATGTGGGGGGTAGCGAACTTTCTTGTCTGTAACTCTGACTTTAAACTTAGTTACTTGTGTTTTAATTACTGTTAAGCGTGTTACATCCACACCGTTTTCTCACGGTCTAAAAGCATCTTGTATGTTGTCAGACTAAAGGATATTTATTCCCCCAGTTACTGGGTATTGGCTTTCATAAAATACCACAGTGTGTTACTGTGGTACGTAACTTCTAAACAGATGGTCGCACCGACTTGTAAGTGGTACCAAACGAATTATCTTTGTCACGAAGTTTGTATAAAGGTAAAACAAAATTCATACCAGCCTGCGAGTTTCCGGGAAAACCCTCACAGGTGTTCCCCAAATTTGATTGTTTGTTTGTTTTGGAAATTCGCACAAAGCTACTCGAGGGCTATCTGTGCTAGCCGTCCCTAATTTTGCAGTGTAAGACTAGAGGGAAGGCAGCTAGTCATCACCACCCACCGCCAACTGTTGGGCTACTCTTTTACCAACGAATAGTGGGATTGACCGTAACATTATAACGCCCCCACGGCTGGGAGGGCGAGCATGTTTAGCGCGACGCGGGCGCGAACCCGCGACCCTCGGATTACGAGTGCACGCCTTAACGCGCTCGGCCATGCCAGGCCCCCCAAATTTGATACCGAGTTACGTCAGAGAACCTATTGATTACCGATCGAAACTTGGTTAAAGAAACAAAACTTTCATTATGACTGCCCAGTATGAACGTAGGCCAAAGGTCAACAGGTTCGCTATTACCACCGTAAAACCGAGAATTTGAACCAGCCTAATATTTGTTGTTTTCTTCAACTAATTAATTTTTTTATTCATTTTTGTTCAGTTTTTTTAAGAGAGCATTTTAAATCCTGTAACTACCTATATTTAAGTGTTTCGTATTTAATGAACTAACTGATAAGTTGATATATTTATAAGTTGTTTTTAATTCAGAATACACATGGCCCGACATAATGTTACCAGAGTTTTTTCGCAATACAATCGTGTAACATTTTTTACACTGAGAATGTCGTTGAATGCTAACATACAGTATATTATGTTCACGTGCAGTGTTTACCGTTTACATCTTTCAAATACTTTATGGTAAAAAAGAAATGTATTTACAGGACTCTTTGTGATCAACGTTATTCTTTTGATACCTTGGTAACTTCAAGTGGAATAGTTTATTTAATTATAAAAACAAACTTTCTGTACATATGTAAAAAAACCACGGCTTATACGCCTCACTTTATACAAATATCACACTGATTACATGTATATGTAGACAAGTTTTCAATTATTTAACAGATGACTAAGTCGGTTAACATTTTTTTTGTAAATACTCCATGAATGAGGAAACAGCTCGTTAATCGTTCGATGTGTTTAGTGGTGCAAAATAAAGTCGTTATGTCAGATAAGTTGTAATAAAACGATTTAAAATAAGCATAGTAGTTACTTCTGTATTACATGGATGTATTTAATACACTTACACGTTATTTTACTTCTCTCTTATCAAAGAATGTTTACGTGTTTTTTTTCCTTTGTGGTGTAATAATTCGTAACCTTGGTATTGTAAGAGTGTGAAAGTTAGGTTTAACGACGGTATTCAGTATATGTTATTGAAATGTAAACATGCTTCAGTTGTTGTTTCATGAGAAAACGTGATATTAACAAGGTAGGTTGGACTGGATTTTATCACATGGTATTATTGGTTATTACAGTGAACCATTAAAATTTTCTTCTGTTTAGTAAACTCGGGAGTGTGTGTGTGTGTGTGTGTGTGTGTGTGTGGGGGTTATACCTACAACTGTTTTGTGGGGTTGAAGTTGTATATTCTGAAAAAAGAAAGTGTTTTAAGTGGGTTAATTTGTTTGTACAAATATGAGAAGTAACGATATGTGAATATTTGTTTTTACAAAACAATGATAGAAGTGTAATCTTGACTTAACCAGTGTGCACATCAAGTCAGATTAGCAGTTGAAGTGAACATGGATTGAGGCTTGAACTCGGAATGCCTTTTAAATAGGGTAAATAGATTTCTGGGGTTTGAATTTTGGACACCCTTCAAGCAGAACTAACAATTGAATTGTGCGTAACAGAGTTGTTTCATCGTATTGAACCTTCTATGACTAAATTAGCATAATGATTGGTAAACCCAAGACAGTTCTGACTTTTTGCTATCATAGGTTCTGTTGACAGTTCCACGGTGTTTCCTATATTCTGACTATATGTTATTACTTCCTTGGCTTTCTACCCGCTTTTCCAAACATCCCTTAAATATTTCTTTATCTCATAACACCCGAATAAGGTATTACTTAACTCCGGATTAAGGCATGGGCTTTCTGGGCTGAAGCCCAGGGCTCACACAAATTAGGACGCCTTAAGATATGACCATACATCTGTTGCACGTAGAGGTTCTATATGTAGGGGGCAGCTGTATGAAATGAAAAGCCGAGGACCAATAAAATCCTTTCTCCATCCTTGTTTAACGTGATGTAATCAATTGTGTAAGGTTGGATTATAACTAAACGGATATGACGTGTCAAACGGATGTATCAATGAATGTTCAATTAAACGTGGATTGAGCATGCGCGGTATCTCAAAAGAACTATTCGTAGTTTCGGCTTGGATCGGAAATTTTTTGGACCGTCTTTTTATTATTTTTGTGAAGTAGTTTCCTACATTGGTTGTACGATAAATTTGTTAAGTCTGGGAGGCGTCTGTAATATTACTTCAATGCGACGCAGTGTACATAAAACAAGAGACAAATGTGTGTACGGAAACTTAATTATCTTATTATCCGGTAATCCAATGAAATCGTAACATTTTATCGACAGCTAACCTCTGTATCTTTACGGTGCTGGGCGATAATACAGGGTGTTCGGAAAGTCACTGTGCACTTGTGTGTTTATTGCGATGTTGAGCAGGTGTATCTGGGAATTTTCCAGCAAATCGCTGTCGTAACACATCTGTGTATCTTGTATTTTCACGAGCCATACACGTTCTTCAGCTGTTAAAACCACATTGCGATCAAAATCTGACATGCAATAACAAAGGATTACAAAACTGCACAGTGACTTTCCGAACACCCTGTAGTGTTTATGAATATTATACCTTACGGAAGAAAGCGCCCCCTACAATTTCAGTGTACGACACAAGTACGTGTATATAAAAGTATTAATACGTTATAGTACGTACAAAAGATTCTACTAAAAGCAGGGATATCCAATAATTTGTGGTT
This sequence comes from Carcinoscorpius rotundicauda, assembly GCA_011833715.1. Taxonomy (NCBI): domain Eukaryota; kingdom Metazoa; phylum Arthropoda; class Merostomata; order Xiphosura; family Limulidae; genus Carcinoscorpius; species Carcinoscorpius rotundicauda. Next base: position 69,695,910 of record CM022400.1, read on the forward strand.
GGCATACGATATAGGACTGGAAAAGTAGGCCTGGTTGATGTTCGAGATAACTCATTGTTTGTTTTAGAGCAAATACCACATTGCGAATCGAACCTCGGATTTTAGCCCTTTCTCGTCGGTGGTCTATAGCTCACATAAAAGGAAAATTTGGTGTACGGTGGAGAATATTTTAAAGTACAACGTGTTCGAGATGACCTATATATAAATTAGGGTTAATTTATTAATAGTTCAGTCACAGTGTTCTTTGTGATGTTGGCACGGATAGACGCAGAGAAAGAAAACCTTGAGCAAAGTAAGAAAATAAAATAACGCTACATGCACTGAATCGTAACTATGAAAACAGCCACTAGAGGACGTCGATCACAAGTGGGAAGAACAGAAATATTCGGAACAACTTGTATTTTGTGTAAGTTAATATCCACTACAAATATTTTTGTAAGCTGTTATTAATTGTAAACAAATTTGTATGTTCAGTGTTAAAATAATAATGATAATAATAATAATAAAGAGGTTTTTGTATAAACTGACACCAGAGGTCTTGACTTAAAAATTACAAATAAGTTGAGGTAACTTCAGCAGGTACAAAGAATGCACGTGAAGTGTGCAGCTTCAGCGTTACAATAGTAAAACATATGTAAAGCTCCTCTCTGATTGGGTACGAGTGTATACCCAGGAGGGTCAGGTGACTTCTTCCTTCCTTTCTTTTGTTTGTGTGAACTGTTTAGTATATTAATAATTGCCACACGAGGGCCAGAGTAACCCGTATTTACTCAGGCCCTTATCAGGGCAATTTCCGTGTGTCTTGTACGAATAGTTCCTCACTTATGTCTATCTCATAGGTGGCGTGTTTAATTATTATTACATATATTATTTTTAATTGTTTAATATTCTTTTCTTAATGATCTAATACATAAATTAATCAGGGAGAGGTGTTTAGGACCATCTTCATCACACATGCAGTTCATTTTTTCTCCAATTTTTATCACAATATTTTATTGTACTATGTAGCAGTTTATCTGTTGTTGGTGGTGTGTTTTAATATTTATGCATAGACTTTGAAGTGGTGGCTCGAGGAACTCTTTATGCTGTCGTAAGTTGCGTATTTTGTAATTACTGTAGTTTGGTTTTCAATTGTTCTTGGCCTGGCATGGCCAAGCGCGTAAGGCGTGCGACTCGTGATTCGAGGGTCGCGGGTTCGATCCCGCGTCGTGATAAAAATGCTCTTCCCCCCAGCCGTGGGTGCGTCATAATGTGACGGCCAATCCCACTATTCGTTGGTAAAAGAGTAGCCCAAGAGTTGGCGGTGGGTGGTGATGACTAGCTGCCTTCCCTCTAGTCTTACACTGCTAAATTAGGGACGGCTAACACAGATAGCCCTCGAGTAGCTTTGTGCGAAATTAAAAAAAACAACAACAATTGTTCTTTGGTTTCGTTAATCCATGTTGGAGCTACATAGTCTGTCTCACGGATAACGAGTCGAGTGCCTTAACCACCTGAGCATGCCGGGCCTTAAAGCTTTTGAAAATAGGCGTAAAGCTTGACAAACTCGTAATAATTACTGTACTGTTGGCATTAAGTCTAACTGAATATTAAGTTTTACGTTATAATTAATCAGTATGCAGCAACATGTGAAATTAAACACGTGTTTCGGTTCATAATTCTAAGCACATAAAGCGTGAACTGCAGATTGGTCTATATTATACTGTATTATCTCAGTCAGAATATAACTTTCATATTGCACGCAGCTGCTGACGAGTCTTTTCGACAATTCCAAATCTCGTTTGGTCGGCTGGATCCACAAAACAAGACCAGAAGAATCTCGGAGTACAACATACATGAATTAATTTCATAAAATAAACTTCCAAAGCATCTTTACCTGCTTTATGTTGCTGGCAGGTGGCAGCACATTGAACATATTACCTTCCAGCTAATACACTTTTTTTTCTCATTCTCGCAAAATACGTTTGCAGTGAAAATGATGGAATTTGTACGATCTAATTATGAGGTGTCTCTCAGTCAACACGTGAGATGAGTGGTCTTGAACACGAGAATATTGGGAATAAGGAAATAATTACAGTAAGTTACACTCTTTGTAGGGTGAAAATGGAGGTTAGAGTCGAATGTTTGATGGACTGTATTGAGTACTGTTTCTTTGTTGTTATAATACGGAAGCGCTAGAACCGAGACTAACACGTAATAAATGTATATTTTGAAAAGTGTCTGAATTCATAAATGTATCTTGTCGTATGGGTTCGTACACTAAATATGTCTTGTGGTGTGCGTTTGTACACTAAGGCGATAATTCTGTGTATGGAATTATTATTTTCGTGTTTGTGTTTTCTTAGAGTAAAACGACATCGTGCTATATGCTGAGCCCATCGAAGTGAATCGAACCCCTGATTTTAGTGTTGTAAACACGTATAGACTTATCGCTGTACTGGCGGGGTGGTTTTCTTCGTGAACAAAAAAGTTATAAAACTAGTTAACGAGAGGCAACACAGTTTCAGTCAAATTAAGTCAATAATTTACAGTAATAGCACGTAGTAACATTTATCTTTTTTTTTGTCTTGTACTAATGTTTACCTAAAACATTGCGAAGAATGTGAAAATTAGCCCACAGATTGGCAGGTATGTTTACTGACATTATTCTAACTTGTAAATTATTATATATCTGTTGTAAAGATTGGTTTACATTGTTAGCTCAGTGTGTGGATTTAGGACAAACCTAAATCTTATAAGCTGTCCGAACCTCGTGATGTATTATTGGGTTTATGGCCGAAATCATAGTTAACAGGGAAAATGCCCAGCTGATGAAACAGTGCATTCTAATCTGTTATTAGTGTACACGTACTAAAAGTATTTTTACCCGTATTGATGGCTGACTTATTTCGAGCAAAAGTTACACAAAACAATTTGTTTTATTGGAAGTAAAACTTGTCAATAATTTATGGACTTAAAACGCTAAAATCCGAGGGTCGATTCCAGAAATTGGACATCGTTTAGTGTGGGTCAAAATGACATTACCGATGATTAGTATTGTTTGAATAAAACGTAAAGTTTAAAAAAAAAAACTTATCATAAACTGATATAACGTATCAATAAAAGTGTTGATTTTATTGAAAACGGTTCATCAGTTTGTAAATTTCAAAAATATTTGACGATTTTGCGTGAAGTAACCGAACGTTCATTTGAAGACAAAATAGCGTATTATACAGATAATTACAGGCTAATCTTACAACGTAAAGAGAGACTGAGTAATTGAACGTTTCGGTATTAAGTTTCTCGTTAATTGTAGGTCTGTTGGTTTTTTATGCTTCGACAGTTTCTGATGTTTCAAACTATAATTTTAAAACGTTATGAAACTAGTGAATAGTTTCAGAGAAAATGTTCTCTCTGTCTTTCAGCCCAGCATCGCCAGGTGGTTAGGGTTCTCGACTCGCAATTCGAAGGTTGTGGGTTCGAATCCCGTATGGATCAAACATGATCGCTCTTTCAGCCTGGGGAGGTGTTATAATGTGACTGTCAATACCACTATACATTGGTAAAGATTAGCCCAAAAGTTGGCGGTGGGTGGTGATGACTAGTTGTCTTTACTCTAGGCTTACAGTTTTAAATTACGGACGGCTGGAGGTCTCGTTTAGTTTTCGCTATGTTAAAAAGCAAACTCTTATCATCCAGTTCAACCGACTTATTTCGGTATCAAACGAAAAGCCTCTTTGGCAGTGACTGGTGGGAAGTTCAAGATGGTGTTTTCTGATTCTGATAAAGGGCAAATCGAGAGGAATGAGGGAAAAATTGTTGGCTCGATTTTATCAGAAATTTTAAGTTTGTTAATTCGACACGCCTTTGTTTTTTTACTGTATCTTTTCAGTTTCTACTTTTGAGACTATGACGCATGTGCAGTGTTTTCATACCAGTCTTACAATGTGAAATTACGGACGGCTAATGCATATAGCCCTCGTTTAGCTTTGCTCGAAATTCGAAACCTAAAGTTACAGAACTCGTAAGAAGGATCAATAAAACATTGTAGTTAACATCAGAGACAGAGGTACGTCAACATGTTTATCTAAAGAGAAGGGTAAACACTACTTAGGAAACCTTTGTAACTAGAATAAGAGTCAGAATTTACTACCAGAAAAGGAAGGAAGGGCTTTTGTTACAGAAATATTACACGAGACATCACAAAGCGATACCGTATTACAACTAAAGCATCTATAACGAACTCTGGTGTCGAACGAAAGGCTTTATTGAGACGTAATATAGTATATGTAATATTGTTGATTTTTTGTGATAGATCCTTCGTAGCTTAAAATTTGTCCAACAACAACTAATCAACACCAATACAAGACTTAATAAACTTGTTGTCAACTAAATAATCATTGTATTTGGCAAAACATCCAGAACTTTACGGGCATCAGTTTCTTTACAGCTTTCTTAAACTATTGTACTGACCTATAAGGCCCGAGGGTCATGGGTTCGAATCCCTGTGACATCATACATTTTCGCCCTTTCAGTCGTGGGGGATTTAGAATGTTACAGCCAATCCCACTATTCGTTGGTAAAAAGAGTAGCCCACCCAAAAGTTGGCGGTGGGTGGTGATGACTAGCTGCCTTCCCTCTAGTCTTACGCTGCTAAATTAGGGACGGCTAGCACAGATAGCCCTAGTATATCTTCGCGAAATTCAAACCAAATCAAAACCGAGTTGTAAAACACGACATTCGAAAAAACAACATTATATGCACCAAAGACGGGTGTCAGCACGTAATATTCATCTGTGACGTAGTAAACTAGGCCACGTGACTTTTTGACGTCCGTGTAAGACCAATGTAGACAAATCTGTTGCCAAAACATTCAATTTTTTTCTTCTTTATCCTTTTTATTTCAGTCGAAAATTCAACGTTAGCGCTCTCAACATAGATTCAGATTACTATATACATTTGTTTAATATTCAGAACTGTTAAGTATTCCAGTCCATCAACACTTGTATATTTTAACAACAGGACAAGGCACACAACACAGTGAGTTAACAGAGATGAAAATCCTGTTTCACGATGTTTAGAATGATACGTGACATCTCTTGCTACATCTCGTGAGTTGTGTACTTTTTGGAAAGCGATTGCTAGTTACTGTAATGAGTATTATATTCAACTCCAAGCTGTCCAAATATAAACAGGATATTTTAAATCACGGGACAATAATCAATATTGTAATTTAAAATAAATACCCAATAATCAAGACTGCGGTTTGAAACAACAACGATTCATAATTTTTAAACGTATGTTAAATATGTGTTTTCTTACAGCAAAGCCACATCGGGTTATAGGCCGAGATCTCAGTGGGAAACATGTTAATTTTGTTTTTAACACTTTGATCAAATCGCAATACTTGGGTGTTTTTTCCTCTTTCTGTCTCTCTAAAATTGAAAATATCGTTTTCAGCTAACTGTGTTAAATATAAATAAGGGTATTAATGATAAAACTTAAGTAACAAAACCATTCTTAGATAAGATAAACTACAACAACCTTCATCGAGCCATTGTTGACATAAAAATTGTTAGCAAGTGGTTTGCCCTATAGGAGTAATTGGTAAATTTTGTCACGTGTAACCTTTTTACAACTTTGTTATCATTGACTGTGATAAAGTGTTTAAGACTTTTATAAACTGTCGGGTTGGACGTTACCTAGTGATTAGCGTGCAGGGCTACGTGCCGTAAGGTTTTCAGTTTGAGTAAAAAAAACATCAACACTTTGCAGTGGTATTAAACATGAGTTTTTATTATGTTCTGTGAAACTAGTTTCCAGTTGGCTACAGGCTTCTCTGAACCGTTATTATATGTTGGTATTGTGTGATTCTTTATAATGTTTTATTTTGTCGTGGCTTCAATTTAGGGCCGGGTTTATGAGTGAACTTTGAGTCAACAGAACTTTTATATTTAACAGCAAGTTTTTTCCAAGTGTTGATAAAGTTTTTATGAAGTTCAGGGATGAATGATAAATACTACAGGTATACAACCCTAATTTTATACCATTGTCAAGCAGTTAACCCTAATTTTATATCATTGCCAAGCTGTCAAGCAGTTAACCCTAATTTTATACCATTGCCAAGCTGTCAAGCAGTTAACCCTAATTTTATACCCTTTACCAAGCTGTCAAGCATTTAACCCTAATTTTATACCCTTTACCAAGCTATCAAGCACTTATCCCTAATTTTATACCTTTACCAGGCTGTCGAGTATTTTCTTCTCATTTGACTACTTTGTTCCATACTGTATGCATACATATATATATATATATATATATGTATGTATTCCTAAGTCTGTGAACTACCTGCACATGATAATGACATAATGTTGCTTTGAGGCCGTCTTCGAACTTTTTTTTTTCTAAAAAGTGGGTTTTTGGTCATCGATTTTAAGATTGTAAATGACAGTTTGCTATAGGGGCGTTGTGGTTCATGGGCGACACCCGTGTAACTAAGTCTTCTGCTTGTGTGTAAATAAGTTATTTTAAAACAACACGAGTTTACTGTTTAGATACCCCAAACATTTTGTTTGAAATCTTTAAGGAAAACGAAAAACTGAATTTTTGATTTTCGCAGAACAACTTCCCAAATATACCTGTTTACAGAATGCTAACTTTGGTCTGTAATTTATGTGGACTCGATTTTCATTATTCCTACATGATAGTAAGTATCTTTCATGGCTACCCTGATGAATTAGGTACTGATATTATAGAAAGAGTGCCGAATGGCCTGTGAGGTTTCAGCAATTTATTTAACTGTAAATAATGAATGTGTAGCACCACATCTGACTAGTTGCACATTATGGTGAGGAAAATGTTTGTCCGATACCCACAAATGTTCAGCAGTTAGCCCAAGGAGATATATAGCTCAGGTTTCAACAGTACTTGCTCTATTAGAGACAGCCCATTGTGTAGCTTTTTGGTTTGAAACATCAAACCAGGAGTGTGTGTACAACTGACTGTAAGATGTTCAAATAAGGGATGCATGGTTAGCGAAAGTTCACTTTACACAACAGAGGTAATACTGCACTCTTCATTACTGAAGAGAAAGTGTTGATTATATTATTGATACATGGCGGGAGTGTGGCCACATGCTTGGTTTGTCTTTTGAATTTCGCGCACAGCTACTCCAGGGCTCTCTCCGCTAGCTATCCCTAATTTAGCAGACCAGAGGGAAGGCAGCTAGTCATCACCACCCATCACCAACTCTTGGGCTACTCTTTTGCCAAGGAATGGTGGGATTGACCGTAACATTATAACGCCCCCATGGCTAAAAGGCCAAGCATGTTTAGTGCGACTGGGATTCGAACCCGCAAATCTCGGATTACGAGTCGAACACCTTAACCCATCTGGCCATGCCATCGGGCTATCTGCTGAGCCCACCAAGGGGAATCGAACCCCTGAATTTAGCGTTGTACATCCGTAGACTTAACGCTGTACTGGGGGGGGGATCTATGTGGCCACATGCAAAATGTATAGTATTCTCAGTGATGTCGAGAAACCCACTTGTTGAGAATTTTATATGCAAAAGGCTCTTTTGGGCTCAGAAAACACTTCAAATAGAAGAGCGAACAACGTTTCGACCTTCTTCGGTCATCGTCAGGTTCACAAAGAAAGAGGTAACTGGCCGGAAGCTGACCACATGTTTGGAAGGGGTTGTATAACTGAGTGTCGCAATGTAGAGGGCGCGGTTTGATGTTTGAATATATAATTTTATCTATAATATCAATATAGGTATAATGGTGTTCCTTTATATTGGTTTATTTTGGGTTTAAGTTGTTGTATAAGTAAGGCTTCTTTAATTTTTCGTTTGTTTATGTTTGTTTCTTTATTTAGTATTTTAGTGTTTTCTATGGTTATGTTGTGTCCATTTGACTTGCAGTGTTCGAAAACGTGTGAAGGTGACTTTTTATGTTCTTTGAATCTGGTTTCCATTTTTCTACTTGTTTCTCCTATATAGAAGTCGTGGCAGTTATCACATTGTATTTTATAAATAATGTTGGTGTGGTGTTTGTCAGTGTAGTTCTTACATAGTATAGACCTTAGTTTTGTGCCTGGTTTTTGAGTAAATTTAGTGTTAACTGGAATGTTATATTTTGTTACTAGTTTTTGCCAAATGTTGGTTATTTGTTTGCTGATGTCAGGAATATATGGTATACAGCAGTATACGGTTTCGTGATTTTTTGATTCGTGAGATATATTTACTTTTGTTGGTTGATTTTGCTTTCTGTCTGGGTGTGTGCGTATAATGTTTTCTACGGTTTGTGGAGGAAACTTATTGATGTTGATGAAGTATTGTTTTATTTTATCTAATTCATCGTTAATTTTATCTGGTGAGCATAGTTTTATGGCTGTGTTTATCTGGTTTCTTAGTATGTTGAGTTTTTGTTTTGTTTCATGTGCTGAGTCCCAAGGAATGTATAGTCCAGTATGGGTGATTTTTCGGTGGATTTCTGTTTTGAATTGTGTGTCGGTTCTTATAATTTTGAGGTTAAGAAATGATATTTGATTGCTTTCTTCCTGTTCACATGTGAAGTTAATGTTGGGATGTATGGAGTTAATGTGAGTGAAAAAGTTAAGTATGTGTATAGTATTCTGTCCGATTCAAATTTAATTTCAAGAACTCTCACCAGGTTACTGACCCATAAAAGTAAATGGAATGAATTACTCTTGTATAAAAAATATAAATAAATTAATTTTCTACAAGTTATAAAAGTGAAACATTCAGAGCGAATTTCAGACTACATTTAATTAACAGAAAATCTACAAGTTTCCGAGAAACATCAACAAAATATATAGGCCCTCTCTCTCGCAACAGGCCTTTGTAGAAAATATCTGTGTGTGGTGTAATGACGTGACATTAAGACTGATTATATACAATTACAAAACCGACTTAATGTCTGGTTGTTTTGTTTGTATACATGTCACAAAATTGTGTAAGAGTGGCTTTATTAAACATTTCAATGTACGGTTAACTTTTTTTTATTATTTCAGTAGTATTGTATTATTTTTTACCCAGACCACAATATAGACAAATGCCCACTGTTGATTGCATTTAATATAAGAAATATATATTTATTAATTATCTATATTTGAGTAAACTTGTGCGCTTCCTTTTTTTATGGCCCCCCGCTAGTACAGCGGTATGTCTTCGGATTTACAACGCTCAAATCAGGGGTTCGGTTCCCCTCGGTGGGCTAAGCAGATAGCTCGATGTGGCTTTGCTGTAAGAAAACACAAACATACCTTTTTTATGAGATTGTATGATTTCGATATTACATTGAATGCATACTTATATTTTGAATTACAATACAATCAGGCTTCTGGCATGTCCAGGTGGTTAAGGTGCTGAGCTCGTAATGTGAGGGTTTGCGGGTTCGAATCTCAGTCACACCAAACGTGCCCTCTCAGCCGTGGGGGCGTTATAATGTTACGGTCAGTCCCTACTGTTTGTTGGTAAAAGAGTAGCCCAAGAGTTGGCGGTGGGTGATGATTTCCCTCTAGCCTTACGCTGCTATTTAGGGACGGCTAGCACAGATAGTCCTCGAGTAGCTTTGCGCGAAATTCAAAACAAACAAACAAATGGTTTGCACAGATTACGTACATTTCCGCAGATAACAAATATCACACCACGCGCTAATTTCTGCTTCCGTAGCATGTCCAAATAAATGTTTATTTCGTCATTCGCTTATCTTTAGCAGATAGGGGCGAAAATATGAATTTATTTCACAAGTAAATAAATAACTGATAATTGCAGGTTTGCTTACTCGTTTTCTAATTACGTTAACACCAAATAAAACAGAGATCAAAATACACACTTTAAAACTTTGTACATAAATTTCAATTTATTTTCGACGTTATTCAGGTAAGAAAGAAATTATGATAATTTGTTTGTTATGTGTTGGCTACTGTGGCCCTTATGTAACACATTTAAATAACCTTGACAATTGCTAAGAAAGAGAAAGAGGTGTACGAGACCTAACCCTCACGGGTATACAAACACAAATACCCAAATGACGATTGGAGAACGAGAGATATAAAATAACAATCACAATATTCACTGTGAAATACTCAACTTTTTACTGACGTGGCGAATTTCATACTTGTTATGTTAGAACAGGGTAAGATAAACAAAAACAACCTTCAAAAAAGTGTTTTCCTAACCACATAGCTTTGTGTAATCTTTTGAGAAACACATCATAAAACATAACATTGAAAACCAGTGGTTTGTAGTTATGAGCTCTTTGGAATGTGTGTGAAACTTGGCAGACGTTCTTGTTCCAATTTCAGGTTTGTTGCTGTTCGTGAACTGCTACAACGTCAGATTAGCTGCCAGAGTCCAAGATGTATTCACTTTTGCCAAAATTATCGCACTGGTTTTAATCATAATCGCTGGATTAGTTCATATAGGCATGGGTAAGTGGTAATAGAAACATACGTCACTTTTCCAGGAAAAAATTTTCATACTTTATTTGACTTTTTAAAGTGTTTTTGGAATTGCACTTGATGTTAAATGTTTTCTGATAAAATCTCTTCAATACAGATTCTGCAATTTAAACAACAAAAACCAGATATAAATAAATTTCAGTGTTCACTTTAGTGTGTGACCTACTAGCTACTGCTGCCACCTAGTGAATATTAATTGTAACCCATATATTTAATTTCTTTTCAGGCGTACAGTGCAACAATGGTAAGATTTAAAAACAAATACATTTTTTGTCACAGTGAAGAATCAAATCTTACTTATATATTTCAACCATTAAATTTCAGTAATACTGTTATTAGTACCAAACTAGTCAGCCGACATATCTAATATTTTATCTTTCGTTATGCCCAAATACTTCATTGCTTATTTTTAAAGTAGTACATACTGTTAAAGTTCTCAAACTGAACTGTTTACCTGTTTAGGTAACATCCACAATTTCCAAAATGCTTTTAAAGGAACCACCACTGAACCGGGATACATCGCCTTAGCTTTTTACTCTGGAATATTTTCCTATGCTGGATGGTAAGATGTGTAATAGTTCATTAGTAATTACTATTATATTGAGATCCATATTTTAGTGTAGCTCTCTGTGTATAAACATTGTAATGACTTTTACTGGTTGATTATGAATCTTAGTTTACAATTGAATATTTTTTTAGTATGAATCACAATTGTACAACTCGTTAAGATAAGGTTCTTGTTTGTTGATGGTTAAGATGCTCGACTCACAATCTGTGGGTCCCCGACACCAAATATGCTCACCCTTCTAGCCATGTAGGTGTTATAATGTTATTGTCCCACTATTCCTTGGTGAAAGTGTATCCCTAAAGTTGGCACTATCTGCCTTCTCTCTTGTCCATCACTGCTATCTTCGGGATAGCTGTCAGAGAAAACCCTCTTGAAACTAATTCTGTGGAATTCAATACAAATCAAGATATTATATTTGGAAAATATATTAACATTCAATTTCCCCAATAGTTATAGTCACAATTTATAGTGCACGTATTTACAAAGGTGTGATGATGCTAAAATTGAAAGTTTATTGTCTATATAAAACATATTAAAATAAACAGTTTGTGATCCATAAAATTAAATAAATAATTTAAAAACACTGTTTAACAAAATTTCAGAAATGGATGTTTCAAAAGTCAACATACAATTTCTTGATGGATATTTCTGCAAACTGAAACTCTCATGTTGTTCTAAGTCTATGTTCCAGGATCTGTACAGAAGTGTGCGTCACAAAAGGGTTAAGGCAAATAGTTTCTTCACACTTCCATGATAAACATTTTTCAGTGTGCTTTGCTTGTTTGTTTATAACATTTCTTTTCCTTTAGTACTAAGTGGAAGATTATAATAGTTCCACCTAATTGTTAAGCCTACATTAATTATTTATTTAGAATGTTACATTTCTATTTTATCATGCAGGAATTACTTGAATTTTGTCACAGAAGAATTGCAGGATCCCTACAAGTGAGTCTGTTTATAGTTGAACAAAATAAGATATTCATTTTCATCTTTAGTTCTAAGATCCTACACCAGGAGAACAGTTGCTGAAAGTGCAATTATAAAACGACATAGCTTTAAGTATATTGGTAATTAACACGTTGGATCTTTAGTTCTAAGATCTTACACTTGGGGAACAGTTGCTGAAACTGCAATTATAAAACGATATAGCTTTAAGTATATTAGTAATTAGCATGTTTCATGTAAATATTCAGTGCTTAAATAGCCTGTGTTTAAAAATCTAAAATAATGTATGAATGAAACTACTTTAAATTTTTACTTGTAAAAGATGTTGTTTTATTGCTCTGATTTAACAATACTGCTTTTAAAGTGTCGACAAAAGTAATAAATATAATATTAGCAGTTTTAAAAAATATTAAACAGTTGTGTTTTATGCTTCCTGTTTCACCCTATGTTCTAATTTTTTTTTTTCCTCTTTAGAAATCTTCCTCGAGCCATTTACATATCACTACCCGTGGTTACCTTAGTGTATTTTATGGCAAATGTGGCTTATTTTGGTGTCCTTTCTCCTCAGGAAGTGCTGTTGTCTAATGCAGTTGCCGTAGTGAGCTTTGTTTTTTACTCATTCGTAATTAAACTCTTCAGTTGATAATTCCACAAATAATGTTAAGCTATAAATTATTAAAGCTGTTATTTTGGGGTAGAATGTTTGTAACATTTTGTAATTGTCGTAGACGTGAACAGTCTTCCGGTGTGATAAAGTTCCATAAGAACATTACAAGGTGTAAACATTCAGAAACTGAGAGCTTACAACTGTAACGTACAAGAAATCGTTAAAACATTCCGCAGATCATAATATGAAGCATTACTTGTTTGATGTTTCCTGTTTAAAATTCTGTTACACTAGTTTGTAGAAATGATAGTTAATTTTCGGTTATCTTAGGGCTGGGTGTGTCGTATTTATAATCACGTCAAGCTCCATGTTGGAAGACCCAAGGTTTGAGTCTCAGAATGCACTTTCAGCATTTGTAGATGCTACTGCCACGTGTTATGCTTTCGTAACAAAAACTACATTATGGACGTTAATTGATAAATCACATGACTGATGGACTTTGTTTTGTGGATCTTGTTGTAGCAACAGTTTAATTTTATAACACAGTTGTTCTAGGAAAGCAAACTTTAAAATTGTAATATTACACAAGTTAAAACGACAATGGATTGATTTATTGAAACAACTCTGTACTGATGAAGGAATGTATAATTCCAAACTTAATGTGTTTACATCCATAAGATGTGCAGCTCAGAAATAGCATCAGTTAAGAATAGCCATGGATCATATAAGCAGTTGTAAGTCAACCTCAGGGTCTCTAATTGGATCTTAAAGATCAGGGCCATTATTTCCGTGTAAAAACACATTACATAAAGGTGTACGTAAAAACACACCAACATAAAAATGATGGCTTCTTATTTTTTCTCCAGTAAAGACGATTAGTTTTTGTTTTTTTCCAGACATTTGGAAAGAAAATTTTAGGAGTAATGGCGTGGATCATGCCAGTCTCTGTGGCACTGTCAACGTTTGGTGGCTTGAATGGAAATATTTTTGCTTCATCAAGGTAGGAGATTTTTATTGTCCAAAAACCAACAGTTAGTTCAGGGTTTGATCCCTGTTGTGGATTCACATAGTCCATTGCATAGCTTTGTATTAAAATGAATCAAACTAATTGCTGATCATATGAACTATTACAGTGCTCTCAGAATTTTAATGATTAAAACGAAAAATATAGAATTGAATCTCAGTTGTGTGAGGTTACCATTATTAAGAATTTTGTTTTTCTCTTGTCAAGATTTCACTATAAAAGGAACAAATACAGATGTGTACAAGTAATTTAATTCTTTGTATATTAAAGATAGCCATAATACTATTTTATGTTGTTAATATATTTCTATCTTAGCTCTTTATTACTTGCCTCATTTGTATGTTTATAAGTAACACTACACTGTTGTTAAATTTTGAATGTCTAGCTCTGTAAAATAAAAATATTTAACTTTTGTGTGTGACAGTTGGCTTATAATTATTACAAAAACTTTGTGTATTTTTACTGATTGTGGTCAGCCTCCTTTGTAAGTCTGACAACACCAAAACATTTTTTTTAATTGTCATCCGTAACAGACAGGAGGTTTGAAGAAAGTAAAACACAGATGTCATGTTCTGTATTTCACAAAAGAGGTTGTTTGTTCTCACTTGTAATTACTGGCTGATTTCTGATACTCAAAATGAGTTATACGACTCTTCGAAGTTTGATCAAATTTCTAACACAGTATTCAAGATCTTGGATTACTGTTTCAGTTGCAGTTCTCATGAAATATTTAAGGAAGAAATTAACTTCCAGCTCATTTTCACCTGAGTAACACCCTTTACCTGATGAGTAAAAGTTATCTTGAATGACTACTGCGTATGTAACTTTCCTTAGTTTCAGATAATTATTCAAACAATTTCATGAATGTCTAATCTATAGATATTAACTAAATGTGTCACGTTTGAGTAAGATTTAAAATGTATTGAGATCTAGCTATAAAGGTTCAATAATCATTCCGAGTTTTGTTCATGTTACTACATTGAAAAAAAAAACCTTTGATATTGTTTGCTCTAGATTATTTTTTGTTGGAGCACGTGAAGGACATCTGCCCGCTTTCCTGGCAATGGTTAACATATCTCACTTTACTCCTATGTCAAGCCTGATGTTCCTAGTAAGTTAAGATTTTGTGTTCACGTAATTAACGACTGTAAGCTGTTTTATCAGTTTCAAATAAGATAATTATAATTTAATGTTACTTTAGAAGAGTGTGTTTGTAACAAATGTAAAACTAATCTACTTGTGGTGAAGTTGTTACTAGGGGTCAGCTGTTATTGTTTGTTTTCACCCATGGGTACTTAAAATTAGGTAGTATCTGTTGTGCTCCATTCTAACTTGTAAACGAAGTTCCAGCTTATTCTTAGCTGGTTGATTATTACAAGTCAAATCATTCTTGATGTTGGGAGAATAACTGAAAACTCGTGTCTCTCCAACATTTGTTAAAACTTAAAGTTGTCATGTGTGTTTTTAGATTCTAAATCTAGGAACTACAGTGTTAGACTCTTATGTTGGTAACAAGTGACAACCTGTTATGTAAATGTTGTTTTTCTCGTGTATTTTCCAGGGAGTTCTTTCTCTGGCCTATTTATCGACAGTACAAGTGTACACCTTAATTAACTATGCTGCATTCAGTGAAGCTCTCTTTGTAATGTTCTCAGTGGCTGGACTCATATGGCTGAGACAGAAACAACCGCATCTGAAAAGGCCTATTAAGGTATTGTTCCAAAAGACCTTATCATTTGTTATTGTTTTGTAGTACTTATACACATACAAGTTAATGACCTGTGACAATAGCTTCAGAAATGAAAGAGGTTAAAACAAAACCTTACTGTTGTTTGTTTTATTTGCTGACCATTATTATTTTCTTCAGGTAAATCTTGTACTGCCGGTGGTATTTCTGGTCATTTGTGCTTTCTTGGTATTTCTGCCATTTTATGTGAATCCATGGGATACCGGTATTGGAGTGGTAATCATGTTATCAGGCATTCCTGTCTATCTGTTGACAATTCACTGGGAGAGCAAACCTTTGTGTTACAAACGTGCCATTGGTAAGTGACTTGTTAAATAAATTGTTCGTGTTGCGACTTTGATGATATAAAAATTCTGACATTTAAAATCTTTATTTCATGTGTCAGTTTGTTTTTTTTTATCCTAAATACGAAACTATGTTGCAGCATTTGGGAAGTGTTTCTAAAAGTTGTTTGATTTAGTGATATCACAGATAGATATGTTGTTACTTTATATTCAAGCTTGTATATATCAAAACTGGAGTTCCTAATTTGCAAGAAATTATAGACTTTGTATTTGGACCAGTGCTGTAATCAGCATGCAATACCACACAAAAATTCATATTTAGATGTTTTGTTTGTAAATAACGTACAACACTAAAACTTGAATTATTTACTATTTGACACCAAACTCATAGACAAATTCTTTAAAGGGTGGTTCAATAAATGCAACGATGTCATCTTTGACCAGTGCAAAGGCGGTCAATGCGGCATATGATAAAAACGTAATACAAATTAAATATGACATCTCTGTACCGATCTCATTATTGTATATTAAATGTCCTTCCTGTTAGTTAACAGCCATTTCTCAGTACAGTTTGAATATTTTTCCAGGAGGAACTACGACTTTTGCTCAGAAACTGCTCGTGAGCGTGATTGAAAGAAGCAAGTTTGACTGATCTTGTAGGAGCGAACCTCTCCTCATGTAACTCGAGGATATCCACCAAAAAAGTTTGCAGAGGTGTCTGCTTTTTACGTTGTTAAGAACTAGTTTTGTTTGCATTATTTTTATTTCACATGAAGCTGGAAAATGCGTACGTCAGACTTCATAGAAGCCTGACTTCCCTCCTCCAAAAACAAAACTAAATTGTGGAATCCATTTTAAAAAGGATATAATGATATCACTAAACAAACGTTCTGCACCTGGGCTTGGTAGTTATTTGATGACAAAATGTAACAAACCCAGGTGAACCTATCAAAACTTAACAAAAGGTCTATCATAATTCCACAATGGACTAACCAACTGATAGAAAGATACATAGTATTTTAAACTTAGGAGTTATCCAGTAAGTCTTCCATACTGATCTGAAAGAGGTTGGGTTAGGGTTAAGCTCACTGTGTTATCACAATGTGGAATACATTTTGCAGCTATTTGTTTCCAAAAGGGAATTTGATCAAATAACAAGTTACAGACACAAACAGAATATTAGTCCTAGAAATAAAACAAAATAGTATGTGGCAATGTTTAAGGAAAAGGGTCATATATTGCCCTGTTACAGTTCATTAAAGCCCTGTATTGGACAGGTAAATTAAGCATACTATCAATGAGTAATTTAGGGGAAGAGTGCAGATAATGTGACATTGCACGTTGTACGTAGTGTGTGTTGTCACTTGTGTTACAAAACTCTGATGTTCAGTTTAATGTTAAAGGATTTAACATTGATTTCTCTCTGTCTACATATAAGTAAAATTAAGTAGAACTGTTGGTAAGAAGTGTACAGAACTTGTAAATTATTTGAAAGTACCATTGTGGGACCATGTGACTCGTATGTTGGTACCTACATTACTTTAAGAATGAAAAATCTTATTTCTTAGGGTATTGTAAGCCTGTAAACCACTTTAACATTAGTAAGTACTGTAGTTATATCCTGTTCTTTGGTCATACAAATTTTCTTACCTTTTACTCAAATAAGCCTGAAATTTGTTCTATATTCAGTACTAGAGAACTGAAATGTTTATGCTGGCAACAACCAATCATACAAAACATGAAATCTAATTGATATTTTGTCATCATAACTTTAGGAGAGAACCTAAAAAAACTGGTATGTGTACCAGATGCACACGTAATACCATTTTAACCCTAGAATGCTGGTGTTAAATTTTAAACACCAGGTAGAATTGGGTCATAGTGATCCAAGGTTAACATTCCTGGGTTAAGTGCATATTATAATGTCCATCTATCCTCTCCGTCGATATGTGGCTTAAATTTTGGACTTACTACCCTAACAATGTTAGCTAAGACTAGAATTCATGCTTGGGACAGGCAGAAGTGGTACTGTAGGTAGGCCTAATGACTTTTAAATTTTTGTAAGTTTTGCTTCTTGCTTCTGGTGAACAGAATTAAGTTATGAAAACATAACTGAAACTTTGTCTCGACCAGTGCGCAAAAGGTTTTGTAAAAATTCTGTTATCATTTTATGTAGAAGTGATGGTGGTATTTTAACATTCACCAAGGTATTTATTTTAGATACAAAGCCAGAATTGTTTAACTTGTATTCTGCTTTGTGGATAAATTAATAAGATGCTATGCTAGAAAGAAAATAAACTTGATGTTGTAAGTTCTTCACAAAATATTACATCATGTATGTCTTTAAAATTCTTAAACAAATTAAAGTATACCCAGAGAAGTTACGGTTTAAGTGAAAACTTTAAAAAGTTCATTTTGGTCCATCAGTTGTTCCTGCCGGTGGGTCTAGCTAAGTAGATATCTTGTTGAAAGTGAAACTTAACCAACTGCACCATGACAGAAATAATGTATTTTCTTCAGGATTTTTCACAGTTCTGTTTATTACAAATAGTTTTTAAATGCCCAACGAAATGGGAAAAAAAACTCTTCCCAGTCAACTGGACAAGAATTTATTTGTGCTAAATGTGCCGGTTTAGAACTTATTGACAGAGTAAATACATACACCACCTACTTTCCTTTTTGGAAGATTTCACGTTAAAACAGTTTCTAATGAACTGCTATGGTCCTGTGTTAACAAATATTACTCTAATCCGGGAAATGGCGTATCGTGAAGAGCTGTAACCAAATGAAAAGACAAACATTATTTAAATAGTTCATAGAATAAAGATGAATTTTTATTTCTATTAATATCAATATAAAACACTTTGTTTTTTATCTTATAGAAACCAAAATTTTCTCATATTAAATAGAAATAGCAGGAACATCTTGGACACACTCAATTTAGTGTTTTCACGAGTAATTTTTAAAACTGTGACGTTTTATTGCATAGAACCTGACACATATGTTTGGGTGTTACAGAATACTAACACAAACAAAGTTGAAGTTACTTATTCCAGAACTCTTTCAAGGCCCACTCCTTGTTTTCGATCTCTGCCTTCAAGTACGAATATTCTTGGACAAGCTGATGAAAGTTTTCACCGACAGACGCGTAGGCACTTAACGCCATCGTTCCTTCAGATACTTCCTTGCAAATAGATTTTTTGTTTTTATTCAACTGGTCTCTGGAATACATAGGAATTCACTATTTATAAGTATTATTTAAACCTACCTGTCTTGATTGGATGTATATAGAAAGCTACATAAGACATTTATCTTTCTTCCAGAAGATAGTCAAGGTAAAACGTTAGAAACAAAACCCACTCTGTTTGTAGAAGACTTTAGCCATAAATGTTAGGATAAATTACAATAACATACACAAAAACGGCTGGTTTGGGGTGAGAAAATTTTTATGTAGAGGAGCAAACAACGTTTTGACCTTCTTTGGTCATCGTTAGGTGTGACACAAAGAAAGAAAGAGGTAACTGACCCGATAGCTGACCCCATGTTTGAAGGGGTTGTGTAATTAAGTGTAGGAATATAATCCACCATCTAAGCATGCTCTATACATTACTACACTAAATTAAACAACTCCCTTCAAACATGTGGTCAGCTATCAGTCAGTTACCTCTTTCTTTCTTTGTAAACCTGATGACGACCAAAGATGGTTGTTACGTTTTTTATGTATGTAGACTGAACGCAACAGAAAGACACAGATAACAGCTTGTATAATTTATTACAATAAACTATTATATATGTAACAGATATAACATAAATTATATAACAACAATGACAGATAGTCAGTTTCAACCTTCAAAATTAATTACAACACGAAAATGGTACTGGCCTGTGTCCAATATAATGATCTAGAATGAAAGTCCAGATCAGAAATCCAAAATTCTAGTCCAGAGGGTGAATTTGGTCCCACGAAGAAATTCCGAAGTTTGAATGGAGAAGTCCAGAAACAATTCACGGTTCAATAAATTTGACGAAGTTCTTTTTTACGATGTTTTCGATGAATGTCTCAGATTTGTCGTTTTCCAACTTTTCTGGTCTCCCCTAGACAGTCCTGTACGTGTTGACCTTCAGTATAACCAGTAATTCGAATGAATCGTAAAGATTGACGAAATAAAATCACAGCTTCTGTAGATCTAGCAGTAGTCACAAATCCAAGTTGAATAAACACACAGCAAACGTTTGAACTTTCTCAAACAAAGACAACCTCTTGAATCGAATAAAAGACTGACTGACTGATTTCTCTGACTTTTCTCCTCGCGTCACCGTCTGATTTTATACGAGAAGGCTTACTGTGTCCTCGAACAATCGCGTAACTTCCACAGAATTCCAGAGTAATCTGCGCATGTCTGTCTTTTTGCTCGAGACTCGTCGTCTAGACACCAAGCCGACATACATTCTACTTACAGTCAAATGATCTACCTAATTCTAGAAATTTCTACATTAATAATTCTAATTAATTCTAAATGTTATTTTAAATGAATAACAACATATTTTATTGATTTGAACTTCGAAACAATAATATAAATATGGAAATCTAAACACAACACGACATGGTTGTCGTTTACATAACAATGGTTAAAACGTTGTTCGCTTCTCTACGTAAAAATTTCCTCAGCCCAAACCAGCTGTTTGTGCATATATTTTTCTCTACAAGTGGGTTTTCTTGTTATCACAAATTACAATAATGTTTTTGGTACATAAGTTGTTTTACACATTTACATTTCACGCTATTTCTAAACTGTAGTTATTCTACTGTCATTAAAAGCCCCACACACAAAAATGACAATTTTTATTATGTTTGTTAGACTTTCAACTTCACCTTATGACCTTCAGAGCAGACACAGAGTCCGTTGTATATGTTTCACACATAATTTCAAGTTCCACAACTCTGCAATGAAAAAAAAAATCTCATTTATTCATGTTATGTAACTCTACGCTTCGAGATTGTACAGTATTGACGAAAGCAAACCAGAAAGTTCTTAAAGTTTACATACTAAGATAAAAGAAACAGTATTAGTCTAAGAAGGAACAGGTTCTTCAGTGGTTTCCCTTAACCTGTTCAGTGCCATAGACGAGTTAATTCGTTCTCAATAATATCTAACTTCAACGCTAGATGTCAGCACCATATATGCATTTGACCTACTTACAAATTGTTTTACTTTCGATCCAAAATGGCGTCACGAAAAAACTTACAAAATGAAGAAGCATAACAGTTGTATTGTAGCAGCTGAAATACTTGGCAGCCAACAGGTTAAGAGAAAAGACATCAACCACAAGACTACTTAGGACGTAGTTTAAGTTGCAGTTATAAGAAATGTTATTTTTTAGTATCTTTTTCAATGCACCACAGATATTTAAAACACCTACTTAGCTTTTAATAACAAGGCATCACACTTAGAAATGAGATATTCCCCGGTGACTGAATCATAATCAACTTGTGACTTTAACCTGTGGCTTGTTAGTAATTTCTTCAGCACATCAACTGACTCCGTAAGTGTCTAGCAGCAGAAAAAAGAAAGTGGTATAAAATTAATGTCAAATATTTCAACAAAAATAATATTCATTTATTGAAAAAAAAAATTATACTTTCATTGAACAGCCAATAAAAACTTAATTGTATTTAGTTCATAATAGTAGACAATAAAACTAACTTTGTTACCCATAAATTTCATCCAGTAATACCTGTATTTAATTTACCAAACATGAACAGTGAGATCATACAATTAACATATTTTGTTACATGTGTAACAAATTCTTCAAACGTCTCACCAAGCTATATAAATTCAACATCTCTGAAAATATCACAAACATAATTTTAAATAAACTTTAAACTTGCACAAAAGACATGTTATCTAATATACTAGTAACTAGACCAGTTTAACTGTAAACAAGTTAGACATATAGCTAGTGACCTACCTTCATTTTAATATACTAGTAACTACACTGGTTTAACTGTAAACAAGTTAGACATATAGCTACTGGTCTGTCCTCAGTTTAATGTACTAGAAAGTAGACTGGTACATCATCTCAGGAGTCGTAACACAAATCCTATTGTAATAAGCCAGTCAACACGTTTATCAAAGAAGAAATTAGTCAAGTGTTTTTCTACCACACTTATTTGACTTTACTACCATCATGCTCTCTGTAAATGTATCACACTCAATCAAGTGACTTCCCTATACCTGAAAATCCTTCCAGACTAGCCTATCTTTCTTTTCTTGACTGACATCTAGCTTCTGTTTACTTTCCTCCACGGTTTGTTTCTGAGCATCCAACTTCATTGCCAACTGGGACATCTTTGCAGGAATAAACTTTTCACTTGTTTCACCTACTGAATTAAATCACATTTCAGTTCCATCCACACACATGTTTATCCTGTCCAGTACTTCAGGGATACAAATACTGACCAGGTCAAGTAATTTTAAATTATTTTCTGTTCCCACACCAAGTGTAAAAAACTGAACAAACAAATTCAGACAAATCACCCATGTTCTTTGTAAAATAAATAAGTGATTGTTATGATAACTAGTAGTGTAATTAACTTCGGTACCAATGTTTTCTTATGTTATTAAAGACCTTGTAGCTAACAGTGGTGGACCCTCGAGGTAGTTTTACAAAACCATATCCTGAGTTAGATAAGGTCCACTGTCCACCTGTACTCTCCAAGTCAATACATGGTAGATTGGTGTGGGGGTGTTTTAGTCATAACTTACATTCTCATCTTGTCTGTTTAAGCTCACGCCTGTGAAGATAAATAAATGTTATTTTGTTATAAAAATTTACAACTGGCTGTAACTGAAGTGTACTCCATATTTATTTATAAAATAACCAGAAAGAAGAAGTGACTGAACCTTTGGATGACCAACTCTTGATATTTCTTGTAAACATTTATCAGTTGAGAAACAGGTTTAGTTTACAGTCACTAATATTAACCACACACATGATATGTTAGTTAACAGTCACTGACATTAACCACAAACAGATGTTAGTTAACAGTCACTCACGTTAACCACGAACATGAGACGTTAGTTAACAGTCACTAACGTTAACCACAAGCATGAGATGTTAGTTAACAGTCACTAACGTTAACCACAAGCATGAGATGTTAGTTAACAGTCACTGACATCAACCACAAACAGGAGATGTTAGTTAACAGTCACTCACGTTAACCACGAACATGAGACGTTAGTTAACAGTCACTAACGTTAACCACAAGCATGAGATGTTAGTTAACAGTCACTAACGTTAACCACAAGCATGAGATGTTAGTTAACAGTCACTAACGTTAACCACAAACATATGTTAGTTAACAGTCACTGACATTAACCACAAACAGGAGATGTTAGTTAACAGTCACTAACGTTAACCACAAGCATGAGATGTTAGTTAACAGTCACTAACTTTAACCACAAGCATGAGATGTTAGTTAACAGTCACTAACATTTACCACAAACATGAGACATTTCTAGTAAATCATGCCATACGTTTTCATCCTAGTAAGTAAAGCTTAGTTTATAAGCTCACTGTCTGATGAGTTTTGGGTGAAAAGGAAGAAAGAAATGTATAATAAATACATTCTGAGAGACTAAAGTCACATGGTTTGTAAGTGTTGCTGTAACACACATACAGAAGTTCATGTGTCTCAGTGTTAAGCTTTCAAACCAACTTCAATATCTTTGCAAGGATGTTTGTTTAATTTGACACGAAGCTACACAAGGGCTATCTGCACTAGCTTTTCCTAATCTTGAAATAAAAGACTAGAGGGAAGGCAGCTAGTCAACACCACCCACCTCAAATTCTGGGGCTATTCTTACAAGAGACAGATAAAAAAAAAGGAAGAAATATAGGAATTGGCATTATCATAACGACCCTCAGCTGAAAAAACAAACACGTAAAGTGAAGGGGCATGGAAATGTGAGCCACCATAAATAAAATTATCATTTGTTTCTAAGTCCTACATAAAATATAACTCACCAGTCTTTCTTCAAGGCATGCTTTATTATATACAGATAAATCTATGGAAAACTAAAAGTACAGATATCACCACCTGTTAACGTATCACACCAAACAACAAATAAGACTAAAATATAATTTTCAACAAATACATAATAAAACCAAAGATGTGGTTATCAGATTAGTATTTGTGTAGTAATACTTATTTCTGTTTGCATTCATAGTATTAACATGAAAATATTATGATTTGTCTGTATTCATTTTATAATGGCCTAGCCTGGCTAGATGGTCAAGGCACACAACTCATAGTCAGAGGGTTGCAGGTTCGATTCCCCATTGCACCAAACATGCTTGCTCTTTCAGCCGTGGAGGCATTATAATGTGACGGTCAATCCCACTATTTGTTGGTAAAGTACACCAAGTGTTGGCAGTGGGTGGTGACAAGCTGCCTTCCCTCTAGTCTTTCACTGCTAAATTAGAGAAGGCTATGGAGATAGTCCTCGTATAGCTTTACATAAAATTCAAAAACAAATAAACACATTATAATAAAGAAGGTAACTTTTTCAAATGTTGCAGTTTCTATAAAGATAAAATAAAAAAATATTGGAAGCTTTACAAAATTATGCTCTCTCTCTGTCATGAAAGACAATTATAAAGGTGCACACACCATTGAAACACAGAGAGATAGTAGGTCATACTGCAAGGTACATACCTTGACCAAGAAAGTTCAGAATGGCTTTACATTTCTTTAAAACACTTTCCTCTATCTGTAGAATTAGCCTATTCTTTACAGTCTGTAAAAAACAGGATTGAAATGAACACAAGTTACCAGAAACAAACTGTTATCATGTGATAATTATAGCATTTATTGTTTATAAAAGGAAACTTACGTTGACAGAAATCTGAAGAGTAATAATTGTCAGTTTTTCATCTTATAAATATTGTTTGTAGCATTAAAAGAAATCACCAAACATGACTTGTTCACAGCAGAGAGTTCTTCAAAAACTGATCCAATATGCAGATGTAAAGAAAATTCTAAAACTGAAGGACCTCATATTTTGTTTTCACAATAAACTTTTGTTTGTAACAAAATAAGTTTGATTACATACAGTAATTGTTTAAAACTAAAGAAAAGTTAAGTGAAAGTTTCTTCAAATAATATTCAAATATCAGAATTTTAAAAACACAGATCATGATACCACTGTAGTGCACACATCACTGGTGAAATGGGAGTTGGGAAAATATTCCCCAGCATAATAGATGGATCATAGAAAGCAAACAGAGAAGAGTAGCATGCATTAGACATGATCCTTACAACAGAGCTTTAGCCATAGAAACTACATTCTAGAGCCATTGCCAAAATGCATGGTGAGATGTCGCCATATATACTGTAATCTCATAATGAGGTTCAGAAATTGTGATAATAAACAAAGGTAACGTCTTGTTTCCCAATAATAACTATGTTGTATATCATATCATGGTCTATCAATTTATGATGTGAAACAATGACAATTAACAAGGAATTTTGAATATTCAAGAGTTTAACTAGTATAACCATTTGAAGAGTGTTCAAGTTATATCTTGAACTATATATCCGTACTTTATAGGATCCATCACCACCCCACTAAATGTTACTGCCTCTCTTTCAAATTAACGCACGTAATCTGACCTTACATCAAATCAGTTACATACCTCATCCACTACAGCCGGTGACTGAACCGAGACTTGTGTGGGAGTGAGTCCCAGTACGGAACTTTTCTTGTTGATAGAGCTGTCACTGTCATTACGTAAATCAAGGTAGCTAGTCAGCTCAGCATTTATAAAACACTTTTTAAGGTCAGAATAAATCTGGAAGTGTAAGAGAAAGTTGAGAGACATAACCACGTGTACATTTCAAACTTTACCAAAATAAATAACACATGCAGCAATTATTAAGATTCAAATTAACAGACTTGGAAATTTCATTTAAATTTAATTAATGTATAAAAAAAATACTAAAGCACAGTAATTAAATATACACGTGTGATGTTGCACGTAACAGTGTAACAGTGAAAAAAAGGCTTAACTGAAATCGAGAACAAAACAAATATAATTTCTGATCAGAATAAGCTGTCTAATTAGAATGAAACTACAAATCAAACTGTATATCTGATTAAGTACTTATAAAGTTTAGATTACTTCACTACTGCCAGCTTAAGAGAACTTAGATTAGTCAAATAAAAAAATCTAAAGAAACATTGCAAAGCATTCTAAGTAACAAAATATGATAATAAATGACAAATAAAAGTAACTATAATAACCAATATTATTGATAAAAAGGTGCTAAAAATAAAACAGGTCTCGGAAGAACAAGTCGATGAACATTTAAACATTTTATACAGATACTGGAAAGTGAAAATATAGATTCTGCTGTCAAATTTGTAAAACTATCAATAATTACTTTAAACACTTTTCTTTAGCTAAGAAATATTAACTTCTAAACAAAAGATGCCACCTACCACAAGTCAGAAATAACCAGGTATGGTGTTAATGAGTGTGGCTAATCTAGTTTTTAATTATAAAGATCATAATTCACAGTTTCATTAACGAGGTTTCTTCCCTGTTAGCAATATTTTCAACCAATAATATCTTATGAGGAAAGACCAGCTTAACATATGAAATTTAGTCTTAAATCAATATATCAAGTTAACACTAAACTATAATTTTTATAACGAATACTTCTGTCTTCCTGTTTATTTCTGTCATTAAATAAAAACACTATCTCTTCCTTAAGACTAAAATATCTTCAGAAAGTAACCAATAACAGGATAACAATGGTTTATAACCAAAAGGAAGGATTTTATTGATGTTGGAAGATATGTTCAGTATCCCACATGAACGTGGAGAGAAATTCATGGGACAAACATCACATTCGTTACAAATTTCAGATACCACATTTTACTACTTGAAAGATGCACTTTTCTCTTTGAAAATACCTTGAAATATCCCCGTTTGTCTTCCAAGACAGAAGTGATGGGTTAAGGCAAGATGTTAGCTTAGGGACTACATCAAATACATTGTAATCTCATTACTTACTAGTTAGAGGCATTTTCAACACCAAAAACCATTTAATTCAACCAGTAATGTCAATATATTGTGAAGAATATGACATGCTTGATTGTCTTGACTCAGTAGGTTGAAAAAAAGTCAAGTGTTGGTTGCTGAATCAAAATACTTCTTTAAAAGTGTCTTTCCAAAATTAGGGTGTATCTTCCATGATGTGGCATCTTACGAGGAGTAAAATACAGCAATCACTTCAGCTCAACATCAAAACAAGTTACAAAATATTTTGTGATAAAGTTATTCATGCAAGTCAAATGAAAACTAATAAAATGAGACTGATCAGAAACTCCAGAAATCATCAAACAATCTCTCACCAAACTGTGAAAATGACCAAAGCAACATCTCTTGTTTTCACCACTCACACAAATTACCTGATTTGACCTTCACCTATATCATGTCGCCTGTTGACGTCACTTATGTCACGTGTCTTTCATCTTAGAACCTTAGTCTATACCTTATATTACTGATCATACCTGAATAAAAATGTAGTATTTCCTGCCATCGATAAAATTCTTCATTAAGTTTACAAGTAAAAATTGGGTATTTAAAACCTGCAAACAGAGATCATTACAAAATGAGGAAACAGAACTGAAGATACTGTGGACATTATTTAATAAAACTACAAACTCGTATTTTGATTTCATGCTATCACTTAGAATTACATTTGGTGAAGTGCAAACAGGAATTTGTAGTCTAAGTAAATAATGTCCACCACATCTCCACCCTTATCTCTTCATTTTTTTATGATTCTTGTTTGCAGGTTTTTAATCTACCCCCCTTTGCTGACTTTTTTGTGTTTAACTAAAGGCAAAAAATTATTTCATATGACAGCTAAATTTAAATATTGTAATGATAAACATAGTGAGTAGCTAGTTGACATGGCTCATGATGATTTACTATAACTCTGGACAAGTTGAACACATTAGTTTGGGATGTAAAATATTAACTGGCAGCTGAAGATTTTCATGGAGATTTGTTTAAGAATACAGTGAGCATATATAGTTTCTGTGTAACCATATGTTGCACATATAATGGACTAAGTGATAATCGCTAATAAACACGTGCAAAAATAGCCTTCTCAAATAAAACATAAAATGCTGCTTTAAATAAACCTTCATGTCTTTTAAAATAATTATTCTACAAATGTGTGTGATAAAAAAAAAAATACATAATGCAGAGGTTGGCTCCCTAAAAGCACCAAATGTATGGTGTACAAAGTATTGAGTATTACAGTCATCTAGCATTCACCCTTTATTGGTTGGCAAATCATGTTTCCTCTGTGCTTAAGTTTTTTAAAAAGAACACCATAAATTTGAAAAAAAGCCAACATATGATAATAGCAATGTTTACGCTAGAATTATGATGTTTTTATCTAAAGTAAAATATAGAATAAACAAAACGACTTTAAATACCCGTACATACCAATAAAATACCTTATTTAGTACTGTGCAAAAGGTTTGGGTGAAATAAACCAAGCTGTTTCTGTTGTAGACTGGTAGAAACATAATAATTAGAAACAAACAAGTCTTAAGAAGTATGCTTTTCTGTGTACAAGTACAGTCTCAGCAATGAAGTGCTGTTTGAACTGAATCTTTACTGTTTTAGGTGCTTTTAACACAAACGGGTGTTGTACAGTTACTTCTCATTCATATTATGAACCACTACTATAGTTTGTCATAAATCATTGTTTTTCTTTTACCATATTAGCATAACATGCTTTTTTTATCCAAGAAGTAACTTACGTTTACTTTCAACAAATCTTATTACCTGCAACTCTTCTGAAGAGAGTACCGTTTTCTGACTGTTGATGTCAAAATTAAATAATAATTCCTGGATTATGTCATAAACAATCAGATCTTGGAAATAAGCATATTTTTCTTTCTTCAGTTCTTCTTCCACCTAAAACACCCAGAAAATGGAACATTATAAACATACGACTATTGTAATCTCAGATGTGTTAAACTAATAAACAGGCTTTTATGAAAACCTTGAACTACTTGAAATGTCTTGTATTGTTCTCTTTCGAGTATAAATGTTTAACTCACTTAAATTGTTTAAAAGCCGCTAAACTTTTATCTTTTGAGTTAAAGGTTTTCAGGTGAATATATTAAAATGTTTTAGTGATTATTAAACATTTTTAAATAAGCATAAGCAAATTAAAAAAAAAACCTAAAAATTTTAACTCTTAAATCTAGGGTTCTACTGTTCTCTTAAGGATGTTTTCTACGCATTTGTCACTTCTATGTGCAAAAATCCTTGTTCTATAATTTGAAAGTTTGTTGGATTAAGTTTTTCCTGATTAGTTACATGTTTTGTTGGATAAAGTTTTTCCTGATTAGTTACATGTTTTGTTGGATAAAGTTTTTCCTGATTAGTTACATGTTTTGTCGGATAAAGTTTTTCCTGATTAGTTACATGTTTTGTCGGATAAAGTTTTTCCTGATTAGTTACATGTTTTGTCGGATAAAGTTTTTCCTGATTAGTTACATGTTTTGTCGGATAAAGTTTTTCCTGATTAGTTACATGTTTTGTCGGATAAAGTTTTTCCTGATTAGTTACATGTTTTGTGGGATAAAGTTTTTCCTGATTAGTTACATGTTTTGTGGGATAAAGTTTTTCCTGATTAGTTACATGTTTTGTTGGATAAAGTTTTTCCTGATTAGTTACATGTTTTGTTGGATAAAGTTTTTCCTGATTAGTTACATGTTTTGTCGGATAAAGTTTTTCCTGATTAGTTACATGTTTTGTCGGATAAAGTTTTTCCTGATTAGTTACATGTTTTGTCGGATAAAGTTTTTCCTGATTAGTTACATGTTTTGTCGGATAAAGTTTTTCCTGATTAGTTACATGTTTTGTCGGATAAAGTTTTTCCTGATTAGTTACGTTTTGTCGGATAAAGTTTTTCCTGATTAGTTACATGTTTTGTCGGATAAAGTTTTTCCTGATTAGTTACATGTTTTGTCGAATAAAGTTTTTCCTGATTAGTTACATGTTTTGTCGAATAAAGTTTTTCCTGATTAGTTACATGTTTTGTGGAATAAAGTTTTTCCTGATTAGTTACATGTTTTGTCGGATAAAGTTTTTCCTGATTAGTTACATGTTTTGTCGGATAAAGTTTTTCCTGATTAGTTACATGTTTTGTCGGATAAAGTTTTTCCTGATTAGTTACATGTTTTGTGGATAAAGTTTTTTGTTCTTGATTTAGTTACATGTTTTTGATAGTTTTTCCTGATTAATATTTTTTCCTGATTAGTTACATGTTTTGTCGGATAAAGTTTTTCCTGATTAGTTACATGTTTTGTGTCGGATAAAGTTTTTCCTGATTAGTTACATGTTTTGTCGGATAAAGTTTTTCCTGATTAGTTACATGTTTTGTCGATAAAGTTTTTCCTGATTAGTTACATGTTTTGTCGGATAAAGTTTTTCCTGATTAGTTACATGTTTTGTGGATAAAGTTTTTCCTGATTAGTTACATGTTTTGTCGGATAAAGTTTTTCCTGATTAGTTACATGTTTTGTCGGATAAAGTTTTTCCTGATTAGTTACATGTTTTGTCGGATAAAGTTTTTCCTGATTAGTTACATGTTTTGTCGGATAAAGTTTTTCCTGATTAGTTACATGTTTTGTCGGATAAAGTTTTTCCTGATTAGTTACATGTTTTGTCGGATAAAGTTTTTCCTGATTAGTTACATGTTTTGTCGAATAAAGTTTTTCCTGATTAGTTACATGTTTTGTCGATAAGTTTTTCCTGATTAGTTACATGTTTTGTCGGATAAAGTTTTTCCTGATTAGTTACATGTTTTGTCGGATAAAGTTTTTCCTGATTAGTTACATGTTTTGTCGGATAAAGTTTTTCCTGATTAGTTACATGTTTTGTCGGATAAAGTTTTTTCCTGATTAGTTACATGTTTTGTCGGATAAAGTTTTTTCCTGATTAGTTACATGTTTTGTCGGATAAAGTTTTTCCTGATTAGTTACATGTTTTGTCGGATAAAGTTTTTCCTGATTAGTTACATGTTTTGTCGGATAAAGTTTTTCCTGATTAGTTACATTTTTGTCGGATAAAGTTTTCCTGATTTCCTGTTTATTTTGCTGGTAGTTTGTTTTATCTAAAGTTTTTTCCTGATTAGTTACATGTTTTGTCGGATAAAGTTTTTCCTGATTAGTTACATGTTTTGTCGGATAAAGTTTTTCCTGATTAGTTACATGTTTTGTCGGATAAAGTTTTTCCTGATTAGTTACATGTTTTGTCGGATAAAGTTTTTCCTGATAAGTTACATGTTTTGTCGGATAAAGTTTTTCCTGATTAGTTACAAGTTTTGTCGGATAAAGTTTTTCCTGATTAGTTACATGTTTTGTCAGATAAAGTTTTTCCTGATTAGTTACGTTTTGAATTATTAACTCTCCACTTCATTTGTCATACCACTTTAAATTCATCTTTAATGGAAACTAACAAATACAATTTGAATGCAATTTTTGCTTAAACCATGCCATAAATGAGGCATTTTTTATAATTCTGACAGTTAAAAG
The DNA here is from genome assembly GCA_011833715.1 of Carcinoscorpius rotundicauda. Lineage (NCBI taxonomy): Eukaryota > Metazoa > Arthropoda > Merostomata > Xiphosura > Limulidae > Carcinoscorpius > Carcinoscorpius rotundicauda. The sequence goes on from CM022400.1 coordinate 69,727,190, forward strand.
ATTTTGTTGGTTGTATGAAAGTAACAAAATCCATATAAAACAACGACTTAGAGATAATGGAACTTGTTTAACAAGGCTCAACTTTGAACTTGTTTTCTGAGTTATTCAAACAGTAGATTGGATAACAAAGTATTTCCTTCAAACCACACCAACATAATCCTGAATTTGTGAAGTCATAAAATATTCCAATTATTGGAAAATACATCTCCTTAATTTGTTATTACATTAATTTGAGAAGTTTTTTCAACTGGATGTTTAGTAGTTATTCCAGTTGTATGTTTTACATTTGTACAACAAAAAAACTGAAATGTTACCATTGTATCTATGAAACTGGTTAATAAAAAGTTTGAAATGCCAATTATAAAAGTGCATGTTATAAAGAATCATTAAGATCTGGGTACTTTTACCCCAGAAACCTGTGAAATATGGAAATGTACTTGTACTGGTGGGGCTGAAAGGGCTTTTCATTTTCATATACATGCTATAGTTTGTGTGTTTAATAGAACTATTTATGGGTTATACATTTTTACATACTGACACTTTTACTTTGTTTCACTGCAACTATAGATGTGTTTATCAAATTAATCTGAACTTGTAAGAGACTTCTCCCCCCCATAAACATAAATAAATAAAATCTTATAAAAACTAAACTTATTTACAAGTTTCAATAAAGTGACCCCTCTCATCAAGACCAGCACTTCCCCAGAGGAGATGATGTCTAGTGAAGGCCCCCAAGATTAAAAAGAGAGACAGAAACTGTTTAAAGAAAGCACTAAGGTCTGATTAATCACATGTCTCTCCAGGTGACAGGTACAGAGAACAAACAGTGATGATATGACAGAAGGAAGAATGAATGGCTATGACCTCCAAGGGTTTCTTGAGTGAAAAAGACAGGGTGGGCACATGCTGATCAACCAACAGTGCCACCCCTCCATGTACTCATCCATCACAGCCTGTCATTTCTGTACAAAGAAAACTGCTTAAAGGTGACTGTATTAGGAGGTTTCAGAAATGTTTCCTGTAAGGAAAGACATACAGGATGGTATGAAGCAATAACTGTTTTGACGTCATCCAGATTACAACATAAACCTAGACAGTTCCATTGTATCAAGATGGTCATTTTCATTTATGTGTAGGTGAATTGGGTGGAGAACACTTCTGTTTACAACCATGCCTTTTTTTGTTCATTGTCCTGTTGAAGGAGGTCTGCAGACCTCCATGTATCCTGTCCTGAGTCAACAGGACAGGTCTTTGTGGTTGAAAGAGGATTCCAGTGACTAAGGACGTGAACAAATGATTGTCTTGCAGTTTGAGGTGAGAGAAGAAGATGGATCCAATAAAATGCTCGTACCCAAAACTAAAGGATGAGGATATTGGGGTTTGCTGAAATGTATGTAAGGGAAAGAGATAGGTGTTGAAGTTTATTCATTAACTTTGTTAACCACAGAGGTCAAACTTTTCAATTGGTTTGAAAACAATTCTTTAGGAGGCTCAGAAAGATCTGTCTGCACTCCCACTGTACTAGTGTAACAAAGTGCAGCAACATATGTCTCAGATGAAATGGTGGACAACTTTTGAGCCTCAGGATAACTAATGTTGTGAATAGTTTTCAAACACTGCACCTCTTTTTCTTCCAACGATTTCGGGAAAGAACAAAAGTATGATGGGTGGGAACCATTGCAACTGATGCAATGTACATTTCACACTCATAAGAATCATAGTCCTCACCACTCCAACAAGCACACATCAAGGAACTGCAACATGATGTCTTAGAGTGGCCAAACTGCTGACACTGGATACATCTGAGAGGGTTTGGAACATATAACCATACCTTGCAATTATGGTAACCTGCCTTAATAGTGACAGGTGGATGTGGTGATGTAAGTGTCAGAATGAGGACACTGGTCTGCATCATAATTCCATTTGGAGATATGCCTCACTGAAGAAACTCCTTGGATGGAGAAACCAGCAAGAATCTCTGACTCAGGGATGTTCTTCAAATCCCTCTGAACAATAACTCCTTGTGATGAATTCAAAGTAACATGTGGTGTAACCTCAACAGGTATATTTCCAATTGCCTTTGAATGCAAGAGGAGAGCCAGCAAGTCCCTTCTTAATGTAAAAAGGAAGACGTTTGACCTAAAGGTTTGTCTGAAAGAGAATGTAATATAAGAAAATGAGGTACAGGTGTTACAGATGTTGAAGATTGCTGCTCAGAATCTTCAAGATGTGTTCGTTTACCTGTGGACTGTTTTTTCACTATTAAGTTTTTTATTTGGAGGATCCATAATAAAAAAAGAATATTTTGGTGCCCACTGGACCCCACCCACCATGGAGCCCTATGAAGAGTCACACTACAATGCCAAACAAGGACACTGCAGTAGTACCAGTTTTGTGAGCACTATACCTAAACACCAGCAACAGATACAGTGTCCAAAAAAACCTGTTGAGAACATCCAACACTGGTACTTGGTTGACCCAAGCCAAAGTAGACCAGCCAAATGACCCTAGGAGGGCCAACCCCAAAGCCATCTGTCTATACAAATTCAAAACCAAAGTGGTGTGTTGGGGTTGAACCCCTCAACCACCAGTATCCTCTCCTCCCCTTCACGGGTCACCACGCACGGTAAACACATGGGTGGATATTTATATCCAAGAGGAGGAAACCAGAAAGAACAGAACCTTTCCTGAGAAGTCTCCTTACCACGTTCACGAATTCATACCAAGGGGCATTTTAAGTTTAAGAAGTTTAAATTGACTGCTATGATGGACTTAAAAGATTATACAAGATTAAGAGAGTTGGTCAAGCATGACAACAGAAAATCAAAAATGGTTGGCTGAAAATTAACGGTGAGGATTTCTTTAAATATATTAAATGTAAACAATATGTTAGGATAGGGTAGGACTTTTGGAGGATGGTAAAGGAAGGCTCATATTTCATGACTTTTAGATGGCTGGGTTAATATATTCAATGTCTTATTCAGTTTTCACAAATGAAGAGTGAGACACTATTCTTCATCTCAGAACAGTCGATAAATGAGGAAAAAATACAATTCCGAGCTGGTTAAGAAAAAAACTTGGAAGTTTAAAGTACAATGAGACTCGTGGGCTACATAATATTTCCCCAATGTTTTGAAGGAAGTTAAAGACTAGATTTGTAAGCCATTTACTACTGTTTTTTGTTAGTCCTTGAATAGTGGGAAGGTACCACAGGACTGGAAGTTATCTAATATAACTTCTCTCTTCAAGGTAAGTGATAAAAATTGTCCCAGTAATTATAGACCTATTAGTCTTATACACGAGGGCTATCTGCATTAAGAATGATAGGACTAGGGTATATAAATGTTGGTATGGTACATCTTCAGCTGATAATTTAATTTATATAGTTGGGTAGTGGACTTTTCAAATGGGTTACTTTCAAATACAATAAATTTAAAGGAATGAAAAGGAAATTTGATAAATATTTAAATGACAACATTTAAGATTTTTCTTTTCTTTTTGTAGTTAGTGGACAGTACATGCTTGACGGACCTATAGGTCCCTCTATTATCTTTAGATTTTATGTCAGGGTATGAGACATTCACCATGCTTGTCCCCTCCAGTGGTTCACCTATATGTCTGCGGACTTACAACGCTAAAATCTGGGGTTTCAATACCTGTGGTGGGCAGAGCACAGATAACCCAACGTGTAGTTTTGTGCTTAATTCAAAACAACAACCATGCATGTCCACTGAATGTTTCAAAAGTCACCACTGTTGGTAATATGGACAATACAAATTTAATCTGTAAGCTAGTTTTTAGCATACATTGCTAATACCATAATTTTGTTGTCAACGTTAATACGTTCTCAACAATCATCTAACACAGGGGGATTTCCAACAGAAGATCCCCTCAGAACCACCACTTTCCTGAATCTCTATCCCTATACAGTAACGCTGTATATATCATCTTAATGCTATCCTGTATTTGCTGAAACCCCCCATAACATTTTTGGAGCCTCTCATTTAGGAACCCCTGATTTAAGGAATGGTACACAAAGTGTAAACAAACAACAACTAAGACATTCTGTAAACATACTTGTTGTACATCCTGTAACACTTGTTTACTAGTTCCTTCTGGGCTTACATGATTACTCAACTTCAAGAGAAGGTTTAGAAACTGTGGAAACTTCTCAAGGTCTTCTTGTGAAACATAAACTGGCAGAGTGTTGTTTACTAGAGAAGAAAACAGGAGTCAGGCCACAACTGTACTAAATGTAACTTACAAGGAGAATATGGAACAAATTAATATACCATTTAAATACTTTGTTTTAAACAAAGAGATCTCAAGACAGAAAAAAAAAATATATATATATATATATATCACAAAAGGGGTTTGGTTACATAAAAACAAAAAACTAAAATTCAGTAATAAATTTTTATTCTACAATTCTAGATGCAAGTTGTTGACACTATAGAAGGAAATGTAATAACACAGGATCACTGAAAGACATTATTATTAATGTAGACATAAGTTGTTGACACTGTGAATAGAAATATAACAATGCAGGATCACTGAAAAACATTATTATTAATGTAGATGTAAGTTGTTGACACTGTGGATAGAAATATAACAATGCAGGATCACTGAAAGACATTATTATTAATGTAGATGTAAGTTGTTGACACTGTGGATAGAAATATAACAACAAACACAGGATCACTGAAAGACATTATTATTAATGTAGATGTAAGTTTTTGACACTGTGGAGGGAAATGTCTGTCATACAACCATTAAAAGTAAGTGTATGAAAGCACAACAGAATCTGTGCTAGCATGTGTAACAGCATCTATTACACATTTATAACAAACAGTTCCAGCATCCACATATATCTATTGCTCATCATTACAGTATTTTGTATGAATTGCATCAACAATGAAACCATTTTTAAATCCTCATTGTAAGTACAAATGGCTCACCATCAATCACAGAACCCAAACCTTCTCTTATTTTATGAGCAAACTGGTCCTGTAATTTGAAAAAGGAATTTAACCTTCAACACTTGGTTACTTCACGTGGAACTAAACTCCACATAAAATTAATACTAAACTTAGCCTTTGGTCATTTTCCTATTCTTAAGAAACGTAGGAAGGGTTATAAATAAATGTTTCAACGAAAGAACTTACGTAAACTTTGAACTATATCTGCTAATTTTGTACTAATTACTCACTATCAGTGTATTATTATTACTGTTAGCAATACATATCACACTCAACTACCGTCTAAAGCCGTAACTAGAATGTTAACAGCCTAAGTTCTGCACCAGATCATTACTTTTAGAATCTGTTGGTAACCATTTTAATAAACTGACTACCAACCTTTATAAAATGATTTTTCCCCGTTGTAAACACCATTGCTGTCCACTCCTGCCATTTTCAATTCCCGCTCATTAACTACAACTACGCCCTCTTTATTATATTATTATTTATATATAATATTTTTTTTCTAATAACTTTACAATATCTGATCTTTTTTTTTTTACCTAAGCCTAATTAATTATAATTTTTGCCATCTCTGACATAAATTAACAAATTATAAATTGGTTTACTTCTAATTTTGTACATTGTGAGAATAGACTGCCTTAATTGTATGTACATACTTTTGATCATATTTATACATACATTTTATATTTAAATAAATCTTCATAACTAATTTTTATATACAGCATTTTTATAGCATAAGACATCATACAATTAGCTTGCTTACAAACCTTTAATCTGATACCTGTAGAGGGCTAATTAAAAAGATTATGAAGAAATACCTGTGGTCGATCATAATTTTTTAACGAATATTAAGTCAACTTAACGTTACATTGCTCAATCAACTTTGGATCTAACAATTTGGCGCCTTGTTTTCACCCACGATTTTTGAAACCTTAACACTTTGCGTAAAATTCGGGAAAATAAACTGGTAATTAAAAAATAATAATCATGAAGCAACTGTGATTTATTTTAACTGATTTTTAAAACTAATTTCGAACATTTTTTTCTGTATTACTTTCAATAAATCTCCTTTTGTTATATTTTTGCCCCCCAGTGGCTCAGCGGTATGTCTGCGGACTTACACGCTAAAATCCGGGTTTCGATACCCGTGGTGGGCAGAGCACAGATAGCCCATTGTGTAGCTTTGTGCTTAATTCAAAACAACAACATTGTTATATTTTTATCCAATATGAAAAATACTAAATAAATCGTGAGTGAAAATTACAAAGTAGCATACATAGGATAGCTATTTCAATCGTAAATACCTGTAAGTAATTTTTGGTCCTAGTTACAAACTGTGGCCAACGACTCGTAATCTGACGGTTGCGGGTTCGAATCCCTGTCACACCAAACATGCTCATCCTTTCAGCTGTAATAGTGTTATGATCAATCCCACTATTTGTTAGCAAAAGAACAGCCCATGAATTGATGGAAGGTGGTGATGACTAGTTTGCCTTTCCTCTAGTCTTACTTTTCTAAATTAGGGACAGCTAACACGGATAGCTCTCGAACAGTTTTGTACGAAGTTCAAAAACAAACAATACAAATATGCACACACATGCTTGAAGTTTTCTTTTAATTTGAGATAATAGAAATAAAATTACAATGAAAAATATAGTTATTCATTTAAAATAAAAGTAAAACAACATATTTATTTTATGGTATCACAAAGTAACATATATAAAACTGACAGTTACATTATAAATGAACTACTGTACCATTAATATAAAGTTTTTATCAATGCGTATTTGTTCATAAAGAAAAATACAAAACCTAATATCCATGGGATTTCAAATAAGTGGATACAAATGTCCTGAGTGTAAGTATCAAACACAAGTGCATGTCGCTGCATTCGTTACAAGAAGCATTACTTCTCTTTTTACAGGTTTGATTTTTTTAATAATTCAAGCAGAGATAAAAGAGGGCTATCAACGCTAGTCGTCACTAGTGTAGCACTGTAAGACTAAATGAAAGGCAGCTAATAATTATCATCTACCATCAACTCGTGGTTTACTCTTTTTTCTTGTCAAATAATAGTGGGATTGACTGTAATGTTATAATACCTCCACGCCTGAAAGGGCGAGCATGTTTGGTATGACGAGGATTCGAATCCGCGACTGTAAGAACACAAGCCAAGCACCTTAACCACCTGGCCATGCCAGGCCTTCAGGTTCGATCCTATTCTTAAATATGATCATCCAGCTAAATAGCAAGTGCTGGTTCTGTTATCTTTTCAATTCACGACACTGGATAGTTGATTTTGGAGTTGACATCACTATTCTGTTTTGTTTGATTGTTTTTCTTGATATCAAATAAGTGTTCAGCTACAGTGTTTAAGAGTGGAAAAGAAAACAACTCTTTCACGAGCATTAGTTTGTTTGTTTGTCTTTTGAATTTCGCCCAAAGCTACACGAGCACTATCTGTGCTAGCCGTCACCACATGCGGCAAACTCTTGGGCTACTTTTTTACCAACGTATAGTGGGATTGATCGTCACATTATAAAGCCCCCACGGCTGATAGGTTGAGCATGTTTGGTGCTACAAGGATTCGAACCCGCGACCCTCAGATTACAAGTCGAATACCTTAACCCGCCTGGCCATGCTGGGCCACCAGCTTTAGTAAATCAGGAAATCGCAAGGAACTACAAAGAAAACATAAAGAGATGATACACCATCAGTATTAAATGGAAGTAACCATTACAATGTCTCCATCTTGACATTCATTTGTCCAGTCTGAAAGATCAAGCTCTTTAAAGATATTAATTAGCTTCTAGTCTCGAGAAATTATTGTCTGCAATCTTGACAACTTGAATAATGGATCGTCAAACGATAACTTCTCATTTATATCACACAATGACTTTTTTTGTATAATATAATTTTCTGGATGAAGTTGTAATAATTTCAAAACGAGGCCCAAAACGCGAGCGCTTCCGAACAGTTGACTGGAGAAAAATAGCCAACCATTCGACAGTTTCAGGTCTCGTTTTGTAAATACTACACTGTTGTAGGTAATCCTGTGTGCTAACTACTTAACCTGAATTTCTGGATGAAGATAAGATCTTGATGATTTCTTCATGGTTCATATTGCAATCAGATGTTTTCAGTGTGGACTCTGTCCAGAGACACTTACTAACTCTCTCTTTCCTTTCATAGTAATATCATTGACCGATTTCTATTGCGACTCGCTCGTGAACTGAAAATGGTAAATGTAGACTAAAATTGCTTGCAGTATTAAACAGTACAAAAAGAAGAAGGAACATACTGATCTGAGACGCTGCTTTGCCTTCTTTTAACTTTATTTAAACAAATTTGTAAAAAAAAACAAAAAACGACAGTTATATACTTATTAATATAGGATTTTGCATATTTTTATGAGTTACAATATGCATATTTCTCAAAATTACAGAGAACTGCCTGGGGTAATATTACAGAGATTTAACGTGTGTTTGTGTGTGTGTTTTTCGTATAGCAAAGCCACAAAGGGCTCCCTGCTCAGCCCACCGAGGGGAATCGAACCCCTGATTTTAGCGTTGTAAATCCGGAGACATACCGCTGTACTAGCGGGAGGTCAAGGATTTAACAAAGATGAATGTTGTTGTTTTTTTGTAACTTAAATAACATCCGCTAGATGTCACGGGTATTCCACTGTCACTGAACTCAAGTTGTTTTGAATTAAGCACAAAGCTACACGATGGGCTATCTGTGCTCTACCCACCACGGGTATCGAAACCCGGATTTTAGCGCACTGAACTAAAAAAAACCACTAAAGAAGCATTGTTACTTAGACATTCGACATGAAAATTAGAACGCAGAACACACTTATCTACCAGATTATAAAAATCTCGGTGTAATCACTGACTGAGTTCGGCTTCAAAACCAAACTAAAATTAAATAATGGAGACACATATATTTTATTTGATCGTTTTAGAGCAAAGCCTCATTGGGATAACATCTTCTCTGACCACCGTGGAGAGTTTGTTTTCGAATTTCACGCTTGTTTGTTTTGGAATTTCGCACAAAGCTACTCGAGGGCTATCTGTGCTAGCCGTCCCTAATTTAGCAGTGTAAGACTAGAGGGAAGGCAGCTAGTCATCACCACCCACCGCCAACTCTTGGGCTACTCTTTTACCAACGAATAGTGGGATTGACCGTCACATTATACACCCCCACGGCTGGGAGGGCGAGCATGTTTAGCGCGACGCGGACGCGAACCCGCGACCCTCGGATTACGAGTGCACGCCTTAACGCGCTCGGCCATGCCAGGCCTCGAATTTCACGCAAAGCTACTCGAGGGCTATCTGTGCTAACCGTCCCTAATTTAGCAGTGTAAGACTAGAGGGAAAGCAGCTAGTCATCACCACCTACCGCCAACTCTTGGGCTACTCTTTTACCAACGAATAGTGGGATTGATCGTCACATAATAACACCAGCGCAGCTGAAAAGGCGAGCAAGTTTGGTGCAACGGGGATGCAAACCCGTGACCCTCAGATTACGAGTCGCACGTCTTAACTCACCTGGTCATGTCGGACCACCGCGGAGAGTGGAGTCGAGGATTACAGCATTGTACGTCCGTAAGGCTATCGCTGTCTCAACAGGAAGAGTTAAGTTGAACAACAAAAACAGTCTAAATGAAGATAACTTTTATTTTTTTATTTGCCTTAACAAAACGGTTAAATATATCGCACGCATGATGACTCAAAACTACAGGTTTCAAAGTTTCATCCATTCTGAAAACAAACTTTAAATATTGGTCAAAGTTTTTCAAAATTGGAACATTTGTAGCATTTCGAAATGAACCCAACCTTAAGACATTTGACTTGTCATTTTTTTTGTGACATAATAATCTTTTGATTTTAATAGAAATTCCTAAGTTGAACGGGCCCGGCTTGGCCAAGCGCGTCAGGTGTGCGACTCGTAATCCGAGGGTCGCGGATTCGCGCCCGCGTCGCGCTTAGCATGCTCGCCCTCCCAGCCGTGGGGGCGTATAATGTGACGGTCAATCCCACTATTCGTAAGTAAAAGAGAAGTCCAAGAGTTGGCGGTGGGTGGTGATGACTAGCTGCCTTCCCTCTAGTTTTACACTACTAAATTAGGGACGGCTAGCACAGATAGCCCTCGAGTAGCTTGGTGCGAAATTCCAGAACAAATTCCTCAGTTGAATATCTGACAAATTCGACAATTATAACAACTTCTTGCGAGCTGCTTACCTTTTGTTAAAGGTGTTCATTACAGAATTTCTTACGAAGAGATGAATGAGTATTTGTCCCTAGTTTAGAGTGGTTAGGGCGCTCGGCTTGCAATCTGCAGGTTTCGAGTTCGATTTCCGGAACCAAACATACCTGATCTTTCAACCCTAGAGGTGAAATAATCACAAATAATTTCTTCTTTTTATTGGTAAAAGGTGTTGTTGTTGATGTTGTTTTGAATTAAGCACAAAGCTACACAATGGGCTATCTGTGCTATGCCCACCACGGGTATCGAAACCCGGATTTTAGCGCGTAAATCCGCAGACATACCGCTGAGCCATTGGGGGGCTATTGGTAAAAGAATAACCAAAGGATTGTGGCACTGACTAACTGTCTTCTCTCTAATCTATGACTCGAGTATCTTTGCACAAAATTCAACAAACAACCCCTAATTTCATTGTTAAAGAACAGAAAGATCAGCCGTAACAAATAACACCCCCACGGCTAGAAGGACAAGCAAAGTTCGATAACGGTATCCGAACCTGGAATCCACAGATACGAGCCGAAAACGAGGTCACGTTGAAAAAATATATTTCACATCATTAACGATCATCCCCAGTTGTTTTTGTTGTTTTTAATTAATCACAAAGCTACTCAATGGGCTAGCTATGCTCTGCCCACCATGTGTATCGAAATCCGGTTTTTAGCATTGTAAGTCGGCACACATACCGCTGAGCCACTAGGGGGCGATCATCTCCATTCTTTAGAATTGTTAAATAAAAACTACGTGTTTTGATTTAATTTTTAATTTTTTAATGCCACAAAAATTTAAAGACAGTTGTAACTCTGAAAGTTATATGAAATAAAGGGTAGTTAGGACATATTAGTAATTTGGTTGTATCCTGTCACCTGACCTTGAAAATGTGCCGTCATGTTAACACATTCTCTTTGCCCGTCCATCTTCTCTGTATATGTATATCTATTTGCCTGTAAACATGTAATTATTTTTAGCAGACTGTGCGTTTTATTGTCACTTAGTTATCTAGGTATTAGGTTTCAAATATTTCTTTTAACAACTTTTTCTCTGCTTTCCAAATCTGAATAATTCATCAAAAACGTACAACTGTCAAACAGTATCAGAGAGTTGCGCAGTGAGAAAACACTGACGGCGTTATTCCGCACGAGAAAAACACTCATTCGTTAAGACTAAAACTCGAAATAACTGAATCACCAACATAAATCCGAGATCCAATTGAAATTCTGTAGAAGCGAAACTCGCATCTTATCAATCAAACTGACCTGTCCGACCAGATTCACAGAAATTTGACAAAACAAAAATTACTACCTTGATGTTTTTAAAGACAAATAAGGTACGTAAACCTGTCACCAGAGGGAGAAATAACTCGCAATTTCTATTCAGGGAAAGCATTGAAAAGGCGTGGAGTGCCATTTACCCCAGCGTCAGTAGGCCTCGTAAATGTCGTCATCTTGACCTTGCTTTAGTATCTGAAACCTATGAGAATAACAAGGTACCAATAACCACGGTATGAAACGTTATTTATTTTGAAACAAATTAGATTTCAAAACGGTTTAAAATAGTAAGAGGTGAAGAAAACAACAACGTTTTACGTGTCAAAAAAAAAACTTTTAAAATTGACGATACAATTTTATATCCCTACAAATGTTGCCTCCAAAAATTGTACAGGCCTTCGTCAGTTTCTCAAAATGCAGTTTAGTCCCAATGAATAATTACATTCCAAATGTATGGTTTGGGATAAACACAAAATGTGATGAAATATTAAATTTATAATCCTGTACGATATCAGTATGACGGGTTCACATACAAATAACAGTTTAGCTTTTTGATCAAAATACATATCAGATACTTTGGTGGGTGGATTTACACCAAAATGCACGTGAAGAATGTTTAGAGTAGATTTGGTTTGTAATCACTCTTAAAACCTTCATACAAATGAAGAATGTCTAAAGTAGCTTTGGTTTGTAGACACCATTAAAACCATCATACAAATGAAGAATATCTAGAGTATATTTGGTTTCTAATTACTATTAAAACCATCATACAAATGAAGAATGTCTAGAGTAGATTTGGTTTGTAGACACCATTAAAACCATCATACAAATGAAGAATGTCTAGAGTAGATTTGGTTTGTAGACACCATTAAAACCATCATACAAATGAAGAATGTCTACAGTAGATTTGGTTTGTAATCACTATTAAAACCATCATACAAATGAAGAATGTCTAGAGTATATTTGGTTTGTAGACACTATTAAAACTACCATACATATGATGAATGTCTAGAGTAGATTTGGTTTGTAGACACTATTAAAACTACCATACATATGATGAATGTCTAGAGTAGATTTGGTTTGCAGACACTATTAAAACTACCATACATATGATGAATGTCTAGAGTAGATTTGGTTTGTAGACACTATTAAAACTACCATACATATGAAGAATGTCTAGAGTAGATTTGGTTTGTAGACACTATTAAAACTACCATACATATGAAGAATGTCTAGAGTAGATTTGGTTTGTAGACACTATTAAAACTACCATACATATGAAGAATGTCTAGAGTAGATTTGGTTTGCAGACACCATTAAAACCATCATACAAATGAAGAATGTCTAGAGTAGATTTGGTTTATAGACACTATTAAAACTACCATACATATGAAGAATGTCTAGAATAGATTTGGTTTGTAGACACTATTAAAACTACCATACATATGAAGAATGTCTAGAGTAGATTTGGTTTGTAGACATTATTAAAACTACCATACATATGAAGAATGTCTAGAGTAGATTTGGTTTGTAGACACTATTAAAACCATCGTACATATGAAGAATGTCTAGAGTAGATTTGGTTTGTAGACACTATTAAAACTACCATACAAATGAAGAATGTCTAGAGTAGATTTGGTTTGTAGACACTATTAAAACTACCATACATATGAAGAATGTCTAGAGTAGATTTGAGTTGTAGACACTATTAAAACTACCATACATATGAAGAATGTCTAGAGTAGATTTGGTTTGTAGACACTATTGAAACTACCATACATATGAAGAATGTCTAGAGTAGATTTGATTTGTAGACACTATTAAAACTACCATACATATGAAGAATGTCTAGAGTAGATTTGGTTTGTAGACACTATTAAAACTACCATACATATGAAGAATGTCTAGAGTAGATTTGGTTTGTAGACACTATTAAAACTACCATACATATGAAGAATGTCTAGAGTAGATTTGGTTTGTAGACACTATTAAAACTACCATACATATGATGAATGTCTAGAGTAGATTTGGTTTGTAGACACTATTAAAACTACCATACATATGAAGAATGTCTAGAGTAGATTTGGTTTGTAGACACTATTAAAACTACCATACATATGATGAATGTCTAGAGTAGATTTGGTTTGTAGACACTATTAAAACTACCATACATATGAAGAATGTCTAGAATAGATTTGGTTTGTAGACACTATTAAAACTACCATACATATGAAGAATGTCTAGAGTAGATTTGGTTTGTAGACACTATTAAAACTACCATACATATGAAGAATGTCTAGAGTAGATTTGGTTTGTAGACACTATTAAAACTACCATACATATGAAGAATGTCTAGAGTAGATTTGGTTTGTAGACACTATTAAAACTACCATACATATGAAGAATATCTAGGGTAGATTTGGTTTGTAGACACTATTATAACTACCATACAAATGATGAATGTCTAGAGTAGATTTGGTTTGTAGACACTATTAAAACTACCATACATATGAAGAATGTCTAGAGTAGATTTGGTTTGTAGACACTATTAAAACTACCATACATATGATGAATGTCTAGAGTAGATTTGGTTTGTAGACACTATTAAAACTACCATACATATGATGAATGTCTAGAGTAAATTTGGTTTGTAGACACTATTAAAACTACCATACATATGAAGAATGTCTAGAGTAGATTTGGTTTGTAGACACTATTAAAACTACCATACATATGAAGAATGTCTAGAGTAGATTTGGTTTGTAGACACTATTAAAACTACCATACATATGAAGAATGTCTAGAGTAGATTTGGTTTATAATCACTATTAAAACTACCATACAAATGAATAATGTCTAGAATAGATTTGGTTTATAATCACTATTAAAACTACCATACAAATGAAGAATGTCTAGAGTAGATTTGGTTTGTAGACACTATTAAAACTACCATACATATGAAGAATGTCTAGAGTAGATTTGGTTTGTAGACACTATTAAAACTACCATACATATGAAGAATGTCTAGAGTAGATTTGGTTTGTAGACACTATTAAAACTACCATACATATGAAGAATGTCTAGGGTAGATTTGTTTTGTAGACACTATTATAACTACCATACAAATGATGAATGTCTAGAGTAGATTTGGTTTGTAGACACTATTAAAACTACCATACATATGATGAATGTCTAGAGTAGATTTGGTTTGTAGACACTATTAAAACTACCATACATATGATGAATGTCTAGAGTAAATTTGGTTTGTAGACACTATTAAAACTACCATACATATGAAGAATGTCTAGAGTAGATTTGGTTTGTAGACACTATTAAAACTACCATACATATGAAGAATGTCTAGAGTAGATTTGGTTTATAATCACTATTAAAACTACCATACAAATGAATAATGTCTAGAGTAGATTTGGTTTATAATCACTATTAAAACTACCATACAAATGAAGAATGTCTAGAGTAGATTTGGTTTGTAGACACTATTAAAACTACCATACATATGAAGAATGTCTAGAGTAGATTTGGTTTGTAGACACTATTAAAACTACCATACATATGATGAATGTCTAGAGTAGATTTGGTTTGTAGACACTATTAAAACTACCATACATATGATGAATGTCTAGAGTAAATTTGGTTTGTAGACACTATTAAAACTACCATACATATGAAGAATGTCTAGAGTAGATTTGGTTTGTAGACACTATTAAAACTACCATACATATGAAGAATGTCTAGAGTAGATTTGGTTTGTAGACACTATTAAAACTACCATACATATGAAGAATGTCTAGAGCAGATTTGGTTTATAATCACTATTAAAACTACCATACAAATGAATAATGTCTAGAGTAGATTTGGTTTATAATCACTATTAAAACTACCATACAAATGAAGAATGTCTAGAGTAGATTTGGTTTGTAGACACTATTAAAACTACCATACATATGAAGAATGTCTAGAGTAGATTTGGTTTGTAGACACTAAAACTACCATACATATGAAGAATGTCTAGAGTAGATTTGGTTTGTAGACACTATTAAAACTACCATACATATGAAGAATGTCTAGAGTAGATTTGGTTTATAATCACTATTAAAACTACCATACAAATGAATAATGTCTAGAGTAGATTTGGTTTATAATCACTATTAAAACTACCATACATATGAAGAATGTCTAGAGTAGATTTGGTTTGTAGACACTATTAAAACTACCATACATATGAAGAATGTCTAGAGTAGATTTGGTTTGTAGACACTATTAAAACTACCATACATATGAAGAATGTCTAGAGTAGATTTGGTTTATAATCACTATTAAAACTACCATACAAATGAATAATGTCTAGAGTAGATTTGGTTTGTAGACACTATTAAAACTACCATACACATGAAGAATGTCTAGAGTAGATTTGGTTTGTTGGCATAATTAGACTTCCACCACATTTTGTGTCTTGTGTTTCAGTTTTAAATCAGATTTCCAAGTCAAAGATCTGTGTAAAAGCATACCATATGAAACACTGGCATTTATCATTATGTTTTTGGCTTCGATATGCTATTGGTTCAGTAGTCAATTGTTTGTTTGTTTTTTGAATTTCGCGCAAAGCTACACGAGGGTTATCTGTGATAGCCGTCCTTAATTTAGCAGTATAAGACTAGATCAGGGGTTCCCAACCTTTTGACACTCGCAGCTTGAAAATGTAATTGATGAAATAAAATCAATGTTATCCCAAGCTACTTCTAACAAGGCTATGCGACCCCCTGGGGGGTAGCGACCCACCAGTTGGGAGCCCCTGGACTAGAGGGAAGGCAGCTAGTCATCACCACCCACCGCCAACTCTTGGGCTTCTCTTTTACCAACGTATAGTGGGATTGACTGACACTTTATAACGCCCCACGGCTGAAAGAGCGAGCATGTTTGGCGCGACGGGGTTGCGAACCCGCGACCCTCAGATTACGAGTCGCATGTTTAGCCATGCCGGGCCCGGTATTCAATTTATTCATTGAATACATACGAAACGAATTCCTGCATACTTTTGCGAAACTAGTTCCAGTGTGGTGGTGTGAACTGACCCAAGAGTCTTGAAGTGAAAGTGATTTCTGAAGTTTCATTTGAAATTGACGATATATATCTTGCTGTCCATTTTCTCTGCTTATCTCTCTCTATCTGTAAAAATCTAATTATTTTTAGCAGACTGTATGTTTATTTTCTACTTATCTTCCATATTTATTTTCGGTTATTTGTTTCAATAACGTTCTCTCTGCTTTCGAAGTCTACCACTGGTTCAGCGGTATGTGTCTGCTGACTCACAACGTTAGGACCTGGCTTTCAATACCCGTGGTGGGCAGAGCACAGATAGCCCATTGTGTAGCTTTGTGTTTAACTACAAACAAACTAACTGTTTTTCAAATAATTTTGAATAATTCATTAACAAGGTAGAACTGTCAACACTATCTGAGAGTTGTACATTTTCGTTCCCTGAGAAAAGAACATTTTAACAAACATTCGTTAAGACTAAAACTCGAAACAACTGGATCATCCACAGAAATCCGGGATTCAGTTGAACTCTGTTTTATCAATCAAACAGAACTGTGTCCAACCTGGTTCACTAAAACATGACCAAAAGTTACTACCTTGATTTCTTCAAACTGAAGAATTAGTGTGAAACTTGCTCTGTCTGATAGTGTGAACCTAACTTTAACCTGCTCATGTGAAACTGACTTATACCTACTAGTGTGAAACTCGCTCCAGCCGGTAATGTGAACCTAACCTTAACCTGTTCATGTAAAACTGACTTATACCTACTAGTGTGAAACTTGCTCTGGCCGGTAGTGTGAACCTAACCTTAACCTGCTCATGTAAAACTGACTTATACCTACTAGTGTGAAACTCGCTCTGGTCGGTAGTGTGAACCTAACCTTAACCTGCTCATGTGAAACATAACTCTTGCATACCAGCGGTATTCAACAGACAGTTAACATTTTCCCCTCATTCAGGCGACTATCAACTGGAAGAAAAAACTAACAGAGGGAATCAATACGACCTCTTTGTTTGTACAAGTTTCTCAGGTCATAAAAGTCGTTGTAAAAAACAACGTCGACATGACGTTGGTAGGTTATTGCAGACGTACAATACTCCAGAGTTATTTCAAAAACTAATTACATCACTTACCAACTGGCACAAAACCATAACATTCAGAATATGTCGACACGATGACTCTCTACCAAAGTAAGTACTACATAATTATACAAGTTTCACGTCATGTCTGGTGAGGGAAGTTACGACTACCGGTAATGGCAGACTTCCAATGAGAAAACAAAAGAACTCCAGACCCGCAGGAGTGTTGCAGATCTGACTAAAAATGCTTTACATCTGTTCTGTTTCTATATTCAGGCTATTATATTATCTTGTCGGAAAGAGACGAAAAGGCAAGTCGTTTCCTTAAACAATGCAACAGTTTCTTAACTGCGATACGTGTGTTGAAACAGCTGTATGTGTGGTAATAAATTTATTTCATAGCAACGTTTTGTTTACATCAGTGCTTCTGTAATTTCTATTTAGATTGTTTTCTTCTGTATGTTCAGTATTTCAATGTATGTGAAGTTGTATTTCTTGTTGATCAATCGTGTATTCTAAATACGCTACGAATCAGAGTAATAAAACCTACATAAAACATTAATTAATAAAATATCAGAATGCTATTATGTTTGTATTAAGTAAATTACACCTGGCACCAGAGGGCGCTTGTATCACAAACCGAATAATTTGAATGGATGTATTTCCGTTTTAAATGATCATGTCTGACTGTCAGAGACGAATCGTTCTTTTGTTACCAAGCGAACAGCTGTTTCAAAACTTCAAATTCTTCGAAACTTCTCGAAAAACAAACGTATTTACAACTTCACCGGTAGATGGCTTTATTGCTTTTTGCATAAATAAGAATAATTAGGAGATCATGTCTTGGACAGGTTGGTGTTAGGTTTTCGTCAACGTTTATAAAACACACAAACTGTATTAACAGAGGTCTATGTTATAAGGTGGTATGTTGGAATTACCACAAACCAAATTACCACGAGCCTGGATTCGGTAATATGATAATTTCGCAGATCTTAACATTTTGTGTTTTAGCATGAAGTAACACAATGGACTATTTGCACCTTGTTCACTGCTAGAATCGAACCTTGAATTTTAACATTATAAGAACACTAGATAGAAACGAAACTTACTTATTAGTAAATATATTAGCTGGGGGGAACTGAGGGAAATTCTGTGGTAGTTTCAGCTATAAAATCCCCCCTTCATTTTGAATGGGAGAAATTCAACGTCTCTGAAAAACTAGCAAACAGTTCATAATCCAGGGTATGATAGACTCATCAGTCGGGTAGCACACACGATAAACTCATCAGTCGGGTATAACACATGATAGACTCATCAGTCGGGTAGCACACATGATAAACTCATCAGTCGGGTATAACACATGATAAACTCATCAGTCGGGTATAACACATGATAAACTCATCAGTCGGGTACAACACATGATAGACTCATCACTCGGGTACAACACATGATAAACTCATCAGTCGGGTACAACACATGATAGACTCATCAGTCGGGTACAACACATGATAGACTCATCACTCGGGTACAACACATGATAAACTCATCAGTCGGGTATAACACATGATAAACTCATCAGTCGGGTACAACACATGATAGACTCATCACTCGGGTACAACACATGATAGACTC